>OY720429.1:176129726-177329726 GCA_963082735.1 Pocota personata | reverse complement strand
ACCAAAGATGTACTCGTAAGTGGCCTAGCGTCGTCCTGGTGGAAAATGACAGTTTTCGATGGACCAACTCTGGCCGTTTTTCGTTGATCGCTGTATTTAAACTGTCCAGTTGTTGTCACTACACATCCGAATTGATCGTTTGATTCCTTGGAAGCAGCTCAAAATGCACCACACTTTTCCATTCCCACCAAAATCTTCTTTTGATGGATATCAGCTTTCGAGGTTGATTGTGCTGGCTCATCAAGCCTAGACCAAGATCGTTTTCAATGGACGTTACTGTAAACAACCCATTTTTCATCGCCAGTGTTGATTCGTTTCAAAAAAGGATCAGATTCATTGCGTCTAAGATGCAAATCGCAGGCGTTGATGCGCTTCGTTAAATTAATTTCTTTCAAATCATGTCGAACCCAAATATCAAGCTTTTTAACGAGTTTCATACGTTTTAAATGTTTCTCAATCGCTGTATGTAACACATTTAACTTTTTTGCTATGTCTCGTACAGTTACATGACGATCCGACTCGATTATGACTTTAATTTGATCATCATCAAGCTCATCTGGTCGACCTGATCGTTGTTCATCTTTCAGTGAAAGATCTTCGGAACGAAATTTGTCAAACCGCCACCGTCTTTCTTTTAAGGCTTCTTCACCATACACATCACGTAACTTTTTAGCAGCTTGCTTCTTTTCTTTACGGAAATAAAAAAAGTAAAATATGAAGGAAATGCTCGTTTTTGCACTCCATATTAAAACTGACGCCAAACTAATACCTTTTCACAAAAATACGAGCAATTTACAATACTTCTAAAGCAAAGTAAGACTGACAGCTAACAAATGTCAAAAGGAAAAAAACATTTCATTAACAGAAAGAAGCCATTAAAAAATATGGCCAAAGACATCTATGTGTGAAATCGGCAATTACTTAGTTGCCAACCTGATAGAAATGATAATGTGTAGTTTTGCCGATTCGCATTATGGAGAAGCGAGATATCGTACATATCATATCTATGGAAAAATGTGTGCTAAATTATGTTCGGTTAATTGAACCTTGGACCGTTTGTGTTTGCCACACAAAATTATTTTTTGTGACTAACGGTAAATATTGGGGAAATAATAGTTTATAACAAACAAATTACACAATGTCAGGTCAGGACCAAAACTAAAATTTAGACCAAGGTACTGGATCTTTGCCTATATGAGATGCTTATTGTTTTTTTTTCAAATGTGTCATTCCAAAATTAGTTTTGCTAAAAACAATTGAAGCGAAGCTGGCATTTCCAAATTTTTAGTTATAAATGTTTAACCCTTCTTAATGTAAGCAGTTTGGAAAATATAATATATATAACACCTTCAAACGCAGCTATGTAGATGACTAGAGAAATAGACCGTTTCCAAATAAAACTTATATAAGTTAAAAGCACAACCAATTTCCAAAAATTTCGCTTAATACCATCTCACTCTAAGCAAAAAAAAAAGAAGGTAGACAGCAGCTCTGAGTAATTGAAGCCGTTTGAGAGATCGGAAATACCATTACTATTTTTAGAGTTAACTTTGGATTTCTTGAGCAAAAATAGTATAATTATTTAAAAATCCACCAAAATATGTTATTGAATCTTATACTAACTACAACACTCATTACTTACATATTCCTTTGTGTTCCGAAAACTGAATGAATTAATGAAATCGATTTAACGCAACGTGTACACACTAATTTCGAATTAATTAACACATTAAAGGCAATCGGTATCAGACAATCGAGTAAACTAATCAAATCCATTCACATGTTGCACAGCCAAAGTGTGAGTCAAATTTAATTAACGTTAATACCAGTCCGCTTAATCAGACAATTATCAATTTGCATTTCGTTAACTAATGACACACATAAAAAATATCCACGCACTCTTTGTAGTTGAATTGCATAAATAATGATAACCGTCATAATTGTTACCGTCCAACAAGAGAGCTTCAAAGTATTATAAAGAAGTCAGGACCAACACAAATGTCATTGTGCAGATTATTACCGGGAAAACGCAACCCACCCTCAGGACAATCTATTCATTACTGATATACAAAAGCCAATTTGTTTTACACTGAGGCTTTTTCGCACCGGCAGAAAGTTGAACGAATATTATCAGTATCATCACCCCACGCAGATGGGTGGACGGCGGAAACGACTAAAAACATTCATGCAGTCATCCATTCGCAATCCCGCGAGGATAATACATTTAGAATTACTTTTCAAAGTCAGCGCCTCCACCTACACTGTATACTTGTGTGTGTAATTTACGGACAACATTACTGAAGCTGACACCACCTTTCCTTTTGGATCATCTCTTTTTTTTTTACTTAATACATAATGAGTGACCACGGTGGTGGTGTCTTGCTATAGAACGAAATTAATGAAAAGCTTCGACACAAAATAAATTTGTCATTTAAACATGTTATAAAAGGACACATTTGATTAAACTCTAAAGAGTATTTTACTGGCAGCTTTATTTTTTAAGTGGTGGTGTCACCACACAGTTTTTCCCATCGTTGGTGTTGTTACAAAAATAGTACCTTCAGCAGGTGCCTACCTATACATTGGCTCTTTCGTCCCAAAGCAACCTTGATGAAACGTTTTCCAGGTCATTCATTATAAGTGTTTAGTATGGGCCTGTCTGCTGAGGACTAAATAATGTTTGAACTGGAAAGTCAGAATCTATTACTTTTTCTATTGTACAATACTCTATGATTCAAATAATAAAAAAAAAAAAAGGTTTTTTTTTTTACTAGCAATCAAGCGGTATACGTATGTATGTACGAGTATGTATGTATTCACGTAGAAGTAGAAGTTTGTTATTTTCAAATTTCAATCACAGTCCAAAGTTTTTCAGTGTCAAAAAGACTTTTTTTCTTGACTTCATATATGTAAATGTTGTACTAAGAGATAAGCCCAGAATTGAGAAACTCTCTTGAAATTTTCAAGGGTTTAACTTTAGCTTGATATTCAGAACGAGCTGTGGGTTCAGAACGAAAAAAAAAGAAAATGTGAGCTGGCATGTTCAACAATCTTAGTTTCTTGTATGCCCTCCTGTCTGGCAAATTAAGCGAAGACGCTCTTGTCCGTAAGCTAGCTGTTTGCGAGAGTTTAAAACATTTCAGACAATAGGCTTAGGCTTAAAGCAATAAAAGTTAAAACCTTACCAGATTGTCTAAGAATATGCTTCTATGAAATTTTCAGAAATTGTGTTTAATGCACAATTTAATACCCATCTAATTACATTAGCTTGAAAGACGTATGTTGCGCAGAAGGATATCTATGTAGTTTGAAATCGCCAACATAAATTTGTCTTTCTGGTAAACGATTTTTTTAATAGGGTTTTCCAAAACTACCAAATTTAAAACATGTTTCAGCTTATGCAATTATACGTATTATACCCAAATCAGCATTTGTTATTTTATTTTTGTCATGGTATTAAGGACTAGACGGAACACTCAGACTCGATAACGGTCCATTGTACTAAAAGGTGGCAATTAACTGTTAATTAAATTTATTCGTTTTTCATAGAGAGTCAAGTAAGATGTTCAGTGGTGAGAAGCTTATTGCATCAGCACTCCCCACAGCGACTGCAAAGATTTACCATCTGTACAATTGTGAAGAAAATGTTCCGCAGTATCGACGCCCTCTCTATATTTGTCGCAGGTGGTGGTGTTGCGTAAGTCTAGCACACTAGCAAAAGTGAAATGGCCAGTAAGAACACCAGCAAGTTGTCTGCAGTCTTTTCTACGAAGGGACAACAAGAATGCCCAGGAATTTTCTACAGAAGTTCAGGAGCATTCCTTTAGTCTGCATTCTGGAGAGTCATGCTATCCACGATTCCACCTTCATATGTTCAGGGAACTCATAGGAATCCCTGACTGAGGACGGAAGAAGACCAGACGCAGGTTTAGATCCTGAGATGTCCTCCTGCGAATCTTGTCTAGTAAGTTCATCGGAGATCTTATTTCCAGTAATCCAGTTGTAATCTAGGATCCAAACTAGACAGTTGACAGTAGTTTCTTGAACTATATTGAAAGTGATTAAAGGGCTGAGCAAGGCTGTAAGTGTAATCTGGCTGCCGATCCAGACATAGACATTCAATCACCTTCATCTGATCCTTAAAATATAGTTCATAGCCATTAGAATTGTACTGCTCGGAAGATACAAATGTTTGCCTAACTAGTAGTGAAGCCTAACTTTGTTGTCCTCCATGATGACACCAACACCAGACCCTTAACTGACTTTGGATACATCCGTGAAAATTTGACTACAATTCCCTCCCATCACAGATTTCGATTAAATACGGTCCTGAGCGCGAGAAAGTCGTCTTTAAATTTATGAAGCAGTTGGCGTTCTGTTGTCCTTGCATCAGATGGCATACGTGTTAGACGCGAGTCGAAAGATAAGTGTCACGCAAGGTCATCGAAGCTCCAGTGCGGTTTATACCAAAAGCCACCTCCTTTAAGACGGAAGA
Source organism: Pocota personata (assembly GCA_963082735.1). Taxonomy (NCBI): domain Eukaryota; kingdom Metazoa; phylum Arthropoda; class Insecta; order Diptera; family Syrphidae; genus Pocota; species Pocota personata. The sequence continues at coordinate 177,325,231 of OY720429.1, read as the reverse complement.
TTGCTTTAATTGTGCTGTCCATGACGCAGATATTAGAAGGACAGAGGCGCGCTAGAGAAGGTCCCCGAGCAGCCGTAACATACTGTTCTTTGGAGTGTATGTAGTGAGAGAAACAGTGACATATTTTCGTCAAAGCTTTTTCAACACAATAACGTGTAGATCCATGGAACCTTCTTTGGTGATAAGCCCAGAAACTGAAAGCGCCTTGGCTGTCTTCGACTCATGTTTTGACCAAATAAATTTACTATCCAGGATGACTTGCAAATTCTTAGATTCACTCGAGATTCAGATAGTGATGCTTTTGAGCACAGGCTGAGTCAGACCGATCAACCACAATTCATCGATCACCATTATTTGTCGAACACGTCTATGGTCATCTGTGCCTCACAGTAGACAGGCCCTGGGCATGATCCCACAGAAAGTTCAGCAACATCACCCGTCCGCGAATGTCTGAGCGTAAGTTTCAGAGGTGTTGAGAGTGTTTAGGCACCATAACAGTGGATAAAGAACGCTACCTTGCAGGCAGCCACTGTTAACCCCTGCCATTGCATATATGTAGATCAAAATTCGCATCCACAACCAGAGTTGTATATATATTAGCATTGCACTAATAGTTCATCTACGCCGTGTTGTCTAGCAGAATCGCACATACTGCCAAAAATCGCATTGTTCAAAGCACTCTTAACGTCGATGAAAATTCCTACAGCGTATACATTTCTATCAAGAGGGCATTCAATTCTCCTAACTAGTCCCGCAGGATTTCCCATGTTGATAGGCATGTTGCATTTCACACGGTGGATGCAATCTCAAAGGAACTTTAAGCACGTGCAGTTCAACAAGTATTTCCATGCTTTTCAGCAAGAAAGAAGTCCGATAACCGATTATCGATTTTTGGTATAAAAGTTACTCTAACTGTTCATCAGGGTGTTGGTATATATGTCGTGGCGGGGCATACTGTCAGTACCACGTGACTTAAAGCCTTCAAAGGACGCCACGGCGTATTTGATAGCCTCGCCCGCCACTACAATCGGTGCAAACTACAAACTGCGCCGAATTGTTCGGCTTTGGTCATTCTCAGCGGTTATAACGTTGTGACCCAGTTGTAATCTGGTTATCTGGAAAATGTGGATCCAATAGAAGACTAAAAGTTTCCGCTTTCGTTTCAGTAAATGTACCATCCCTGATTGCGTTTTGGTTGATTTGCATTTTTGTAAACTTTAACTATCTTACCGGTTACACCCGGTGTTCGACCTTTTCAGAAAAATTCCTTTTAAAAGCCGTCTTCCAGAGATAGTAGAATTTTTTTTTAGCATTTTTTAAGCAATTTGTATTGGCAACAAAGAATACGTTTTACTAACACTTTACCTGCAGTGTATGGCAACCCGCCATACCATGGAAAGGCAAAAAGGTAGTAGATTCTCGCTTCAGCAGAGTAGATTTGATAACAAACACAAAACTATTGACACCTCATTCATGCAATGCAATTGATATCTAGATTACCATTTGATAATTTATTTATAAGAGAACTTTAATTTTTAGTTTACCCAACATTGTCCAAAAGTTTCCCAGCCTAATCTGTGAAAAAGATGTTCAAAGTATTTACGACCTATTTAGTAAGTAAAATTTCGATAAGACTGTATCGAAACTCTTAGCATCAAGTAGCACCAATAGTTCTATGCCGACAGTTGACACTTTTTGGAGCAATATTTTCAAAATTTCTAGTAATCAAAAGTATCTCAATATAAGTAATTTTGCCAAAATAGGTATTGTTGATTATATCTGTTAAAATTCTGCGTGCGGAAGAATCTTCTCGGAAAAAAATTTCGTAAAGACCAAATATCGAAATCTATTTGCAAAAAAACATGTATTATCAATTGTTTCTGATAAAATCATAAAGTGAACTTTGTTATAATTTTAATCTTACACTTATGAACGCAAACACTTTATATAAAGATCTTGAGAAATATGAACAAGTGAACCATACCAAATCTCTCTGTATATATACAGATCTGTCACATTTGTAAGGAGAGGAACAATTTGAATCGGAGGGAGAGTTCATCACATAAGATGATATAACATAAGATGATATAACTCCTCAATAACTTCACCTGCTACATTACACTTTGTATATTTAAAATGATTAGTAAGGTGGGATGACATAATATCGACGAATATAAGGTCCATGAGCACGGACCAAGGACATAATGTCGGTTACGTCGAAGACATAGTTTTAAGTATTAGGTTTAGCTTAGAGTGTCCGCATAGGGCCAGTAAGTTAGAATAACATAAAGTTAGTTAAACTAGTTTTAAGCGTTTTTTGTCTAGACAGTAAGTTATAATGAATTGATAAATAAAAATGCATTAAAAATTAAAAAAATTGATGTAATGTTCTTGGACTTTTTGTCTGTTTTAAAATGGACATTATGTCCGATTGAAATGGTAAGGATTATGTCCATTCTCACAAATTTGGTAAATCTGTCGGATCATCACCTTTCTAATATCAAGAATTTACGAAATCCCGCTTCATGTCCTTATTATTGTTAATGGTTTTCGAGAAAATAGATATATAGTTTTTTTTAAGCATTCTTTCTCGTAGTCCGACATGAAAGACTGTGGTTCAAGTCTCATCATTCCCATATCCTTTTAGACATTATGCCTGTTTCAAATAGTCGCAATGTCCATTCGAATATTATGTCTGCTCATTCGGACATAAGGTCCATAGAATTTCGCGAAGCGGGCATGACTTTTTATGTCATACCTCAAATTAGAAAATCCTTTTAAAGTTTGGAAAACCTCTCTCAATCGGTGGTCAATGCAAAGCATCATAGTGGCTAAAAATACAATTTTGTAGTTAGATTTCATAGGTATGTACACGAATTTGTTGAACTTGCCAAAAATTAGCATGCATAACTGTGCCCAATTTTTAATAAATTGAACCTTCTAAGAGATATTCAGATAATAGTTCCTTCTTCCTAAGGATTATTAGCAAAAGATGGAAAGAAATGGTTTTGATGAAACATGAAAGAGTAGTTTAAAGTGGGGCATACTGCGACACCTTCGACGTCGGGCACATTCAGCAATGCGATTTTCAGTATCTAGACCAATTTGGGAATAAATGAATTCGAAATGTGAACGGATTGGTAATATGTACTGGCTTAAAGTTTGACACTCCTAGTTCGCTATATGTTCAAATCTTGAAGTAATTTCTTACATAGAGTAGGTACGTAAAATATTTATTAAATCAATTGTATTCAATTTGAAAAATATTTTTTATAAATAGCTTTAATTTTTATTATGTCCGAAGATGAAGAAATTGAGTCTAATAATTTAATTGAACATTCGGTATTTGGTATTCATGAGCTTAATGTCATACTTACCAAATACTCAAATAATTGAAAGCTATTAACAAAAAGGTGTACCTGCTTAAAGTACCTCTTTAAAAGCCGAAGGTGCACCGACTTGAGGCATATTTAGCAAACAACTTCTTTTTTTTTAAATATGAACTAACTATGATATAATAATAAAAGAACATAGTCCAAAACTAGTTAATAGACTGACTGATTGGAACTACTTCAGACAGAAGTTAGAAGAAAGTATCCAGCTATCATCAGCTATTCAAACAGAAGATGAACTAGAAGTAGCAGTCCAAATATTTACACTCAATATACAAAAAGCTGCATGGACTACAACCCCCAAAATAACAAACAAAATTAAACAAAACTCTTATCCTCGCGAAATATGTGAAATTATTACAGAAAAGAGGAAAGCTAGAGAACGTTGACAACAGACAACAAAGAAAGAGAACAGGCCAATAGCTCACATTCCACCAGTAAAAACCGGAGAAGGTGGGCAAAATGCAGCCAAGTGAAAGCAAACACTATTCGAGAACTTGACAAACAAATTAAAGAAGGCATAAATATAAAAAAGGCTCCAGGGTTTGATTTAATTACAGGGGAAATTTTAAAACAATTTCCACAAAAAGGTTTAAAAAAAAACTAGAGTGGATTATAAATGCTGCATTCAATTTAAGATATGTGCGAAGCATGTGGAAGTTTGCGGAGGTAATAATGATACCAAAACCACCTAGCAAAGTAACCTCATATCGCCCAATATCGATACTACCAATGTTGTCCAAGTTATACGAAAAATGGTGGTAAAACGGCTGCAAAAAAAAAAAAAATCGATAGTCCCAATTCACCAATTTGGATTTAGAAATAACTAATCTACAATTGATTAGGTGCATAGAATCACAGATAAAATCGAAAAAGCATTTGAAGAGAAAAATGTGTACTCTACAATATTTCTTGATATAGCACAAGCTTTCGATAAAGTCTGGCACAAAGGATTGATCCACAAATTACAAAAGCAACTGCCGAAGCAGTATTCGAAAATTCTGGGGTCATATATATCAGAATTAAACAAGAAACAGAGTACTCAACATTAAGAGAAATTAATGCGGGCGTACCACAAGGCAGTGTATTGGGTCTTCTGCTTTACCTCTTATGCACTAGCGATCTGCCTGAAAGTGGAAAAACTTCTATAGCAACTTTTGCAGATGACACTGCTGTACTTGCTGTAGGAGCAGCTGTCGAAATAGCAACGAAAAAGCTTCAAATGGCCATAAACAGTATTTCAGAATGGAATAAAAAATGGCAGATTAGATTAAATGACATAAAGTCAGTCCATATTAATTTTACATGTAAAAACGCACCACATATTCCAGTATACATAAACAACAATATAGAGGAATAATCAAATAATCAAATACAGCCAAATATCTAGGCATGACCCTAGACGCTAAATTGCGTTGGAAAGCGCATGTAAAGAAAAAGAGAGATGAGTTGAACATGCGATACAGTAAAATGTATTGGCTTATTGAGAGATACTCATCCCTGTCTAACTATAATAAGCTATTGCTATACAAGCAGGTTTTGAAACCGATATGGACTTATGGGCTCTAGTTGTGGGCATGTACATGCCTAACAAATTTACAAAAAATCCAAGTCTTCAAAAATAAGGTACTAAAGAACCTAGTTAATGCATCTTGGTACATATGCAACGCTGATCTACATAGAGTTCTTAATATTGAAATGGCTGAAGATATGAAGTTAAAAAAGCTTCTCAAAGGCGCAAACGTAGGCTTCTCAACCACGTTGACAAAGAAATGACAGAACTATTAAATACTGACAATGTAATCAGGAGACTAAGACGGGTAAAACCTCTTGATCTGTAAGAGTTAGCTAAGTCCTAGAAATTAGGTAATATTTTCAAACAAAAACGTCTTGAAATCCGACAAACGGCGGATTTTTCTTTTCTATCTTTAAAATAATTCAAAAATGAATTGCTGATTAGTCGAACGACTAGGTGCAATCCCATTCGGGATGACGAAAGTCAGTCCCCCCTGGAGGTTTTTTAAATCGGGTTAAAGTCCCTCATTATTGCAGAAGCATCCCTCGCGTACTAGCTCTGCAATGTCTTTCAATGATTTTTCCTTCCAGCGAACCCCCCAACAAAAAAGAAAAAAAAATGAAATAAATACATTCCTTTAGTGATACAAAGAAAATTCTATAGTGGAATTATCAAGATTTTTGACAAAGCTTATAGTTTTCAAATTTATCGAAATGTCTTGGTAAAACATAGCTTTGAAAAACCCTGCAGAATGCCTCCCTTTACAAATTGGGCATTGGCATGCACATGAAGGTTAGAAAAATTCAGTAAAACATACGAAGATCGCATAGACGGGCAAATAAAACGGGTTTCATTACAAAAGAATTTTTATACTTATATATTAAACTAAAGGCGCCATTCAGATTTTGAACATCCTGCTCTACTTTTTGTCTGGTTCTGAATTTGGATGCAGTTTTGATAGATTTGTTTAGCTTCTTCCTAAAGCGTATTCGGATTTGAAGAGACACTTTCGGCAGAACCCTCCAGTTAGTAATCGACATAAAGTACCTATTAGACAGGGTCAAGTCAATCACCTCTTGTCTCATTGCTGTAACAAAAGTCGACTAAGACCCAACATTGTTGATTGTTGTGTTAGACGATAGTATGATATCCAGGAGATGATTTTTCCTGGTATTGCATTCACATCTTATCTTCCTGGTGGTACAATACTCTATGAGTTTAGTCATTGACTTTAGAGGTGTAGGCGTTACTGTATCATAGGGGAATAAACTGCTGCAACAAAGAAGGTTTTCTGCTATTCATTAGTTTCGTAGTTTATCGATACAGCAACCAAATTTTGGCAACAAAATTATCCAAGTTTAGTCACAGAAAGGGAAATTCGGCACAATAACATAAGTTCTGGGTCTTTCGGGCCGCTCTTCATAGAGCACCGTGATGCCACGATTAATTTGAATAAATATCATGGATAAAAATGGTGGCATCCGTCCGTAATTCACACTCCCTTAAAAGTTGGCATCGAGCAAATCTAATAGTTGAGTGGTATACTCCCCGAACAACAGTGGCCTCAAAAATTGTATGACTTTGTTGGATCAGTGCAGAAGTGTTTTCCATATTATTTGTATGGATGGAAACAAACAGTCAAAGCAAGAAATTAATTTTGTAAGGAAATCGCGGAGGAGAAAGAGTGCAAATCAAAACTACCGGGTTCAGAGCGCAAAAAGGTGAGGGAAAGAATGACGAAAGAAAAGCCCTCGACCTCTGTTCCTAAAAGAAACGGTACAGAAAAGTTACCATTGGAAAAGCGACCGGGTAATGAACTTTCGAACATCATGAGTGCAGACTTACGCTCAGGCTGCTGCATCCGAAATACCAAAAAATATTGAAATTTCGAAGGACCCTGTTTCTCATGTTTTTTCAGTTATTCTAGAGAAACTTGAAGAACAAAGCAAAATAAATAAAATTATTCTCGATAGGCTGGTTCAGCTCGAAAGTAATTCAGGGAAAACGCGTACTCCAACTAGATTATGAATGAAAAACGAATGTTAAAAATACGTACTTGGAATGCAAACGGACTTTTGCAAAAACTTGACGAATTGGAATTATTCTTGCGTGAAAAAGATATCGATATTTGCTTGATTTCTGAAACCCACGTAAAAAACGAATCGCATTTAAAAATAAAAGGCTATAATGATTACCACGTTTGTCACCCTTCGGGAAAAGCGAGAGGCGGATCATCATTGTTTATTAAAGACTGCATCGAACAATCCGAAGACCTAAAGATCGAGCTTGAAACTTTGCAACTGTGAACGATTCGAGTAAAAAATAGTCAGCGTACTCTTAAAATCTCATCTATCTACTGCCCACCGCGTTCCGCGCTTGAAAAAAGTGATTTTGCTAACTTGTTTAAATTGCTGAAACCTAATTTTATTATTGGCGGCGATTTTAATGCGAAACATACATTCTGGGGCTCCAGACACAGCTCGCAAAAAGGCAGAATGCTCTATGAGGCAGGTATGGAGTACAGTTGTGATTTCCATTCGACGGGTAAACCGACCTACTGGCCAACTGATACTTCGAAAATACCTGACCTGATCGACTTTTTCGTCGTGAAAGGAATTTCTACCAACCACATTAAAGTTGAAGAGAGCTTTGATCTGTCGTCTGACCATTCCTCAGTTGTTTTAACATTGAGCCAAAAACTAATCTATACCCTAGAACCAGCGAGATTAACCGGTAGAACAACTAACTGGGAAGGCTTTAGGAACGAAATTGAAGATAATGTTGAACTGATCGTTCCACTTACGACACCCTATGGACTTGAGGTTGAAGTTGATCGCTTCGTTGAGATCGTACAGCTCGCCTCTTGGAATAATACTCCCAATCCAAGGAAAACTCCGGACAAATACGGTCTACGATATCCTACGGAAATAAAAGAATTGGTCAAGGAAAAAAGAAAAGCGCGTAAGAAATGGCAACAGAGTCGTGCTCCGCAACATAAAGCTCACTTGAATCACCTGTGCAATTCGTTGAAGAAGACTATAAAGGATTTTAAGAATCGTGCGCTAGGCTCTTACCTTGAAAGTTTAACAGCGAAAAAAGATTCCAATTAATCATTTTGGAAAGCTGTAAAAGGCACCAAAAGGCCCAAGGTCCCGGCGCCACCAATTAAATTAGATCACAATGAATGGGCAAGGGAAGATAAAGAAAAAGCGGACGTTTTTTCGGCCCACCTGGAAGATACCTTTAAACCATCGTACGGTTCAAGTGTTTTACGACAATATCAATAGGCCGGATTTACCATCTGACGATTTAGCACTTACAAGTGCAACGCTGAGGGAACTCAAACATGAGATCGGGAATCTAAAACCTAAGAAAGCTCCTGGTTATGACTTGATCACCGGAGAAATTCTCAAAGCTTTACCTAGAAAAGCATTGATTAAGCTTCTTCATATTGTAAATGCTGCGCTCAGATTAAAACACGTGCCTAACCAATGGAAAGTTGCGGAAGTTATAATGATTTTAAAACCAGGAAAGCCGCCAAAAGAGGTAAAATCTTATAGACCAATTTCGCTACTACCAGTCATATCCAAAATTTTCGAGAGGATATTGCTAAGGCGCCTCCAACCGGTTATAGAAGGAAATAATCTTATCCCTGACCACCAGTTTGGGTTCAGAAGTAAGCATTCGACGATTGACCAGGTGCATAGAATTACTGATGTAATCGAGAAAGCACTTGAAGAGAAAAAGATTTGCTCAAGCGTATTTCTTGACGTCTCGCAAGCCTTTTATAAGGTGTGGCATGATGGCTTGAATTATAAATTACGACAAGTTCTCCCTGTATGCTTATACGACATTCTAGAATCATATCTCGGGAATAGACTCTTCCGTGTTAGACATGGAAATTAATACTCGGAGCTAAAAGAAATTTCGGCCGGTGTACCGCAAGGAAGCGTTCTTGGGCCACTTCTCTATCTGTTATATACTCGAGATATACCGAAAGAAGATGGCACTATCCTGGCTACGTTTGCCGATGACACCGCTATCCTAGCCGTAGGTAAAACAATCGAAGAAACGACTGCAAAACTGCAAAACGCACTGAATAAAGTAAATGAATGGACGAGGGACTGGCGGATCGCCCTCAACGAATCTAAATCTGTTCACGTGAATTTCACTTATAAGAAAACTAATGTCTTGCCAATTTTCCTAAACTTGGCCCGAATACCTTTTGCAAACAAGGCCAAGTACTTTGGAATGACATTCGACGCAATACTGAAATGGAATTCTCACGTGAAAATGAAACGTAAAGAACTCGAAATAAAATATAGAGAAATGAACTGGTTGCTCGGAAAACACTCTCAGCTCAGTACTGAGAACAAACTGCTTTTATACAAGCAAGTGCTAAAGCCGGTGTGGACTTACGGTATACAACTTTGGGGCTGTACCAAGAAAACAAACGCCAATATTTTACAAACTTTTCAAAATAAAGTGCTAAGAGAAATTGTCCACGCACCGTGGTATACTAGAAACGATGATATCCACAGGGATCTCGGAATTCCGACAATCGAAGCTGAAATTAGAAGCTTCGCGAGAAAGCATAGAAACCGACTAATCGGACATGTCAACAATACAATCCAACAAATTCTGGTTGAAAGCAATTTATTGCGCCGACTACAAAGGACGAAACCTTTCGACTTGGCGAGGTAGGAATCAACCGCGCCTAGATTGCGGAACATGCAGGATCTTTCAGTGGAAGGTAACCTGCCAAACGTGTTATTTTTTCATGATAGAAAAATTGCTTGATAAGGTCCTTCTTAGTTGCAATATATAACAAATTAAATGGCAGGATGGTTTTTTTGAGTCAGTAAGAATCTGACACTACTATGAGCACGCGCTTGCTATCCTCATAGTGTCTATGGAAGATTTTTTCACCAACCCTCGGGAAAAAAAAAAAAAAAAAAAAAAACTATTTCATCTGGTTTTCCTGGGATTTTGGGACCTTCAGTATTCCACGTTTTTGTGATTATCCACCTGGTATTTGACAATGCAGAACTATGTAATATTTCAAAAGGATATAACAATCGGAATTGAAATTGTAACGTATAGGAAAGTTACAATCCATCTGGAACGGATCGTATGATACTACATCCATCATTTTCTAACCCAACTACTTCTTTCTAGTCATATGAATTTTCCGCGATTTCTAAGAGATTTTATCAGAAACACTGTTGCTGCGCCTTTTTTTTGGAAGAAAGTGGCGTGACTCTCAATATTTGTAACCTAAATTCACGTATTCTGATCAGATTCTCAAAATAAGACCTACCCATTATCAAAAATAGCTTTACAAAATCCGTTTTTTGAGAAAAATGCCCCAACAAAGTGGGGGTGGTCGTATGCAATATATGGACAAAATATCAACGTCTACATGTTTTGTCTTACATATTTTTTTTTTTTTTGTAAGTTTTCAGTTAATTATTTCTTGAAAATTGGGCACGTCTGTAGGCGTTTTTGTTTACACTTGTACTGCTTCGGATTTCATTCATTTATTTTGTTTCACGATCGGACATGACTATATCGACATAAATTTCGATGCTGATAATAAAAATATATACATACTTTTCGGGTCTATCGTTATTATTTCTCTGTTTCAAGCAATGTGTCAAATTTAATATATCCTATGGGTTAGGGTATAATAACTTATATTCGGTCATTTTATTGAAAATTAATTTATAATACACTGGCAGGCAAGCCAAGCATCTCGTATGTATATGTAGACGAGAAAAATATCCTTCGTATCACCCGAATTACGACCTATCTATATTAGGTACTGACTCGTGTTCTATATTATGGCGTTTAAAGCCTCAACTCTCTTGTTGGTATTAGGGGTTACGATGAGTGCGAAAGACTTTACATTCGGAAATTTCGGCATTCTAGGTCATCCGAGTTTAGAATTTTTAGTACAGACTCTCTCCATGGGTAGTACTCTAAGTGTCTAAAATACAAAGACACAATTTAATAGACAATTTCTTAGTAAATTATATGTATATAGGTATAATGGATGCGAAATTAATAATGTCGTTACTGACCTCGAAAAAGTTTAGTGCTCACTAACTCGCCGTAAAGATAATGTTAAATCAAACAAATCTTTTCAATATTTTTACCTCAGACAGCTGCAAATCGTGAACAATTACATACTATGATCGAACTTAGTGAACATTTAGGCCGGCAAAATCCTCGACCAAACCTTCCTAGTGGGTGCCGGTTGGTAATATTCCCGACAATTGTCTTGTGCGATGTCAAGGCAGTGATCAGCTAAAGTCAAGGGCATTGCTTTGGTGTTTCTTAACTTCTTAATAGCACATATGTATATCCAGTTCATGCTTTTTGACCATAGGATGGAGGTACCTAATTTCAGTGGTGGTGTGAGCGCACACAGTGCAAAACACCGTGCCCATGGAAAGCGAGCTCCTTCAGATGCCCAGATAAGATCAGTCAAACAACTTGCCTCATTCCAGTATATCGGCTCTGCTGGGACGTACCTACAATTACTCGTGAGACCAAATAACTAACACAAAATGAACAAACAAAATTAAAACAAAAATAACGAAAACGACGATAACAAACAAGAACTCGAACAATTAGAACGGGCTGTTCTTCTCAGACAAGAATCAATCCCTATTCCGGATATTTATAATGAAAAATTACCTACGCACAATACGGACACCTTTCTGGCGAACCTATCCTTCGACAACCTCCATATAGACGGAACGGCGGATGTATCTCCCTTGATTCCAATACTTAGTTGGATGAAGTGATCACGCAGCTGAATCCTCAATTTAGTACGAAGCCAATTGCAACTGCTACATACTCCACCACTGCTAGAGTAACTAAGACCTGAGTGAATATCGAACTGGTCATAGGACCTACAACACTGGTATCAGAAAATCCAAATAAAAATTAGGAAATATTGTACCAATGTACTTCTGTGAGAGGATTTTAAATTTAAACAACAAAACCCCAGGCTAAAAAACAACCACATTTGGTTCCTAATTGCCTCAACGCAAAAGCCGTGCATATTTTAAGGGTGGCCGTGGTGTAGTGGTAAAATCATCGCTTATCACGCTGTTGGTTCACGGTTCAAATCCTGATGTCAAAAATCTACTATGAAGGCATAACAGGTGGACGGAACAAAAATACTGTGAATCATGAGCAACGACAAAAGCAAAACATACTAGCTCCCCAGTTATTTGAACGCTACCCTTGGAGATTACAGAAAACTTAATACCATCTAAATTTCAAACCACTAGACTAAAATCTTTCTCTCTCTCTCTCTTCTTCACAATGCCCGTGCCCTATAATAGTATAAGAGTATCCCCTTTGGCGCGCGCAAGTTATCAAAAAAAAATTTAGGTGTGCAAGCTTATTCGTATACCGTACGAGACCTTCTCCTCCTTTCTATTTCGTTTCTTCAATGGGTTTCTTTCAAGGACTTCGACTAATCTGTAGCTTCAAAGGAGGGTTAAGTGTTTTACCGGTCTGTATGTGCTGATATGTGGCTATGTTTACCAGTGGCGTGGCGTCCATACAAGCCGATTCCTTCCGGCTTCCCTTTTCAAATATCAACAAATTTTTATTTTGCCACTTGCCAACCATCACATTCAATTATTTGTTTATCAAACCATTTTTTATAACTTTATACACGCTCGAAGATGAAATGCTGCGACTACTTCGGTTTTTTATTAATTTTTACTCATCCACAGACTCGCACACATAGGCGAGACAAGTATGAACTCCTCTAGCGAGAGAGCGTGCAATGAATTTTTTTGAAAAGCCGTTCATTTTCCGGCTTATGCGTTCATTTCTTCACAGTACGGACTTTCAACTCTATTCCTTTCTGGGATATAGTAGAAGTTTATTTGCGATTTCTTTGTCTAACATTCGCTTATGAGGAAAATAACCCGGGATTTCTCGGCTTTTGTGGATGAACATTGGTGGAGGAGAAAGGTTTTAGTTCGAAGGAGTTTTCTTTTTTATTGTAGGCAACAAAATAAGCCGACGAAAATCAGGTTACTGGGTGATGTAGTGGTTCGAACGGCGTTTGAGGTTTTTCGTACTTGTTGGGTATTTTTTTTTTTTTTTTTCAAATTTTAAATGACAGTTGCAAATCGGTTGTGTAATTGAAAATTTGGATGCAAATTTTTGTGATTTTTGTGACTGCTAATTATTAGAAAATTTTAAAAATTTAGCAATTACATATTGCTAGTTAAGTTAGTGTTTTAAATTATTAAATTATTATAAAATAGTGAGTGAGCTAAGTGAATAGTTATTAGCTATATACCAACTAAGTAATTATAAATCTACTCTACAGTGAACATTTTTATTATTCTTTAGTAAATTTTGAGTGTTGTTTAACTGATTTGCTTCTAAAAGAAACCCACGAGTTCAGTAAGCTTTCTTTTTTGTAAAAAAAAAAGTTATAGAACTAGGTCGCTCGACACCATCAATGAAAATTGATTATACGCGAAAGGATGGGTATCAGAAACATTTTCATGAGTCTTTTTACAAAAAGAATCCATGGCTGACTGGCAGTTGCAAATTAAATAGAATGATTTGTTTTCTTCGTCTTCTTTTTTCTAATTCTCCTAGTGTTTGGAGTCACACAGGTTTCTTTGATTTAAACAATTTTATTAATTCTTCCAAAAAATATATTCAAACGGAAAAGCATATACGCAGCTGCTTGCATTTGCATGAATTTGGCGAATCTCGCATAGAGACTTCTTTAGGGAATTCTTACGAGGCTCATAATAGAAAAGTTGATCACTATCGCGATTTAATGAAGCGTTTCATAGACACTGTAGTTCTTCTAGGAAAACAAGAGCTGGCATTCCAGGGTATCAGAGACTCGATCGCAATATCATTCGCGTATAGTGAACGTCTTATTCAATTGCAGAGAAGACATAGAGCTTGCAAAGCAAGAGATAGAGGGTTTTGAGTCATGGATTCATTCTGAATTTTTAAACTCATTTAACTTAATCTATAAGAGCGTAAGTAACTGCTCAGAACCTCCACGCAAACGCCGACTACTTAATATTGATTCAAATACAAATTATAGCAGAATTGGTAAAAAAGAATCGTAGGATAGCTTTAGAGTACAAATAGGTAGTACTTAATTGTAATTGCTAAATTTTTTATATTTAACAACGCTCCGAGTTATCAATAACTTATATAGATTATTCTGTCCAGAACTTCTTCTTTAGGAACCCCATTCAAGAAACGAAATTTAAAGGAAGAGATGCCTCATACGGTGTACATAATAAGCTTGTACACCTAAAAATGTGCGCGGCTTTTGTGTTGAGGCAACTAATTTAATCATTATGGGAGAATTACATCGGGGTTTTTATTGCAGCTATTGGTGAAACAGTAATTGGTATAATATTTCTAAATTTTTTTATACCATTGGTGTACGTCAAATTACCAGTTCGATATTCACTCAAAATCTTGGAGCGTTCGGCTATACTGAACAGTTTTAATTGTGCTGAGATTTTAATGCCACTACTAGAGTACTCGTATGTGGCAGTTGATAGATCTGTTAATGATCTTGCAACTGGCTACATACGAAATTTGGGATTCAGTTACATGATCTCCTCATCCAACTAAATGTTAGTATCAATAACTGATGATGGGCGTTTAATAAGTGTGTTTTTGAACCCTCATGTTAGTTTATTGTCCGTGTAGAACTTCGAGGCCAAACCCAATATAACAGCGGTCTGATAGCAAAGCTTCATTACAGACATCAGGGTTAACTAAGATTAAGTCAAGTATATTCCTTCTGATTAAGTTGACGTACTACTATATCGTAGCTATAATACTTTCATAGTAAATACTGTTCACATACTATTTCGAGTTTTGATGGCATTTATCATATTGTTATAGCACTGAATTTATAAATTCAGTGTGCATGTACGTAGACACATTATATATTACGAGTAATGTATGCACAGATATGGACAAAACAATAGCACCACCGAATATCTTTTTAGATTTAATTTCAAAACTCGGATTTGTAATTACTTTTAAGAAAAGTTTTATGTCGTACCAAGCTGCCTGTATTTTGCTCCACAATTCTTCTTTATTTTTGGATTTTTCGGCTCCAATGGATTTTTTTAACATTCCCCATAAATTTTCCAAGGAATTAAGATCTGGCGATTGGGCGGGCCAGTGCACGAGATCGATATTATGCTCTTCCAGAAACCTTTTTACTTTTCTAGCTGTATGCTTCGGGTCGTTATCATGCCATTTCAATTGCATCTCCCACTCAGCATACAGATACTGATCCATGGTCTCCTTGATCCAAAATATTGGACCTACATCATACCACGAAAAACATCCCCAAACCATTATACTTCCGCCTCCATGCTTAACACTTTTGCTGGTGTATTGAGTCTGGTATGCTGCGTTTTCAGGACGCCAGACCTCTTTTGCCATCCGATCCCACCAAATTTATCTTTGTTTCATAGGACCAAAGAATATTTCTCCATTTTTTGTAGACGGTTCTTCCGGAGCAGTGTACGCCGCGATCCATTTTGTCTGTTTTCATAAATAATTGTATATATCTTAATATGCAGATACTTCGAAAATAAAATGAAACACAACTCTTCCCAATCAAAAAACAAGTATCCCAGTCTTATTATTTTGTCCACACGTTAAGGCGGTTCCTTCATGTTTATTGACAATTTTTCGTCATATGTTCGCGTTTATTTATTATCTTTTTTGCTGGGAAGAAAGTACCGTTACCAACAACGAAAAATATGCAGACAGACGCCACAGTTAACTTGACTTCAATGAGAAAAGAGTAAATGTTTAGTTTTTTCCATTCTGGTCTTATTTTTTTTGTTCATAACTGTATGTATGTACAGGGTGGCGTACGAATCGTGCTACAAACGTAATAACTTTTTTTCTGTGTCGGCTTATTTTTTTTTATTTAGTAGGTTACTATTTAGATTTATTAAAATGAATGCTTGGGATACCGAAAAGAGGATTTGGTAAGTGCAGCGGTACCATGCTTTGCAGTCCTTCATTTCCGTCCAAAAGGAATTTAGGCGAGACTTTGGCGGCACTCCCCCGAGTAGATGGACCATTATGAGGCTGGTAAACATGTTTGCCGAATCTGGAAGCATCGCACGAAGACCGTACCATCGACATTCCTATGTTCGGGTTCAAGACACAATCGCGACTGTAGCATCGTCAATTCTATACAATAAAAAAAAAAGAAATACATTGATTAAAAAAAAAGTTATTTGAATTTCTTAGCACAATTGGTGCGCCACCCTGTACATAATTTTTTGTTTTGTCCTGACGCATGACATCCTGAACCGGTTGCGGTTCAAGGTATCTTGAAATAAATTTAACTTGAAGTTTTTATAAAAGTTTTATAAAACAAAGTTGCAGTTTCGAAATGAAATTTATAGGTAATCAAAATAGAAGCAGACCAAGTTTTGCACTAGAACTTTAACTTTTTTTTTAAAAATTCAGGAATTGAAACTACACATTGTATTACTATCTACTTATACCTGAATTTGCTTTCATTTTTAATGTTTGATTTCCTGATTTTTTTTTTTTGCAAAGTCGTTACATTTTTTTTTCTTTTAGGCACTTTATAGCTTTCTAACCTTTACCATCTTTGATTCACTATCCTCCAATTTTTTTCTTTGTTAATACTCTCTCTCTCATGGTGGTTTAGCCCCAATTCTCCAGGGGTATTTTTGCCGCCTACGCATGCAGCGTGCCAGGCAATTTTATTGACCTTATTTTTCCAAATCTACAAACATTCCGACCCCGTACGACGCTAAAATGTTGACTTATATATGTAATTTATGTGTGCTAAAAAACAATTGATAAACACGGCAATACTCTACTAATGAAGAATATAGAAGGAAATACATATATACATATGTTCGTCCTACTGTACGAGTATATACTCTGCACAATAACTACTGCCACAGTACATTTCAAGATGACATTCAAATTAATTTCCTTAATGCATAAATATCACCTAAGCAAGAAGGTCAGGACTTCGTTTATACGACATGCTGATTACAAATGAGTTTGCAAATTATTTTTTGAAGCCGTGGTTGCTAGTGGACATTTACAAAGTTAATGAATTCTTCGTCACGCATTGAATGACATTCCTTCAACGAAATGATTTTTAGTTGTTGCGTGATCCACAACTGTACCCTCATCGAAACCTTCATACTATGTGTGTATTTAGGCAAGTAGCGACCTTTAATCAACAAGACAATGATATACGAAGGAGTATATGTATTAAGTAAGTGTGATTAAGTCGCTATTAACCTATATTCACACTAATAAGAAGATTACATGACAACCACAGGATGTCTGATATAAAATTGGGGCACTTTGTGTTATGTACATATGTACATACTCTTATGTACGTCTAAAAAATGTTGTATTTCATTTTCTGAAAATTTTGTCTTACCCTAGTGTTTGGAATATTTCTTTAAGGGAGGTTGTTCGGTTTTTAACACAATAAACGATCAGTGTTGGAACGTCCGCAGTGCTTCCTTGTTTGTCGTAAGAGGCGAATAAATTGGTACTAATCGCATACAGGCAATTGCAACACCTAAGATGAGCCTGTGACGACACAATACCATCTATAAAATTTGCCCACAAATTCGTATGCACTCAGTGGGTTCCCACGTCTAGAGACTGCCGGTGGTGATAAATGCTAATTCGCAGATTAGTAATTGGGCATACAAGTATCAAAGTGACTGCAAAGACTTTATGAAAATTATTGGAAATATTGGCACTTACCCGCTAGTAACTATCTATGCTATGTATGTATATCAGAGCCCAACGGATTCCGACGGCGAGAAAAATTAAGAAATAAAGAAATTTAGGTGCGCAATTTGGAATTACAGAGTTGGACCGATAATGTGTCAAAGAATGTTACACAAGATATGTGTGCAAAAAATTAAGTGGTGCAATATCGGAAATAGGCCAGTTTCGTCGACCCAAAAACAATTGCTTTCGTGGAACTGTGAACGGGAAAAACGGAGTTGGTATCGTGAAAGCTGCGAAACTACTATACTATAGGTACTATAAGTGGCCGCCTAATGCGCCTCAAATTAGTGCTATAAGATGAAGGGTGAAGCATTGTTACCGCGTGCGACTCACAAGTGTAGTGTTACCATTACATCTCCTTTAAAGAGAGGATGTTCTCTTTTTAGTGTTCCGTGCTAGAATGACATAAAACGGAACAATATTGGGATTCAACATGCTGTCTGACAGTCGGTCGGAATGTCACACGCTTGTAACTTTTGAACCCTTAGACCTGAAATTTTGCATAAAAATTCGTCAAGTTTCGTACCGTTATTTTAACTGCATCTTTATTTTCCTTTCTCATTAATTCAAGAAGAAGAACTTAAGAGGGTCAGGACAAGCAAACACTGTTTGTTCCATGTTTGCCCATATGTTTGTCCTCGTATTCATATATGAGTTTGATAAAACGGAAAGCCAGGAAAAGATATACAATATTAATACAATCATGAGTATGGTCGTTAAAATCGAGCCACTACGTGTCAACACGAAGGCACTCCCTCAATGCAAGCGTTGCCAGGAGTTTGATCATACGTAGGTACTGTCGGAAAGAGTCGTGATGCGTTAAGTGCGCTGGAAAGCACTATTCTGAAAATTGCAGTTTGAGCGAAAATGAAAAAGCAACTTGCGTTAACTGCAAAGGAAGGCACCCAGCAAATTATAGCGGTTGCAAGGTCGCAAAGGAACTACAGATGCGACGGAGAAAATTTACAACGCTGACTGTGCGGGGCTCCTAAGTCGGTAGAGTGTGTTGCTAAGTAGACTGAGCGGGGTCGTAAGCCAGCTGTACAGACTCCTGAGCCGACTGAAAGGACGTTCGAATCAGCAGTGCAGACTCTTGAACCAGTCAATCAGCCTTCTAAGCCTATTAAACGTACGTCGAAGCCATCCACTAAAAAAGACTGAACGAAAAATAAGCCTCGGAAAAGCCAACGAAACCCAGTTTTCTGACGTATTCTCAGGCTGCAGTCAAGGCAACCAAATGAAACTACGTTCCACCCTCTGATCCGTTGAAAGAAATTCTGAACTGCATTTACGCTAGGTTCGAGGAACAACGTGAAACGTACAAACGAATTCTCGAACGACTCAGTAACGTCGAAAGCTTTTGTAGGGCGAACCTTATATCTAAATCTAAGTAGATATGGACTCTTTGCTTAAAATTATAACGTGGAATGCAAACTGACTCTTACAAAAATCTAACGAATTAGAAATTTTTCTAATGAGAGAAAATATCGACATATGTTTGATCTCCAAAACTCATCTAACAAGGGAATCGCAAATAAAGATAAGAGGCTACGCTGGTTATCACGCCTATCATCCTTTTGATAGAGCGCGGGCCGGTTCGTCCTTATTCATTAAAACTAACATCGAACACTCGGTCGATACAAACATAGGGCTGAAAAAACTTCAGTTGTGCGCGGTAAGGGTTAAAAATAAACACTTGAGCTACAACATAGCGTCTGTTTACTGTCCGCCGCGATGCTCGCACGAAAAAGACGACTACTTTCGTGTTGCCTTGGTTCAAATTTTATTATTGGTGGAGATTTTAACGCGAAGCACACCTGGGGTTCAAGATGTACATCATCTAAAGGAAAAATTCTCTACGAAGTGGCAAATGAATTCGATTGTTGTTTTTATTCGACAAGAAAACCCACCTATTGGCCAACTGACTCAGAAAAAATTCCCGATCTTATCAATTTTTTCGTTTCAAAAGACATTTACGAGAAGTTTATTACAGTCGGAGAAAGTTTCGATCTCTCTTCTGAAGTCGCTCCGGTAATTTTATTACTTGGTGAAGCGTTGATCAAGAAAAAAGGACCTCCAAGACTTACTAGCAATAGAACAATGATTGCGAAACAAATATCGCAGTAAATGTATCACTTAAAACACCTTGTGAACTGGAGGACGAAGTTGATCGTTTCGTGGAAGCAATACAAAGTCGTCATGGAGAAACACTCCTTCTAGAAGCAATATGCAAAGATAATAAACTACCCAGATGTCGCACGCCCATATAAAAAAATGAAGCATATTTTTGTCGCGGTAGACAACGTCGTGGCAGACAAATAGCTTTCAGAATAAGTGCAACAAATAAAGCTTTTTCTTTTTCCTCAATCCGTTTGCTCGTGTGGGAAAAGTTATTTTTCTCATTGTGTGTTGTGACATGCAAACGAACGAGGTGATGAAGTGTAAAGGGGTATACGGGAAGGGGCATAAAGATGCATGACGGTGTGATTTCCATACCACCGCAGCAAAAGAATAAATTTTCATGAATTGAAGTTTTGCAAACGCGTATGCGTTGTATATGAAAAGGTGTAACTGAAGGGCGGGAAAAGCCAATCATTTCGTTGCACTTTGTGATGAAAAGTAGACGAAAGTTACACAATATAAAAGTGCGTGATTTGTGCATCCAGATTTTCAACTCGATCTTCTGCAATAAAACAAGTGTCCAGGTGTTGGCCCTTTAGAGGCATTTCATACATATATATTATATTCATATATTAATCAATACAAATATTATACTTTATCGATTTATGTACACAAATATGTATGTATAAATATTTTAGGTTATCTTATATAAAGTTATTTCAATATTTCAATAACGGTTTGAGAGATTTTGCTCGAATATCAGTCTTTTAGATTTTCAGGTTAATTAACTATAGAAAGCGTCTTAAGAATAAGAGACACATTATTCATGGATCATAATGATTTATATTACACTTATGTAAATAAATTTAATCAAGGTCCGTTAGAGAACTTATTTGGTAAAATAAGAGCGCGGAATATTAATAAAAGTAATCCAAGTGTTTCCGAATTTAACTCTCTGCTAGCCAAAGTTATATCGATAAAATTCTTATTCAAATCGAAATGTTCCAACTGCGAAGAAGACGATTCGGAATATCTACAGGTGGATTGGAATGCTATTTTGCAGAGTGATATATAAGATGAAGAAATACTTCTTACCCAAGCTTCTTACCCTTAGCTGTCACAAAATCACGACATTCTTAAAAATGAGGAATGTTTTGAAAATAACATGAATACGAACAATATATGCAGTTAAACCACCAGATGAAGACGCAATATCAGTCAAGGTCCCGCAGGTCAACGACCTTGCTGCTAGATACTTTGCCGGATACGGCCGGATACAATAAAAAAAATTAGCAAAATCTGTGAAAATTGTGCTGGAGAATTGTCAAAGGACAAACAGAATTTCGATCTTTATTGATAAAATTAAAAGAATATGAAAATTCAAAAGAAAATATGGTTCTCTTATAGCCGTCGGAAAAATAATTTCAAGTATGCCGTCTTCATGTAAAAATATTTTCCGAATACTTTCGAAAACTACCTTTTGCATGCATCTAACTTAAAAGAAAATATAATCAAAGAATGTGTAAAGGCAACAAATATACATTTTCCGAATTGGTTCAATGTATGTTATGACCACTAAATTAATTTAATAAATTTCCTAATATTGGTATTGCTCTGGAAAAACTGTAAATGGGTCCTTGATAAGAATTTAAATAAAAATAGAATTTCCAGAAATAAAATAAAAAAATTGCAAAATGTAATGAACGCTTAAAAATTAAACTCGACACTGATTATTAGGAGGTTGGGAGAGTGGGGGTCGATATCCTGCCTCGTCCTCGTTCGTGTCCCCTGGAAACTATTTCGGTTAAGGTGAATTAACTGCAATTTAATACTAACTTAATTTAAGTTAATGATTATTTTGTTAAGTTAGTTAGTTTTTTTATAATAATTTCGAAGATTAGTCACCTTCACTTAAGTAGGCCAAGAGCAGTGATCAGTTATTATAAGGGCATAAATATAAAATGCAGTTTGCAAAACTCATATTCATACCCATTTTCAGAGCAAATTTGTGTCCAAAAAGTTTACAGAGTTTTTATTTATTTAATAAGGTTCATACATACAGACAAAATAACAAGTACACAACATAAGCCCAACCATTTGCACATATATATATATATATATAAAATCTAAGGTAAACAACGGTATGTGAGTTATCGTAGATTACCTTAGCCAATGCATGGGAACTCAAACTGACTCAGCACACGCGCATCAGATCGGATATCTGTGCTCGCAGCACTTGTAACAGGTGGGAAATCTGTGTCAGCATATGTGGGGCATATGCGAGCTGATGTATGGGAACAGGAATGATCAGGTGGTTAGTCTTTCGATGGCGGGAGTAAACCCAAGACCTATTTTATATTATTCCGTTGTAAGGAATAAATTATAAGTTTATAAGAATAAATCTAAAGTTTGAAGTACGTGTTCATTTTGCGGCTAGTCTGTCGTCCGCTTTTGTTTATTATCCGCGTGCGCCGATTTGTTAACTTGTGTGAGTGACACGATGGACCAAAAAGTGAGCAGAAAAAATAAATGTTCTGTGTTCTGATTTGTTCCCTTTTGTAAGAAGTTTAAGCTTTTCAAAAAGCTTTTTTTTAGTGAATTTCGTTTTCATATATCACTTCTTCCCATATGAATAAGACATCTGGGTATATTTATTATCTGTGCTATAAGATCAACCGCAACGAAAAGTATCCCAGAGAAATCATTGAACTGGTGAGGGTGAAAAAAAAAACACGCAAGAAAAATGTTTAACCACTCGTGCACCGCAGCATAGAAAGATCCTTAACCGACTATGCAATCGCCTTAGAGATAGTATTCGGGAATTTAAAAGCAATAAGATAGCGACCTACCTTGAAAATCTTTCCGCTGAAAGAGAATCAAATTTTTCACTTTGGAAAGCGCTAAAAGGCATCCGGAAACTTGAAATGCAAGCGCCACCAATTCGGAAGAACGATGGAAATTGGGCCGAGAGCGACAAAGAAAAGGCAAAACTTTTTGCGCAGGTGGTCAAGAATTGCCGAATAAAGCTCTTATCAAACTGTTATATTTAATTACCGCTTCGTTCAGATTGCTCTACGTTCCGAGACAATGGAAAGTCGCCGAGATTATAATGGTCCCGAAACCAGACAAACCTTTGTATGAGAAGAAATCATATCGGCCTGTTTTTCTATTGCTGGTTATATCTAAAATATTCGAAAAACTACTTTGTATACGACTACAACCGGTAATCGATGAAAAACGTTTCATTCCTGACCATCAGTTTGGATTTAGAATCAAAAATTCTACAATCGACCAAGTCCACAAAATAACTGACGTGATTGAGAAAACTCTCGAAGAAAAAAAGATTTGTTGTGATGTATTTCTTGACGTCTCACAAGCTTTCGATAAGGTTTAGCACGAAGGCTTGGAGTATAAATTGCAACTACTACTGCCACGGCAACTCTTTCTAATCTTACGTACCTCACCGACAGACTTTTTCGTGTTAAGCACGGAAATGATTACTCTGAGTTCAAAGAGATTGCGGCCGGAGTCCCACAAAGAAGTGCCCTTGGCCCACTTCTATATGTACTCTACATGCGTGATATACCGCAGGAAAGAAACTGCGTCGTCGCCACGTTTGCAGATGATACGAATATATTGACAACGGGCGATACAATTGAAGCAGCAACTGAAAAGCTGCAACATTCGTCCCACGCTGGGACAAATTCTTGGTGTATTATGCTGAACGAAAGCAAATCTACCCACGTCAACTTTATCTACACTAAAGTGGATAGATTACCCGTATATCTAAACTCGGCTCAAATACCGTAAGCGAACGAAGCAAAATATCTAGGAATGCCTCTAGATGTTAAGCTTAAATGGAAATCACACGTAAAAAAGAAACCTGATGAGCTCGAAAACAAATAAATAGTTGAGCTTACATAACAAACTGCTTATCTACAAGCAAGTGCTAAAGCCAGTGTGGACGTATGGTCTACAACTATGGGGTTGTACCAGGAAAAGCAATAAAAACATCATACAAACTTTTGAAAATAAAGTTCAGAAAGATCGTAAGCGCACCGTGGTGCATACGTAACGAAGATACTCATCGGGATGTGGGAATTCCCAGCGTCGTCGAAGAGATAACAAAATTTGCTCTTAAACACAAAGATCGTGTTAATTGTAACCGTACCGTCATTCAACTACTTGACGCGAACAATTTAATTCGTCGTCTGCAAAAGACAAAACCTTTTGATCTCGCGTCATAGTATATGCCGGTCGTGAAAACCTTTTTAATTACATACGAACATCTTTTCCAAAAATCACGAGTCTTGTAAGCGAAAATATAAATAGTTGTAGTATTAGAGTAAGTGCGGCAAATATGGCCCACCCTTAACATTTTTTTAAATAAAACCATTAATTTAAGTCTAATTAATTTTTTTTTAAACAGTCTTACAAATCATTTTTATTTCAGTCTTTAGAAACTTTAATTAAAAAAACAAACATAACAAAAAGATAAAAACAAAAACTTAAAAGAACTTCATAATAACTTCGACTAATATGGCCCACCTGGTGTTAAATATGGCCCAGGGTGGGCCATATTTAACGCAATGTTTTTTCGAGGAACTTTAACTTTAACAACAGCAAAATTCACATATAAAATATAGTTTTTCAATGCCTGTGCATAGTTCATGTGCCCACATTGTACACACAACACATTGTACCCAAGTTTCGCCTCCCTTATCTTCAGAGAATAAGCTCGAGCAATAGATGCATTTAGCATCTGCCTGATTACTTCTATCGGGACTAGGGTCGGAACCATCGTCTGGAATGAAATTACTGTCATGACTTTCTGATGAAGAAGACTGTTCTTTGCGAATGCGTTTCTTTTTGTTCGGTATGATCTGTTCGCCTCCCAACATCAGATTATTAAGAACTTTCTGAAATTAAAGTTTAAGATGCATTAATATTATTACATTAAGGTCTGTGTGATGATGTTTCTACCTTCTTCTTTAATGCGTCTTTTGTTATCATATCCTTTTTAGGGCCTAGTTTCTTTTCCCTCTCATCCCTTAATTTATTGGATTCTTCCAGAGACATTTTATAAGGCGATGACGAAATGATCTCCGATTTTCCTGGTTTTTGTCCACGATTCGAAGTTTTTTTTAATCCGGACAGGAATAAGAGAAATTTCATGTGGAGTAAAAAAGGTCATTGATGGATTTGAAAAAATAATTCCCGAGGCCTGCGATTCCGATTCATCTGGATGTTTTGATTGTTCAGTATTTGAGTCTGTTTCAGCAAAAGTTGGAGGTTTTGGTCTGGATTTCATTTTTTCCGAAATAGATCTTATTTCAGCTGAAGTCGATGGTACATTTGGATCTGGCTCCATCTGCATCTCCCCCTCAATATCACATGGATTGTTAGGCGCATGATTTTCCACATTAGGTTGAGATTCTGTTGTATCAACTTCTTCTGCTGCTAAAAAATCGTGGTCTTGAAAGATATTTCTATCAAATGGGCATATTCCTGTCGACGAAAAACCTTTAACTGCGATCTCTCCAGTTTGAGTCTTAAGGAAGGCTCAACCGAATAGCTCAATTATGTCGTAGTGTGTTAAGGCTTTTCGGTTATTGATGACCCATCGTCGAATTTCCTCAGTCAAGTACTTTTTTAAGGGTCCCATGAAGGTCTTGTCAAGCGGCTGTATTTTATGGCTCGAATGCGGAGGAATCGATAGAATATGCACATGATTTGCTCTTGCTAGGTCCACAAGCTCTATGTTCCTGGTGTGGCTTGCATGCCCATCCATTATAAGCAGAACCGGCAATGATGAGGATGGTTTGACTGATTCCAAAAAGTGTTTGAACCACTTTGTAAATATTGTAATATGCGAGCTACGGCTCGAGTAGATAAAACAATATTCTGTGAAATTTATTTCTTTATTTTCTAGTCTATAGAACAATTCAGGTTCACACTATATTATTCTTCGCAATTCTTTTCTTACAATGGTCTCTGTCCTCTCAAATCACTTTATCTCCTTTCGATTACTTAATTCACAAATCCAAACTATTTACTTCTTCTTGTTAAATCTCAACTTTCAATTTATCACAAAATTACAACTTTGCCCATTATCACTTTTCTAATCCCTTCGCCACAGTTTAAAAACTACTGCTGCTTTCTCAATCGCCATCTGTCCTTATATAGCAGAAGTTTCTGATAGCCAGAAACTTCTAGCAAATTCTTCGACCACTGGAACAAGAGAAATAATTCTTGCAGTTATAATTCCCTTTTATCCCTGATATTATTCGTCTCTTTCGTTGACATGAGCTGTGGAGACTTCGTCCCAGACACGAACCTCGAATGAAAGGACAGTTCGAACCAAAATTCTGCCAGAATGAAAAGTCACGTCGGAATTTGTTGCGTCATATTTTTTGGGGGCGTAGTTATTATTATGCTACACTGCCCCCCTCTTAGACGTGTTCGTCCCGAACAAGTGCATCCTCATTTCGGCCATTGTATCGACTCAGTCGGTCCACATGAACCACTTTCATTTTGGCCCTTGGTCCTCGTTGGATGCAGTAGACAACATCGTTGATGCGGGTTACTATTCTGTAGGGACCCTCCCAGTTCTGCTGCAATTTAGGTGATTTCCCCTTTTGGCGATGGGGATTATACAGCCACACCAGATCTCCTTCCTGGAATCCTGACGTTGTTGCCTTGGCATCATACCTGGTCTTCATGCGGTCGCTCGTCATTTTAATCTGGCTTCTGGTCCTTTGGTGTATGTCCCTAAGCCTTTCCCTAAGGTCCGCCACGTACTCTTCTTCATTTCTGGGCTCATTGGTAGGATATCCAAATTTCACCTCACTGGGTAAACGAGCTATTCCACCAAATAAGATTTCGAACGGCGTATGTCGAGTAGTGCTATGCACGGCACTTCTATAGGCCATCAAAAACAAGGGAATCTGCCGGTCCCAATCCCGTTGGTAGTCACCTACGACCTTCGAGAGATGTTCGTCCAAAGTCCTATTGAAACGCTCCACCATACCGTCCGACTGTGGATGAAGCGGGGTTGTCCTTGTCTTTTTGATTCCGAGTAGTTGACACATCTCTTGGAAGATTCTTGACTCGAAGTTCCGCCCTTGGTCAGAATGCAATTCCAAGGGCACACCGAATCTGCGAACCCAATTGTAGACGATCTGCTCCGCCACGGTTCTGGCTTCCTGGTTAGGGATCGGAAACGCTTCCGGCCACTTACTGAAGTAGTCCATCACTACGAGTATATACCGATTACCATTGTCGGTTTCCGGAAAGGGCCCTGCGATGTCAATGGCGATTCGTTCGAAAGGTGCTCCCACGTTGTATTGGTGCATCTTACCTCGAGTTTTGGTTCTCGGACCCTTGCTAGCTGCACACACGTCGCATTTTCTGCACCAGTCTTCGATATCTTCCTTCGCTTTTAACCAATAAAAACGTTCTCGTACCTTTTCTAGCGTCTTATTCACTCCCAAGTGGCCTCCGGTCGCCCCGCCATGCATTTCCTGTAACACCTCCTTGACCCTCGTCCGCGCTACGACAAGCTGCATTACAAACGACTTTCCGTCGGAGGATTCCCATTTTCTTCTCAGAACACCTTCTTGGACATGGAGGGAGTCCCACTGCGCAAAATATGCCTTTAAGGTCGGGCTTCTGTGAGAGATGTCCTGATGATCCGGTTTCTCCATGTTCTCCTTCCAGGCCAGAATCGGCTCGATATCCGGGTCTTCCTTCTGAGCGTTCCGGATCTCATCTACGCTCCAGCCGGCGATAGGTTCGGCTCTCATTCTTTGGATGGAAACCAGCTCCCGTTCTTCCTGACGCGCACAATGTTTACAATCCGTTCTGCATGGTCTCCGGGACAGTGCATCGGCATTAGAGTGGAGCCTTCCTTTACAGTCGTTCACAGACCTTAGGAGAGATCGCACGTGTTTCGGCTTCTCCTTGTGATTTTAAACAGAAATAGACAGTGGTGCATCAAGTGTCGCGGTAGCGCAGAGCTAGTGTTAGCGTCCAGTGACCTGAGTTGTTCGGGTTCAATTCCCACCGGAACAAAGGTTTTTTTTTTTTTTTTTTGTATTTTATTTTATTTTATTTTATTTTATTTTAAAGTAAAAAAATTAACATAAACAATAACAAGTGCGGTAATGAGAAAAAAAGAACGGTTCCTGCTTCCCATAGCGGGAGTAGTGGACACAAAAACATCGGGCGATGACAGTGAAAGCCACTTGGCAATTGTCGAAAGTGGAACCACGGTAAAGAGGAGGAGGAAGCAGAGGCTGACTCCCTACGAAGGCAAGCGCCTCTCCCTATCAGCTTCGACTGAAAAGCTGCCGGGAGAAGTGAGGGTGGGGGCGCCGTCAACAACAACAGCAGCAGCAAAAGAGCGTACATTCATCTCGGACGGTGGAGAAAATTGCTACAGAGGTGGTAGCAATAGCTTCGCCACGTTAGCTGCCTCCGAGTCCGAGGATGAGGACGAAGAGATGGAGGCCATCAATGATAGCATACGGCAGCTCCAGCAGAAGGTGCTGACCATAAAGGCTAAACAAACAGCCAGAAGAGCAGAAGATAGCCAGTCACAAAAAAAAATTCAACAACAAAAACAGCTGCCTGATATGCAGCAGCAACAACAACTGCCTGCAAAGCGACAGCAACAAAACCAGCTGCCAGCAAAGCAGCAGCAACAACATCAACAGCTGCCAACAAAGCAGCCACAACAAAAACAGTTGCCAGCTAAGCAGCAGCGGCAACAACAACAACAAAAACAGAATCAGCAGCAACAACAACATCAACAGAAAGACCAGCAACAACAACAACATCAGCAGCAGAGGAGTGCAAAGGAGAAGGTGCCACCTATCAACACCTTCAAGATGGATTTAAAAGACACCATTGAGCTATGTAAGTCGGCCATAGGCAACAACTTTTTTATTAAACGCATTAATGAAGATAGGCATACTATCCACTGTAATACAGTGGAGCAGTACAAAAAAATAAAAGGTTTATTAAAGGAAACGACGACGGAGTTCTTCTCCTTCACCCCGAAGGGGGAAAAGTTGCAAACTATGCTACTGAGGGGGGTAGATCCGTCTATCGAACCGGGAGAGCTCCTTAGGATGCTGAAAGAGAAGGAGTGCGACGGTCTTGAGTTCGTGGGAGTCAAGCCGTTCACCACAGCAAAGGCCAAAAGGGAGAAGCGGAAATTACCGTTCTTCCTTGTTCAGATAACTCCCAACAGCAAATTGGATGGTCTAAGGAGTATTAATGTCCTAGACTACCAGGTTGTTAAATGGGAAAAAGTAAAGAGGAGCGATAACATTTTACAATGTGTTCGCTGCCAAAGGTTCGGGCACGCCGCGTCGAACTGCGAAATGCAGCCTCGATGCGTAAAGTGTGGAAAGAACCACAAAGCAGAGGAATGTTCCCTGGGTAAGGATGGGGCGGCAGATAAAGGCCAACTCTCTTGTGCACTATGTGGGAACTCGGGACACACCGCAAACTATCGGGGTTGTCCTAAGTTCCAGTACATGAAAAAAGTAAACCTGGCTCGTCAGCAGAAAATCGAAGTCAAGCGTCCACCTGTTTCTAGTCAAACACCAGCCGTTACTCCCCAATGGACCTACGCCCAAATGGCGTCAGGCCGGAGAAACACCGTACAACAACAACCGAAGGTTGCCGCACAGGCCCCAGTGCCTAAAGCACCTGAGGCTCAGCCTGATTTGCTGACTATTTTGCTCTCTATTCATGGGCAAATGAACCAGCTTCAGCGACAGTTACAAGAGCAGGCGAAACGGGTGGACCAGATCTACGCATTTCTGCCGGACCTAGCGCACCTCCAGTCGTAATGGATACGATGGCGGAGAAACCCTTAAAGATCCTTGCGGTGAATGTGAATTCACTGATAAGGATCGAGCGAAGAACCGTAGTTTTTAAGTTGTTAGAAGATCAAAGCCCTGATGTGCTTTTGGTTAGCGAAACTAAGCTATCCCAGAAACACAAACTGAGCCATAATAAATACAATATTATAAGAAGAGACCGACCCGACTCTACTCAAGGAGGAGGTGTTGCGATCTTCATTCACAAAGACTTGCGACATAAGGCCGTGTACAGCGGTGAAGTGCGGAGATTCCAGGAGCTGGAAGCATGTATCGTGTGCATTGCTCTCCGTAGTGGAAAGAGGATGTACATGGTCGCGGTCTACGCATCTGGTTCTACTCAAACTACGTCATTTATTACAGAGCTCGAGACACTTTTTCGATGTCTAAGGCTGGAGTCGGAGGAGAATTATTTCCTCATTGCCGGAGATTTAAACGCCAAACACAGCGATTGGGGAAATAACATACCAAATTCTAGGGGGAACCTACTATTCAATTGGTGGGGTCAACACAATGTCGAGTATAGACTCGATTTGATAGCTACAGATAGCCCGTCGTATCCTAGAAGCGGCTCCTATTTGGATCTTATGCTGTTCGATGTACGGTTACAACTGACCAACACGAACCAACAAACGAGAAACTGCCTACACACTTTTGTGTATGACAGTGACCATTGCGGACTCAGTGCCGAAATTACAATTCCCAACGAAATTGCGGAATTGGACGAGTTTGTTCAAACGTACCCCTACAACTACAGTAGGATGCGTTGGACACGCTTCTCCAGAGCTATGACAAGAGCACTCTCCTTGAATTCGCTCCACCCACCGTCCAATAGGAACCTGTCAAACGAGGAGATCGACAGGTACCTAAGACAAATGGACGAGACAATCAAACGAACGATGGACAGTACGATACCTCGTTATCAACATACTGACAACGCAGACATATTCCGCAATGCAACAATCGACGCACTACACCAACAAAAAAGTAGACTTCTGTCAAGACTCAAAACCTTGTACAGACAGTTTACGGACAGACAAAACTCGGAGGTTAGGACACTGAAGTCGTTGATTAAAAATCTCCAACAGTTAATTAGAGAAAATTACAGACTCTCTGTAAATCTGCATTGGAACAACAAAATTCGGGCTGTAAAATCCAACAACCCGAGTATGTTCCCGCAAATAAATAAAATTTTTCGGAGGAATAATCAAAACGACCTGCCGTGTCTTAAGATCCCTCGAACGACGAACAACGAACAAATACTAATAACAGCAGGCATAGATCCCGGGAACGCTGTCGATGATGAAAATTCTTTCATGATCGAAGATCCCCAGGAGAAAGTAGAGGCTATAGGAGCGACTTTCCAGGAAGTGTACAAGGTGAATGATAGCATTTGCCCGAACCACGACCTGGAAAGTCGAGTCCTTGTGCACAACGTCTACCTTCGAAATGATATAGAGCACTGGCGATCAGAGAACATAGGTTTTACCGAGTTCAATGACGATAACATGGCAAATAATGTCGTCGCCAATGAAATGGTTCACTCCCCATACGTATCGAAGGTAGAACTCCAAACGATCTTCGACTCATTGAGAAAGAAGAAATCAGTGGGAATTGACGGAGTGTCGAACATTGTGCTTCGACATCTCCCTCTAGAAGCGGTGGACATTTACACCACTCTGTTTAACAATGCGCTGAATAATGCACATTATCCAGCGCATTGGAAAACAGCAGTGATACAACCCATCCCCAAAAGGGGAAAGGACTCCTCCAATCCGGCAAATCTCCGGTCGATAAGTCTCCTTCCGAACATCAGCAAGGTATTCGAGAAAGTGATCAATAGGGCCCTGCTTAAGTGGACTGAGAACAGTAATATAATTCCGGATAACCAATTCGGTTTTAAGGCGGGTCATGATACAATACATGCCGCGTCTAAACTGGTATCTGACATCCAATGGAACAAAAGTAAGAAACAATGCACGGGTGCCTGCCTGGTTGACTTGGAGAAGGCGTTCGATACCGTATGGCTAGAAGGACTCTTCTACAAGTTGAACAGGCTGGGCATAAGTAAACCACTGCTGTACATGTTCTGTAATATGCTCACCAGTAGACAGTTCATTGTGAAAAATGGCAATGTGACTTCTGCTGGGACGTTCGAAATCAAAAACGGTCTACAACAAGGTGCGGTTAATTCGCCGATCCTCTTTAACATTTACACGAGTGATCTCGTAGGATCTCTTCCCCATGCTATTGCGTATGCAGACGACTTGATCGCGTATAGGTCAGGACCAACGATCGAGGTCATTGCAATACTCTTGCAGCGTGATAAGATCAGGATATACTGCGACGACTGGAAGCTGAAGATCAACTTCCAGAAGACAGAGACTATTCTGTTTAGAACGTCGTTATTTGGGGCCTCCAGGGATACCAGAAAGAATTGGCGAAAGTTCTCAATCGTGGGACAGCACGGGCAGCCACTAGCGAGTCGAAGTGTGGTTAGATACCTTGGGATCTGGCTAGATCAATATCTATATTTTAACAAAAATGTAGATGCAGCTCTGGTCAGAGCCAGAGGTGCTTTTGCCCTTACAAAGAGACTGTTTTATAGCAGCCAACTCGATGCAAGGGTGAAGGTAATCTGCTACATGGCCCTTATTCGGCCCATGCTCGTATATGGATGTCCCGTGTGGTTCAACGTGGGAGCAAGCTGGATGGAAAGGATTCGGGTGTTTGAGAGGGCTTGCCTTAGGGCTTGTCTTCAGTTGTACAGAACACCAGAGTCCCAGTACATAAAATTCTATTCTAATAAGGTCCTGTATAATAGGGCGAACATAAACAGAGTGGATAATTTCCTGATCAATATGATTCGAAGGCACACTGTAAGAGCAATGTCCTCGGTGAATAACCTGATCTCCGGGGCATACTACCCCAATGATTTGTATCACGAGAGTGTGCGTCTTAACGGCTTCATCCCCCCAGAGGCGTTCCTATATTTAGATAGGGAAGGTCTGATACAGGATAGGGTAGCGGTGCCGCTAATCTACCATGTTGCCCGAAATGCTGCGGACAGGCGACTTAACTACGACCGACACGTCGCGCACAGCACCACGGAGCGTCTCCGGTTTAGTAGAGCGGTATCAAGCCGTGATATGGCAGATGTAGTGAGACAGTACCAGAAATTCTGCTGGCTCGGGGACGGAGAGGGAACTCCCTCGTCGTTTCCTTTTGATTCGGGGTAGTCTCCGAAGGGGCAAAGTCGGTATAGCTTTTATAGCCTGGCCGGCTTACATAGTTTTTAAGGTCAGTTTAAGTAGCTTTAAAATAAAAAAAAAAAAAAAAAATAATAATAAAAAATAAAAAATACAAAAAAAAATACAAAAAAAAAAAAAACCTTATACATGTGTATGTATGTATGTATACTATATGTATATGGGAACGTATACAATATATCTATGCATATGTACATATATATGTATATCGAAAAAAACAATTTCCGTGTTTAATCACGTACCTTAGAATAAGTAGTTTTTAGGTAGTTTATAAGTTTTATATATAGATAAAAAATTCAGTTCATATACTAAGTTTTTGCTTAAAAATTTTTTCTTAGTTTCTCAATATTTGTAAGTATAGATTAAATAAATATTTTAAGTTATGTTACGTCGAAAGACATAGTTTAAGCATTAGGTTTAGCTTAGAGCGCCCGCATAGGGCCATTAAGTTAGTATATAACATAGTTAAGTTAGTTAAGCTAGTTTTAAGCGTTTTTTGTGTCTAGCTGTTAAGAGTTCATAAATTCCGAAAATAAAAATGCACTAAAAACGAAAACGAAACGGAGCCTTCCTTTACGATGCTGTATTTCGTAGTCGTAGATTTGCAGCCTTTCGATCCATCTTGCGACCTGACCCTCAGGACTCTTGAACTGTAATAGCCATTTTAAGGCTGCATGGTCTGTGCGAAGAACGAACTTCCTCCCGTAGAGGTATTTGTGAAAATGCTTCGTAGCCAAGATCAAAGCTAGAAGTTCTCTCCTTGTCACGCAGTAGTTCCTTTCTGGTTTAGAGAGCACCTTGCTAAAGTACGCAACCACCTTCTCTTGGCCGTCATGCACCTGGGAGAGTACGGCTCCTACCCCGACATTACTAGCATCTGCATTCACAATGAACGTTTCCCCGGGAGTGGGGTAAGCTAGTATCGGGGCATCGCATACCCGTTGTTTAAGTGCCTTGAAGCTCTTCTCGCACTCAATTGACCATTTGAATTGTTTTCCCTTTTCCGTCAACTGGTGCAGGCTCTTTGCGATCCCGGCAAAATCCTTCACGAACCGTCTGTAGTAGGTGGCTAGGCCCAGGAAGCTCCTTAGTTGGTGTTTATCTTTGGGGACTGGCCAGTTTTTCACCGCTTCGACCTTCTCTGGATGGGTTCTCACTCCTTTTGCTGAAATTATGTGCCCCAACTACTTCCGCTCTAAACAGGGCGCACTTCTTGGGGTTGAGCTTCAGGTGGGCACTTCGAAGCCTTTGAAACACATCCCTTAGATTGTCTCGGTGTTGCGCAAACGTTTTTCCTACGACGATGACATCATCCAAGTATACCAAACAGGTTTTCCATGTTAACCCTTGCAGGACACATTCCATCAATCGCTCGAAAGTCGCCGGAGCATTGCACAGCCCGAATGGCATTACCGTGAATTGCCATAGCCCATTTCCTGCGGTGAAGGCGGTTTTCTCCCGGTCTTCTGGATGGATCTGTACCTGCCAGTAGCCACTCTTCAAGTCGAGAGTGGAAAACCATCGGGCTCCTGATAGTGTGTCTAGCGTGTCGTCAATCCATGGCAGAGGGTAGCTGTCTTTCTTGGTGACGTAATTGAGCTGCCGATAGTCCACGCAGAACCGCGTGCTGCCATCTTGCTTCTTAACCAGTACAACCGGTGATGCCCACGGACTTTTGGAACTTTCAATCAGACCTTCTTTCTCCATCTGCAACTTCTGTCTGCTTTGCCAATGGAAGGCGCCTTGCAGGCTGACGAATTGGTCTAGTATCACCAGTGTTTATTCGATGTTGTACCAGGTGTGTTCGGCCGTATTCTCCGTCCTGTGAGGCAAATACATCAGCGTACTCATTGATAAGATTCTCTGCCATAGTTCGCTGCTCCTGATTCAGCTCACTGGACTGGAGAATCGTCTCTCTCGTTTCCGCTGTCCAAGGTGATGGGAGAGGTTTTGGAGCATCACGTTCAGATATTGTTGCGACGGCGGTAATCGGCGTGCATTTTCCAGTCACCTCCCCTCGCCTTAGTTTGACAGTGTGTGGTCTTGCGTTCAAAACTCTTACTGGAACCATGGTGTTCTTTGGTTCGACTAATGTCTTTCCCACGATGTAGTCTTGAGAATTATTCTCTGGGTCTGGTTCTACTATGTAGAATCGGTGGCTCCCAAGATCACCTTCCAGCTTCGTCCAAATGATTGTCTCTGAAGACGGCGGCAAAACTTCGTCTTTGCTGATGACTGTCCTGAGAGTTACGGCACTCTCGTTTCCGTACACCATCGGAATCTCCACATTTCGATACCTCAGTACTTGCATCCCGATGTCCAGGATTACTTCATTTGCGTTCATGAAGTCTATTCCAATGATGCACTCGTCGCATATATCTGCCACCAGAAACGCATGGGAGAACGTCAGTCCCGCCAGAGTAATCGTAAGACGAACTTCTCCAAATACCTTCGCCATTTCCCCTGTTGCAGTCTTCAGGCAGTAGCTGTTGGTGTTGTGCAGCCAGGAGCTTTTGACGATATCTCTTCTTACAATGGAAGCGGTGGCACCTGTGTCGATGGTGACTACGCACTTCTTCTTGTTGATTAGTGCCTCCACTGTCAGGCTCTTGTTATCCCGTTTGGTTTGCGAAACTTGAATGGTGGTCCTGGGGGCCTCGATTCCAGTAACCAACTACTGCCCCGCGAAGTTGGTCCTTACGCATTTCCCGACTGCTGGTTTTGGGAAGTCTGACTGACAGCCAGATGCTTCCTCTCTGCTTCTCCTACTTCCGCAATATGGACAATTTCCTCGTCTAGGTGCACTTCTGCACTGCCGTTGTAGGTGTCCGGTTTGGTTGCAATCCCAGCAACGGATTTGACTTCCGCGAGCTTTGTCTTCATCCATGACGGCTGTTCTCTGGCATGAGCATTCCACGACGGACATTTCCCTGACACGGTGTATTCCCTGGTATGCTTGGTCCGCAGCCTTCATTGACAAAGCGAATGCCAATGCCTCGGGGAGTGTTCGCTTTTCAGCCATCCTTACAGCCATTTGCAGTTGTCTGTCCTCTATGGCCTGAATAAAAGCTTCCACCTCCATTTCGTTGATAAGTTCCTCACCGGCTTTAGGATATGAAAGATGGGCTAGTCGCTCTATATCCGCTTGCAACTGTTGGAGCGTTTCCCCCCTTTTCTGGACTCGACTACGCAGCTGAACCCTGTTCACCTGCTGCATGTGTTCATCCCCAAACCGTATCTTGACAGCCTGAACCAGAGAGTCGTAGTTCTGCTGTTTATCTTCCGGGATGGTCTGCAAGAGCTCCGCAGCTGGACCCCTCAGTGCAAGCGTGAGTGCAATAGACTTCTCTTCATCGTCCCAGCTATTGGTCATTGCGGCCGCTTCGAATTGCCTCTTATAAATTGGCCATGATGTTTGACCATCGAAGATAGGAGGCTGCATCTCCTTTCTTCTCAGACCGTCAGTGGAATATTCCCGTGCTTTCTGTCTCTTCACGTTGCTGAGCTCCTTAGTAAGATTTTCGACTTGCTTTTCTACTTTTTCAAACTGAGTCCCTATCTTCCCGAACTGAGTTTCATGTTTCTCAAAATTTTCATCGAATCTAGTTTCGACTTTTTCGAGTTGCGTCTCGACCTTCTCGATTTTCTCTTCGATCACTTCGAATTTGGATTCCAAGTTCTTGTTTTGCTCATCAAGTTTACTTCCAGAGCATCTAGAGAATTCTTTTGTTCGTCCATCTTAAGTTCTAGAGAATTCTTTTGTTCGTCCATTGCTTTCTTTTGTTCGTCCACTGCTTTCTTTTGTTCGTCCATTGCTTTCTTTTGGTCGTCCAGCTTAAGTTCTATAGAATTCCTTTGGTCTTCTATTGCTTTCTTTTGTTCGTCCATGGCTAACTTAAGTTGCAGGAGCAGACTTGTTATACCCGGGTCGGCTGCTGTACTTGCTGGTTCCTCTTCCACGTCAAACTCAACGTCATGCGGATTTTCACCTTCCTGCGTTACTGCTTCTTCCAAACGAATCAGTAGCGCATCTTTCCCCCCAGTTGTGTCGAGGTTCCGCTTACTGAGTTCTGCCTTTAGTTGAGTTATCCCAATTTGCGACCCATTTTGCGCAACTAATTAACTCAACACAGAAATCGTTTTTTTTTTTTTTTTTGCTTGTGCAATTTCACACCACGGAAATAGTTATTCACAGAATAAGTTTTATCCCGCTTCTGACACCAATGTAATATGCGAGCTACGGCTCGAGTAGATAAAACAATATTCTGTGAAATTTATTTCTTTATTTTCTAGTCTATAGAACAATTCAGGTTCACACTATATTATTCTTCGCAATTCTTTTCTTACAATGGTCTCTGTCCTCTCAAATCACTTTATCTCCTTTCGATTACTTAATTCACAAATCCAAACTAATTACTTCTT
Organism: Pocota personata; assembly: GCA_963082735.1. Lineage (NCBI taxonomy): Eukaryota > Metazoa > Arthropoda > Insecta > Diptera > Syrphidae > Pocota > Pocota personata. Next base: position 177,287,760 of record OY720429.1, on the reverse strand, counting down.
CTTGTTAAATCTCAACTTTCAATTTATCACAAAATTACAACTTCGCCCATTATCACTTTTCTAATCTCTTCGCCACAGTTTAAAAACTACTGCTGCTTTCTCAATCGCCATCTGTCCTTATATAGCAGAAGTTTCTGATAGCCAGAAACTTCTAGCAAATTCTTCGACCACTGGAACAAGAGAAATAATTCTTGCAGTTATAATTCCCTTTTATCCCTGATATTATTCGTCTCTTTCGTTGACATGAGCTGTGGAGACTTCGTCCCAGACACGAACCTCGAATGAAAGGACAGTTCGAACCGAAATTCTGCCAGAATGAAAAGTCACTTCGGAATTTGTTGCGTCATATTTTTAGGGGGCGTAGTTATTATTATGCTACAATATGTTAGTTTGCACCCATCCGGATGGATGATTTGCATATATGGAGCCTGGTGGCGCACCTTTCATTAACTGGGGGTTATCTCTCTTCCTCGGACAGATGAACATAGGAGGAACAAATGAACCTCCTGCACTCATGCACAATATTGAAGTTATCAAAGAACCTCTTTCAGCTGAAGTTAATGCTCCAACTTGTTTGCGACCTTTCAACGCAAGTACTTTAGGCATTTTCGATGGGACAACAGAAATGCCCGTTTCATCCACGTTATATATATTATTTGGAGCGAAATGGTATCTGTTCATAAGCAATTCCAAGTTGTCGAAAAAAATGGCGACGTTTTCCTTCGAAAATCCGGAAGCGCGCGCTAAGGATGTTCCAGTCGGCTGACGGAACGACAACGTTGGATGTCGTCGCAGGAACAAACGAAGCCAGTCCCTGCCTGCAACTTCCTTGACAATAGAAAATGGGTTTGGAATTCCGTTTTTAATAGCAAACAGGAAAGCTAACGACCTTATGTCATTTCTTGTTAAGCCAAATAGTTTTTTTTCCATTTCTAAACAATAATCCACTAAGGCCTCTTCTAATACTGATGGAAATATAGTCTTTCTTCCTAATTTGGCACTTACCACTTCTTCCAATGGTACTTCTTTTTTTACCAATCGCCTCAGTGTGGTTCTCGGAACATTATATGTTTTGGACGCCTTCAAAGATCCCATTACTTTGTTGTTGATTGCCGATATGGCTTCCATCATGTCCTCTTTCCGCCAAGTCTTCCGTGGTTTTGGGCTTTGCTTAGACATTTTAGCCTTCAAAATAAAAAATAGAAAAAATAAAAGTTCAATCGAGAAATGTGTCAAATATGGCCTCATATGGCCATATTACCAACACATGGGGTAGGCCATATTAAACACACTGTGATTTTTTTTACTCATTTTAATTTTCAACACACTTCATAAACTTTTTTTAAATTTTAATATGACACAAATTAAGAAAATATTTAACACTATTTAATTTTAGAAAAAAGTTACCAATTTAACACAAAATTTAATATAAAAACACTTAAGAAAACTTGCCAAAAAATTATAACGAAAGTAAAGAAATCAAAATGCCACGTATATCTTATACACCCGTCGCGCCACACTCGCCACGAAAGACTGAGGGTAAACCGGTTTGAACTTGTTCACAATGAAAAATTTTTATTGCGCTGTGGGTTTTGGTTTGGGAAATACAGTGGTAGGCCATATTACCCACGTGGGCCACATTTGCCGCACTTACTCTAATCTTGAAGAGAGTTGTTTTTAGTGAGTAAAAATCTCACACAACCATAAGCACGCGCGGTCGGGCCTTATGGTGTCTTTAGAAAATGTTCACCCTCTCGGCAAAAAAAAAATAAAAATATATAGAGGAGTATATCCTGATTTCATTTGAAAACTGTCAAAATCGGCCCAAGTGTGAGTTAAAAATGGGGGACGGGGTTTCAAAAATCTCGAAATCATCTTTTTTAGCTGACTGACTCAAAAACTTCTAAACGGATTTCGATGAAATTTGGCGCGTTGACTAAGACTGACACGTTAGTAGTTTGTTAGTTAGTTAATTGACTATTTATTTAAAAAAAAAAAGAGTTTTGTTTACAATTTCAAAATCTTAGTCTATATGATTTGGTCTACCAGATTGACATAAAATAAATTTTCAGTTATTTGAACTATATATATAAATTAACATTCATTTTGAGTTTTTTTTTATTAAAAACTAGCTGACCCGGCGAACTTCGTACCGCCTCAGAATCAATAAATGTTGTGTTAATTTATTAGCTGAATTAAATTCAGTTTTTTATTAAGATAAAATTAATACTCAAAATGAATTAAGTTCATAAATGAAGTGAATCGAAATGATTCGCGTAACATTGTTGAACTTCTTACTACGAACAAAGCGGATGGTTTGCCGACACGTGTACAATTGACCGTGAGAAAAATATTCATTTTCTAGATTCAGGCCACAAACACTCAAGGATTGGCCTTGTGATTTGTTGATCGTCATGGCGAATGCAAGACGAATCGGAAATTGAATTCGTTTGTTTGTGCGGTGGCAAGCCAAGCAGATCCAATGAGTTTAAAAATGCAGTTGGATAGTTGGTAGATTCGTCTTCGTTTGTTACACAGTCGATAGATTTGAAGAAATACAGTGGACCAACAATTTGATTTTGAATTGTGAAGTTTAAGTGATCCACATCATTGTTCTTTGCCGCAAGAATTGCTCGTTCACTCAACCAATTGTGATTTTTGTGGTTAACAATGACGAGCTCATGACTTTGTGGATGAGCTCGTCCTTCGTTGATAAATGAAATCAATCCGTTCTATTCGTCGACAGGAACACGGCCATTACCGATAGTCAGCAATTGCTTGGAGAAATCTTCGGCAGATGGATCGTTTAGCAATGCAACTCGCATGTTTTTCGTCAACTGAAGTTTCTTCACCAATCTGCACTTCATCAAACTGAACTCACTCGTTTGAAGATAATTAATTGAATCGTATTCAAATGTACTAAGCGTCGAAAACTGCATGAAAATTGGTGAAAACTCGAAAAGAATGCTGATAAATCGCGGCGCACGTCTGCACAGCTAGCTCAAGGGGAAAAGGATAATGCACACCACGCCATCTACTGACATTACCGGAACCAACATACAACGCCATGTTCATTTTTGTTTCTGTCATGTGTCAGAGATGGCGTTGTACACGGATTTATTTTTTTTGTGGTTTTCTTAATTTTCCAATGCGCGAGGAAACTTCTTAAGGCCGAGACGAACAAAAAAAAAATTCATCGAAATAAGTCAATCCGTTCTCGAGATATCATCATAAATGGTATAACTAACCCGACTTTGTTTTATATATTGTATTAAGATTTTCCTCCATAATGCGTTTTCTGTAGCACGCGTTTATTACTTACTTATGCAATTGATTCCAGCCTCGGGCTTACTGTATGTTTTAGGGGGATCAGCTTTTCATCCGGAGTAACCTGAGATTGAAGCCGCATTGTGATCCTAGATTTTCCCAGTTTTCAACGCATTTACTTCCATTACGCAGCATTTGTGTAAGCACTATCCTGCCTGGTTTCATTTCCATGACGTTTACCACATAGTCGAGATGCATTGTGAGTGTATCCCGAAGAAGGAGTGCTACACCAGTTTTCAGTTACTAGCATGTAGTTTGGTGAACTATTTGCTAATTTAAAAACTCTCCTGATGAAATAACAAATTTTTCTACGGCGTCTAATATGCAATATTCCCATACTTGTGCAGCGTAAAACAGGATGGATGCTGCGCTAGCTCTGAGTCGCTTCCATCCCAGACACTGGCTAAGTTATTTTCGTACATAGGTCTCAAAACTTTGATGAACTTAGTTGAGATACCGTATAAATCTAACAAAAGAAAGCTTCGCGTGCTATGGAGTCGAAATCCGCACGAAAATCAACGAAGAAGGCATACAGTTTTTTAGGTTTCCTCTTATAAATCTCCGCTATGTTTACAAGTGCGAATATCTTATCTATAGTGGAGTAATTTCGCCTAAAACCGGCTTGGAATTCGCATAGGTTCCTCTTGCTTTCCTCTTGCTTTCCACCCACATCCTATTAAACAGTATACTAGAGAACAACTTGGCGGATGTATTCAAAAATGATAAACCTCGATAATTAGTTAAGTTATTGTATTCGCCTTTCTTGTGTAAAGGAAAAATTATCGAATTTTGAAAAAATCCAGGCTTCGAATATCCGGTTGTACTCCCGCGTTAATTCTGAATGGAATTCAGGTGTACAGTTTTTGTAATACTAATAATAGGGGCTTTGTTCTTCTTGCACTTGTCGATGATAACTTTTATACTAGCTAATATGATTGGCGCATCCAAAAACTCGTTAACGCACAGAAGAGCTGCGTATTGGAAAGGTTCCGATATTTGCCCTGCGTTGAGAAGAGTCTGAAAGTGTTCTTTTAGTTGTTCTGCTTTCAGACCTGTAGCAATTGCATTTCTTTTTCCGTTTACAAGTTTAGCAGTTCTTTAGAAATCTGCTGAAGATCGCGATCTATCCAATAACGCGGCATTCTGTTGGTCAAAGGCTAGCATTTTTGCATGGCAAAGGTTTTTAAAGCTTTTGTTTGCTGCTGCGTAAACAACTTTCCATGTGGAGTTACCATTCAGCCTTAATAATCTAAGAAAAGCAAATGTCGCATCCCTGGCTCGCACATATTCTTTATCAAACCACTTTGTTGTTAAGTAAATGTGCTGAGTTTGAGGGAGCGCCTTTCCTTATTACCATACTTAGATCTTTAATTCGCGGTAGTGTATCAGATTCTCTAAAATTTGCAAGTTCCACATTAAGGTGAAGTTTATCTCATCTATGAGGAGAGGCTTAAAGCATTTTCAAATAACTTTTCCCACACGCCTAACTCACTAGATATACGAGTACGTATACATACGTCTGTTTGAAAATTATTGAAATCAGATGAAAACACCTCACCTACACATCAAAATTTGTGCAAATTGTTCGCATTAATAGTTATGGAGATAGAACCAATGCCCTGGTTTTGAGTTTACTTGTTCAAGAAATTTTATTCCAAAAAATAATTTGGAAGTTCAGCTTTATTTGGTTATTATTTTCATTTCTTCATTCATTTCATCGAGCTAAGTTCCATAATATGTACTCTGAGAACTATTTAAAACAAAAATAAACACTTATTAACTACCACCAAGGTTATCTCGATTTTCATCAAAATCTAACAAGTTACAGATATTATTTGCTTCTCTTAAACATCTACTTACAGGTTCATTAATACTGTAATATGCGAGCTACGGCTCGAGTAGATAAAATAATATTCTGTGAAATTATTTCATTATTTTCTAGTCTATAGAACAATTCAGGTTCACACTATACTATTCTTCGCAATCCTTTTCTTACAAGGTCTCTGTCCTCTCAAATCACTTTATCTCCTTTCAATTACTTAATTCACAAATCCAAACTAATTACTTCTTCTTGTTAAATCTCAACTTTCAATTTATCACAAAATTACAACTTCGCCCATTATCACTTTCCTAATCTCTTCGCCACAGTTTAAGAACTACTGCTCCTTATATAGCAGAAGTTTCTGATAGCCAGAAACTTCTAGCAAATTCTTCGACCACTGGAACAAGAGAAATAATTCTTGCAGTTATAATTCCCTTTTATCCCTGATATTATTCGTCTCTTTCGTTGACATGAGCTGTGGAGACTTCGTCCCAGACACGAACCTCGAATGAAAGGACAGTTCGAACCAAAATTCTGCCAGAATGAAAAGTCACTTCGGAATTTGCTGCATAGACATAGGAGCGTAGTTATTATTATGCTACAATACCATAGTTTACAATAGGAAAAGAAACATGGAACAAAAAAACGATTCCTAAGTGCTCTCTCATGAGCACAAAACCCAATTAGAGAAAAAAGGGTAATCATGTGATCATTAGCTAAATATGTCGCGGATAAACAAAATCGAAAAGTACTTTCTTCTAGTGTAGAGTGGTTGAATTCCAAATAATTTGCATCGAGTGTCATAAGAAGGCATATCTAAATAACAGCGGAGTCTCCGAATAGCAACTCTAGTAAATCGTTTTTGAATCTTCTCTATTCCTATAGCGTGAAGCTCGTAAAAAGGGTTCCAGACTATACTACTACTCTAGAGTGAAACTTACGAGTATGAGGATCGGAAAAGTCGTTTGAATTTCATATAATAAAAACCGAGCATCGAATTACCTTTTGCAACTGAAAAGTTTATGCGATTTAAAAAGCCCAGTTTTTTGTCAAAAGTGACGCCAAGATCATTTTTTGGAGATATAATCGAAAATCGAAACATCATTTATAAGAAGAAGAAATAGCAAAGGGCCAAGGTGACTACCCTGAGAAACTCCCGAATTAACATATGTAGGAGTATACTGGTGTCGAAAGTATGTCGTTTTTTTTTAATAATTTGCACATGAGAAAGGGGATATGAATACCCTTATACTAATTTTAGGACACGGGCGTTTTTGTGAAAAGGGGAAGAGAAAGACAGATTGGACTCAGGTGTTATTAATTTTGAGTGAAGTTCTTTGATCCGAACGTACTGAATACGTTCCCTTAAATAGGAGTTTCTTAAATTTGGAGCTTCTGATGAAGCGTAAAAGGTCCATAACGTCTATTTTATTAAGCTCAATTAGGTCGCTGAAACAGAGGGCTCCTAAGTGGAGTTTCCTTCTTTGGGAGAGAGTTGGGGAGGAGCAAAGAAGGTGAAGAATAGTTTCTTCCCCTCCTCGTCCATGCAGCTTCTGCAGAAATCGTTAGAGAATACGCCAAGCCTTGTTGCATGCTTGCCTATTAGACAGTGTCCAGTAATGACACCTATAACAGCACTTCCTATTTAGAGAAATCAAATTCCTAGAGCGTTTCAGATCCAGCATAGCCCAAATCTGTTTTGTCGCTAGGCAAGTTGTACTCCTTGTCCACCTGGAATTTGTCTTTACGGTAGCATCCATCTTTAATTTAAGTTTGCATGTAGCGATAGGTATACCCAGTAAATTTTGCTTGGAAGGATGGGTATTGTTGTTCCATGTCTGGCAAGTTACAATTCAATTCTTATGCCCCGGCACCCAAATTAGGTGAATATTAAACTGCTCAGCCATCTCTATAAGAGACGATCGGCAGTCTAGAGCTGTTAAAGAATATGTTGAGGAAGATTCCAGCGATTTGATTGCGGCTTGGCTGTCTGAAAGATGCGGATATGAATGGCCGATATCACGTTTTTTTTTTGGAAGTTTTTGTCAAAATTTAAATTGGGGATGGTGTAGTCAATGTCTTCAGGGAAGATGTTAAATTTATTTAACCATACATTTTTGACCATACATGTTTTTAGACCACTGTGAAGTAGCTTTAAGGCAGAGTTAGCTGCCATCTGCCTTCCAAGAATGTCGAGGGGTGTTAGATGAAAGAGAGTGTCCATAGCTGCGGAAGGTGTCGTTCGCAGTGCTCCGCTAATGCACAGACAAGCTGAACGTTGGACTTTCCTCAATAACTTCTGGTTTAACGCCATATGCAAGGCAATCCACAAGACAACTACCCCGTACATAATGATCGGTCTGATGACCGAGAGATATAGCCAGTGAGTTAATCTGGGTTGTAAGCCCCATTTGTTTAAAATGGCTTTTTTGCAAGAGAAGAATGCGACAGTGGCTTTCTTAACTCTTTCCTGTATATTAGATTTCCAGCTTAGTTTCCTATCCAAAATAAGGCCCAGGTATTTTGCTTCGTTAGAGAAAGTTAAGCTTGTTCCATTAAGGGATGGAGGGTCAATAGTTGTGATTTTGTATTTCCTTGAGAAGAGGACTAGTTCGGTTTTGTGGGGATTCACTCCTAGACTACACCAAGCTCCACCTAGATAGCTTATTCAAAGCGTTTTATAGAAGCTCTCTTAAAGTAATGAGGTGTTTACCAGAGACTGCTATAGCAACATCGTCCGGATTATCAGTACTTGATTTACCACCAAATTCCAAAGAAGTGGGGATTGAACACCCTCTTGAGGGGTACCCCTGTTGACATATCTTCTAACAGATGTCCCACTCAGTCCGACTATTAAGCAGTAAATTAATCAGCTCGCCAAGTGAACTATCTATCTTCAGATTTGACAGTGTTCTCGTTATCAGATGATTAGTTTGTTAAAAGCGCTTTCTATATCTAAGAAAGCTACCATAGTGTACTCCTTATGATACGTAGAGTATTCGATCTTACTGCTAGTAGATTTACCAGTAACAAAACCATGCCGACAAGAAGAAATAAATCTATTAAAAACAGGTGTAAGTTCATCATATACGAGTACAAGTTTTTCGAACATCTTTAGAATGGCAGAGATTTTGCAGATAGCGCGGTAATTTGATACATCTTACCTTGAACCAGATTTATGGATGGGTAATATAAAAGAACTTTTTTTTCCACATAGTGAGAAGGTTGCCATTCTCAAGAGAACGGTTAAAATATAATATATTATATTATATATTGAAGAATCAATGTTCGTAGTAATAGTAAGTGTAATTGAAAACTGAAAAAGTTTAGCAAACAAGTTGCAATTAGTTAACAGATCCGAAGACGTTAGGATGCATTATGCCGCCAAAAGCCCCTCACAAGTATATTTTGTACAATTTTTTATTTTTTATTTGTGGACCGCCACATACTATTTCTGTGCAAAATTGCAGCACTTTAGTTTAAACGGTTCAACAGTTACATGTGTGTGACAGACACACGGTTAGACTGGCAGAAACGGTGTCGAATCCATTAGTGTTCCGCTTATAGCATTCTGGTACATAATGTTAAAAATAGTTTAACACTAGTTTTAGTTTTAAACACATCTACATACATTCAAGTGGTTTCTGAGTTAGATGTTTGAGAAAGATGATTCAAAGATATTTAGAACTATTCCCCATATCTTGTGGGAGTCGTGGCGTAGTGGTCAGTTTGTCGGATCACTACGCAAGAGGTTCCAAGTTCGAATCCCAGAAACCACCAAACAGTTTTTTTCACGATCCCACCTCTCGCGAACGTCTGACAAACATCCGAGAATATTTTTGTCACGAGAAAGCTTTTCAAAAATAAATTGCCGTTCGGATACGGCACTAAATTGTAGGTCCCTTCCATTCGTGTGCAAAAATATAACGCACACAACACGAGTGGTTGCGAGAAGATAGACCCTGGCACTTAAAGAGCTGTTGCGCCAAATACTTACTTACTTACTCCCCATATCTTACCCCCACTTCATCAGATTTAGATAATTTTCAGATGAGGCAAATACCGTATCAGTCTTAGCTTACAAACTGAATACGAAAGTTTTCAGCAGAAATGGTGTAAGACTAATCGGCCTGAAGTTTTTTGCATTAGTGTGACTTGATTTACCGGCTTTAGGCATGAAGACCACTTTAAGGCTATTTAGATAAAGTTCTTTGAGTACCGGAACAATTGTAGTTGCAGTTTTTTGTAAATAATCGGGAGAATACCATCTATTACGGGGTATTTAAAGGGAGAGAACGATCTAATTGCCCACTCAATTCTCTCCTCTGTTATCAGTTCCATCGGTAGTTCCGCTGTCATGTTACTATTTATTCAGTGCTATTGTCAAGCTCGGTCGTGCACTTCGGAAAGTGTGTTCTCAACTGCAACCTTAGTGATTCTGTGCAGGACTCAGTCCAGTTTCCGTCGGGTTTTTTGAGAGATCCTGGAGTTTTCGATTCCCTGGAGAGGTCCTCCCTTAGTCCGAATCCGTCTTGCAGATTCAGACGTATCTTTGATCTCATCAATTCTGTGAACCGCAATTTGCGGTTCTACTCAGTATGTTATTAAACACTAGAGCAATGTCAATTTTCCTACTTCCCATGAGATATACAAGGTTAGCGCTAGCTGCGTTTCTATGGTGAAGGATTATTTGGGCTAACTTCATCATTAAATTAAATTATCCACACTTCTTTCTTCTTGTCAGTCCTTTCAATAAGAGTTCTGACCTTGCACCGGGTGATACCAATACGAACCTTATTATTATATCTTCTCAATATTGGCATTGATTTATGTATGGTTGAGCAAGACCACTATCTCTGTACCTGTTTCCAAGTGGTCATACACTTGTAAAATCTCATCAATCATGGCCACCTGCCCTGACTACTGTAGTGAAACTACAAACAGAAGAGTCCATCATGTTTTCGATAGGGCTGCTTTCACTTGGCGACAATGGTATTAATGCGCCCTTCTCACGTGAGTAGCTGTGGCTTGTCATGTCAGAAGTGCCCATCTTCACCCCACCATCCTCCGAGGTCACTTTCGCATCCAACGGCTAGTTAATCTCAATTGTCGTTGAGCTTGCAAGTTTCTCGGTTGGCTCCAGCTTTCTGGTTGGACCGAATGTAGACCTCAGAGATACCGATGAGGGCTTTAGTTCTGACTGGCTGTGGCTGGTCGTAGACTTACGAGAAGGTGGCCCCATCGGCCTCTTCTCGCTCTTGTCTACGCCGGAGCCATTCTCTTCGGATGGCTAGCTAATGGTTTACTGCTCCTGCTTGGTCCCTAATCTCATTACTGTCAAATTGTAGTTTTTCGACGTCTTAGAGGAAGTTAACATATTAGAGGAGAATGATCTAGATATGGAGCAAGTGTCGCTAAATTTCAGAAAGGGATTTTCCAGATTAACGTCAATGGGTAGGTTTTTTTTTGGAGCTAAGAGTGCCCGGCCATTCTAAACTCTTCGCTTTTGAAGATTTATTTTGGTTTTTAGTGTTTGTTTTCATTGGTGGAAGAAGTTTGCGCTAGCGACTGAGCACAACCTCAGCTACGCAGGTCTCGGCGCGAACCTTCTCCAAGAATAAGATTCTGCAATATTCGAGGTTTTCGCCACTTAAATGATGTGCCAAGCAAACCTCTCATTCGGAAATGAGTCAAAAAGTTTGAAGAGACCGGTATAATACTGGAAAATCCAAAATCCGGGCGACCAAGATCATCAAGAACTGTAGGAAACGTGGAGAGTGTTAATCAGTTTATTCGCCGAGCCGTTATAGGAAATTTTACTGTACGACTAAATGAGTACCGCGAAAGCGAGGGTTTACATTTGGACGATATTATTTTTAAAAAATAAACACCCAAATTGTATCCTTTAATAATTAATAAACATTTTTTCAATAGATGGCTTACTTTTGTTTTAATCGATCCGCTAAATATAAACTTTCTTTTGAGACACCTTGTATTAAGTAATGACCTAGCCACTCAGCATATAGCATTTGGCATCGCTCTTCAGATCAATGGATGGTGCTTAAGCTCTTCCACCACGACAAGATAGACAATCATCGGAAGAGTACACTCAAGTAGTATAGAAATGAGCGATACTCAGTACCTTTCCCAAACGTCAGGCGATCGAGTGCTCTAACAGGTCGATAAATCTCTCTAGGCTCATTAAAGATAGTCCACTTAGCCCATTTCCTTTAAAGTCTCACAGAGTCCATCCTGTCAAACACTTTTTTTTTACAATAAATGTAGAAATAATTATATTAACCTAAGTTTAATATACAATTACGAGTATACATACATAAATGCTAAAATTTATAATTACACATGATTGTAAAGAAATGATTCTGAGACCATAACGAACATTTGACAAATTATTTTAGTTACCTTTTATGTAAGCTTATTTTTGTGTTGGCTTCTTTTGCTGACAGCCACTTTAACCTAACCTAACCTATGTAAGCTTCTGTTGACAATGTTAATTTTAGAGTTGTTCATCATAATTTAATATTTTAGAGATAATTGCAGTCATCAACAAATTGCCTTAAACATATTTAAATTGAAAGGCTTCCCCTTACCACAATATATACCAATAATTATTGGTTTGAAATGTTTAATTTCATAAATGCTAAAAATGATTTGCCAAGACTGTAATTGCGAATTTTTGTAGATCGGTAATCAATCTAATGGTAATATTTTTTCCCAGAGTAAATATTTTGCCAGTATAGACCATTCCAATTTCAGTAATTTTTTTATCACTATATCAGCCACTGTTGCTTCAGTTTGAATGTCTTCTTCACTATTGTTAGGTATCTCAATAGATCTGATAAATTCAGGACATTCTGGTGCTCTAATCCTTGAAGAAACTTCCAATCATCTTCAGTCTGTTCAGCAACTGTTTATTTTTCCTGAAACTATTACATATATTTCTGCTACTCTCAAATCGACTCCAAGACAAAATATTTACATTTTTTCACCTCACAGTAAATCTTTTAGACAATCAAACTTGATTTGCAAAACACAACATGGTCTACATATTAGCACAGATAATAAATTGCCCAGATGTCTCATTCATATGGGAAGAAGTGATATATGAAAACGAAATTCACTAAAAAAAGCTTTTTAAAAAGCTTAAACTTCTTACAAAAGGGAAAAAATCAGAACACAGAACATTTGTTTTTTTCTGCTCACTTTTTAGTCCATCGTGTCACTCACACATACCCTTGTTTACCGACAGGTTGGTAGAATGGATATGGAGTATCTGTATAGATCGTATATCTTCTTCTTCTTCTTACGGCGAAGTTATGATCCGGAGTAGAAGGATCACAACCTTCCCACTTTACTGCATCCCTACTGGTCCGTTTGTGGGATTTGCCGGTTTGACCTCAGAGGTATAGATCGTATATATATATGTGCAATTGGTTGGGCTTATGTTGTGTGCTTTGTTTTGTTGTCTGTATGTATGTATGTACCTTATTTTCAGCACTTGATTAAATAAATAAAAACTCTGTAAACTTTGTGGACACAAATTTGCTCTGAAAATGGGTATGAATATGAGTTTTGCATGTTTATGCACTTATAATAACTGATAACTGCTCTTGGCCTACTTAAGTGAAGGTGACTAATCTTCGAAATTATTATAAAAAAAAACTAACTAACTTAACAAAATAATCATTAACTTAAATTAGGTTAGTATTAAATTGCAGTTAAATCACCTTAATCATAACATACACTGAACCAATTCGGAAAATGTATATTTGTTGCCTTTACGAGTATACATTCGTTGATTATATTTTCTTTTAAGTTACTTATATGCAAAAGGTAGTTTTCGAAAGTATTCGGAAAATATTTGTACATGAAGACGGCATACTTGAAAATCTTTTTCTGACGGTCATGAGAGAACCGTAATTTCTTTCGAATTTTCATATTCTTTTAATTTTATCAATACTTCCATTAGATTGAAATTCTGTTTGTCCTTTGATATTTCTTCAGCACAATTTTCACAGATTTTGTTTATTTTTTTTTATTGTTTTAAAGATGCAATATCCGGCAAAGTATCTTGTAGCTAGGTCTTTGACCTGCGGTACCTCGAATGATATTGCGTCTTCATCTGGTGGATTAACTATATTGTTCGTATTCATGTTATTTTCAAAACATTCCTCATTCTTAAGAATATCTTGATTTTGTGATAGCTCTTGGGTAAGTATTATTTGTTCTTCTATATCACTCTGCAAAATAGCATTCCAATTCAGCTGTAGATATTCCGAATCGTCTTCTTCACAGTTGGAACATTTCGTTTTGAATAAAAATTTTATCGATATAATTTTGGCTAGCAGGGAGTTTAATTCGGAAACTCTTGGATTACTTTTATTAATATTCCGCGCTCTTATTTTACCAAATAAGTTCTCTAACGAATCTTGATTAAATTTATTTACATAAATGTAATACAAGTCATTATGATCCATGAATAATGTGTCTCTTATTCTTAAAACGCTTTCTATAGTTAAGGCCAAGCCCTTGAAACAAAATGATCTATTTCTTCCGTTTGTGGGTTCGATGTTTAATATAAATATAATCCTTCATTTCTTGTATAAAATAAATATTTTGATCATTCCGTATAAGTGCTGGTTTTCCATTTAATACGAGTAAGTCGAAAAGTCGATCTATTTTTTTTTTATAAATTCAGCTGTCGATTTTGCAAACTTGACTTGGAAATTTGACTTGGAAATTTGTTGAGTTTTATTAAAGCTTCAATGCCGCAGGCTACAGATCTGCTTAGAACTTGTGCAGCCAACTTCACATTAATTTTCTGAAACTTAGTAGGATCAATGCCGATGTAAGTGAACGGAAAAAAATGCACTGCGAAATCCACTTCTCCTCTTCGGTGTATTTTTTTGTACTCTCAGATAGAATGAGCTTCGAAAATGTCTTAGTATTTTAATCAATACCAGGCAATAAATCACTTTTCTCTTGGATACTCTGCCTTTTAATATGAGTCTCACAGTTGGCGCAAGTAAATTCAACGTTATCATTGAATCTTTTTCTTGATAACCTTTTTGAAGACAAATTTAGTTCTTCTACTGTAACATCATTCGAATCCAGTAGTAATTTATTGCAGTTTTCATATGTAACCTTATCTCTCGTTGGATCAAAACAAATGAACTCGTCATCAGATATAGCAACACTTCGTTTTAACAAGAGAGAAGGTAAGCATTTTTGTTTTCTTTCCAATAAAGGCATTCTTAAAATGTTTGCTGCATATATAGGGCGTTTTAAGGCTTTTTATGTGTTCCCGAGACTCCTCTGCTAAGGCTAGCCATTCATCGTATTTAACTGTTCCTTTTTTTAGGAAATTTAAATAATTTTCCATCAGGCAATTCATTTTTGGTTATAACAGTGTGCAATTGCGCACTTCGTTCTTTTCCAGGACATTTTTTTCCTTGGAGACAATTATATGTATATGTATGTTAGTAATTAACCTGAAAATCTAAATGATTGATATTCGAGCAATATCTCTCAAACCATTATTGAAATATTAAAGTAACTTTATATAAGATAACCTAAAATATTTATGCATGCATATGTATGTACATAAATCGATAAAATTTAATATTTGTATTAATTAATATATGAATATAATGTATATATATGAAATGCCTCTAAAGGGACTACACCTGGACACTTGTTTTATTGCAGAAGATCGAGTTGAAAATCTGGAAGCACAAATCACGCACTTTTTTATTTTGTAACTTTTGTCTACTTTTCATCACAAAGTGCAACGAAATGATTGACTTTTCCCGCCCTTCAGTTACACCTTTTCATATACAACGCATACGCGTTTACAAAACTTCCATTCATGAAAATTTATTCTTTTGCTGCGGTGTTATGGAAATCACACCGTCATGCATCTTCATGCCCCTTCCCGCATACCCCTTTACACTTCATCACCTCGTTCATTTCCATGTCACAACACACGATGAGAAAAAGAACTTTTCCCACACGAGCGAACGGAGTGAGGAAAAAGAAAAAAGCTTTATTTGTGGTACTTATTCTGTCTGCCAGGACAAAAATATGCTTCATTTTTTTATATGGGCGTGCGACATCTGGGTATTTTATTATCTGTGATATTAGGTGTAATGAATTTTGTTTGTTGCTCAAAAAAAGGGCAAAATAATCACGGCAACTCTCCGTTCTAGAGCATTTTTACCTATATCTATAAGGGCGAGTATTGGTTTCTTGCCAATACTATAATAGAGAATCTCAAAAAAAGTGGGTCTCTCAATTCTGTCTGTCTGTATGGCCGACTGCAGGATTTTCTTCCATCTTCACATCTGTGATCTGTAGGGTCACAATTCGAGGTGAAATTGGAATTTTCGTTCTAACCCCAAAATTAACAGTACTTTACTAATGGCCAATTTGGGCAAAAATCAATTTTCTCGAAAACGATTTTGATTTGAGGGCCGTACCTGGTTTTTGGGGAAAAAAATGTTTATAACGATACTTTAATTAAAATTAAACTTTTAAAAATTAGCTCTTTTTCAAGTATTACTTGGGCGATTTTATTCAAAATCGATATCGATATATAAAAAAAAAATTGTCAGAATTATTTCTTTCGAATTTTAACGATTTTTTTTATTTGAGAAAAAACAAAATCATTTAAACGATTTCTTTAAAATTTCAAATCTAAGTTTTTGCATACAACATGTATGTAGGTGTAGGTACGACCCAGTCGTGCACTTTATTGTTTTTTTTTAGCTTTTCGAAACTAGCAGCGATTAAAGCAGTTATACGGCTGAAGCTACACATAAGACTACCTTAGAACCATTTCGGTGGCCACGTTGGCGCAGGCCACTAGCCATCGCGGCCTCAGAGGTGTTATCGTTCGGAAGGACAAAATATCGCCGTAGTCAGTGACAGTGCTGGTGTCTATCTGTCAAAATCCACTCGCACATAGCGCATTTTAGCAAAAGATACATCTGCATGCCTACAGGATTCAAATGACTCAGCAGTTGAAGCTTGCAGACCCTGAACAGTGACGTCATTTCATTAACTGGGTGTTAGAGAACCACCAAGTTGATGGTGATTTTTCGAACACAATCGTCTTCAGCAGTTCGGCCGGAGCTTTAGTGCTATACGCATCAATCTGTAAACCGTACTATATCTTAAAGTTTTTCAGTAAATACAGCCAAAATTCGCAAACGCGCGAGATCGCCCAATACCGAGGACAACCTATTGTCCTCGGATAAAAAACCTAAGTCGGTACCCAAAATGGCTTTAACTAAAAAGGACACCAATTATTGGAGTCCTTTACAATGTTTACCGGACAGTGAAATTGAAAGTGATGATATGGACGACCATGTGTTGCCAAAGAAAACTACTAAATTAGTTGTTCCACCAATAAAGCTTTTACAGAAACCCGGTGATTATGTGCATGACTTAATGAAAAGTCTTAGTGTATCTGATTATTCCATTAAAAAATTATCAATTGGAATTAAAATTATGTGCGAAAGTATGGAATCACATAATTCAGTGCTTAACAAACTAAAATCATTAAATTGCCAATATTTCACCCATGATCTGAAAAGTGAAAAAGCTTTCAAAGCTGTTTTGTTTGGCTTAGATGTGTGCGACACTGCCAAATTAAAAAGTGAACTAATAAGACTTGGACTTAAATGCAAAGAAGTAAAAATGGTATCTAAAAAGTATCAACACTACACTGACACTTTCTACATAGTTTCCCTTCAAAGTGGCACAATCAAATTGAACGAGTTGAAGAAAAATATTCGCTCCATATTCCACACTCAAATTAATTGGAGTTATCAACGTAAACAGAAGAACACAATGTCGAAACTGCCAAATGTTCGGCCACGGCGAAAGAAATTGCAATATAAAGACATACTGTTCAATCTGCGCAGGCCATCACAAGACTGTTGATTGCAATAACTCAGACGTGTACAAGTGCGCGAATTGCAAGGGAAATCACAAGTCCACAGACAGTGCATGCGCCAGTCGAAATAAGTATATAGAAATGAGACAAAAAACAGTTACTAGAATCAATTGCCCTGGCGCTGCGCCAAGCTATAATAATAATAACAACAACAACAATATTCCACTGCTGTCCATCAACGACTTTCCGGCTCTACCAACACGCGCCACTACGAAGCGTGTGAATAGAGAAACTTAAACCACCAGCATTCCTCGCCCGAAAGCTTGGGAGTACACTTCAGCTGCAGTACCACTACCACCTACAGACAACAACAATGCGGCTGCTGCCTGCAGCAGTGGAGAATTGTTCTCAATGGACGAACTGAATTCGCTTGTAATGGAGATGATTACCAAGCTAAGTACTTGCAGAACTAAATTAGACCAATTTAATGTTATCGCTCAATTAGCGACTAAGTTTCTGTACAATAATGATAAGCAATTTTAATAATAATAATATAAGTATTGTAACATGGAATGCTAGAGGCATTCGTGGAAAACATGTTGAATTTATAAACTTTTTAAACATTAATAAAATTGATATTGCGTTAGTAACGGAAACTTGGCTAAAACCCGAGATTCAAATTTCCACGTCCGTTTACAAGTGCTATCGTGTAGACAGGAAAAATAAAAGAGGTGGAGGTGTCGCGATTCTTATTAGAAGATCAATACAACATAAGCTTTTATCTTGCGTACAAACTAACTATGTGGAGAACATAGGAGTCGAAATAACATTAAGTAATCAAAGAAAAGTCGAGATATATTGTGTTTATTTTCCAGGGAAAATTACAGGAGGCTTCACACCAGATGAAAAAAGGCAAAGATTAAAAAATGATCTCAGGAAATTATTTAGTATAAATTGTGCATTTTTAATGGGAGGTGACCTAAACTGCAGGCACAGGGATTGGGGTTGCATTAGAGCCAATTCCTGGGGAAACGTTCTGTCTAATCTTTCTATTATGTTGCCAATGTCTATTATGTTCCCACCTAGTCCAACTTATGTCCCAGCTAGTTCTCGTGGAAGTCCCTCTGTTATCGATTTATTTGTAACAAATGTGTCCAGTCTTATATCTCAGCCAATTTCTTTGAATGAACTTAGCTCTGACCATAATCCAGTTCTTTGTAATATTCGTCGGTCGGGTGTGGAAAAAGTAGTATATTTTCAAGATTTAAAAAATGCAAATTGGACAAATTTTCGGACAGAAGTGAAAAGAAAGCTTAGAACTATTCCTACAAATATTGGAAACATCTCTAACCAACTAGATGTCGACTCCATTGTTCAACAATTTTCAGATATTATTATTACCTCAGCTAATAATAACATTCCTAGTTTCTCAAAAATTTAAATGTGTAAAATTACCAGCTCATATCTTAGAACTTATTAGAATTAGGAATATGCACAGAAGAAACTGGCAAAGATATCGCCAGCCTATGTATCGAATTCAGTTATCACAAATTAACAAACTAGTAAATAAAAGCATTCAAACTTTCCGAAACGAAGAATGGAACAACAAATTAAGTACTCTCGATAAAGCTTCAAAGCCTTTCTGGAATATAATGAAAATTATAAAAAATAAAAACAGGCAAATACCTTGTCTTCAAAATGAATCCAATACCTTTTTTACAGACAGTGAAAAAGCGAAAGTACTTGCTTCGAATTTCTCTGAAAATCATGTGGTATCTCAACATTTAGGAGACGCATATACCAACACACTTATAGAAAATGTTCTACAAACCTTTAATGCGACTACTACTGAAACTCCGTCAAGTGAATTTGTGACTGAAACAGATATAAAATACATTGTAGACAATTTGCAGATTAGGAAAACAGGTGGAATTGATAACATTAAAAATGTATACCTGAAAAAGTTACCTAAAGAGGGAATTAAACTACTTACGTTTATCATTAACGCTTGCCTTAAAACGCAATATTTTCCAGACGCATGGAAGCTGGCAAAGGTAGTACCAATTTCAAAAGCGGGAAAGCCTCTTGATAGACCTCAAAGTTACAGACCAATAAGTTTGCTCAGTAATGTAAGTAAAATTTACGAAAAAATTCTGAAAGAAAAAATTGTTAAGATTGTCGACGATAAGAAAATATATCCCGATGAACAATCTGGGTTTAGGCTTGGTCACGGAACTTCCCATCAAGTTTTAAGAATATGCAATATCATTAAAACTAACCGTGCAGAAGGAAGATCAACTGGTATGATCTTACTCGATATTGAAAAGGCATTCGATTCTGTGTGGCATAATGGCCTCACTTATAAAATGTTAGAGCTGAATTTTCCCCAATTTCTCTGTAAAATTGTTCAAAGTTTTGTAGCAAACCGTCGTTTTAAAGTGCATGTCAATTATAGCGTATCAGATGTAATTAATTTGTATGCAGGTGTTCCTCAAGGCTCGGTTCTTGGACCAGTATTGTACAATTTGTACACATCCGATTTCCCCATTCTACCCCAATGTGAAGCAGCAATATATGCCGATGACACGGCCATCATTTCATCGCATGAGTTTGATCTTAATATTGAGACCAATTTAAAAAATGCGATTGAAATACTGCAAAGCTACTACACAAAGTGGAAAATAAAGCTAAATGCCGAAAAAATGCAAGCTATCTTTTTTACACGAAAAAGAAGTCCTTGTTTTCTTCCGGTTAATCAATTCATAATCAACGGACATTCAATAACATGGAATCCCGCTGTAAAATATCTGGGCATATATCTTGACTCAAAATTGACATTTAAAGAACATAATACGCAAACAATTAACAAAATAAATATAGCTATAAGAATGTTATATCCGTTCATAAATAGAAAATCATCACTGTCAAATGAAAACAAAATATAAAATAATATACAAAACGATTTGTCAAGCTATTCTATTGTATGGATGCCAGGTTTGGGGCGATTGTGCAGATTGTCACATTAGGAAGTTACAAATCTAACAGAACAAACTACTAAAAATGATGCTAAAACTTCCCTGGCATCACTCTACATTAGACCTACATACAAAAGCTAATGTTGAATTGATCTCCTTCAGAATTGGCAAACTTAATGACACATTTAAGATCAGATGCGATATTCCTGACAATCCCCTAATAAATCAATTAAATATGCAATATCATACCCTTACCTGATGCTTACTAATGCAATGTTAAACTCCTTATTTTTTTTTTTTAACTTTTTGTTCCTTCATATCTTTGTTAACTTATTTGCTAATCTATTCATCTGTTAATATATTTATTTGTTAATTTATTTATCTCTCAATTTATTTATGTATCTGTTAAAATGTTTATGCATTTGTCAATTTATTTAATTGATTAATTTATTAATTTATTTATCTATTTATTTATTTGATTAATTTATTAATTTATTTATCTATTTATTTATCTATTTATTAATTTAAGTTTTTGTTAATTTGATATATTACATACCTTATGCTATGCTAATCTATTTATTTATTATTAATACTATTATTATTTTTAATTAGTTATTAAGTAATTATTGGCAAGGTAGTTTTACGTTATTTATTTATTATTTATTATATTATAAATTATTCTAAATTCTGTAATATTTGCGTATATTAAGCATATATATACATATTTATCTCTTTTCTTTATTATTTATATTTTTATTTATTTATTTATTTATTTATTTATTTTTTATTTTTTTTGCTTCTTAAATTTGAGGTTTTTGCCGTTGTTTTCCTCAAAGAATTTTTTCTTATTCAAACATTTTCTTTAAAAGTATTTAACATTATTTTCCAGTAGAAAGGTATAAATTTATATCAAATCTCTGTATCTCGAATTATGTAAATTGTGCGATAACACATTGTAAATTATAAACGAAATAAATTATTATATTATATATAAAATTGTGAAAATCCACTGGTCATTCATGAACAACCAATTCACCCATAAAAAAACCGTTTGCTGCGAATTTTAGGCTGGCGGCGTGATTGGCCGTATTTTTTCCAAAATTCTCGTGATGGTGCTATAACACTCAATTCGGAACGGTATCGGGGCATGATAACAAATTTTATTTGGCACCACTTGGACTTTATTGAATTGAAAGAAATGTGGTTTCAACAAGATGGTTCCATCTATCACACAGCGCGAGAAAGTGGGCAGTTTTTGCCCACAGTTTCCCGGCCGCGTTGTACATATTTCGTTTCGGCGACCAAAATTGTCCACAAAGATCGTGCGATATTATGCAGTTGGTTTTTTCCCCTTGGTTTTATGTAACGTAGAAGGTGCATGCCAATGACCCCCAAACGATTGCAGAGGTAAAGGACGAGATTCGACGTTTCATTTATGAACTAGCACACGATTTGTGCCGAACAATAATGGACAATTTCATCAAATGAAGTCTGCAAAAACCAGCCGTGGCCCTATATGACTAATATCATTTTTTATGTTTAATGTTAATGTCTCAATATTATATTGACATAAAAATATCTGCAGTTTGCAAAAAACCAATGTTTTTTATTTCACATTTAAATTGTAACCTTTAATTGAATCACCCTTTATATTATCATTCCATGTGCTTGCTTCGACAAAGAAATCCACTTAGCTGTCTTTGAATTATTGTTCTTAATCAGCTACAACCAATAGCAAATGGCAAACACATGATAGCAAAATAGTGAGGTTGAAGAATTGACCATGGAGGAAGACGCACACGTGTACCTATGTTTTCCTCTTTGTGCAATTCTTCAATAAATATTTTTTTCTATCGGTATTCTGTATTATATTTGTATTAATTTATTATAATTCATTCAAAAATGACATTGGAAATATAATACGTTGCTTTAACATTATTTCATGTCTTTTACAAATAAAACAATTGGATGCCTCATTCGTCTAACAACTGAATTGAATTAAAGTTTTTCGTTCAATATAACATAAATTCTTTTTTTAAGAATTGATTAATTAGAAAAAAAAATAAAACTTACATTTATTTAACAAAAAAATAAATTACTACAATCACATACAGTACACACTTATTAATAGTAAGTTTAAACGAACTCTTCAGTCTGAAGCATCAATTTAGTTTCATGAGTCGTCTGACTTGGATTGTATGAATTATTCCTGTGCAACGTTGTTACGTGATAAGATACATTTGTTACCGGCAACGAAACACTTCCTTTATATTGTAAAGCTTTGTCTTTACACAAACCAAGTCTGAAATAGAAAGTTAACAATTTATTTAACCAATATTTTTTATTATTTTTAGAAACTTACTTGGATAGTAGCGTGTACAAATCTCGCCGATACTGAGCTGTTAGAATGGCATATAAATATGGGTCGGCGCAAGAATTCATTGGATAGAAGAATACCAATAGAATTTTTGACTTTGTCACATTTATCAGAGGATATCCAGCTAAAGCAGTGAGTCCAAAGAAAGCGATCGGTGCCCAACACGAAAAATTCGTGAAAACCTTTCAACACAATAGAAATATAACATAAGTGTTTTTTAAAATTAATTAATTAATTAATTTCGTCGGCTGGGTATTGTTCCGCCGTATTCTCCCAAATGAACTTTTTTGAACTGGGTATGAATTGCACGTTATGCAGTCTTATCATGTTTTCGGGTGTGCTGTTTCCAAATCCTTCATCTGTTTTATATCCTCTACCATAGGGTATATTAATGTTGATACATAGTTTGCAAAATAGATAAATAGAAAGGATAGACTCTCAAAAAGTATATATACGTTCCCTAACTCACGTCCTTGCTCTTCGGCCGTAGAAGGGGAACGGCAACGTATGTTAAACACATTAAATTCCGACCTGGACAGCATAATTAAATGGGGTTCAACCAACCGCGTGGAATTCAAGGCTTCCAAAACACAATGCTGTCTTCTGTCTCTCAAGCGAAACCAAATCCCTCAACCATTATCCATGGATGGTACTTGCATCATTGAAACCGAAAGACTTGCCATTCTCGGTATGTGTATTAATAACCATCTTCGATGGAATGATCACATATACGAGGTCGCCAAAAATGCTGCAAAATGTCTAGGATTCCTTAAACGGCGCAAGAAATATTTTACCCTGTCTGATCTGGCCTCAATTTATAAGGCATTCATCCGCCCTAAGCTGGAATATAAAGCCAATATCTGGTCTGGTGCACCCAAGACCGTTCTGCACATTCTTGATAGGGTACAAAATTGTGCGTTAAAACTTATAGGTGATAGAGACATTGTGAATTCCATTCATTCATTAGAACATCGGAGAAATATCTCCTGTCTCTCCCTGTTTTATCGTTTTTTCCACAAAAAATGCTACAGCGAAATAGCAGTTGCATTCCTCCCATTCAAAATTTCACCCGCAATACGCTACATGCTTCGAATGTACATCAGTTTTCCCTAAAGCCTAACTTCGGTCGTACTGTTAAATATAGGGATTCATTTATAAGCCGAACGACACGAATGTGGAATGATCTACCAAGCTCTGTATTTCCCCATCACTACATCCTTCAAACATTTAAAGCCAACGTGCATAGGCTTCTCCTCTGTTCCTCTTCCCCTTGTCCTTAAAAACCCGTGCCCTGTAACAGTATAAAGGTATTCATATTCCTTTTGGCGCGCGCGAATTATAAAAAAAAAAAAAAATACGTATATTTGTGATCAGCATCGAAAAATAAGTCGACGTAACCACGTCTGTCTTTTTTTTTTTCAATATCTTTATCGTCTTTACAAAATCTATATATTCTGTGCAATGTTACGTCCACATTTGAAAAGGTTTTTTTTTAAAGAAAAAAAAGGAAGATTTTGCCTTTTTTAAGCTAAGTAATTAAGTAAGAACTTTATTTAGAAAAATAAAGAGAAAATTTACAACAATGACTATTGTTGTCTGTTGGGGATTCTATATTAATTTCCTAAGCTTATTATATAGCTCTATCAAAAACTTAAGTTTGTTATATTAAAATCATTCGATTTAGTAATTATGTAGTTATGTATGTATTAATTCTTTACTATACTAAAATGTTTTTTTTTTTTTTAGAATTCGAAGAACTTCATTGTTAACGTGTCCTTGTAATCTGTCTTTATGATTACGCGCGAAGTTTTTGATTTCCTGTTCGACTGTTGCAATTCCTAAATCTTTATGGATATCGCTACTTCTAATAAACCACGGTGCATTAACTATTGATCTTAGCACTTTATTTTCAAAAGTTTGTAAAATATTGACATTACTTAATTTGGTACAACCCCAGAGTTGTATTCCATATGACCATATCGGCTTTAGCACTTGCTTGTATAAAAGCAGTTTGTTCTCTATATTAAGCTTGGAATGTTTTCCCAGTAACCAGTACATTTCTCTGTATTTGGTTTAGAGTTCTTTACGTTTTTTCTTCACGTGCGATTTCCACTTCAGCTTAGCATCAAGAGTCATTCCAAGATACTTAACCTCGTTTGCAAACAGAATTTGAACCGAGTTTGAAAAGATCGGCAAATTATTTATTTTCTTATAAGTAAAATGGACGTGAACAGATTTGTTTTCGTTTAAAGCTAGTCGCCAAATCTTTGTCCATTCATTTACTTTATTCAATGCTTCTTGCAATTTTTCAGTCGTTTCTTCGATCGTTTTACCCGTTGCCAGGATGGCAGTGTCGTCGGCAAATATAGCTAATACGGTGCCTTCTTCTTGCGGTATATCGCGAGTATATAATAGGTACAAAAGCGGTCTAATGACACTTCCCTGCGGCACACCAGCCCTTATTTATTTAAATTCGGAATATTCATTTTCGTGTTTGACTCGGAAAAGTCGATTCGTCAAGAATATTATATAAGTGTTCCGGCAGAAGTTGTCGTAATTTATATTTCAATCCTTCATGCCAGACCTTGTCAAAAGCTTGAGAAACCTCAAGGAATACGCTCGAGCAAATCTTTTTTTCTTCGTAAGCTTTCTCAATTAAACCAATTATTCTATGCACTTGGTCTATTGTTGAGTGCTTGGTTCTAAACCCAAACTGGTGATTGGGAATAAGAGATCTTTCTTCTATAACCGGCTGTAATCGCTTAAGTACTATTCTTTCGAAAACTTTAGACATAATCGGCAGCAGCGAAATAGGTCTATACGATTTTTTATCATTCCGCGGTTTTCCTGGCTTCAGAATCATTATTACTTCCGCGACTTTCCATTGACTCGGAACATATTCTAGTCTTATCGCTATATTTATAATGTAGAGGAACTTAACTAACGCTTTTCTAGGTAACGGTTTCTTTATTTCTTGTTGAAGTTCGGTTAGCCTTGCATTTCTTACTGTGCAATTGTGAAGTGCTATATCCGACGCATTAGCATTTTCAACAAGCGCTTGTCCATCAAATGATTTAAATGTTTCTTCTAAATGGGCGGCAAAGACTTCTGCTTTGTCTTTATCATTCTTGGCCCATTTGTTGTCATTTTTCTTGATTGGGGCCGCTTGTATTTTCGGTTTTTTAATGCCTTTTATAGCTTTCCAGAGCGAATAATTGTAATCTTCTTCCGCTGTTAAGCTTTCAATGCTGGTTTGTATTGTCCGATTTTTAAAGTCAATAATGGCCTTTTTTAGCAAGTTACACAAGCGATTTAAATGCGATTTATGTTGCGGACCACGAGTTTGTTGCCACTTTTTACGCGCTTTTCTCTTCTCCCTGTGGATATTTTTGGGCTATTGTAATACTAAAAAGTGTTTTTTGTGTAATTATAGAGTTTTTTAAAGTTGATCATTTCATGATGCTCAAGGAAGCCTTGCCTTTTTTTCTACGACGAAATTCTGAAAACACAGATAGTGTTCAACGTCTTCATTTTGTAAGGAATTACAGAGTGAACACTATCTTCTTTCAGTTCACAGTAGCGGCAGTCATTAAGTCCTATTAATCCAGGATGTACTTTGAAGATCCACATTATTTTATCTTTGAGATTATCATCATGACCACTTTCTGTGGCTTTTCTGCAGCTTCGAAGTCCCTCTTACGCCTTTCCGACAAAGTTCCCACAAGATCTATTCTCCACAAGTCTCGTCCAATCGATGTTTGAGCCATCAACATTGTCGGTAAAGTACTGAAACCAGGACAGCATTTTTTTTTCAATTATTTCCCTAGATAGCTGTCGGGGAAAACTATGAATTTCATATTTAAAAAGGGTTTTGTGTATATACTCCATAAGCAGCTGAGTATATGTAGATGTGTTTTAGTAAGTCCGGTTTCGAAAAGTTCCGCATAGTTTGGCGTAAATTGCGGTAGATTAAACATGCGTTTTATCCAAAGGCGTTGTATCATTGAAATGCATATACCCCCATAATTCAGCTGCGTAACAAAAGATTGATCTTATAGCAGCATTAAATAAGCTGTACTTCGATGATAGACATGAAAACGTTTCATATTATTTTTCGCTTTACATTCTCTTTCCTTCAGCTGATTTACAAAAGCCAGTATTGGGGTGAGAATCATCCTTAGATATTTGAATGACTTGATTTCATTTTTCCTTTCTTTGTACGTACATTTTTCATTTCGCGATAATCTTCCGGACTTTCTGAAAACCATAATTTACACAAGTTACAGTACTGTTCACCTCCAACGAAATTGTGCAAGTCATTTAAAAAGAGTGCAAACATCAACGGGCTTTTAGAAGGCAATTTTGTTTAACTCCCATATTAGTCTCAAAATAATCATACATTTTCACTCCATCCCAAACGGCTGCTTTGGTGTTTGTGTATAATTCTTCTTTTAGGAGATTTAAGAGCTTAGTCGATATTCCAATACATAAAAGCTTATAAAACAGAGATTTGTGTGGTATAGAGTCAAAGGCGGCCTTGAAATCTTTGATACAAAGAAGGCATATGCTTTTTAATTTTCATGCAGCTTAGTGCGCAACTAAGTTCTCGCTGTTTTTTTTTTTATGAAAATGCAACTTTATTGTGAAAAAATGGTTGCAAATGAGTCAATCAAAGTATTGCCCTTCGCAAGCTATAACTTTTTCCCATCTTTCTGGCAGAGCTCGAATATCTTTACGGTAAAAGTATTCATCTTTTGAGGCTATCCACGAATCAAGCCACGTTTTGATGTCTTCATATGAGCGGAACGGCTGACCAGCCAGACCATGTGCCATCGAACGGAACAAGTAATAATCGGATGGCGCAATATCTGGGGAATATGGCGAGTGAGGTAGGACTTCCCATTCCATCCAAGTAGTTTTTAATGGGTTTGGCAACGTGAGGCCGAGCGTTGTCATGCTGTAGAATCACTTTTTCGTGCCTCTGCTCGTATTGTGGCCGTTTTTCGCGCAGTGCTCGGCTCAATCGCATCAATTGAAGTCGATACCGTTCCCCAGTGATGGCTTCGTTGGGTTTCAACAGTTCATAATAAATGGCACCGACCTGGTCCCACCAAATACACAGCATAATCTTCGAAGCGTTAATATTCGGCGGAGTCGACGACGTAGAAGTATGACCGGGCAGTCCCCATGACTTTATTTTCTTTGGATTGCTGTAATCAATCCATTTTGAATCACCCGTCACGATCCTTTTTTGCCGCTCGAGCAGTTGTTCACAGGCGAAAAAACGACGCTCAACGTCCCTTGGCTTCAAATCATAAGTGCTGTAAAATAACTTTGCTTATTAGTGTCTCATAATCTTTTAATATTGTGTTTGCTAATGTCACATTTCCCATATTAAATAAAACTCACTCTTCTTTCAACTATCAAACCTGCAAGTCGTATTCTTTGTATAATGGAATATTTCATCCGCGCAATCCTAAGGAATTGGATTATTACTACAACAGGTTATGGGCCCAGGACAACGATTAAATATCCATTAAATTATTTTGATTAATATTTTAACAATTTTTGGCCTTTTTTTGGTTTTTTTTTTTTTCTTTATACTGCGCCGTGGAAGAAAAATTCTAACCTCTTCTACGCAGCAATGGGGAAACCAAGGAAACTCGAAGGCAGAAGTAATTTTGATGAGTGGAAGGTTGAAGCCAAAGCCTATCTTGCTACGAAACGTCATTGGAAGTGCTTTGACGGGACGGAGCAGGATGCTGATAAGAACTTTCTGGCGATGCAGATGCTTAATTTGCTTCTTTCATCAACGCTTTATACGTACACAGAAAAGTGTACAACTGCTAAAGATGCTTGGACGTCGATTTGTGCTGCATTTGAGGACACTGGTATTGGTCGTCGTGTAGATTTGCTTAAGCAAATGGTTGGACTTAGACAAATAGACTGCTCGTCAATGGAAGAATATGTCCATAAAATTGTTCTGATGTCGACGAAGGTTAAGAAGGCAGGTCTAGAAATAGGAGATGAGGTGGTGGCAGCACTCATGTTGGCTGGTTTACCCGATGAATATCGCCCTATGGTCATGGCCATCGAAAACACAAAGGACAAATTAACCTTAGACTTTGTTCAAAATCGTTTGCTACAAGAAGTTACTTCTAAAGCGGAGAGTGCTAATGCTGCTTTTATTGCAAATAAACGTAACAACTTGCAAAGGTAGAAACATCAGGTGCGCAAATTAAGGGGGAACAAATCTGTGACGTGCTATGTATGCGATCAAGTGGGCCATTTCGCCAACAAATGCCCAAATAAAAAGGAGAAGCAGGATCAACTGTTTTTATGTTCTTTTGTTGCTCAAGGTAACTCTTCGCAGGAATGGTACATCGATTCAGGTGCTTCAGCGCATATGACGATGAATAATGCTGGCATGTCAAGCGCACTGGGGACAACGGTTGGCACCGATAGCTCATTCCCTAATCATTCAGTCTTGGTCAAAGATGTTTTGCACATTCCAGATTTATTTGCGAATTTGATGTCGGTTAGTCAGATGGCGAAACGGTGGTAACACATTGGTGTTTGATAAGGATAGTTGTAAAATCTTCGACGCAAAAAAATCATTGGTTGCAACGGCACCTCTTATCAATGATTTGTACAGATTAAACTGCTCAACGGATCGAACAGCAGTTGCAATGGTGGCGGTTGAAAAAAAAAATTGTGGCATCGTCGTTTGGGGCACACATGTGATGCGAACTTGAGGAAAATCAAGGAAGCGGCGACGGATGCAGATTTTTCAGAAAGCAATGATGAAAAATGTGTGATTTGCGTGCAGGGCAAACAGGTGCGTGCTCCATTTGGAACAAGTGAAAAACGAGTGAAAGGGGTATTGGAAGTTATCCACAGTAATGTAGCATGTATGCCAGTGCGCTCCTTTGGTGGTGCAAATATTTGATCATATTTATTGACGACTACAGTCAAAGGATTTTTTTGTATCCAATGAAGCATAAAAACGAGGTGTTTAACATATTTAAAAACTTCAAGAGTTTTGTCGAGAACCAACTAGGCTGCACTATAAAATGTCTCCGCACCGACAATGATTCGAGTGGTGACGATAGTGATTCGGACGATGACTTCAGTAGGGCTATTCCACAGAATTTAGCTCAATTGCCATCGAATACATGCACTAATGAATGTCCAAATGCGAGTAAGCAGTTAGCTGATTCTGTCATCTTCACTGATCCAGATGTTCAAAATGCTTCTGCAATCGAAATCAACGAAAATACTGTAACAGTAGATTACGAATTCAGTGAGGCGATGGACAGCGAGAATATGTCGTTCGTTGTTGCCAGTGATTTGTTGGTTGTCTGAGTAGTCTGAGACGTTCTTCGAACATGCGGGTTGTCCAGAGCTTGTACGCGATGCTAGCAGGTGCTACTAAAGATGTCAGTGAACCCAAATCTTATCAAGAAGCGAGACAATGCGAGGAGACGAAGCAGTGGGAAGAAGCGATGAAAGTCGAATACGAATCACTGAAAGTCAACGACACATGGGAGCTGTGCGAGCTGCCTGCTGGTCGGAAAGCGATAGATAGTAAGTGGGTTTGTAAAGTAAAACGCAATGCTGCCGGTGTGATCGAGCGTTATAAAGCTTGACTTGTCATCAAAGGCTACAGCCAAGTTAGAGGCGTAGGTTATGATGAAACTTATTCACCTGTTGCGCGCTATTCATCGATTCGGTTCCTGTTGGCGATGGCAGTCAAGTTTAAGATGCTGATAGACCAAATGGATGCAGTCACTGCATTTCTCCAAGGCAAACTGACAGAAGAAATTTATATGCGTCAACCAGATGGGATCGATGATAAATCCGGAAAGGTTTGTCGTCTAAAGCGAGCGCTTTATGGTCTGAAGCAATCAAATCGTACCTGGAATAACAAACTAAATGATGTTTTGGTACGGGAAATAAAGTTCAAGCGATCTTCATTGTTCAGTGCATCTATTTCAAGCATTCGTACCAAAATACTATCATCCGGGCATTGTGGGTCGACGACATATTGATATGTGGGAGCAACGCTTCGATGTGCACCAAGTTGAAAAGGGAGTTATCAACGCATTTTAAGATAAAAGTTCTGGGTGAGGCTACATCGTTGCTTGGAATGAACATTATTCGCAACACAGATGGATGGATCACTCTCAATTGATCAGCGTCACTACATTTCTACTGTTATCAAGCGGTTTAACATGGAGAATTGAAATCCAGTCAAGATGGATCCAACTCAAAAACTATCAGAGGAGATGAGCCCAAAGTTAGATGCCGAGCATCGAGAAATGGCGAATGTTCCATATCAAGAAGCGATTGGATGTATTATGTATGCTGCACTAATAAGTCGTCCTGATATTTGTTTCGCTGCGATATTTGGGTGCTGCGATATTTGAAAGGAACCATTGACTACAAGTTGACATTTCATCCAAAAGGGAATTAGGAGATGATTGGCTTCTGCGACGCAGATTGGGCCGGAGACGTTGACAAGCGACGTTCAACCACTGGTTATGTCTTTCGAATCCAAGGTGGTGCAATTTCTTGGGCAAAACGTCGTCAACCAACAATTGCATTATCTTGAACCGAGGCCGAATTTATATCAGTGGTCGCAGCTATTCAAGAGGCGCTTTGGTTAAAACGCTTCGAATGTGAGATTTTTTTGGAGGCGTCGAAGAAAATTATCATTATACATATTATTAAATTATTAAATTATTATAAAAATTATCATGCACGTACAAAGCATATTGATGTACGCAAGTACTTCATTCAAGAGCATTTGGATCAAGGAGTCGAAGAAGAGATTGGTCTGAATCTGCGATACAAAATAACAATGATTGCGGATATCTTAACGAAATCAGTTAATTTTTGAAACTAAACAAATTTGTTTCAGAATTTGGATTAGGTAATTGAATTTTGTTTAAATATGTTTCTTTTGTTAATTATTATAACGTTAGGTATATTTTCTTTTATTTCTTTAATGATTGAAACACTAGTGAGGCTGTTGTAAAATAACTTTGCTTATTAGTGTCTCATCAACTTTTAATATTGTGTTTGCTAATGTCACATGTTCTATATTAAATAAAACTCACCCTTCTTTCAACTATCAAACCTGCAAGTCGTGTTCTTTGTATATTGGAATATTTTATCCGCGCAATCCTAAGGAATTGGATTATTACTACAACAATAAGGAACTCAAGTTCCTTGTTTTTGAATCATTCCCATCGCTTGGAAATGGCCCATTTTTTACTAAAAAGAAGTCGTAACAAGAGTTTTACTGATAAAGTCTTTTAAAAGTTACGGAAGTATACTCTATCAAGATATCACTGCATTTTGATTAAACATTTTACAACGCCACGCCCTTTCTATTAGAGATGAGTTAAAAGGTAAGGGATATTGGAAATGGATTAGATTGTAATTTTCTGTGTATTTGATTCCCTCTTGCACTGCGAGATCCATTATTATTAATGTTGCGATATATGTATTTACATATGCTATGTATGGTATGTATACAGTATATTCGCAATTTTGACATACACGTTCAAATTCCAATACGAATTGTAAAATCCATGTATGTGCCTATACTATCATGTAGGGTATATTAATTTTGATACATATAAAGTATTGTACAAATATATATGTACATACGTATGTATGTATAAATGATCATCAAAATGTTCGGCCTGAAATTCTTAACCAGGAAAATTAAATTTTATTTAAATACATATAAGCTTTTTAGAATTTTTTTGGTTTTATTTTTCTAAGGAAAGTAAAAAGCATAGAAAGCCTGTGTATGGGACTTTAATCTACTAAAACCACCTCTGCCTCTGGTCCTGGTCCCCACGTTACCACCGTTAGCTTTACATCATTGGGGGACGGGGAATTCAGCCGTATATATCTACGCGTATCTGCGTGGAAGTGTCCTGAATATAGTTGTTTGATTTTGTGTATGTCTGTGACTCAGGCATACACACAGCTTTCTGCAGTGTCCAAAAATTATCACCATAAATTGAAATCGAATTGGATAGCTTTCTAAAGTTCCTGATCTCCTTATTCTAAATATATATATATATATATATATACTTTTATAAAGCTCAATCGATTAGATTCAGAGATAATCCTTAAAAAAATTATGCATTAGTCGGTATTTCGCCAATATTAAAATAAACTGTTAAGTATTATTCATTTTATTTGTTTGAACCACAATGGTTCTTTATAGCCGACTCCGCCAAGATTACTCCTACGCATAAACATTATTTTACCCGCAACTTTGTCGTTTTTAAGTTCATGATAATCTGATTTCAGCTACAAATTCAATTCTCCAGATTTAATAATATGATATCTAACCTATTTGTCATATTTTTCTAGCCTTCGTTCTAAAGCATTTTTCAATTTATTATACAGGGTGAGTTTATCAAGAAGTTCCCTCGCTTTATTCTGAAATGGTTAGATATAGGAGAAAAACACATATTGAAAGTTGTAAATGTCCTTAAATGTCTTTGATGTCAAAGGTATGAAACAAACTTACCTTTTTTAAATGGGATTGTGAACTTTTGAGATAGCCAATTTAAAATATATTGAAAAGTAGTTATCTTTTGCATTTGGAAAACTTTGTTGTGTATGAAAGTTTGAGCTTTTTAAAAGTTCACCTCAATTATCTCTGAGACGGTTGAAGGAAGTTTACTCGTAAAAATAAATTGGATGGATGGTGACCATGAATGTCATTGGTTTTAAGGATACGGACCAAATCTAAATTTGTTTGTATGGAAAGGGGTAGTTCTGAGATAGCCAGCATTTTCGCAGGGGGGCTAGAAGAAGAATCAGTTCTGGTCGTTTTGCAGTAAGAGGGAATGCGCTGGGGAATATATTATTTTGAAGATTTTTTTGTCATCTGCGTATATATATACCCCCTTCGGGTAGGGGTTAGAATATACCCAAGGTAGGCATGAAAGTCGTAAGAAGCGACTAAAATCCACAAAGCGGAGACGAAAACTTCGCAAAAAAACAAATGACCCGGTCCACCTGATAGGGGGTTTGTGTGTAGAAATTACTGTACTACCCAATATAACTAATATGGTTACAACAAATATGGCAATGAACAAAACAAATGATATAAATACCCCAGGTGGCAGACCAGGTAAACTGGAAAATCCACCCTCCTCGGAGGTCAGTCCCATGGATTCTGAGGGGACCATTTATTGCTTCTTAAACAAAACTTTAGAAGGAGTTCACTCACGCCGAGAACTCCACCAAAAACGATAGCGCCAAAAAGCCTTACGGTCGAAGATAGCGCTATAATAGTAAGTATTCCGAAAATATAAAAAACAGAAATCTAACGAATTGACCAAAACGAAGTTCCAGTGGCACTCATATGAAAATAAAGCTACTAGACCAGTTAGGGTACTAGCCAGAGGTCTTCACTTCTCGTGTGATGAACAGGATATCGTCGAAGACTTGACTAATAAAAAATTTAAGATTTTGGAAGCCAAAAACATAATTAAAAAGGAAACCACACAAGGTAATGATGGGCAACCAATGATAAGAAACAGAAAATTTTGTCTTTTTATGCTCTCTTTTCATAATCAAGAAAGTCGAAAAGATATACAACATAAAATCAATAATGGGTATTGTTGTTAAGATCGAGCCACTTCGAAAAAATTCAAATTCAATACCCCAATGCAAACGATGCCAAGCTTTCAGGCATAAACAATGCTATTGCAAAATAGATTTTGTTTGCGTTAAATGTGAAGGAAAACACTCGACAAAAAGTTGGCCACTAAAGAAGGATGAGAAAGCAAAATGCATCAACTGTCATGGTGATCACCCAGCAAATTATAGAGGTTGTCCGATGGCAAAAGAATATCAAGAAAAAAAAAGCAAAGCTACTAATAACAACTAACAAAATCCATCCAATAATAAAAGCAAACAACAAGTAAACGTTGAAAACATTAAATTAGACAAAATGCCAATTGCTGCTAAAACAAACATACCAACTGTAGATAGTAAATTGAAGTCCCACGTAAAGAAGAGGAAAAGGTGTTGCACTATTATCCAAAGATTGGATAATCAGGATAAAATAATTAAACTGCTAAGCAAAGAAGCAGGAAGAAATCAACAAAATATTAATGATTAAAAATAATCTAAAAGTCGCAACGTGGAATGCAAATGGTTTACTCCAACACATCCCTGAATTTCAGGTATTTCTATCTAAACGTATTTCTATAAACTCATTTCAAACAGGGAACAAAGATTAGAATTCCTGGGTATCTTTGTTGCCACTCTCCCCATCCAACTGAAAGTGCCAGGAGAGGTAGTGTTTTAATTGTGAAAAATACCTCGGAGCCTTATGAATTGCCAAAAATAGCAAAACAAACAATGCAAGTAGCGACAATAAACATAGAAACTAAAAGCAAGGAATTTAAAATAGCTGCGATATACTGCCCACCCAAGCACTCGCCTACAGATCTAATCGACATTTTTGAAATGCTTGGCAACAACTTCATCATCGGTAATGATTTCAATGCAAAACATACATACTGGGAGTCCAGACTAATAACAACAAAAGTCAGGAAGCGTTACAAATCAGGGCGAAATTTGAACTGTGAATTTATTTCGACTGGATCACCAACTAATTGGCCATCTGACCCAACGAAAATACAAGATGTTATTGAATTCTTCATAAGTAAAGGTATTAATAGAAAAGAAGTTAAAGTTAAAAGCAGTGATGATCTGTCGGATTTTACACCTGTAATCCTAACAGTCAACGGTTTATCAACAGAACAGATAAAAAACCAACATCTCCAAGGTTTCATTAACCTTAGATCACCACTTGTTACAACAAAGCATATTGACATTGAAACAGAACAATTAATTTCCGAAGTACAACAGGCAGCAGAAGATAGTACACCGAATAATCAACAAAAAAAAAACAGGCTTCGGTGAAATATCCCACGGAAATCAAGCAACTGATACTTGAAAAGAGAAGTGCTCGTAGAAAATAGCAAACGACAAGATATCCCAGCGATAAAATCATATTTAATAGACTTAATAACAAACTTAAAAAAGTATCACTGAATTCAAAAATGATTCTCTAGCTAAATATCTTTGTAATCTCAGGCCGACAAAGCCACAGACTACTTCCTTTGGAAGGCTGCTAAACGTTTAAAGAGTTCTCAAGCGCAACCGGAAATGGATCGGCGATCCCAAAGAAAAGGTAGAATTCTTTTGGCAGCACCTTTCAAATATTTTCAAAACTTTTCAACTTAGGGTAGCAAATGAAAATCTTGATTTCTATAACAAAGTAGATGAAAAGGAAATTCCTTGTGTTTCGTTAAGAGAGATCAAGACATGTATTCATAAACTAAATAATAGAAAATCACCAGGTTATGATCTTATAACTGCTCAAATCTTGAAAGAACTGCCCCCCACTGCATTGTTGAAACTCAAGCTTATAATTAAGGCTTCCTTTAAACAAAGGTACGAGTATGTCTGACATCACTGGAAGATAGCAGCAATTATTGTTATACCTAAACAAGGTAAACCTATATCAGAAGTTACCTCATATAGGCCAATCTCACTTTTACCGGAATTATCGAAACTTTTCGAGAAACTCCTTCTCAAAAGCCTAGAGCAAAGAAAGCTTATCCCCACCCACCAATTCGGGTTTAGATATAGACACTCGACGGTAGATCAAGTGCACCGTATAACTAATGTTATAGAAAAGGCACTGGAAGGAAAACAAATTTGTTCTGCAATATTCTTAGTAGTTGCACAGGCTTTTGATAAAGTTTGGCATAAGGGTTTAGGGTATAAACTTCATAGAAAGTACTAAGAGATACTTAAATCTTATATAGCAGATAGATTCTTTAGAGTTCGCTATGGTTCAGCGTACTCTGAACTTAAAGAAATACAAGCAGGTGTTCCACACTGAAGCGTTCTAGGACCCACCCTACACTTATTATACACGAGTGATATATATACACTGCTCTTCTATCAACAGATGGATGTGCGGCTAAAGCAACAGAAAAACTACAAAATTCAGTTAACGAGATATGTGATTGAACGCAGCGATGTCGAATTAAACTTAATGAGTCAAATTCCACCCATATCAATTTTAAAAATAACGAATGTTCCCGTGATTATTAATAACCAAGTACAATAGTTCTTTACTCTAACACAGCTAATTATCTGGGTATGTATCTGGATGCTAAACTGAAATGGAAGGAACATGTGAAAAAGAAAGTAGAAAACCTTAATATTAGATATAAAAACTTTATTGGTTGTTAGGATATATAATAACTCAGAACTGTCCATTGAGAATAAAATCCTATTATATAATCAGATACTAAAACCCGTTTGGACATATGGTATCCAATTATGGGGTTGTACAAAGAAAACGAATGTACAAATTTATATTATATT
The DNA here is from genome assembly GCA_963082735.1 of Pocota personata. Lineage (NCBI taxonomy): Eukaryota > Metazoa > Arthropoda > Insecta > Diptera > Syrphidae > Pocota > Pocota personata. The sequence continues at coordinate 177,250,891 of OY720429.1, read as the reverse complement.
ACATTTCAAAATAAGGTCCGTCGGGGAATAGTGAATGCCCTATGGTATATTAGAAATAATGACTTGCATCGAGATTTGCAGATTGGCCTCGTAACAGATGATGAAAAAGTACGCAATGCGTCACAAGCGTTTGCAGATGCGTATTAATTATAAGATAGATTACGTTTTAAATGTACGATATAATGTTTGTAGGTTAAGAAGAACCAAACCCTACGAATTTGTTTGACAATTATGAGAGCCCGTATTTAAATTATAATACCTTATCTGCGTATATGGGTCGATCAGAGTCATCGTTTATTATAAGCACAAAAATCACTGCTTCTTTGAGAAACCCCGGAAGTGGTGTTAATGGGATCGGACACCGTAGATAGTATAGAGGACTCTGTACTGCCGTTTCTTAAATCAACTCCCTTTCCTCTATAGTTTTGGGAAGACGGCCTGAAAGAGTGGAAGTTGGAAAAGAGCTGTAAGGTTCTAGCAAAGAACATTCATATATTTCTTTAGAATAATTGCGATCAAGCCGTTGGGGAAGGTAGAATAGTTTAATCTTTTAAAGTATCATATCCATATATGAACTACTATTACTATTGTATAAGTAGCTGAAAGTATCCTGTAAGTAGTCAGTATACAATTGGCTGAAGAAGGTTGACAATGGTTTTAGCTTTTGACAATTTTGGAGTGGAAGGGAAGCTGCCTGATTGATTTTCTTTTGACATAGACAAGTTGATATTAGAACCTAGGAGGAGGCTGAAATTGATGTAGCTTATCAGATTATTAAGTTTTGCGAAGTCAGCTCTGTGAAAGTTGAAGAAAAAGGAATTTTATGAGTCAATGCCATCCTAAGAGAACTTGAGAGACTGAGGGAGTGAAAGTGGTCCAGATTAAAAAGCGAGAGTCTTTTAGCCATTCGAAACCTGGCTTCCTTACTATCTCTTTCTTCACTCTGTCTCCCTTTCTTTCCACTCTTTAACTCTTCCCTATACCTTTTACTTCCACTCCACCTCTGGGTTTCACAAACTTCAAAGAACACAGTTATAAGTGGTGGAAAATATTTTAAAAAAAAATTGATTACTTTCGAAGAGGGAGTGTGCTCGTCAGATGAAAAAAAAGGTATAATCGTTTTCTCAGGTTGTTGGTGATGTCACTGTAAGCCGATCGGTAAGCAGGATTTATTTTTCAGAGGTAGCATTAGTTGAAATAAAGGAAGTTTCATTCTCTGACGGAGCCCATTGCAAATGGGGAAGGTTAAGAAAGTAGTTTTTGTAATTGTTGCGAGTTTTCTGAAGATGGGGGGGGGGGGGGGGTGTCCTTTTAACATATACCCCACATTAGTGGGGTATATATATTCATACTTGAGTTCCTGTTTTGCGAGTTTCATGTTCGAGATTGCTGATTTTTTTTTGCTTTGCTCCTCAAGTTTCGCGAGAATTATAGAAAGAACTTGTGAGAATGGATTCCGAATGGAATGAAACTTGTGAGCAATACCACTCGTCTTATTTTCTTGCGACGCGGCTTGCGTATACGTTTGCCCGCCAGAAGATGACGGTTTTTCTTTTCGGAATTTGTCTTGCAAAACTTTAAGTTTTCTTTCTGTCGCTGGTTTCCCCGTAGAAACTTTAGATTTTTCCTGTGGTTTCGGGTTCGGGCGTAAGTTTTTTTTTCTTAATCGCATCATGCATTTTTCGGAGCTCTTTGGACACTTCGCAGCCTCTATAGTTCGCTGGGTGCTTCGCTCTCCAGTTTATACAAGTCGCTGGAGCCTGTTTATCTAAGCTGCACTTTTCCGAGAGTGCATTTTACGCATCGCGGTACTTTTGGCAGTAAGTCTGCGTATGACTGAAACCTTAACAATGCTTACACTGCGGAATAGATCTTGTATTCCTAGGAAATGGCTCGATTTTGATTACGATGTTAAGTATAATTTTAATATCGTAAATATCGTCTATATTCTCGTTCTTATCAAAACTAAGCATAAACAGCGGGAGTCCACGCTTAACCACGATTTCCTGTTCCGTCTTCTGCTTCTCCTTCTTGATAATATTTACAGCGTAAAAGAATTTTAAAGCCTTTAGCTTGAAGATCATTCATAGTGTCTTCTTTGGTACACGAAGGTGTTTTCGTAAAGGTGCGTGTTCATTTGAGAGTAAAAGTGCTGCGAGCAGCTCTCAAACAGCTCTCGAGAGCAAACTCATTTAAACTTTTTGAGAGTCATTCGCAAGTGGACACATGTTTTCACCACTATCGGAGATCAGCTCGCAGAATTCCAACACAGTTCGCATTTTGCGAGTAGCTGTCGATAGTTAACATGGCAAAACGGTGGACATCGGAGGAAACAAATCAACTAATAGAAAAATATGAATCTTTTGACTGGTATGGCTTCTCTTAATTGAGTATCCTTTTTAAAAATAGTGCGCCCAACGGCTTCTATTATATATTCTATTTCACTTCTTGCCAAACGGCAAAAATCTCTAAATAGTTTAGCTTTTTCAATTTGAAGCTGTCTTGTAAGAGTAGACCCCGCATCGAATTGGTGACGATGATCTGTCCATGTTTTAACTCAACATTTTTCTTTTTCTTTTTTAAGAACAGTGCCAAAAATAAAAGCAACTGCAACCTTCCGCTTGTAAAAATACATGTTACTTTCATTAGTTCCAACTGATAACTAGCAGAAGAAATATATTAAGTGGACACGGTTATGAGAGTACTCTCAGGAAATAAACTCTCAAAATTCTACCAGAGAACTCGCGATATTAAAATCCCGAACATACGAAGGCAAGGTGAAAAGTTCTCGGCTTGATAATGAAAGACTGCGATTTTCAGTTAAAAAATGATTTTATTTTTCTACATCATCTACCTTGACTTCAACACACTTGGTCCAGCGTTTCTCCAACATCAGTATTCCTTTCGGAAGTGAGAGTCTGGAAGGCTGTGGAAATATTCATCTACTGCCCTCTCAACTTCTGCATTGGATGCGAAGCGCTTCCCAGAAACAAGTTTCTTCAAGTTTGGGAACAGATGGAAGTCTGAGGGTTCCAAATCAGGTGAATAGGGGAGTGGCCGAGCAAATCGTATCCCAAATCCCGCAGTTTTCCCATCGCCAACGCACACTTGTGTACAGGTGCATTGTCCTGGTTGAAGATGATTTTTTTCTTCCAGCCAGGCCTCTTCTCGCGAATTTTGGCATCCAGCTGGTCAAGAAGGTTGGAGTAATATTCGCCTGTAATTGTTCTGCCTTTCTCAAGGTAATCAATTAACAGGATCCCTTTCGCATCCCAAAACACACTGGCCATGACGTTTCCGGCAGATGAGATCGACTGCTGTTTCGTTTCTGGCGTGTATAGTGGTGGACCCATGTCTCATCCATGGTGACAAATCGCCGCACAAAATCGGTCGCATCCCTATTGAATCAGTCCAAAGATTGCCGCGAAAATCGTTTGCGTATTTGCTTTCGCATCCCTAAGTTTCTATGCAAGATGTTTCGCACCCTCTCTTCCGATATACACACAGCCTCAGCTATCTCATTCACCTTCACTCGCCTATCGTCCAACACGATATCATGCACTTTTTCGATGGTTTCGGGTGTGGTTGCATCTTCGAGGGACGTGCGACAACGTTTAAATTCAGCTGCCCACTTTTTAACGGTTTACATGGAAGGAGCAGAGTCCCCGTAAACTTTTGTCATCTTTGGATGAATTTTCTTAGGGGTTAACCCATCCAAAACGAATAATTTTATCACCGCACGATATTCAAGTTTGTCCATATTAACGAAAAACACGCAAGACGTCTACTGCAAAAATTCGTGTAAAGAAACTACTTGAGAGAACAAGTTGAAACTTGTCATACGAACTAATGAGAAGTGTACCCAGGCAGGAAACCTAAATCTTTGCTGTTTGGAGCGCCATCTCTGCGACAGGCCGAGAAGTTTTCACCTTGCCCTCGTATTACTCTCAAATGGACAGTAACTCTCAAGAGTTTACTAGCGAAAGTACTCTCAAATGGACACGCACCTTAAGTGTACCAATGGATCTTCTCAGTATTTAACTTCTGGTTCACTGCTCGGTAACCGTCGGAATCATCGACGTTAATTTCCCAGCTCCAGCTGAAGCTCTGCGAAGAGGTAGAAAAATAAATAATTGGATCACTTAAATGCAAGAACAACAGCAAATGCTCGGCATCAGTGTGATCCATAATAGAGCGGCCTTAGGATTGATGTCCGTAAACTTGGACAACTTCACAAGCAGCGTAACAGCAAGGTAGATACGAGGGAGAACTACTTAAAATAAGATGTTACGTATATATTTCAATGACTAGTAAAAGCAAAAGAATAAAATGGGTTAGAAGCTGAGGGATAGGATTTCAGACGATCCGTTTCATTCTTGTGCGAATTCGCATTTTTTGTGAAAGAACATCGAAAAAGTGATGATGGGATGTTAAGGTTACAGCAAGGGGCAGGTGGTGAAAAACTTTTATGCACTTTTAGAGCGCCATAGCTTAGGTTTGCACACAAAACATTCTGCAGAAATAAACATTTAAATCAGTGTAATTTTATATAACAAAAATAATTCGGAATTTAACAAAATTAATTTTATTTTCAAAATCCCTACCCCGATTGAAAATGGGCAAATCTATAGTCCTAAAGGCATAAAAAAAGAACCATTTATATCGATGCAGTTGTGCAGAAGTTATACTGAACGCAAAAACATTCTGAAGATAACTGTGTAATCGTAGACGCAAAAATGCGCGCAATGTCACAGACACAGACGAATAGACAGACACGTGCGCAGCAGGCACGCGGAAAACCACTTTTCTGTATAATTTGAGTATGATACCGTTAGAATCGAAAGTCTTTGAAAAAGTGGTAAAAAAACGAGTGTGTGCGCATTTACAAAAAATAAAATTTTTCAGTCCAAATCAGTTTGGGTTTAGGGAAGGGCACTCTACTGAAGATGCTCTTTTATTAACAAAGCTTCAGACGATAAAAAAATGTGCGCAGGCCTCTTCATTGATATTACGAAATCGTTTGACATGGTTAATCATGATATTCTTTTGAAGAAGTTGTATGGTGCAGGTTTTCGCGGCTTTATCTACAATTGGTTTGCGTCGTATAGGACCGCAAACAAAGAGTGAAAATAGGAGATTTTCTAAGTAATTCTGAGGTACTTAACTTAGGTGTATCACAAGGGTCTGTGCTGGGCCCAATTTTGTTCCTTATATTTATTAACTCCTTGTTTTCCCTGCCTTTTGCAGGTAAAGTCGCTGCTTTTGCAGATGATCTCAGCATAGCATATGGCTTAACGAACCCTCTGAATTTGATAATCATGACATTCATTTCTTGAGAATGTGGTTTCCTGCACACAGGCTAGTTGTAAGTGAAAAAACCAACCTAATGTTTTTCAGCTTGGGCTCGCTTGACTTATCAAACATTGATATCAAATTCCACTCCTTTGATTGCCCTCGTTTCAATTTAATTAAATGTGGTTGTACTACAGAGGCGCCTTGACCAATTTTTAATGAAAACGCCATATGCAACTCGTTTTGTTTTCAGATTGAAGTAGTAAGAAATTTAAGTATATCGGTATAACTTTCGACCAAAACATGTGTTGGTCAGAACATATTTCGCTACTGAAACAATACTTCCGTTCTTCCGTTCGGTGTTTTTATCGCCTCAAAAAGTGTTGTTCAAGCAGAACCCTTAAAACCGTCTATCATGGAATTTTTCATTCGAAAATACTTTATGGAATAAGTTGTTGAGGGGGTTCTTACATCACCAATCTAAAGCCAATCGTCGTCTTGCAGAAATGTGCCATAAGAAGAATTGGTAATGCTCACCGTCTGTCCCATTCTATGCTGTTGTTTAGGTCTTTAAAAATACTACCAGTAAGACATTTATTCTTCTTTAGAGTTTCTAAGATATTTTTTATGAGAGGTGGCTATATGCAGAGTCCAATATTCAATACTCGTAATCTATGTAGCACTACACGCTATGTTGTTGAAATTCCAATTTTTCGTACTACTCACTACAGAAACTCCTACCCAGTTGTATCTTGTAAGATTTTTAATCGTCTTCCTTTCGATATAAGATCCTTAAGCACTCATCAGAAATTTCTTAAAAAAATTAAATCATGGCTTCTTGATTTCGATCATAATGAGATTGAAGTATTGCTCGTCTTCCTTGTATAATTGTTTATTTTAACATTATGCAAAATCGCACAAGCACTTGAGATCCATTATTTTCATTTTTTATGTACATATATCTTCATTTTTTATTGTTAACTTTTAAAATAAGGAATTGTAATATTGTTATCCCACAATTAATGAATTTTATTTTTAAAGTAGCATTTAACACTATTTATCGCTTTTATTAGCAGCTAATAAAAATGTAACTATCTATTTTCTACTGTTTATAAACATGTACATATATGAAATATTTGTTAACACATTTTTTGTAAAAGAGAATAATGACTAATAAAAAAAAATCTATTTCCATATTTCCATATCCTTAGATCGTCGGAGTAAAAAATAAAATAAATAAATACATAAATATATACAGAAAAGTTACAATCTATGTGGAACGGATCCCCCATCTTCTAACAAATCAATAATAAAGTGGGCGTGGCGTTATGAACCTTTAGTTCAAGTGCAATGAAATCTCAGAATATTCTCACGATTTTTAAGAAATTTCGCTACATAATTTGTGGCTAAAACTTTGAAGGAAGTGCGTGTGGCAGTCGCTATTTGTAACCTAAGGTCAAGGATTTTGATGCAAATATTCACAATAAGACTTAATCACCACCATAAATAGCTTTGAAAAAGCAAAATAGGTTTTTGTAATAAAGCGCCCCCCAAAAGTTGGCGTGGCATTACAAGTATATAATGTATGGACGAATGTGAACGTCTATATACTTATACAGACGATATATGTATAGGCGATATTTTTCTGTTTCTAGTAAAAACATTGAAAAATTTACATTTGTTTCAAAATTTGGCGTGTTGTTGGAGATTTTAAAAAGTTTTTGCTTCGGATTCTAAATAGTCTATTTACAAAACCGCATCTTCCAAACTTAGAAACTTAAAGCCCACAATGTGGTGACATACAGACAGACGGATGGACATGGCTAGACCGACTTAATTTTCGACGTTGATCACAAATTTCTCTATTACAAACGATGTATCATACTTCCGTATATTTCGTAAAGGAATAACGTACTTATGTGCGGGGTTATTCATTTTGTGCTTTAGGATTTTAATTTAAAATAAAATAAAAAGTATTAAAGATCTAAATGAAATTCTTTTTTTTTTTTTATTGCTTTAAATGGCTAATACAACATGGGCTAAATGGCCGCCACTGGAGTTTTTGCAAACTTGGATTTTTGTGAGGTAATTTTTGATGGCTTTTCGACACATTTCTGGTTGTATTGCGACCATAATTTTACGGATGTTCGATGATTATGTTTCTAATTGTTTGCTCGTTTGGGTAATTATGACAACCGTAATCTGTCCTTAAATTGCGATACACAGTTATTACAGAACTGTTATTTTTGTACTAAGATGCAACAATTTTAATGCTTTGAGCCGTGGTTAAGCGATCCATATTGTAAAATGGCAAGGCAAGAACTAACTACCTGTCACTATGGATATCAGATGGATTTGACAGATGCCATATGGCAGAGACGTGAAATCTCAACCTCGAAATGAATAACCCATTATGTATGTATATGTCATTCTTTGACGCACTTACATATGTACGTATGTATACTGCAAACTCATTCTGAATAAAACATTCGATTAATGTACGTAGAAAAACTAAGAGATATAAACCTTCTTCAAATAAGTTGAAAGTGGGTTTTCTACTTATCACCTACTTATCGATTTCCTAAAATCGTATAAATGGAACACATGGCAAAATAATACTAAGCCGAAGATTTGGAGAAAAATATTTACCAATAAAGCCATCTTCTTCGCAATACTCATCTCTGACATATTTCTTGCGCGCCGGGTTTCATGTCCCAGCGAAAAATAAATCTGCGCATAACAAATGGCGATTATAAAGAATGCTGCTCCATTAACCGCAATGATGGAAACCAAATAGATTACATCCAACGTGTCACGAGCTTCCATTGGTAAGCAAATACTGAAAAATAAAAACTGCACGATGAGTAGGTATCGAATTTAGTTTCCATGACTTACCTGGTTGATGAGTAATTGCTTATTCCAAACAGAGGAAACGATGACATAATAAATGAATATATCCACCCTGCAGTCATAATATATGCCGCTAGCTTTATTTTAATCCTCTTATTCAGATAAAGTGCATGCGTAATGGCTAACCAACGTTCTATAGTTATAATTGTTAACGTAAATACTGATAAATGACTAGCAAAAACAGTTAAAAATCCTGCCACTTTACAACCAGCACCTGTGACAAAATAAAATGCATCATTGAAAGTAACTTCCACACATACATATGTATGTATATAGGTATTATAGACGCTGTATTACCATACTGCCAATCGTAGGCATAATTGAAATATTCCCCCATTGAATGTGCATCCATTGAAGCGATAAGTAATAAGTACAGACCCATGCAGAGATCAGCAAGGGCTAAATGGCATATAAGGAATTTTTGAACCGAATTGCTGTCCGATCTAGGATTCAACAGGAAATTTTTTGTAATAAATTTGTATTTTGTTCAAACGCTCACTTTATTACCTGGTAAACAAAATAACTACCAACACAGCTATGTTTCCAACCACAGCCAAAGAGACAACAATCCACACTGAAATACGTAGCCAGTCATATCCCATGACGTCTTCACAGGGATTCAATGCATCTGGAACTGGAAAACAGCTCACGTCGATTTTCCTTAAAATACAAAATTGAAATAAACTATGAATTCTAAAAACAATATGGTTATTATCTTCTTTAAGTCGTTTCTTAGCCACAAATGAGAAATTGAATTTGCTTCATTTAAGCAGTTCAAATTTTAAAATTGGCAGTTTAAATGATAGCTTAATCCGTACGTGATTGAGTCATATCATTAGAAGTGAAAATGGATGTTAGTCGACGTTTTGATAAGAGAGATAAGACATTTAATATAGCCTGAAGCCTAAGCAGCTGGACGAATTTTCTTCAAACTTCATTTCTGTGGCCTATATCACCAATTACAAGTTACAACCACAAAATTATTACTTGTGGATCACAATTGCGCAAATTTGTAATCTGGGTTTTTGCTTCAAATATACAAATGTTTATTTCTCACTAAAATTTATATTAATACACTTAGAAACATGCAGTTTCGTACGGAGTATATTTTCACAAAAAAACTTAATTTAGGTTAAACGAATTGCAGATCGGTTTATAAATTATCATATGATCACGTCATTTTTCCATGTTCTTCACGGAAAGGACAAAAAACTGAAGTAAAACTACATAACGGTGCATTTGGCATAAGTTATGTGTCATCACTCTGCAAAGAGAGCAAACATTCAATTTCGTACGACGCAAGTAAGTGCATCTACAGGTCAGGATTTTAATATTTAGATCTATATTTTTTCAACTTTATTTAAAAGGGCGTTATTTTCAGTAAAAATTTTACTTTTTTGTTTGGATTCAGTTTTTAGGTTAATGGTTTCATATTGTAGAATGGGTAAAAATATAACTGAAGAAGTACGATCGTTGGCAATTTTTCATCGAAGGGAAGGAAAATCGTTAGCCGAAATAGGAAAAATATTAAATCTAAAAAAGTCTACTGTACAATATATTTGTAAACGGCACTATGAGGAGGGAAGGATACAGAATGTATCTAGTAACAAAGGACCCAGAAAAATGACCAGATCTTCTGAAAAATTTCTTCTCCGTGAAATAAAAAGAAATCCCAAGTTAACTTCAGTTGAATTAAGTAAAATGCTTACTGATTTTAACGGAATCAATGTAAACCCAATTACAATCAGGCGCACACTTAAAAAAAATGGTTACTTTTCGCGTGTATGTCGTAGAAAACCTTTGGTCAGCAAGGTTAATAGAATCAAACGACTAAATTTCGCTAAGGCATACAAGGATGAGCCGCTAGACTACTGGAAAAAAAAGTCATATTCGTCGATGAGAGTAAATTCTCACTCTTCCGAAATGATAAAAAACAAGAAAAAGTATACCGGAAACGTAATGAGGCTTATCTTGTAAAAATCTTATCGGCGACAGTAAAACACGGCGGAGAAATTGTTATGATTTGGGAAGCTATTAGCTGGGGAGGTGATGGAAATTTAAAATTTATTCAAGGCAATATGTATAAAACTATGTACCTTAACATTCTCAAAGAAAATTTAAAAGATTCAGCTGACAAACTGGGAATTAAGGACAATTTCCACTTTTACTAAGCCAACGATCCAAAGCATAAGGCTTTGGATGTGCGTCTCTGGCTTTTATACAACTGCCAAAAATGCATTGAAACACCACCCCAGAGTCCATTGAACATCTGTGGGAGCACTTGGAACGACAAATTAGGAAAACAAAGGCAGTACGAAATAAAAAGGAGCTTCAAAGACTCATACTGGAAGAGTGGAATAAAATTCATCCTGATGTTACCAAAAACCTGGTTGAATCGCTTCCAAGTAGGCTTGCTGCTGTAATAAAGCACAAAGGAAACCCAACACCTTATTAATTTTATTATTTTATTCTTTTTTGAAGTAAAATTTTAATTAACTGAACCACCGTACGAAACTGAATGTATCTTATTTTATTACATTCTTATTATTTAACAGTTATTTTACAGATATTACGTTGAATTAGAATTTTCTTTCTTCTTATTCCTAGTTATTGTATTGCATTGCAATAAAAATAATATTAAAACTGGAGATTTTTTTTTATATTTTTAAAAAAATAACGAACAGTTTGCAAAAATTATCATCGTACGAAACTGAATGTTTCTAAGTGTATGTGTACATTCTGTGAGCGTCAAAAGTGAGTAAACACCCTTGCGATTTCCGAAGTTACATGTAATTTAAGCAAAAAAATAAACAAAAAGAGGATTCCAAAAATACCAAATAAAACCTTTATTCGATAGTAATAAAAAAAATAAAAATTCAAAATAAAATTAATGCATTTTTTTTGTAACAAAAACTAAACATACTCCATATTTTACGCGTCAAAAGTAAGTAAACATCTGTAATTCGTTATAGGAATTTATAAATATAACATCTTAAATTAGGGAGTTAGTATTTAGTTACACCACCTTTAGACTTTATAACTTCTTTAAGTCTGCGTGGCATGGATAAAACGAGGTTATTTGTAATATCAGAATATATTTGGGACCATTCTTCAATTAAAGCCTTTTTTAGGTCATCTTTGCTTTTGATAGTCCTTTTGCGAATTTGCCGGTCCATATGATCCCATAAATGTTCTATGGGGTTTAGGTCCGGCGATTGTGGAGGGTGATCGAGCTGTTTTGGAGTCCTGTAAAGCAACCATTCCTTAACGAGCCGCGCGGTATGCTTAGGATCATTGTCTTGCTGAAAGATCCAATTGCTAAGCATACCTAATTTGTCTACGCTCGGTTGCAGGTTATTCTTTAGGAAGTTAAGATAGTCTTGTTTATTCATTGTACTTTCAATGAAGACAAGATTCCCAACCCCAGACGCCGCCATACACCCCCACACCATCACTGAACCTCCCCCATGTTTTACTGTGCTCCTTACATTTTGTTCACTGGATTCTTTGTTTTTTTCTCTCCAAATTTTTTTATTTGTATTGCTTTTAAAAATTTCAAATTTACTTTCGTCTGTAAATAAAATGTTTTTCCAAAACGAAATATCATTATTTATATATTTTTTTGCAAAGGTTAAACGCTTTTTTTTATTGACTTCAGATATCAGTGGTTTCTTTCTAGCACTTCTACCATGTAAGCCCGATTTGTGCAGTGTTCGCCGAACAGTACTCGCACTAACTAATTTTTCGGTTGTTATTGATAAATTTTCCGCGATTTTAACGGCACTTGAACTGGGATTTTTTTTCACTTCAGTCACAATTTGTTTGTGTGTTTTCTTCTCTTTCATTTAGCTTTTTTGGTCTACCTGTCCGTTTGAAATTTTCCAATGTTTTAAATTTTTCGTATTTATCGATAATTTTTTTCACCGAAACATGGTTTCTATTAACTATTTCGCCAATATCCCGATATGATTTCCCTTTTTTCCTCAAATCCACTATAATTTTCCGCGTTTCCAAAGAAATTTCACTCCTCATTATAAAAAAATCGAATTGCACTGCTATTAAACCTTTAATCACAATCAGCGTACACTCTGAAGTGATGTAAAGAGAAGGACTTACCTCCGCAGTAATATCTATTAAAAATTATAACAGTAAATCTAACTGTTTAATATTAAACGATGGGAGGTTGCATGATGTTTACTTACTTTTGACGCGTAAAATATGGAGTATGTTTAGTTTTTGTTACAAAAAAAAAATGCATTAATTTTATTTTGAATTTTTATTTTTATTTTTTTTATTACTATCGAATAAAGGTTTTATTTGGTATTTTTGGAATCCTCTTTTTGTTTATTTTTTTGCTTAAATTACATGTAACTTTGGAAATCGCATGGGTGTTTACTCACTTTTGACGCTCACAGTATATGTTTTTTAAATACAATATACAATACAACAAAAAATTAGATGTGTTGAAAAAAGAACGGGACTTGGGTTTGGCAAGAAACCGTCCAACTACAGAGCTGGAGGAGGCAGACAAATAATTGAATTTAATGACTACTAAAAGAAATAAAAACAAAACATAACAAAGAAATATATATTCCATCTAAAGTTAAAAATTCGTTAAAAAGAAAGTTTGCATGTTTATCATTATCCCCGGTAAAAGTAACATAGTTATGAAAGTAACAAGCCATCCCAAGACCTGCACGAACGTGTTAGGACCATTTGTAGTACGCAGTTATACTCGTATGCATATATCGAGCGCTTTCCCTCTCGGCCATTCGATGTTGAATTGTCGTTCGAACCACACGGACTGTAGTAAAATTTGTTAATTCGAGCTGTTGGCAAAAAATGATTGTGCCTTTGTGTTTTTTGATTATCAACATTACAACAGTACGTATTGAGGTAAGTTGGTAGCAAAATATTCGTTAGATTTGTCTTTATACATATGTCTCCGTATTTTTTTTGCATAAACATTGTTCAGTGTTAATCATTTATAATCTTTTTTGCAAAAAAACGGGGTGGGAACAAAAGTAACACAACACCATGTGGATGAAAGTAACATGTTACTTTCGTCCACGTACATTTCATTTTTATTTCGACAGAATGCCTCGACACCGAAACAGGAAAACGTCTAGAGGAACAACTGACACGGCTACTTATAAAAAAAGCGGCAGATGAAAATTTTGCTAACCAATTATCAATCAGGGCGGCAGCAAAAAAGCATTGTCTTTGCCATGTCACGCTTTCAAGGTATATCAAGAAATTAGCTTCCGGAAATACATCAGCGGCAGTTGGATACCGCAGCGTCAGACGTGTTTTTACCGATGAAGAAGAAACGATCCTCGAACATTATATCGTAAATGCATCAAATCTTTATCACGGACTTACGCCGAAAGAGGCTTATCAGATAGCTGTGAAGCATGAAAAAACATTCCCTGCGACTTGGTTTTCAGGGTTCATGAAAAGGCATTCAAGTCTGGCTCGTGCGAATAATTTTAACGAAAACAATGTCAATAAATTCTTTGGCAACCTGGCGGAAGTGTTGGACCAACACAAGTTTGAGCCTAAGGACGTATGGAATATGGATGAAACAGGCGTAACCACTGTAGAAAAGCCTGATAGAATTGTTGCTAAACGAGGTATAAAGCAAGTTGGGGCTCTTACATCTTACATGGGCTCAAGGAGGGCAAACGCCGCCAATTTCGTGTTTCCTCTAAAACGGTACCAAGACCACCTTATACGAGATGGCCCTATTAGATCCGCAGGCGCTGGTAACGGTAGTTGCTGGATGCAAGCAAGTGATTTCTTAGTCTTTTTGGAGCACTTCAAAAAACAGGCAAGACCAACAAATGAACAGAAGTGCCTCCTGTTGCTCTATAATCACAAGTCGCATTTGTCGATTAAAGCACTCGATTATTGTAAAATGGAATAGTTCTACTATCTTTTCCTCCACATTGCACCCACAAGCTGTAGCCTCTTGACAGGTCAGTCTATGGACCATTTAAACAAATGATAAATACTGCCAGCGATAACTGGATACGCAGTAACCCTGGCAAGACGATGACAATTCACCATATACCCAGTATTTTGAAGGAAGACTTTCCTCTTGCCATCACCGACGCAACCGCTGTTGCGCAATTTAACCCTGCAGTCGTCGCGCGGATTACTATTGTAATCCACCAAAGTTCCTTTTTTTCTACAAGAAATCCGAAATTTTTATTTTTTTAATTTATTTTTTGTATTATGGAGTAATAATTTATGTTTTTTATCTTTAAGTAATATGTAATTGCATTTTGCAGCAAAATAAATTTGAAAAAATTAAAGCATACGGGTTTTACTTTTTAATCCATTACATATGTAATCCGCGCGACGACTGGTGTGACTTTTTGGTGCGCGACGACTGCACAGTTAAATGTACTGGAATAAGTCCATTTAACCGGCAAATATTTACTGCTGCTGATTTCGCTCCTTCGTCTGTTAATGATCGACCACCCCCAGCACTTGAACAAGATGCAATGAAGCTTGAGAAGGAAATGATGCCGCATAACGAGCCTCAGACCTTAAATTCTGAGCCGGCGGAACTAAGTCGAAGTGTTTTACAAAGTAGTGGTAGTAGTACAATGGTAGTGGTTGGGGAAAACCAATATCGCTCGTAAACCATATCTTATTTATGTTTGCAACCTAGATGGAATTGTAGTGCAATAAATGTTCTTTCTGAAAGCAAAAAAAAAAACATTTTCATATCTTGAAAAGGTAAGTGACAATAGAGTTAAATGCAGAAAATGTTACTTTTGTTCCGGATCTCCGAAAAAAAATTCATGAATTTTGATGTTATTTCCGGATTCTAAAAATGATATGTACCAACTTTGATGTTCCCTTCATTGGAATTGCACGAAACACATAGTATAGTTTTAGCAGGGCTACCAACGGAAAATTTTAAAATGATGTCCGGGAGAAAATAGATATGTACACATAAAATACAGAGGTATAACATTTGTTAAAAGTGTAAATAACAGTTTATTTAAAAAACAAGGAAAAAGATAAAAAAAAGAAAGCAGATTTAGACGTTGTTAGAGAAAAAAGTATAATAATGTTGATAAAAAATTCAAAATAAGTATGATGTTTAGGCGTGTTTATTATAAAAATGGGTCTCAAAGTCGCCAATATTTTCAGAAAGGGTGTGAAATCCACTATTTTCGAAATAATGCGGTTGTCCCGGTCCCTAACAGTTAAAAAGTCTCCAAATGCCTACATATGTCGCCTAGTCTAGTATAGATTAGATTTGATTTTATTTACGTAAACATTGTAAATGCATCAAAAAAAGAAATATAAAAATCATTTGGCATGGCACTTCCGTCAGTCAAGTTGACAACTAAAATAATGAAATATTTTTTAAGATTAAGAATTGCGCATAACCAAAAGTAAAACAATAAGTATCTAAAAATTCAAGGAAAGGAATTTTTATTCAAAAATGTTCGTTCAATATGCTTTCTCTGTAAACTAAGGCAACTTTAGAGTACTGGTAAAGTATGGGTACATTCAATTCATTAAGTAAAGCTAAAGTTTGGTTATCAGTTACTTTCACTGCTGAAGAAGTGCCTCTTATCTCTTTTAGGATTGGTCACCTTCCAACAAAATACAAAATATCTTGTCTTTCCTCTATGCATACATTTGGTATTCTCCTCTGAAGTGGGATATAGTTAAAATTAACAAGTTCTCCCCGTAATTTGATCATCATCGAAATATCATCCAAACTGTGTTCATCTCGAAAATAGTTCTTGTGCAAAGATCCTTAAGCATCTCTTAAGAAACTTTCCCTACATAGCATGTCCGTTGCTGCGATTAGCTGATATAGTTCTGGTTTCCAATCACCTATTTCTTAGACATTCACATTGAGTTCAATCCCACAACCAATTGCTAAATCCAGCCAATCACCGTACCAACTGGTCCTGCTTTGAATTGTTTGTAGGGTTAACTTTTTCGGTACCCGGTCCTTATTAAGAGCCTAAAAGTATACTTCAATATGGGCGCCAAACGTATGCCTCCTAAAAGCAATTCTGAATAAATAGTAAACACAAGTATTAGAAAAAAGAGAATTGATGTTAGATCTTTGAATTCCCAGGTAACTCACTCTGGTCTTTTTTGCCAGACCAGATGAACAAAATTATTAGATGTCAATATTAATTGGTGTAAAGAGCTTCCATATAGTGCCCATCCGAAAAGGAAGTATTCAAGAAACAAAAATACAAATTTATGACAAAAACAACTACCGCAAAGTAGTAAGGAATTTTGGTTGTAAAAATAAATTCTAGAACCAGATATACATACCTTAAAAAGGGCAGAAAACCATCCAAGGTTTCTTCTGTATCATAAGATTCCGGAAGATGAACCTTACAAAATTAAAGATCCTCTCAGATCCTGATCATACTGCACTTTGCCAAGCGTTTGTGTAGTCTGTGGAGATCTATGTACATCCCTCGAACAATTGCATCAAGCCAAGCAAAGCAGACGCATACGTGGTAAAATGCAGCAATTGTGGAGGTAACCACACCGCGAACTATAGCTATTGTCCAATTTTCACTTTTATTAAAGCTGAAAGCATGCCACAAAAACAGTCGTAACCGCAACACCTGAAGTATCACCTTCTAAACCTTTAGAACAAATTATTGAAAATTTCATTCGAGACATTAACCAGTTCATGCATACAATGCAAAATATGATTGAGAATTAAACTCCATGCAATTTTATCTCAGCAATGGATACAATTCATAGGGTGGCGGCGGTGTAGTGGTAACATCATCGCTGTGAGTTCACGGTTCAAATCCAAATGACAAGAAATAAATAAATAAGTCAATCAATTGCGAAAGCAAGGTCAACTTTACTGCGAAGGCATAACACTGGCGGTAGGGTGCTCATATGGCTGAAAATGCAACTTGATTGTGATGATGACATCAGGAGAACGGAAAAAAATACGGAAATATGCTCCTCAGTTATCTGGACGCCACCCTTGGAGTTTGCTGAAACTTGATATCACTCTACCTCTTCCCCCTTTCTGGAAGTCTTTTCTGCGGGACAACCCATCTATTGGCCAACGTATCATCGCAAAATATTCGACCTTATTGATATCGATGTATCTAAGCATTTTAAAAGAAAGAAATAAAGCTGCCTTTGGCCCACTCATCCTGTATAATCACTATTCAGATTAATTCAAATCATACTGACTCCAATCTCAACATTACCTGCAGAAAGTACATAAATTTTCACCTCAATCCTAACATTTCAGCAGCAGAGATATTGATCAAGCACTGGAAACGTTTACAAAATTGATAATTCAGGCTGCTAAAACTTCAACTCCAATCTCGAATAGCGATAAAAAAGAACCCAAATATGATACACTCACAGTGAAATTGATACTCTCTTAAGGTCGAAAAGGAAACTAAAAAGAGAATGGCAGAATCAAAGATCACCCAACCTCAAAAGGCAATTTACCGAATGCACAAAAAAGCTGCAAAAACTTCTCAAGCGCAATAATGAGAGGTCCTTTCAAAACTGAGAAAGGAAATGTATTTGCAAATCATTTAAAAAAAAAAGTGTTTTCGCCAAACCAGCCTTTAGTGACTCATTAACTTAGACAGATACCTAGTGTTTTCCCCCTGGAATATCTTCGTTTTAAGGTGGAAGACTTAAACTCGAGACTAGTCTCTTCATACAGTTCGTTTAGTTTGCTTTCAATTCTGTCGAAACTGTTGGAAAAACTATTATTAGCAAAAATCCAAACAGTTATACCTAGAGTGTAACCATATTACATTCAAATAGCAATTCAGATTTAGGAAAAAATGTGGAGCATCTAAACAAGTGCACCGACTAGTCTCATACAAATGGAAGACAGTTGAAGAAGAACAATATTGCTCGGCTGTATTTCTAGATGTTGTTTAGGCATTTGAGAAAGTCTGGTATGAAGGCTTTGTATACAAAGTAAGAAAGCTTCTGCCTTCAAACTCACATCTGTCTCTATCAAGCTACCTGGATGTTTCGTTAAATATAAAAATTGTACGTCCGAAAAATTTGGCGTTCAACAAGGAAGGCTCCTTAGGCCATCTTTCTACCTGTTCTACACTTCAGACTTACTGACGTGCGTGAACATTCCTACTTCAACATTTGCAGATGACACTACATTTCTATGTACAAGCAAGAATCCGATTACTGAACTTAAGTAATCAGGGAAAACGTCGAAAAATGGTTAACAACATAGGGAATAAAAGTAAATGAATCCAAAAGTTCACACATAATGTTTACTTTGAATAGGGACACTTGTCTAGCAGTAATGGTTAATGAGTATATTCCACAGCGACCATACATACGTCAATAGCCTAGGCTTCCACCTTGATAAAAGATTGATATGGAAGAGACACATAGAAGCTAAAAAAAAAAACTGAAACAAAATTCAACGCCTACAATCAAAAATCCTCAGAAACAGAAACATCCACAAAGACCTCAAACATCGTCACAGTTCATCTGCTACTCTATAAGGCTAAGAAGACATCCTAATGCTACAGCATCTAACTTGTACAATCGTCGCTATTTTAAGCGCTTAAAAGGTAAAGACGCCCAAGATATAGGAATTACTTAATTCCTTCGCCATCAATTAAATTTATGTCTAAATGTATATAGTATTCACAATAGTTAACACATCTTATAGAACACAACTTTGCATAAGAAATTAATCTATAAAAGCATCAACTGAATAATTAAATTAAAACTTAAGAACAGCTGCATATTGTATATATGTACACACATATGTTCTTTCTATTTAACAGTAAAAATCCCTTTTGAAACAACATATCAACTATGAATAAAGCCAGTTTTTAGCTGGGCGTCTAACTTAACACAGTATTTCGCGCGGTTGGCGGTACGACAAGTGCATGTTATCATTGTTGCTATCTAAGAATTATAAGATACACAGCGACAAAGAATATATGTGTACAGTTTAGATTGAAAGTGGAACCATTAACCATTTCACACTTTGTAATAACATTTTCACTTTGTAATGTGCTCCGAGGAAAATTGTGCCTAATTTTACACAGGAAAAGCGAAATAAAAATAATTCGGATTTTGGACAAAAAATCATCTTCTCGGACGAACCCCATTTTTGGCTCAGCGGCTGTGTCAATAAGCAAAATTGCCATTATTGGAGCGACCACAAGCCACAAATATTCGACCAAGCATTAATGCGTCCACAAAGATTGATTGTTTGGAGCGGTTTATATCACGGCGGCATCATCGGACCTTATTTGTTTCGAAATGAAGAAGGAGACACCGTTACCGTCAATGGTCCTCGGTATAGAGCGATGCTAGCCGACTTTCTGTGGCCAGAGCTCGACAACATCCATTTATCCTAGCTGTAGTTCCAACAAGACGGCGCTTCATTCTATACAAGTGTCGCAACGCTCGAAGTGGTGAAGGACAAATTTGGCGACTGGGTCATCTCACGGCGAGCGTTCATCAATTGGCCGCCGCGATCATGAGACTTGACACCCCTCGATTATTTTCTCTGGGGCTACGTCAAGTCCTTAGTCTACGCTAACAAGCCAACAGCTTTGAACGAGCTCGATGGCAACATTCGAGACGCTATTGCCGGAATAACGTCGCACATATTAGCTCTAGTCATCAAAAATTGGACGGACCGCTTGAAGCACTGCCAGCGAAGCCGAGGCGGACATTTAAATGATGTGCTATTCCATACATAATGGCATGAAGTAGCTTCAAAATAAAGTCAGAATCAATTTGATATCTCACACCGTTGTTATATTTAAATTTCTTTTCCTATCGTTCTTATCTGGTCACCCTATATAACTAAGATCTGTGTAAAATTTAAACGAGACATTTAAATAAATAGTGAAATTAATTAAAAGAAAATGTCCTTAAAACCCCCAAAACCACTTATTGTAAATAATGATGTAGACATGGCTCAAGAATGGAGCGAGTGGTTGGTGGAATATCAAAATTTTTTCATAGCGACACAAATTGGAACAGAATAAGAAACAATTAAGTCCTAAATTTCAAAACAGTTATCGGTCGTGATGCTGTTAAAGTGATTAACAATCTCGGTTTGTCAGAAGATGATAAAAAGAAATTGGAAAAAATAAAAACTAAGCTAACGAAACACTTTGCTCCGGGAAGGAATAAAACATGAGAGATGCCAATTTCATCGCATTCGACAGCAACCTAATGAATCGTTTGGAGATTTTTTGCAAAAGTTACGAATACAAGTGCAAAAATGCGGATATGGAGCAAACGCAGACGAATTAAAAGATAGGTTCATGGCGACAGCTCAAGCTGCTAAAAGATGTGGTGCTACGAGGATGGCCAGATGATGACGCAAAATTGCCGAAAGCTATATGAAAATATGCGTCCTTTAAGCAAAAGATAACGTTCGAACAAGGTCTGTTGTTCAAGGCAAATAAAATAATAGTGCTCAAAGTGAGATCCAAGACGTGGTAAAGTAATGTCACGCTGGCCACCTAGGAGTAATCAAATCGATATCATGAGCACGACGATCAATATATTGGCATGGTCAGACAAACCACATCAAAAATTTCGCGGAGAGGTGTAATGTGTGCTATGCAAGTTCAAATGGATTCGCTGGTTAGACGGTACTGATCCGTACAAGTCGCTATTGATGCTACGAAATACAAAACGTAATGAAACATTAAAATTCCTATGCCCAAAGACTGCTTAGTCGATCAAATACTCGTAGAACAACTATTCCAATAGATCGAGAACAACTAAAACCCAAAATAGTACGAAATGTAGTGGATGAATTTTTAAAGTTGCGAGAAAAACAGAAATAGATAGAACGTCTATTTCGAAAACCCAACCAAAAAAAAAAAAAACAGTGCTCTCCCACCCACTATACGTACACGCTTTGGCCGGGCAATCAGAAAACCAGCAAAGTTCGACCCATCGAGTTATTAGATTGCATTTTTAACTAACATTATTGCTTTTATTCTTAATTCAGTTCTGGCATTCGTGTGAGAATTAATTTCAATCCAAAATTAATAATTATTGTTCTTAAAACGTTCTTTCGAATTGAAATTATATTTTTTTATTGTTTTTATTGAATAAAGGAAAGATGTCACACGAATGACAGACATAATACTAACACTACTATGAATAAAACTAGTTTTTTGCTGGACGTCTAACTTAACACACGTCTTTCATTGTACTTTGCGTTACATATCTCTAGCACTGGCAAATGATAATATAAAACTTAGTTTCTGAAGATAACGCACGTGTTCTAAAAAAAAATTAGTATAAGGGTATTCATATCCCCTTTAACACGTGCAAATTATAAAAAAAAAAAAAAAAATATGAATACTTATTGTTAGTTCCTTGAGCAAGAAAGATTCAATAAATACCTACAAATTGTAATACAAAAAAAAAAAAACATTAAGAACATTTAAGATATACGAGTACATACCTATGTACGAGGGCAAGGTGAAAAGTTATCGGCCTGACACAGAGATGGCGTTCCAATCAGCAAAGATTTAGGTTTCCTGCCTGGGTACACTTCTCATTAGTTCGTATGACAAGTTTCAACTTGTTCTCTCAAGTAGTTTCTTTACACGAATTTTTGCAGTAGACGTCTTGCGTGTTTTTCGTTAATATGGATAAACTTGAATATCGTGCGGTGATAAAATTCTTCATTTTGGATGGGTTAACCCCTAAGGAAATTCATCCAAAGTTGACAAAAGTTTACGGGGAATCTGCTCCTTCCATGTCAACCGTTAAAAAGTGGGCAGCTGAATTTAAACGTGTTCGCACGTCCCTCGAAGATGACCCACGTGATGGACGGCCAAAAACCGCAACCACACCCGAAACCATCGAAAAAGTGCATGATATTGTGATAAGTGCATGATATGTGTGAAGATGAGTGAGATAGCTGAGGGTGTGTGTATATCGGAAGAGAGGGTGCGAAACATCTTGCACAAAAACTTAGGGATGTGAAAGCTGTGCGTAAGATGGTTGCCGCATTTGCTGAATGCCGATCAAAAGCAAATGCGCAAACGATTTTCGCCGCAATTTTGGACTGATTCAGTCGGGATCAGCCCTATTTTGTGCGGCGATTTGTCACCATGGATGAGACATGGGTCCACCACTATACACGCCAGAAACGAAACAGCAGTCGAAGCAGTGGGTGGAAGCCGGTGGATCAGCGCCAAATAAAGCGAAGTCGATCTCATCTGCCGGAAAGGGATCCTGTTAATTGATTACCTTGAGAAAGGCAGAACAATTACAGGCGAATATTACTCCAACCTTCTTGACCAGCTGGATGCCAAAATTCGCGAGAAGAGGCCTGTCTTGAAGAAGAAAAAAATCATCTTCAACCAGGACAATGCACCTGTACACAAGTGTGCGTTGGCGATGGGAAAGCTGCTTTTTGCCGTTTGGCGAGAAGTGAAATAGAATATATAATAGAAGCCGTTGGGCGCACTATTTTTAAAAAGGATACTCAATTAAGAGAAGCCATACCAGTCAAGAGACTCATATTTTTCTATTAGTTGATTTGTTTCCTCCGATGTCCACCGTTTTGCCATGTTAACTATCGACAGCTACTCGCAAAATGCGAACTGTGTTGGAATTCTGCGAGCTGATCTCCGATAGTGGTGAAAATATGTGTCCACTTGCGAATGACTCTCAAAAAGTTTAAATGAGTTTGCTCTCGAGAGCTGTGTGAGAGCTGCTCGCAGCATTTTTACTCTACGCGCACCTTTACGAAAACACCTTCGTGTACCAAAGAAGACACTATGAATGATCTTCAAGCTAAAGGCTTTAAAGTTCTTTTACGCTGTAAATATTATCAAGAAGGAGAAACAGAAGACGGAACAGGAAATCGTGGTTAAGCGTGGACTCCCGCTGTTTATGCTTAGTTTTGATAAGAACGAGAATATAGACGATATTTACGATATTAAAACTATACTTAACATCGTAATCAAAATCGAGCCATTTCCTAAGAATACAAGATCTATTCCGCAGTGTAAGCATTGTTAAGGTTTCAGTCATACGCAGACTTACTGCCAAAAGAACCGCGATGCGTAAAATGCACTCTCGGAAAAGTGCAGCTTAGATAAACAGGCTCCAGCGACTTGTATAAACTGGAGAGCGAAGCACCCAGCGAACTATAGAGGCTGCGAAGTGTCCAAAGAGCTCCGAAAAAGGCATGATGCGACTAAGAAAAAAAACTTACGCCCGAACCCGAAACCACAGGAAAAATCTAAAGTTTCTACGGGGAAACCAGCGACAGAAAGAAAACTTGAAGTTTTGCAAGAAAAATTCCGAAAAGAAAAACCGTCATCTTCTGGCGGGCAAACGTATACGCAAGCCGCGTCGCAAGAAAATAAGAAGAGTGGTATTGCTCACAAGTTTCATTCCATTCGGAATCCATTCTCACAAGTTCTTTCTATAATTCTCGCGAAACTTGAGGAGCAAAGCAAAACAAATGAGGAGCAAAGCAAACAAAAATCAGCAATCTCGAACATGAAACTCGCAAAACAGGAACTCAAGTATGAATATATATACTCCACTAATGTGGGGTATATG
Organism: Pocota personata; assembly: GCA_963082735.1. Classification (NCBI taxonomy): domain Eukaryota; kingdom Metazoa; phylum Arthropoda; class Insecta; order Diptera; family Syrphidae; genus Pocota; species Pocota personata. The sequence continues at coordinate 177,227,095 of OY720429.1, read as the reverse complement.
TTAAAAGGACACCCCCCCCATCTTCAGAAAACTCGCAACAATTACAAATTGTATACTGACTTACAGGATACTTTCAGCTACTTATACAATAGTAATAGTAGTTCATATATGGATATGATACTTTAAAAGATTAAACTATTCTACCTTCCCCAACGGCTTGGTCGCAATTATTCTAAAGAAATATATGAATGTTCTTTGCTAGAACCTTACAGCTCTTTTCCAACTTCCACTCTTTCAGGCCGTCTTCCCAAAACTATAGAGGAAAGGGAGTTGATTTAATTATCACAGATTACAGCAAAGCTTTCGACGAAATCTAAATTACTTTCTGAAATTCAAGGACCTTCGGGTTTTAACCATATTTTATTTCGTAGGTTAGATCATATTTAAAGAAACGGCAGTACAGAGTCCTCTATACTATCTACGGTGTCCGATCCCATTAACACCACTTCCGGGGTTTCTCAAAGAAGCAGTGATTTTTGTGCTTATAATAAACGATGACTCTGATCGACCCATATACGCAGATAAGGTATTATAATTTAAATACGGGCTCTCATAATTGTCAAACAAATTCGTAGGTTTTGGTTCTTCTTAACCTACAAACATTATATCGTACATTTAAAACGTAATCTATCTTAGGATTAATACGCATCTGCAAACGCTTGTGACGCATTGCGTACTTTTTCATCACATCTGTTACGAGGCCAATCTGCAAATCTCGATGCAAGTCATTATTTCTAATATACCATGGGGCATTCACTATTCCCCGACGGACCTTATTTTGAAATGTAATATAATATAAATTTGTACATTTGTTTTCTTTGTACAACCCCATAATTGGATACCATATGACCAAACGGGTTTTAGTATCTGATTATATAATAGGATTTTATTCTCAATGGACAGTTCTGAGTTATTATATATCCTAACAACCAATAAAGTTTTTATATCTAATATTAAGGTTTTCTACTTTCTTTTTCACATGTTCCTTCCATTTCAGTTTAGCATCCAGATACATACCCAGATAATTAGCTGTGTTAGAGTAAAGAACTATTGTACTTGGTTATTAATAATCAAGGGAACATTCGTTATTTTTTTATTTTTAAAATTGATATGGGTGGAATTTGACTCATTAAGTTTAATTCGACATCGCTGCGTCCAATCACATATCTCGATAACTGAATTTTGTAGTTTTTCTGTTGCTTTAGCCGCACATCTATCTGTTGATAGAAGAGCAGTGTATATATATCACTCGTGTATAATAAGTGTAGGGTGGGTTCTAGAACGCTTCACTGTGGAACACCTGCTTGTATTTCTTTAAGTTCAGAGTACGCTGAACCATAGCGAACTCTAAAGAATCTATCTGCTATATAAGATGTAGGATGCGTTGGACACGCTTCTCCAGAGCTATGACAAGAGCACTCTCCTTGAATTCGCTGCACCCACCGTCCAATACTAACCTGTCAAACGAGGAGGTCGACAGGTACCTAAGACAAATGGACAAGACTATCAAACGAACGATGGGCAGTACGATACCTCGTTATCAACACACTGACAACGCAAACATATTCCGTAATGCAACAATTGACGCACTACACCAACACAAAAGTAGACTGCTGTCGAGACTAAAAACCTTGTACAGACAGTTTACTGACAGACAAAACTCGGAGGTTAGGACACTGAAGTCGTTGATTAAAAATCTCCAACAGTTAATTAGAGAAAATTACAGACTCTCTGTAAATCTGCATTGGAACAACAAATTTCGGGCTGTAAAATCCAACAACCCGAGTATGTTCCCGCAAATAAATAAAATTTTTCGGAGGAATAATCAAAACGACCTGCCGTGTAAGATCCCTCGAACGACGAACAACGAACAAATACTAATAACAGCAGGCATAGATCCCGACAACGCTGTCGATGATGACAATTTTTTCATGATCGAAGATCCCCAGGAGAAAGTAGAGGCTATAGGAGCGACTTTCCAGGAAATGTACAAGGTGAATAATAGCATTTGCCCGAACCACGAAATGGAAAATCGCGTCCTTTTGCACAACTTCTACCTTCGAAATGATATAGAGCACTGGCGATCAGAGAACATAGGTCTTACCGAGTACAATGACGATAACATGGCAAATAATGTCGTCGCCGATGAGGGGTTACATCCCCCGTTCATATCGAAGGTGAAGCTCCAAACGATCTTCGACTCATTGAGAAGGAAGAAATCAGTAGGTATCGATGGAATATCTAACATTGTGCTTCGACATCTCCCTCCAGAAGCGGTGGACATTTACACTACCCTGTTTAACAATGTGCTGAATAATGCACATTATCCGGCGCACTGGAAAACAGCGGTGGTACAGCCTATTCCCAAAAGAGGTAAAGATACATCCAACCCGGCGAATCTCCGGTCGATAAGTCTCCTTCCGAACATCAGCAAGGTATTTGAAAAAGTGGTTAATAGAGCCCTGACTAAGTGGGTTGAGGACATGCATATAGTTCCGGATAACCAATTCGGTTTTAAGGCGGGTCATAAGACTGTACATGCCGCGTCTAAACTGGTATCTGATATCCAATGGAACAAAAGTAAGAAACAATGCACGGGTGCCTGCCTGGTTGACTTGGAGAAGGCGTTCGATACCGTATGGCTAGAAGGACTCTTCTACAAGTTGAACAGGCTGGGTATAAGTAAACCACTGCTGTACATGCTCTGTAATATGCTCACCAGTAGACAGTTCATTGTGAAAAATGGCAATGCGACTTCTGCTGGGACGTTCGAAATCAAAAACGGTCTACAACAAGGTGCGGTTAATTCGCAGATCCTCTTTAACATTTACACGAGTGATCTCGTAGAATCTCTTCCCCATGCTATTGCGTATGCAGACGACTTGATCGCGTATAGGTCAGGGCCAAAGATCGAGGTCATTGCAATACTCTTGCAGCGTGATTTCGATAAGATCAGGATATACTGCGACGACTGGAAGCTGAAGATCAGAGACTATTCTGTTTAGAACGTCGTTATCTGGGGCCTCCAGGGATACCAGAAAGAATTGGCGAAAGTTCAGCCACTAACGAGTCGAAGTGTGGTTAGATACCTTGGGATTTGGCTAGATCAATATCTATATTTTAACAAAAATGTAGATGCTGCTCTGGTCAGAGCTAGAGGTGTTCTTGCCCTTACAAAGAGACTGTTTTATAGCAGCCAACTCGATGCAAGGGTGAAGGTAATCTGCTACATGGCCCTTATTCGGCCCATGCTCGTATATGGATGTCCCGTGTGGTTCAACGTGGGAGCAAGCTGGATGGAAAGGATTCGGGTGTTTGAGAGGGCTTGCCTTAGGGCTTGTCTTCAGTTGTACAGAACACCAGAGTCCCAGTACATAAAATTATATTCTAATGAGGTCCTGTATAATAGGGCGAACATAAACAGAGTGGATAATTTCCTGATCAATATGATTCGAAGGCACACTGTAAGAGCAATGTCCTCGATGAATAGCCTGATCTCCGGGGCATACTACCCCAATGATTTGTATCACGAGAGTGTGCGTCTTAACGGCTTCATCCCCCCAGAGGCGTTCCTATATTTAGATAGGGAAGGTCTGATACAGGATAGGGTAGCGGTGCCGCTAATCTACCATGTTGCCCGAAATGCTGCGGACAGGCGACTTAACTACGACCGACACGTCGCACACAGCACCACGGAGCGTCTCCGGTTTAGTAGAGCGGTATCAAGCCGTGATATGGCAGATGTAGTGAGATAGCACCAGAAATTCTGGTGGCTCGGGGACGGAGAGGGAACTCCCTCGTCGTTTCCTTCTGATTCGGGGTAGCCTCCGAAGGGGCAAAGTCGGTGTAGGTTTTATAGCCTGGCCGGCTTACATAGTTCTAAGATCGGTTTAAGTTTTAAGTATTAAAAAAAAAAAAAAAAAAAAAAATATATATATATATGTATGTATACTATATGTATTATGAAGGTATACAATATATTTATATATATACATATATGTATATCAAAAAAAATTCGCGTGTTTAATCACGTACCTTAGAATAAGTAGCTTTTAGGTAGTTTGTAAGTTTTATATATAGTAAAAAAAATTCAGTTCATATACTAAGTTTTTGCTTAAAAATTTTTTCTTAGTTTCCCAATATTTGTAAGTATAGATTTAATAAATAGTTTAAGTTAAGTTAAGTTGTTAAGTGTTCATGAATTCTAAAATAAAAATGCATTAAAAACGAAACGAAACGAAGACGTTTCCTTTTCAGATTCCAGTCTATGACTGATCTCTTTCTTTATTTTCTTGAAATAACTTAATTCTAACTTAACATAATAATGCTTACTCAGTAATTGGGAAATGTGCTGATAATGTAGGACTGGGTTACGTTTGAGATGAATGGGTGAATATGCTTGGGTTAAATGTATGGAAGTGCAGTGTAAGCTTAAAAGGGAGTGTGCGGAGAAGTGAATTATGGATGTCCTAGTTGAGGTTATGCTGCGGTTAACTCATCCCCACCTTAAGTCTGGACGTCCTCGTTCATAATTTTTAATATTCGCATTTTTATTGCTTCGTTATCCAATGGTGATTTTGCCGCCTCGTGATCCGCCCTTGTTCTGATAGTAAGTTTCCTTGGTTTGATTTTAGCGTACAGTAGAACGAGAATGATTATAGCAAGTATTCCTGCAACGCCATACCACATCCACTTATTTGTCTCTAGAGTAATGCTGAATTCCTTAATTTTTTCATTGTTGGTGAAATGCAACTTGTGTAAGTAAGGCAGCGAAATCTTTTCGTTGAAGGCAACTTCGTTTAAAACCGTCTTCTTCGGTGCTGGTAGGTGGACTATATCGACCGGCTGATTTGCGCAATATTCCTTTCCGTTGATTTGGATTTTGGTTTAAAATGTTATCAGGAACGATCCATTTAATACAATATGATTTAATGTCTTTGTTCTCAGTTGTGATATTTTCATCGCTGGCGATGATTAGTTCATCCGCAAATACTTAAATTTTTTTCAGATGATAAGCATGCGTAGTCGGACTGTGTTACATAGAAGTTGTGAGAGGCAATGATTTTGCTGATCTATTTCGCTGTAGGAATATAACGGAGCTTTTCTACATGGACTCAGAGGATGGTAGTTTTTGTTGCAACTTGCGGAAAGGTTGGATCTTAAATCTATAATCTTGTTATTGTGAATAACTGGAGCAATTTGGAATAGTTTACATATTTCTTGAACTTCAGGAATCTCAACTAAGTATACTAGGGTTTCATTTTGATAATACATTTTGACATCGGCGACATTTAACAAATCGCTTAATTCGGTTACAATATTTTCTTTTATTTTAATTAACTCTACTTCTTTTGTATTCAAAATGAGAGGATTTACAATATTGTTTTTTGCTAATATTAAAGAGTATACTCGTAGGTTATTACTTAAATTATCTATTATAATTCTATTTCTTCTTGACATACTTGTGGTCAACAACTCATAATCATCAGCTGTATCGTGACTATTGATAGCATTTGTATTGTTAATTCTATCCGTAATTTCATCTAATTTATTTTGAATTTGGGTGTTTATGTCGATCTGTCTGTTATTGGATCTGGTCAACTCGTTTTTCTGCATCTTTAGTATTTCGAAATCTTGGTGATCAGGCGTGCCTGCAATAAACTTTATTGCAGATCCTATGAAATCTATTGATCGCCGGGTTCTAATGGGAGATTTAAGCAATTGAAGTAAACGATCAATTACGTGTATGTCCTGCTGCAGAACTTCTTTGCATTTGTCATCCTTCAGTTGATTCAACATATTTATGTTGTCAGACATAATGGTTTGGATAACCGAAAAATTTGTAACATGCTTCAGGTAAAAGTGATCTATGGGGATAAATAGGGCTGAAGAATATTCAGTAATCCTCGTTACGCCCCTCGATATTTGGGTTAAATTATTTTTGTGCGCTTGTCTTCCATCAATTACTACGGCTGTGCCTAAATCTACCTGTACTGTTTTTTGAGTATATATTTTAGATAATTTATTTCCTAGTCTTTTATTGATTTTTAGATATACTTTGTCACCTGGGCTAAATTCTTTTGGTGTGGTCCTATTATTGTGGTATTTCAGATCTTTAGTTTGTTTAGTTTTGAGTTTGGAAGTAATTTCGTTCTTCATTTCGTTGAAGATGTCATGAAAAATGTCTGGAAGCTTATAACTTGTAACTGAATGAATTGTATTTATGGGTTGATAGAAGCATCAGTTCAACAACATCTGAAGTAGTTCCTTTCCTACACCTAGCAATTTCAGCAAGGGTTGAATGAAATCGTTCCACTTGCCCGTTGCTTTGGCTGTGGAGTGCTAGTACTGAATGCGTTGAAATGTTAAATTCATTTTTTAATAACGCCTGAGTTGAATTAGATGTAAAAGCACCTTCATTGTCTATTACAACTATCTTCGGATCTAGAAATTGAGAGATGATTTCAATTAATGGGATTTTTATGTCAACAGGGTTTCTAAAAATGATGGCAAATTTAGAAAACTTATCAATATAAGTAATAAGATATTTTTTGTCTGTGTTGTAAATATCTAAGTGCAGGATTTCTCCTACGTAATTGGAAATTGGTGTTGCACCGATTGGATATTGAGTTTATTTACCTTGTATTTATTTTTCTTACATATTTTGCATTTAGAAGCATATGCCTTACATAGTTTTTTTTATATTCGGGAAATAATATTCAGTGATTATTTGCTTATAGTTTTCCTGTGGTCCCCTATGTACTTTGGTATGTTCGTTTACAATAATTTCTTCCTGGTCATTTGTGTTAAATACGTCTTGAACGAACTTTTTTGCGTATTTAATTTTTACGTTAGGGAACACGTTCATAAGGTTATACTGTACTTTCCCTAATACTTCAAGATTCCATTAATTGTAACTACATTAAGAACGTCACTCATTATTTCTATTAGTTCTGCAGTTGATCTAAATGTTATAGTATGTCTGACCTGTTTTTGGAGAGAATTTTTACTTGTTTGCTTTTATCGCGACCGTGAGTAATAAAGATTTGATTCTTGAAGCAGTTGATAGGATTCTTTACTGAGGGTATCACCTTTGTTAGCGATTCTTCACTCTGAGCACTTTGTCCTGAAGTAGGGAGCGTGTTAATGTGTTGGCGGGACAACGCGTCTGCTACTTTATTTTCCTTCCCGGGTTTATAGTGAAAGGTTGAAGAATATTCTTCAATGAATGCTCTACATCTTTTGGTGTTAGGATTTTTGTCGGATATCGCAAAGGTGAGTGGCTGATGATCCGTAAATATATTGATATTAGGAGCACTGTATAGGTAGTTTCTAAGAGATTTTAATGCCCAGACTATCGCTAACATTTCACGTTCATTTGTAGCATAATTCTCTTCGGTTCTACTCAAGGTTCGAGATATCATTGTGATTGGTTTACCACCTTGGGAGAGTACCGCGCCTATTGCTTGCGATGAAGCGTCTGTGGTCAACTCGAATGGTTTACGGAAGTCGGGATATAACAGTAGGACATCTTCTGATGCTAAAATGTTCTTTATTCTGTTAAAAGCACATATAGCTTCTGTATTCAATTGAATTTTAACGTTCTTGGATTTGCTTGTTCCTATGTGGCCGTTTTCTCCTCTAAGGTATATTGTTAAGAGTTTGACTATTTGAGCGTAGTCTTTTACGAATCGACCGGTAATAGCCGGGAAGTCCTAGGAAATACCTTAAAGCACGGAGGGATTTTGGCATTTCATAATTAACTATATCTTTGACCTTATTGGGACAGGTTTTTATGCCTGTAGCAGATATGATAAATCGCAAGAATTCTACCTCATTCTTAACAAAAACTACATTTTTGTGGAGCTATTTGCATGTTGGCTTTAAAAAGTTATTATGCGAATATCTTCTAAATGTTTTTTCTTTGATGTAGAGAAAATAATAATATCATCGATATAAACGTGACAGCGTATTCCTATATCGCTCCTAAGCACGTCGTCGTTTGCTCGTTGAAATGTGCTAGGCGCATTTTTCAAACCGAAAGGTAATCTACAGAAGTCGTATTTCTCATTGTTAATTGAGAATGCCGTTTTTTCTCTGTCTTTCGCCTCTAGGAGGATCTGGTGGAACCCGGATTTCAAATCGATCGTTGTATAATATTCAGCTTGTCCTAAATTGGATAAAATAATGGAACTTTCAGGAATTGGATACCGATCTGGGATAGTGCGTTCATTTAACTTTCTGTAGTCAAACACTAACCTAGACTTTGAAGTACCCTCTTCATCCATTCTTTTTTTGCCTACCACTAATATGGGGGTATTATACGGGAAAGTGATGGTCGTATTATTCCGTCATCTAACATTTTCTTAATTTCTCTATTTACAAACGGAGCAGCCGCCATGTTGTATGGTCTTGGTTTTGAATAGATTGGTTGTGATAATGTTCTAATGGTTGCTTTTACGTTTGTGTTAAAATGTAATTTTTCGTCGGGTTGAGCGAAAACTTGTGAATATTCATCCAATAATTTTTTAAACTCATCCCTGATGCCCTCAGGAACTGTTTGTGTACCGATACCTAAATTATTTACTTGTTCACATTCAAAGAATTTAATTTGCGTTTCACCATTTTCGTAAATTAACAAGGAACGTTTAGTATCAATCTGTGCTTTTATTTGTGCGAGAAAATCGTATCCGATTATCGCATTAAATTTTTTTAATTGAGGAAGGAAACAAAATTCGGTGGTTTTACCACACAATTGTATTTTGCATTTGTGGGTTATTGTGTTGTCACCGTTCAAGGTCTTGGACTTTAAATGGTTTATTATTGGGGATGGCTTTTAAAAAGGGGGTTTCTTTAATATAATTCTTGGCTGTACCCGTGCCTACTAGGATTCTCATTATAAATTTATTATCGAGTTTCTTTTCAACGTAGGGTAGAGACGACTATATTCTAAAAAATTAATCTGATCGCCGTGTCCTGGGATATCAACGGTTTGATATTCGTCTTCGTATTCGTTTGCTAATTCGGTTTCATATTCGCAACTATTCTTGGGTTCTTTGTCTATACTTTTGGGTTGTAGAAAATGTATGCGATGAGCTTTTGCTAAGGGTATCCTATCTGATTCGCGTGGGCGTTTAGACATTCTATTAATTTCGGACATTTACGGTTACTGCCTAATGGTTTGTTTACTACTGGCCGCTATGGGTGGTTTGAAGTGTTTGGTCGCATTTGTGTTTGCGTCATCCGCCTCGCATTGTATCAATATCTCGACGAGTTACGAGTATCAATATTCATGTGATCGTCTTCTGCCACTGGTTGGTGGTTTTGTTTCTGTTGGTTATTAACGGGAGTATTTCAGCTACTCGTCTATAATGATGGTTGTTCCGTGGAGGAGCGTTGCTGAATCTGCCACCAGCATAGAGACTGTTATTGAAAGCTCTAGCAAAATTATACCTATGTTGGTTTGCCTCGAGTTCCTGGGCCTTAGCTAATGCAGAGGCCAAATCCTCGCAACCGGCTGAGAAAAGAATATCGGAAATGGGTTTATTAAGACCCGAAATGAAGACACGTAGCGCATCTTGACGGTATTTCGCTCCTAATGAATTTATTAATTCGTCATTACCTGAGTATTCCATAGAAATTTTATTCACAATCAAAGTCAGATTCTTTTCGATTTGGTCGAAGTACTCGGAGATGGACATACGACCTTGACATGAGATGCTCATTTGGTTTTCCAAAACATGCAGTGGACGTTTATCTGCATAAGTGTGACCCAATAGTTCAATTATGGCATCGAAATTGAGAACTGTGTTAAATGAAGATAATATTAAATCGGCCGATCCGACAATTTTATTTCACACTATGGTCACAGCCTGATAATATTTGTCCGTTCCCTCATATGATTTAAATAACTGTATTGCAGTCTTAGCCGCTTGACGCCACGAAATATATTTCGCTCGCTCACCTGCGAAGTCTGGTAAGGATTTTATCAAATCGAGCGATATTGGGCATGTTACATTTGGTTTATTTAAAGAAATGGGTTCATAGGCAACGACTGAGGGTGGCGGAAGATGCACTGAATTTACTTTATTTGTTAATTCTACAATCTGTAAACTGACACTATCGCTAATCTGTTTATCTTCTACCATCAAATCACTCATTTTTTTAACTATTGCAGCACATGCTGTTTCAACCGCAACCTCAACAGCTGATGATATGATACTCGTATGCGCTGCAGCACATTCAGTTTTTTTTATTATTTTTTTTTTAATTAGCAGTAATCACTGTACTATTTAGATTCAATATTACACTTTGAAAATCAATATAGTTTAACTTCTTAATATTATGCCTTATGCTAGCTTACAGTAACAATAAAATCCGCATACTCTCCAGTTTGGATGGTTGGGTGGTTGGATGATTGGGAGCTTTGATGTTTCGTCTCTTTTTGGTGGATTTGTCGCATTTTTTGCGTTTTTTTTATATATTATTGCTCTATTCTCTTCCTATGAAGATGTTTGGAGCACACAATTCTTCGCGAAAATTTAGTTGGGCGCCAGTTCATATTGAAATTTATTTTCTTGAAATCACTTAATTCTAACTTAACATAATAATGCTTACTTAGTAATTGGAAAATGTACATGGAGTGAGTGACTGAATTGTGCTGATAATGTAGGACTGGGTTACGTTTGAGGTGAATGGGTGAATGTGCTTGGGTTAAATGTATGGAAGTGTAACGTGTGACGGAAGTGCAGTGTAAGCTAAAAAGGGAGTGTGCGGGGAAGTGAATTATGGATGTCCAAGTTAGGGTTATGCTGCGGTTAACTTACAGAAGTGTGCGTTGCCGATGGGAAAACTGCGGGATTTGGGGTACGATTTGCTCGGCCATCCCTCCTATTCACCTGCTTTGGCACCCTCAGACTTCCATCTGTTCCCAAACTTGAACAAATTTGTTTCTGGAAAGCGCTTCGCATCCAATGCAGAAGTTGAGAGGGCCGTAGACGAATATTTTCAAAGCCTTTCAGACTCTCACTTCCGAGAAGGAATACTGATGTTGGAGAAACGCTGGACCAAATATGTTGAAGTCAAAGGAGATTATGTTGAAAACTAAAATCATTTTTTAACTGAAAATCGCAGTCTTTCATTGTCAGGCAGAGAACTTTTCACCTTGCCCTCGTATGCAGCCTACATGCAGCTTAAGTATTTTCACAAAAGCAGTGACGACCCCATTTCCAACATAATCATATAATTTGATGTGCTTGCTGGTAAGTGAAATATTCAATTAAGATATCTCAACAGTTTCTCTACAATTGTGTATTGTTTACAGCCCCAAATATGCAAAGCTTCTCCTTCAGATACCTTTCCATAGATAGGCTGTTGGTAAAAATAACGCCGAGTTAGGTATATATACTCCTGAAGAACTTCTATTCTCTCACCATTATAGCACCATCTTTCATTAGCGCAATTCCTTCCACACCTATCTTGAATATAAGTACCTCTGATTTATCCAGATTAACTACTAGATTCCACAGTTTACAATACTGATATAGTTAATTTATCATCAGTTGAAGGAATTTGGGCATGTAAGCAAGCAAAATAATGTCGTCTGTGAACAGTAAGGCTTTGAATAGGAGTACTCAATACCCTCGGGAAGGAAATGAGTTATATCTTCGATGAACAGAACAAATAAAGATGGGCTTAACGTGCCTCTCTGCCTCATTCCTCACCATTCCATACTGCTGCCACCGTTTCACTGTAAAGATTCTGGAGTGATCTGCCAAATTTTTAAGACATTCGCATGCCATACAACTTGTAGATTAGAGCATCACGATCAACTGTATCAAACGCTGCTTTAAAGTCTACGAAAAGGGCGTACAACTTTTTCCTCTTCCATATAAATGAATCTGCGATGATCCTTAGGACAAAAATATGAAATGTAGTGGAATATCCTTAGATAAAGCCTTCTTGAAATTCTCCTAATAAGTTATTTGTGTCTATCCAAGTGTTTAATTGACTTTGCAAAATCGCAATAAAAACTTTATAGATGCGTTCAAAATGGAAATACCACGATAATTTCTTAGGTCCAGCGTGCTACCTTTTTTATGTATTTGGAAAATCAGAGCCTCCTTAAAATGTTTCGGAGCCTTACCATCTTTGAGCCCATTTAAGGCTTCTATTACCTCAATTTGTGAGATTGTTGAAGAAGAAGAAGAAGAAGATTATCTCAATCTGTGAGATTGTTGAATCCAATATTTAATTTTCAAAAGCAGGTGTGGCATACTGATAAGTGGATCTATTGATAACCGGGTTCAGTAGTCTCTTGAAATGTGTAAGAAGCATGTCGGGATTTAAGTCACGGTGGTTGGTAAATTGTTTCACGTTCAGTTTCCAGAAATCGAAGGCATTATTACACTGTGCCAACCTACGAGACTTTATTTCGAAATAATATTTATTGTTTATTGCTAGTATAGTATATAAGGCGTATACTTTGTTGGCTTCCACATAAAGTTCATTTCAAAAATCCCTCGTTGCGTCACGGAATGCTGGATCATCACTGATCACTGTTTCTCCCTTTTGCATTCTCCATCAACCAATGGTTCATCACACTTCAGCCTGTTATTCCTGCTATTATAGATTTGTTAAGAGACGTTTTATGGCTTCTTCAATCTGCTTGAGATCCAGTTTATTCGGTAGTAAGAGAATATCAAGATTCCTTCGATATATAAGAGCTTTTTTTCTCCCTCTATTGAAGTTTGGGTAACAATATCAAGTTTTTATTACCTTCGGATTCATTTGTTCTCAGTCTGTAAGAAGCGATTGTTGGGAGCTAATCAGAGAAAGGTACATGCTCCGCCTTAAAATCCATGCAGTTAATATATGTATGTTGGTAGTAGTCGGAAATTCACATTATCGAACTGCAAACTTAGACACGTATGTGACAACATTTTCAGATTTAAACTCACAGTTTATTCCTTTCAGATCTGTTTTATATCCGTAAAAATACTTATTTTGATGCCGGTATCCAAATAAATTCATCATTTTTTTATTTAGTTTCATTAAAACTTTCTTCGGTTAAATAGGTTTGATATAAGAAAATAAAATCAAACTCATTAAGAAAATTATAAAAGTCCCTACAAACTCTTATTCGTTAAAATAAATAATAAATAAAATTGTAGACTCTAAATTTATTAGCTACTTTTTTTTGTTATTTATAATTCTATCGTGGCAGACGGCATTAAAATTATAAATTTGGGACGCATTGGTGTGATCCTCACACGTGGTTCCACCATTAGCATTTGTTCACATGACACTTCAAAAATGTCACCAACCATCATCTTGCAGTACCACCAGACCATTGTACACATTTGGATTCCAAGGCTTTAGCATACCTAACTAGTTTTTTGAACGTCTACCTAGTTAGTGCTGTCAAAGTGTCATATGGACATTTTTTTTATTATTATTGTTCATTGAATGCAGCAAATAGGAATTGCTGTCTTTGATATGCATTAAAGTTATAATAATTCATTATAACCCAAATTTTTCAAAGAAAATTTGCAAATGACAAATAAATACGAAGCAGGGTAGTCATGGTGTAGTGTTAACATCATCGGTTGTCACGTTGCAGGTCCACGGTTCAAATCCTGATGTCAAGAATCATATATATCTTTTGCACGGAATAAATAAAAAAGTCGATCAATTGCTAAAGCTTATGTCAACTCTACAGCGAAGGCACAACACTGGAAGTAGGGTGGACACAGGAGGATGTACAGCAAAACAAAAATGCTCCCCAGTTATCTGGGCGCCACCCTTGGAGTTTACTGAAACTTAATACCACCTGACTTTCAAACCACTCTACCAATCTTTCTTTCTCTCTGGTTCTTCCCCCTTTCCCCAAAAAATCGTCCGTGACCTGAAATAGTATGAGGATATCCCTTTTGGCGCACGCAAATTATATATAAAGATATATAAAAAAAACCTATCAACAGAATAAACCTAAATAAATCAGCTAGTCTTGAAATGTGCTGTTCCCTATATGTTAGGTAGGACTCTTTACCCTAACTCGAAGGGGAACATATTATAAGGTCACGTGTACCAGTCAAGCAATTAGAAGAGAGTCTCTAGTTATGCCTAACTAGGGCCTCCATCACATATAAAGTATTTTTTATCGAAATAGAAAGCCTTTCTATTGACCTGCAGTGTGTCACCTCGGATTTGTGATTGAATGTTTTTATTTTATGATGTGATTTCGAATTTTAATTTAATCAATCGACTTTTTCTTTGCCTCGATGCAGCCGGGCAGTTTTTGTGCATTGAAGCTCTAATGCCACGTAGTTTGGTTTTTCATTTTAAGACTCGAACTACTTCATACTTGTGTAACATTTGACTTTTTCTCCTGTATGCCTTTCGCGGGCATCAGCAACTCTTGACGTATTGCTTATTTGCAGTGGTTCCATGCATACATTTTTAGCTCTTTCCGTAGCATTCAAACCACTTTGTCTCGTAATATGCACGAGCTCCTTCAGGTGCCCTGGCAAGGACCTGTCGTAAGTTGCCTTATCGCAGCAGAACCGGGTATGTTGCGATTGACAGCTTCCATACCGGCTTACTCGTGGGAACATGCATAAAAGTAAACAAACAAAAACCAATACAAAAAGTAAAATAGATGAGACCGATCCTCCTTTCAAACCGAAAGGTAGCACGGCGATCAAGCTGTTTACCGGTAAAACTCCAAAGGCACTGGACACCAAAAGGATTGTGGATTCACATGGTCCTTCTGCTGCCAAAAGCCGTACGGAGCCTAGCAAAGGTACTTTGCAAACTAATAAAGACTCTTCGGGAGCGGGTTGTAGCTCCGGCTCACGACAAGTCGCTCCCTCAAACCCTAGTCGATTGGGCCTAAAAGATCGTCAGTACTCAACCTGACAAGACCAGCAGAGACTTCACGAATCCTCTAACACGGAGGACATTATCCGGATCCTCCAAATCAGCAACTCGTCGCTTCATACTCACAACTGGAAGGTCGCCAAGCTGGAGGAGCAGAGAGGACTTTACAGATGTTAATTGTGATCAATAAGGAATCTCTTGCTCCTTTGGCGAAGACTGAAGGTGTGATTAGCTATGGGTTCGATGCCATAACCTTGAAAGTCTACAAAAAGGACGAGGTAGATGTTGAAAAACGTCCTCCTCATCCTTCAGACCCTTCTGTAGGTATTATAGACACTGAGAAATCAATCTCCTTCCCTTCTATGGAAGATGATGACTCTCAGTCTACCATACAATCATCTTTAGTGGATGACGGTTCGCTATCAGACTTGGAGATGGTTGATATCTCAGACAAAGCACCTTTGAGTGAGGATGAACTTCTTGGCTTATCCTCAGACTCGAAGGGCTTGAATACCACTGTGGTGGAGGTTTCTCTACCTGATTTTAGCAACAATGCTGCAGTTAGTTCAGATTAACCTCCATCACTCCAAAACGGCTTCGGCCGGTCTTCTTCTCCGTCTCTCAAAGGATAGGGAAGATATTGTCTTGATCCAAGAACCTTGGGTAGTTAACAACCTGGTTTGTGGACTCAGGACTCCTGGATACTATTCCCTGTATGTCAGGGATAGGGGTAAATCTAGATCGTGCATATTGATAAAAAGTAGCATTAAAGTAATTTTACTTCTTCATTATAGTGATCGGGATATAACCGTAGCGTTGCTAGAAACAAGCAAACGCTCCTATTATCCAGCATCAGCTTATCTCTCCCACGACATTATAGACCCTCCTGGACCCAATATGGCACGGCTGGTCGCAGACGCTGAAAAAAGTAAAACGGGAATCATAGTTGGCTGTGATGATGAAAGAGGTGAGTTGCTTTTTGACTTTTATTTTTTTTAAAAACTAACCTCATTTTGTGTAACATCGGTAACGAACCTACGTTTATAATTAGAAACCGTCAGGAGGTTTTAGATATAACTCTTGTCACCGACAACGTTAATAAAATTATCAAGAACTGGAAGGTATCTGGTGAACACTCTTTTTCTGGCCACCGATACCTTCAATTTAGTCTTATATATATCCGTAATGCTAACTGGCTCAAATATAGGGAAACTTTAAAGAAATTGGTTAATTCCGACACTCTAAAGTTCCCGAATAATACTCAAGAGCTTGATTGCATGGTCAAGGACCTTACCTTGGGCCTCAATAAAGCGTTGTCTTCCTCTTGTCCTTCGGTTAGGGTTAGGGGCAAGAAGAAACCACAATGGTGGACCTCTGATCTTGGACCACTCAGGAATACCTGCAGAAAACTTTTCAACAAAGGTAAAAGCACAAGAGATGCATCTGACTGGGAAATTTAACAGCTTCCCTGACATTGACTAACTATCCCCAAGTTAAATTTTGACAAAAACTTCCAAGTTACCATCCCTTCCAGAGGATTCTGGGAAGAAGGTGGCTTCACGGAAGATAAGTCGGTACATTTTTATACCGACGGTTCAAAAACTAACGACGGGGTGGGTGGTGATGTCTTCTCTGATAGGCTTAATTTAAACCTCTCTTTTCGTCTCCCAAACCATTGTAGCGTGTTCCAGGCGAACATAATGTCAATTAGGGAAGTCTTGTCTTGGCTAAAGGAAAACGTGATATCGGCCATTGATATCCGCATCTTTCAGATAGCCAAGCCGCAATCAAATCGCTGGAATCTTCCTCAACATATTCTTTAACAGCTCTAGACTGCCGATCGTCTCTTATAGAGATGGCGGAGCTGTCTAATATTCACCCAATTTGGGTGCCGGGGCATAAGAATATTCCAGGGAATTGTAAGGCTGACGAACTTGCCAGACATGCAAAAACAATACCCATCCTTCCAGGCAAAAGTTTACTGGGTATGCCTATCGCTACATGCAAACTTAAATTAAAGCTGGATGCTACCGTAAAGACAAATTCCAGGTGGACAAGGAGTACAACTTGTCTAGCGACAAAACAGATTTGGCCTATGCTGGATCTGAAATGCTCTAGGAATTTGATTTCTCTAAATAGGAAGCATATTAGTGCTGTTATAGGTGTCATTACTGGACACTGTCTAATAGGCAAGCATGCAACAAGGCTTAGCGTATTCTCTAACGATTTCTGCAGAAGCTGCATGGACGAGGAGGAAGAAGGGACTATTCTTCACCTTCTTTGCACCTGCTCAGCTCTCTTCCTAAGAAGGAAACTCCACTTAGGAGCCTTCTGTTTCAATGACCTAGATGATCTGAATAATATTGACGTTAGGTACATTCTACGCTTCATCATAAGCTCTAAATGGTTCAACGAGTAGGCTAGAGGCCGCGTCTCAAACATATGTGGTATCACAATGGACCTATTATTGGTCTAAGTGTGTTGGCTTCTTTTGCTGACAGCCACTTCAACCTAACCTAACTTGTACCTGTGCACGACAAAGTTTTTCTCGATAAATCTATTTCCAAGGGCCTGCACTTGTCTTTCTAGTGATACACATGGTGCCTCAATTTGTTGAAGTTGCACTTCGAGCGACTTGTTATTTTGATTCAGTGTATGGATTTCGGCACTGATTCCCTCAATGTCCGATTTAGTAGCCATTTTGTTCAACTTGTTGAGCAGACTAGATGCCATTGTATATTGGATCAGCGTTTGAAGAACAATGACCGACATATTCCTACAGCAGAATTCGAATTGCAACTAACACTTTGATCTTTGTGCGAAGATTTCGGAAAAGTGTCCACCATTCGCCTTTTAGCAGAAGGTTCCGCAACCTCTTTGCTGTTAGGGTCTTGGTTTGTCGGTGAACCATTTGTTGCAGATTTTGTCTGTTTCTCAATTATCTTCTTAAATCAACATTTGGCGACTCACCTTTTAAAATTTGTTAGATTATTGAAATAAGTTAAATAAATATTTATACCATGTAAGTTGGCACTATTACGGGGTCCCATATTAACTTATAAACCACTAAAACGATTCTAATAAAGTTTGGAGTGTAAACGTGGTCTGCAGAAGATCCCATCTCAGAACTACTAAAACCGGATGTAGAGTGTCAACTAGGTTCGTATATTAAGAATAAGTTCAATATGAACTATTGGTCAATCCAATGTTTTCTAAGAGCTAAAGAGATACATGTGTCGGCTACTAAATTTACACAACACTACTTTCACGTACCAGGTATCTCTTTTGATCGACAGTAGGCCAAATATTCATACTACACGGAACGTCCATTGTAAAGACAAAGCGATTGCGGATTCCAGGAAGGTTTAGACAGTGACCGGATTATAGCGACCCTACTGTCTGGAAAAAAAATTTCTGATGAGGTATGTTGAACAAAAATTCATTTTTGCAAACTTTATAAACCTTGAACTCAGAATTAAGTTTATTCAGCTCCTCTTAAAACAAAAAAAAAAATACGGAAAATTTATAATCGGTCTAGAATGGATCTTATGATACCTTATCCCTTGTCTTCTAACCCATCCCTAATAAAGTCGGCGTGGCTTTGTGAACCTTTTGTTTCAAATGTAAGAAAACAATTCTACTCAGAGATATTCTCTCAATTTTTAAGTGATTTTACTACATAATTTGTGTCTAAGACTTTTTCTTAGAATAAGGTGGGCGTGGCGATTGCCATTTGTAACTGAAGAACAAGGATTCTGGTGGAATATTCACAATAAGAGTTAATAATCACCCTAAATAGCTTAGTTGTTTTGTTTAAAGAAACGCCCCCCAAAAGTGGTAGTGGCTTCACATAATGTATGGATGAATTGTAGAAAATATGAACGTCTATATATTTCGTTACAACAATATTTTTTAGTAAAAATATTTATAAAAAGCAATTTTTTTTTTAATAAAAGTGAACTTCTGTGGGCAGATTTCAAAAATACTTACACTTGCACTTCTTCGGGTTCTAAGAAGGTTATATACCAAATTTCATCTTTCTAGCATAAGGACCGGACGGACATGGCTAGATCGACATAACTTTTATTGGTGATCACAAATATATATACTTTTGGGGCTCTACCGTTATTATTTCTATATGTTACAAACTATATTACACAATTAGTATACCCCATGGGTAGGGTATAAAAGTGGGTTAAAATTATGCCTTGCTATTATTTAAAATAGAGTCCATTTAGGATTTCACAACAATATAGGAACCTCAAGATTGCGTCCTACATATCTCAAATTTCATTTATAGTTTTATGTGTGATTGGCTTCATTTCGAACATATCGATCTTGAATTTCAGAACAAAAACGTAGCTCCACACTAATACACAAAACCTTTTTTGGGTGGGACGTATGTAAGTCCACAATCAATTTTCGGTGTCGTATCCCACACAAAGCGGATACAGAAAGCGAGTAAAGCAGCTGTCAACAGCATATCGTTGTTTTAAAAGCAAAATGACGTAGGTCGAAATTCAAAAATTCACATGAAATCCTCTACAAGTTAATTCATTTAAGAATAATATTTTGTTTGAGTATTGAAAGACCCACTTTTTTGAGTTTCTATATTATAGTAATGTTAGGTTTGATAGAAATCTTGAGAAACTTATACGAAATCGATACTTGCCCTTATATACATACATACATATAAGTACAAGCATGTAGAATGCAAGTAAAAATTAAAAAAAATTGCCGTTCATGATCGCTCCTGAAATCTTTGCACTTGGAGCGAATTGCCTATATACGAATTACTTATATTGTTTGCTAAATTAACATGATAAATAAATTCGTGAGGAATTTTTGAAAACAGTAGTAGTACCACTCGACATTGTACGCATACAAAATGCAAATAAGGACCCAAATTCACTGCACACAAAGATAAAGCGGGATGAGAGATTGCGCAAGCGCCAACGCCTGCAAAAGCAATATTAAAAAAATCTTGCTGTTTCTAATACTGGTGGCTACTGTAATTTATTTCTCGCTTAAGCTTACGAAACATAATTAACTAACATACATACTATTAATAATAACAGTTGTACTTACTTAATAGTTAAGTTTCCACAAAAAGCATCTAACTGATTGTCCTGTGAAATATCTGCAGTATCGTGAAATTGCCCCAAATCATCACTATCATCATCGTCAGGATAGTCCACAGTGCCATCAAGGAAATTTGAATCTAAATCACTTATAAGACCTCTTATCGGTGAACCCCGAATTGAATGCATTAAATTCATATTAGTAGTCTCGTTGGTGGTAACCGTATCATTCGAGTCGTTCAATTCGTTTTTTTCAAAATGACTGAAAAATTGTATCATTTTTTTAATCGTAATAACGTTACATAATAGCAGTACTGTCATTTTACTTACTTGTAAAAATCATCCGAATTTAATGTCCTAACTAAATGCACAGCTGACCTTCGTTTTCGCCTTAAACCTCGTATATGTGGTGCTATTTTTGGAGTGGAATTGTTGCTATCGGTACTAGGCGAGCAAGTTTTTTGCCATTTTTCAATTTCTTTTAAACGTTGAGCGTGTCTTACTGGATCGTGTCTAGATGGAAATTGGAATGCGCAGCAATGGAATGAATGTGTTAACCATGCTACTTGCAGATTCTTTATTAAAAGTAAATAATGATTTATTATAATGCTAAGTACAGACTTTATATAGATGAATACCTTAAAGTAATAGATGGATGGAATAGTCTTCAGCGTATGTGTATTTTGAACCCGAAGTATTTCCAAGTCTGCCAAGCCGTGAGAAGGTAAACTTACAAGCGACGTGCTTGATAAATCTCTTGAAAAAGGAATAAATAATGAGATATGTAAATAAGTATGTTCAAACATACTCGTATGGTGTATGAGTCAAAATAGATAGGTTTTGAGGTACCCTGATTCAGTTCTCTTAGCTTTTCTGAAAAATGTTTCATTGGATGAATATTTTTGAGGATATTCAAAGGAGAATTGCATTGTACACTTCACGAAAAAACAATATATTCATTAATTCGTTCTACACATGGAAATGTGTAGAACGAATGCTAACGAAGATAGTCAGAATGAACGCAGGTGCTAGCAGCTCTTGCAGATTCGACGAAGAACATATGACATGGATTGAACCGTCTGTCGGTAGAGAAGCCTGTTTACTTTTAATTCATTCTTGTGTCTAAACTCCCTAAGCACAGGGCATCTGCCCATAAAATGCTGGATTGTTTCCTCTTCCCTTAAATTGCAGAGCGTGCACAACCATGTACCTCCAATATCAAAGCTATTCCCATTTAGCTGAATAAGATCCGCTCGCATTTTAATAATCCAACTGAACTCGCTTTGCAAGCTGTTTTTGTTACAATATGCGTTGCTTTTGCTCAAATCGAAGTTTTTGTAAATTCGTATTTGGCTAACTTTGGCTTTTGTTGCATGCCGCTGGTATATATGCTGCTACAGATTTCCACTTAGTGCTATGCATTTACTGTGCCACTCATTTTGGATAAGATGTTTATTATCCCAGTTTAAGCCGAAGTATGACCCCAACCTTTGAAGCTCTTTGAACCAAAATAGCTTTTTAGTCTTTATCATCTTCGATAGTTTATGTGGAAGCCTTTCTACATCATATTCGAAAAGCGTCTTTGCAATATACCGCATATGTAGATTCAAGGTGTAAATATGGCCTCCCTCCGCTAAAGTTGCTATCGCTTTCACGTATGTAGTTTGAAGTAAACTCAGGCAGTTTTAATATGCGTTTATAAAAGTATATTAATATGGCCAGCGCTCCAGCAGAGGGCGCTGGCCATAAAGGCTAAACAGACAGCCAGAAGAGCGGAAGATAGCCAGGCGCAGAAAAAAAACAACGACAAAAACAGCTTCCTGATACGCAGCAGCACGAACAACTGCCTGCAAAGCGACAGCAACAAAACCAGCTGCCAACAAAGCAGGAACAACAACATCAGCAGGCAACAAAGCAGCCACAACAAAAACAGTTGCCCGCTAAGCAGCAGCGGCAACAACAACAACAAAAACAGCACAAACTGAATCAGCAGCAACAACAACATCAACAGAAAGACCAGCAACAACAACAACATCAGCAGCAAAAGAGTGCGAAGGAGAAGTAGCCACCAATCAACACCTTCAAGGTGGAATTAAAAGACACCATTGAGCTATGTAAGTCGGCCATAGGCAATAATTTTTTTATTAAACGTATTAATGAAGATAGGCATACTATCCACTGTAATACAGTGGAGCAGTTATGATGGCATCCGTCAAAGAGCCTTGTGCTTCAATGCCCCGAAATATTAGGTTTTTCCTTTTCAACTGATCTTCCAGCTGCAGCATTTGACGTCGGTTAGTTTCTCTATCGTCCTTAAATTTTTGTACTTCTGCTTTAGTTCTTGGTTTTCAGTTGTAAGCGTACATACTTTTTTTGTTAAGTCGCTCATATGTTGCTTGACATCTTCCAAATCCTCCTTTGTTGGCAATGTTCTCAACGTTTATTCAAGGAGCGCCGCCATGGTGTCTTGCATCATACCTATCAAGTCCCTAACAGCCATCTTCCCCAATAATTATTCCGGTGACGGAATCCAGGCGACGTTTCCGTCAACTTTCGCTTCTGTACCATCTGGTAAGGTCATATTCTGTGGCGGTGTGCGTTGCATACTTCTTGGCATCTTTATCTTTTGAACTATTGTGAACTTCAATTAGAGTATGCGTTGTGGGATAACGAGCCATGGTTATTCGAATTACTTGCTCGGATGAACGATTATGTGACCGTAAAATAGACGTAGCGCACGATAGGTTTCGCGAATTAATCGACAATTTTCGAAACGAATTTGTACAAATTGCAATAGTTGTTCTGGCGTAAGTCTTTTCATGGTGAAATGGCAAACCAAAGTATTGGCAAATCGAAAAAAAACCTCTAAAAAAACAACCGTTATGTCTTGAGCTGTCGCCACTTTTTACGTGCTCGCCTCTCTTCCTTTACCAATTTTAGAATCTCTGCCGGGTACTTAATGTCACAATTAGCTGTGGTTTTTTTGACATGGAGTGCTACTTCACGCGGCTCTCTGTATAATTTCGATTAAGAGATCGACTTCGTCTTCTAATTGAGAGACTGTTTTCAGTGGAACGTTTAATTCGATGTTACGCTTGGTTTCGTTTATGAAGTTCCCCAAATTAGTTATATCGTTAACTAGTCTAGGAGGAGCTTCTTTTTTTTAACAATGTTTTACTCATAGTCAGGTATTCATGATAAGCTGAATACGACAAAACAAACACAAGAATAACGCAAAGAATCGGAAAAAAACAAAATAAGAGGGCGAAGAGAAATAGTTAATGTGATAAATAAAAGGAACAAAACTATTAAAATAAAGTTGGGCAGGACTTTAGTCTTTAGAGTTGGTGAAGATCAAAGAAGATCAAAAAATAACAACGTGTAAAAAGGTTCCGTCAGAAGAGAGCAGACAAATAGTTCAACCAAAAAGCGAAAACTGGTACAATGACAATGACAGGACATACATATAAATATGGGTAACAATGGAGGAGGCTTATATCAGATAAAAAACCGTTACATTTGGCTTTGGAACTTAAAAATAGATTTTTAACTGTGTAATGTAAACTTTTGGAAAATAGGAGTGTGTAATTTTTAATTGTAAAATAATAGTTTAAGGCCTTGTAATTCTGTAAATTTGTAACGCTTTATAATTTTTTAATAACTGTAATTTTTAATTGTAAAAGTGCAAAGTCAGAAAAAAACAAAAACTGTACACAATTACTTATATTGCGAATAAAGACTGAAATAATAATAATAATAGCCTGCATAGAATACTCACAGTTCTTGAATGTTCATTATACCAGCAAAAGCTGTCGGATTGATTTCCTCAAGTCGACGATTCCCCTTAACACTTCTACAAAAAAATATTTCTAGTTAGTAAAAAGTTCAAATGGATTGAATAGGTAGATCTCTACGTTATTGTTATACCTTCCGGAAAATTGATTTTAAGGTTGAAAATTACTGTACTAGATAGGTCATAACCTTAAAATACATTTTCCGGCTAGTTTCTGCTAGACATATACAAACATATAAAAACAAACAGATAAAATGAGACTTACAGCTTTGCTATTTGAGATCCTGAAAAGGCAGAATCTTCAATGATGGTTAAAATGTTATTGTCTAAAATTCTTTAAGAAAAAATTTAAAAGACAATGTTACATATAAATACATTTAGAAGAAAACTTACAATTGTTCAGTCTTTATTCTTACTGATTTACTGTAAATGCGTTCAATATGGTTCCCTTCCAGATCTCTAAAAGTGGAAGAGAAGAATAATTTCATCTTATTAAAGAGGGACAGAAATACTGACATCATTTGCAGGATCGAATTCGGTGACAAATATCGCATATCTGGGATTCTTACTAGTCCACTATTCACTATTCTGCTGAAAATATATAAACACGAAAACAACTAATTCAAACATTCAGATGCATAAATTTAAAAAAAAAGAAAGGAAAAAAAAGGTTGTAGATAGGGGTGCCAACTTTGTTTCGGGACACATATATCGGGAAATAATATCTTTTTTTCTTGCAGAACAGAGCGCAAATGATTTCGTTTTTGTGCAATTTTCAAAAAATAATCATTCCTTACATTTACGATATTTTTTTTTTTGTTAAAAATCTAAACTTCATCATTTAATTATAACAACATTTTGCGTTATTACAATTACAATAGTTGTAAAATAAAAGTAAACATCAACAAAGGATCGCGAAATACGGGGAATACTGCGATATCTGAGCTACTGGACGGGTCCACTGTATATGTATTTTGAAACTAAAGGTTTGCTGTGAATAATTATGTATGTTCTTACAACCTATTTAAGTTATTTACATATAAACAGTCTCGAACAAGCACCTGATATTGGATAAATGTGGAGGACTTTGCAGTTTGTCTCTGCAATTTCCTAAAAAAAAACCTAATCCACTTGGGTCCCATATTGACAAGGAGAACAGATATCGGTTTGAAATAAACATCAAGCCATGATCTCCTCCACAGAGTCTGACCCAGAATTATGCGGCTGCGACCAGCGTATGTTTCTTCAGGTTCGGAGCGGCTGTACATTTGTAGGATACTTACCAACATTTTCTATTGCTTCATGGGTTCTTAAAAAGCTCACAAATTCTTGACAGGAACAATTATAGTTAATTTTAGTACATCTTGTTGACTTATTCCTATTATGATATTCTTCATTTCATTTAATTATAACAACACTTTGTGTTATTACAATTACAATAGTTGTAAAATAAAAGAAAACATCAACAAAGGATCGCGAAATACGGGGAATATTGCGAAAGCTGAGCTACTGGACGGGTCCACTATACATATATATATATACATATATTAGCAGTAAACGTTGATTTTATTTTCGGTTTTTTATAAATTTTAAAAACTACACAATATTTCCTTAAATTTTATGTGTCTACGTGGCCAGCTATCAGAACGGAATGGCCGACTCCAACTTGAAGTTGGTCGCAGCTCGGTTCGTGTCAACGATCAACCTGAAGTTGGGCGAGTATAATACTAGTACATTCCGAAACGAAATTTTATGTTTTCTAATTTTATAATATTATATTATATTTATTATAAAATTAGATTATATTATATTATATTTATTATAAAATTAGAAAACAAAAAATTTCATTTCGGAATGTACTAGTATTATACTCGCCCAACTTCAGGTTGATCGTTGACACGAACCGAGCTGCGACCAACTTCAAGTTGGAGTCGGCCATTCCGTTCTGATAGCTGGCCACGTAGACACATAAAATTTAAGGAAATATTGTGTAGTTTTTAAAATTTATAAAAAACCGAAAATAAAATCAACGTTTACTGCTAATATATATATATATATGTATAGTGGACCCCTCCAGTAGCTCAGCTTTCGCAATATTCCCCGTATTTTGGGGAAAAAAACCTAATCCACTTGGGTCCGATATCGACAAGGAGAACAGATATCAGCTTGAAATAAACATCAAGCCATGATCTCCTCCACAGAGTCTGACCCAGAATTATGCGGCTGCGACCAGCGTATGTTTCTTCAGGTTCGGAGCGGCTGTACATTTGTAGGATACTTACCAACATTTTCTATTGCTTCATGGGTTCTTAAAAAGCTCACAAATTCTTGACAGGAATAATTATAGTTAATTTTAGTACATCTTGTTGACTTATTACTATTGTTTCGAAGAATTAAACGCCAATTTTATTTTTGAAATATATATTTAGATTGGTGCGGGCTGATGCGTTGAAGACAACCCGAAACTTAGCTGTCACGGCGTGATGTGGAATATAATAATCGCTAGCATGGTCGCCAGGCTGACCAACATATTCCATATGGAGCGTATTCACGCAAGAGAGCAGCGTATTCACGCATAAACGCAATGTATTTCTCTCTCAGTTCAGTGTTTCCAGCGAGTCGACGTTCAAGGCTGTGGAACTGTCGCAATGCACCCCGAAACGAGTCTCCAAGCTGTTGCGCGTTACTGGAAAATGGTATGCGGACGATATAGCGGCCATCTCTGGTTCGAGAGTGAGTAGTTGAAAAGAACCGTTCGCATTCGTCATCTTTCATCTCATCGTTGGACACCTCCTCTAGCTTCCAAAAGTTGCGGACGAGCTCCTCCAAGTTTGGCTCATCCTCAGACACCTAAGCACGAAATGAGTGTATAGCGGGCGCTGATCCAGGTGATGTCAAAGCGGGACCAAAAACAACCCAACCAAATTGGGTTTGCTGAGCATGCGGTTCATCTTGTTTTCCGTTGATAATGTCACCCTTGACGACCAAACCCCACACATCAGACCCAATGAGTACATCTATACCACCAGGCGTCCCGAAATTTGGATCAGCCAGCTGAAGATGCACCAAGTGTTACCACTGAGTGACATCGACGTGCACCACTGGGGTTGTCGACGTTATTGATGGAATCACAAAAGCATTGAGGTCCAACGAGAATTCTTTATAGGTTAATTTAAGCCTGAGCTAAACGCTACCTCTAGTACGTGTATGAGCTAGCGCACCAATACCCTCTACACCTACCTCACACTTACTTCTGCGAAGACATAAATGGTTAGCTAAATTATCTGAGATGAAACTTACCTGCGATCCAGGATCGCAGAGGATACGAGATAGGTGCTGTTGTAAAAAATCTCCAATAGCGTAAGCCCGCGCTGTTGCAACCAATATCGTTTGATCTCCTCGGGTTACGCAACTTGCCACAAGGTCGGTTAGTCACAAGGGTTGTTGTGCAGCTGCTGGCGCAGGTGTTGAGTCTTTCGATGGCGAAATTGATGTTGATGGTACCGAGGGTTGAGCACCAGTGTTGCGGCAAAAAATGGTGTGGTGTTGACTACCACACTGCCGGCATCCACCTGAAGAGCACTGTTTTGAAGTATGTCCATTCTTGAGACAGTTGAAGCATAGACCTAAGTTTTTCAATGCCTCGAAGCGTTGTTCTGGCCTCAATTGCATTAAAGTTTGACATCTCGAGATCCGGTGTGTCCCTTGGCAGTAGCAACACTTTGCACCTTCCGCTACAGCCAAGCAAGATTTAACAGAGTGTTGATTTCGATGCCTGGACCACGAATAATCTCTGTGGACAGAATATGAACTCTCTTGTCCATAAATGCAAGCAGATCCTTCAACGTTAGAATCTGGTTAGAGTCGCAATTCATGGCCCACTCTCGTCGCGTACTGCCAGGTAACTTCGACACAACAATCGGCACCGCTAATGCATCCCACTGGTCGACAGGAAGCTTCATGACCCTTAATGCGCATAGTGATTCTTCCACTGTGTCCACTACTGTCAGCAAGTAGTTTCCACCTGCTCCCACAACGTATCATAAACAGGTAGCTCTTCCTCTTCAGCCGCAGCAACCAAAGCCTCATGGTTATGCACAAAACGAAGGTAATGCATCCCTATAGATTTGAGCTCCTGCTCAATTTGAGGAACATCACATGGCACAAAGTTCGCTCCACGTACACGCTCACTTATTCTATTTATTGCTGTCACCGCCGACATCCTCAGATTTAACTCTGCCATCGTTCGATATGGGATACTTAGCAAATATTCCCAATGTATTGCTCAAAATGGCGACAATAAAAACCACGATGTTCACAGCACAATCTTCGAATACTGCAAAAATGGCCACATATGCGAGATCATCGAGCATAAGGGTCAATTCCTCACAGGAGGCACCAAAATATGTTTCGTAGAATTAAACGCCAATTTTATTTTTGAAATATATATTTAGATTTGTATTATTTTTTGGTTTGTTTGGAGGCATCCAACCTCCTCGTACAAAGCGCCGTGAAAAAAAGGGCCGACACAAAAATAAGTTACAATAAAGACCTGTCAAAGTGACAGAGTAATTTTAGTGGAACGATTCGAGAAATGAGATAAGCTTAGGATAAATTCACATTTTAATCCCCAACAACTATTATTAAATTCTTCATTCAAAATTAATTCATAAGTGCAATAAATATACAAATGAGAATTCGCATAGCATAATTTGGCGTCTGCCGAGATTGGCAATTTATTGCATTGGTTATTAAGTAAGAAGAAAGAAAGTCAAAGTATTACTTTAACTTAAAGTGATTAGACAGGCGACAGTTTGTTCGAAAATCGGATGTGCTGGATGTAGTTAAGGCTAATTTGATTGGAAGACAACTCCCTGCTAAAATATGTGTTGCTAAGTTCTTTATATATCTGCCTGTTTGAAGAATCAGCGAAAAGATTCGTCGACAATCGTGGAGCCAGGATCGCCAATTATTGATGGTGATGTTGGCTAGATCAAACTGTAGACTATGTGAGGAGGCTATAACTTTCCAGAGACTTAGTCTACATTGAATTGCATATTCCATCATTTGCTTCTGCAGGTTAGTGTCGGGTCTCTGAATAACTTTGATGATAAAATCGGTATTGGCTTTTAAGCTTTTCAAATAGATTTGTAGAAGCCCGTATTCGACGTGTATTGCATGGGTCGGCGCTGACAATAGGAGCTTAAAAATACGTTTAAAAAAAACGTTGCACCATTTCAATATTTGCAGTGTAGTGATAACCAAACTCTTGATTAGCATAACAAAGGCAGGTGTTGATTTTGTTTAAAGCTGGAAGTACTTTAAAATTCGAAGTAGTATTATCATAACATTTTCAAAAGAACTTGCTGCACATGAGTTGCTCTCGCTTGATGAGGAAATCCTTATGGGTTATATTATGATATAACCTATTAATACACAGCTGAAGTGTGACAGAATTATCAGCTGGCTTTGATAAGACCATCCGCATAGAGTTGATCAATACCTCATCGAACTTTACACCAGCTGACAAAAATAGCAAAGAGAATTGGACATAAAACGCAACCCTGAAGAACTGAAAAAACTTCACACAAAGCTACCATTCGACATAGCCGCGGTAGTATTGAAGATAAGTTATTATATACTTTTAAATCATCTACAATAGGCAGTCCAGAGCGGCAATCGGCCGGAAAAATGCTAAGGATGTTATTCTCTTCTACTTGTGAAAATTTTCAGAAGTACGCTGAGGATGGAGATAGAGATATTGTAAACGATGAAATTTGCTTTGCAGACTTTTTAGGCTGACACATTAGTAGTCCCACTTGAAAATGATCGAAATTGAATGGAGTTTAACTCAAGAACCACCTACCGGATTCTGATATACGGGTTTTGAGCTATGTCAGGCGTCTGTTAGAAAATCGTTAAAATGAGATGGAGTGGGGGTAAAATATTGTGGGGTGGCGTTTCACCTTCCACTCCCAAAAGTGGGTTTCGCAATTCTGTCCGTCTGACTGTTTGTCTGTCTGTCTGTATCTTGGACTCCAGTCCGAGGCGAAAACTTTACTTAAAACAATTTTAAAAAATTTAAATTGTCTTGAAAACAGCTCAACGATTTAGATAAAAATTCATATCTGTGGGGGTATCGATATTTGCAATAAAACTGTGTCGAATAACGATTTATTACTTATTGGCGAACTTTCGAAAATTGGTTTTTTGAGTTTTCCATTTTCCAACGCGGACAAGAGTTTTCAGCGTGAGTAGCGTTAAATGCCTCGTCACACTAAGACCGTTCTTGAGGTGCGCTTTATCGTCGCGTTCCGACGCCTCTTTGATCTGCGATTGCTGACGGCACACAGAAGGCGCTCAGCGCAATAACAAAAGTTCAGTCCTGGATTGTTTTCCATATATCCCTATTAGAAATGACGATTTTAATAAAAACAATGATTCCGAACAGATTCAACTAATCCTTCCGCCATTGTCTCACCCACTACGAACCGAACAGCGTTATGCCGTCGCATTAGGATAGCTCTCTATGTAGTGAGGATTACGTTATTATGGCTCCCTATACAGTACAGCCCCATATGCTCTCTACTTGATAGGGTCTTTAGGGTAGTCGCTCTTTAGTGCAAATGGGCTTTACAACATATATAATATTGCACCTCATTAATTTTGCTAAAGTGATTTCAGTCTTTTTTGCACAAAATCATAGCATAAGCAAAATAATTGTAGTAATACAAAAATATTATTAAGACTATTAATACTTGGTTGCCGGTAAACAATCATTGCTTTAATTTGTTATTTATTTATCGTACGGAGTTCACAACAATAATATCATATTGTAATATGCGAGCTACGGCTCGAGTAGATAAAACGCTATTCTGTGAGATTATTCCTTTATTTTCTAGTCTATAGAAAAGCTCAAGTTCACACTATACTGTTCTTCGCAAATTCTTTCCTTACAAGGTCTCTTTTTTTCAAATCACTTTATCTCATTTCAATTACTTAATTCACAAATCCAAACTAATTACTTCTTCTTCTTAACTCTCAACTTTCAATTTATCACAAAATTACAACTTCGCCTATCACTTTTCCAACCTCTTCGTGCGGTTCAAAACCCAACCGCCTTGCCTCGATCGCCATCTGTCCTTATATAGTCGCATTCCTGATAGCCAGAAACTTCTAGGAAATTCTTCGACCACTGGAACAAGAAAATTCTGATGTAATAATTCCAAGATGACAGCTGCAGCCAATAATCTCTTGCGGTTATAATTCTCTTGCGGTTATAATTCTCTCTTAATTCCGCGACGTCGTCTTACTGTGGACACGAACCTCGAATGAACAGACACTTCGGAATGTGTTGCATCTTTTTGGGGCGTAGTTATTATGCTACATTATGTTACACTACATAATGTTACAATATATTAACGACAAATTACATCAAAGATCTAAAATGTAACTACTTCTATTTTTACAATAGCTATAGCAATAGATTGCGCATCGGTGCTGACTATGTGAAAAATCTGACAAAACTGAACTGGATGCTGGCAGCGTTCAGTTTCGAAGGTCACATTATACAAAGCACAGGTCAGGGATGTATAAAAATAAAATGCACGACTGGGTCGTACGTACTTATATGCTGTTTATCTGCAAAAACTCAGACTTCTAAAATCCGTTCAAAAAAAAAAAATGTCGCCGGTTTTCAAAACTCGGTATTCCTAACATATACAAATATTACTTAGATATTAATTTTGAACAAAATCTATAGAGCCATTGCCGAGAAATGGTCATTTTTCAAAAAACGGCTAATAAACAAAGTATCGTTAAACGTATTTTCTGGAAAAAGCATGGTATACCATCGGTAGGATTTGTCCACTATAACTCTTTTAGTTATAGGGATTTCAAGAATTTCGACTATGCTTTTCTAGATGAACATGCTAGAAGTAATGATCATGTTGAATTCCTTAGTGCTAATATTGCACACCTCTATAACAGCCACTTTTCCATTAGAAGTAAAACCGTCTCGTCAACACTACACCTTGGTTCCCTAATCAAATCCATATACTTATGCTACAGCGAGATCTTGCATATACCCGTTGGAAGCGTTTTCGCCTGGAAGAGCACCGACGTGTTTATCGTTCGCTCCGCAACAAAGTTGTGTTAGAAATACGTGCAGCCAAGTTGCATATCTATTCCAGCCGATTCAATGCTTCTACGGGTGGTAGACTCTTTTGGAGGAATCTGCGTAATGCTGGGATTGGTAAATAGAAGAATCTATAGTGTTGATGGTATAGATCCTAATGCACTGAACCTTCGGTTTATATTCTCACAGACTATTGGAAACAACAATCGTATTCCCCAACTGTTAGAAAACCTCTCTGTCTCTGCTAGTTATCCAAGATTCTGCTTTTCGATTAATTAATTGCAACAGTTCTACTTTTTATCGAACGCAAAATATCTAGAACATTCTGAAAACATATGGGTTACACTTTCCTTAAGATTTATAGGAAAAAATATATTTTTTTTAATTTGTTTTGGAATATTTTTTTCATTTTAACATAATTCTTCGAGAAAAAGTGCATAAATAACTACAACCTACCTAAACTTATGGTTATACATAAGAAAGTGAAACTTTACAAGTCTCATATGTTTTCCAAATTTTCTAAAGTCGTGTGAGTTAGATATTTGTGTTAGATTAAAAGTAGAGCTGTTGTAATTGATAAGGATTTGGTGAAGATAAGGTGCGAGTGTACATGGTGCACCATGTTTTATGTCGGTATGTGAATATTGAATAACTTTAAAAAAAAAACTATTTCCATATATGAGGTATTTTAATTTAATTTGATCCTTTACAATTTATTTGGACTAGTTTTTGAATAAAACATCAATCAAGTGACCGCCTCTAATGACCAAAGCAAAATGTGCCCTTTTTGCTGCATTTTCCATCACTTTTTTGAGCATCTCGGGTGGTATAGCGATGATTTCGGCACGAATGTTTGCTTGAGCTCGTCTATGGTCTGAGGCTTACTGGCGTACTCTTTACTTTTCAAATAACTCCACAAAAAGAAGTCCGGAGGGGTCAAATCTGGAGATCTAGGTGGTCAGTCAATGTCTCCATATTTTAACAGCACACGTCTAGGGAATTTTCGTTGCAGACGCTGCATTGTTTGATCCACCGATATCGATTCCCATCGACTGTTTCGCCTTCTCTGAAGAAAAATTGCATAATGTTGGTTTTGGCGCAAACGCCGGCACAAACCGTCACATTTTGGTCATGCAATGGTGTTTCACGGATCTCGTATGGATTCTCCGTTCCCCAAATGCGGCAATTTTGCTTGTTAACGGCGCCAGAGAGTGCGAAATGGGTCTTGTCTGTCATCAAAATTTGCTTCCAAAAATCAGGTTCAGTGTCAACCATTCGAACGACTGTTTAGCCATATTCCAAGCGACGTGGATGGACTGTCGGCAATCATCTTTGAGTCAATTGCACTTTATACGGAAACAAATGCAAATCATCCTTCAAAATGCGCCGCAAGGTGGTTCCACTGACGCCAAAATGCTGAGCGCGGTGACGATACGACACATGTGGGTTCTCGGCAACACTCTCTCTTACCGCTTCAACCAGTTCAGTGGAACGTCTTGGGCGTTGATGAACGGCATGTCGACGATCTCCCACTATCCCGTGCTCAACAAAATTCGACAACAAATGACGAATAGTGTTGTCAGACGGTGCTTGTTGGCCATGATATTTTCGACGTTGAGTTAACACAACTGAACGACTATTTCAATATACAGCGTCACTATTTCGGCGCGTTGTTTCGGTGTGAAGCGATTCAAAAACATGTCTACTCAAGTCAATCGGTTGATAAATGTCAAAGTTATTCAATGTTTTCATACCAACATAAAAGATGGCGCAGCCTGTACATGCAATGGCTAAAAAGTCCGGTCTGTGGGGATGAAAAAATAAATCTTGTAGTGTAGATTTGGCAAGAATAACTCAGCAAACGACCAACATTTCGTTGTCGATCCAACTCATCCGACTGACACCAAAATCAATAAGTATGGAATCATTATTCTTTCAATCAGATTGCAAAAAAGAAACTTCAAATCAGTGCATTTTCGCAGAAGTTATCGGGAACGAAATGTACTTAAAAGAATCCATAAACTCATAAACAAACCCAAATGAGAAACTTACTCTTTGGTAATGTTCATAATATTGTAGCATAATAATAACTACGCCCCCTAAAAATATGACGCAACAAATTCCGAAGTGACTTCATTCTGGCAGAATTTTGGTTCGTACTGTCCTTTCATTCGAGGTTCGTGTCTGGGACGAAGTCTCCACAGCTCATGTCAACGAAAGAGACGAATAATATCAGGGATAAAAGGGAATTATAACTGCAAGAATTATTTCTCTTATTCCAGTGGTCGAAGAATTTGCTAGAAGTTTCTGGCTATCAGAAACTTCTGCTATATAAGGACAGATGGCGGTCAAAAAAAAACACAGTTGGTTTAGAACCGTGGCGAAGAGATTGGAAAAGTGATAATGGGCGAAGTTGTAATTTGGTGATAAATTGAAAGTTGAGAGTGAACAAGAAAAAGTAATTAGTTTGGATTTGTGAATTAAGTAATAGAAAGGAGATAAAGTGATTTGAGAGGAAAGAGACCTTGTAAGAAAAGAATTTGCGAAGAATAGTATAGTGTGAACTTGAATTGTTCTATAGACTAGAAAATAAAGAAATAAATTTCACAGAATAATTGTTTTATCTACTCGAGCCGTAGCTCGCATGTTACATTGGTGTCAGAAGCTGGGATAAAACTTATTCTGTGAATAACTATTTCCGTGGTGTGAAATTGCACAAACAAAAAAAAAAAAAAAAAAACGATTTCTGTGTTGAGTTAATTAGTTGCGCAAAATGGGTCGCAAATTGGGAAAACTAACTATAACTCAACTAAAGGCAGAACTCAGTAAGCGGAACCTCGACACAACTGGGGGAAAAGATGCCCTGCTGATTCGTCTGGAAGAAGCAGTAACGCAGGAAGGTGAAAATCCGCACGACGTAGAGTTTGACGTGGAAGAGGAACCAGCAAGTACAGCAGCCGACCCGGGTATAACAAGTCTGCTCCTGCAACTTAAGTTAGTCATGGACGAACAAAAGAAAGCAATAGAAGACCAAAGGAATTCTATAGAACTTAAGCTGGACGAACAAAAGAAAGCAATGGACGAACAAAAGAATTCTCTAGATGCTCTGGAAAGCAAACTTGATGAGCAAAACAAGAACTTGGAATCCAAATTCGAAGTGATCGAAGAGAAAATCGAGAAGGTCGAGACGCAACTCGAAAAAGTCGAAA
Organism: Pocota personata; assembly: GCA_963082735.1. Taxonomy (NCBI): domain Eukaryota; kingdom Metazoa; phylum Arthropoda; class Insecta; order Diptera; family Syrphidae; genus Pocota; species Pocota personata. The sequence continues at coordinate 177,191,995 of OY720429.1, read as the reverse complement.
TTAGATTCGATGAAAATTTTGAGAAACATGAAACTCAGTTCGGGAAGATAGAGACTCAATTTGAAAAAGTGGATACGAAATTCGAGATAGTAGGAAAGCAAGTCGAAAATCTTGCTAAGGAGCTCAGCAACGTGAAGAGACAGAAAGCACGGGAATATTCCACTGACGGTCTGAGAAGAAAGGAGATGCAGCCTCCTATCTTCGATGGTCAAACATCATGGCCAATTTATAAAAGGCAATTCGAAGCGGCCGCAATGACCAATAGCTGGGACGATGAAGAGAAGTCCATTGCACTCACACTTGCACTGAGGGGTCCAGCTGCGGAGCTCTTGCAGACCATCCCGGAAGATAAACAGCAGAACTACGACTCTCTGGTTCAGGCTATCGAGATGCGGTTTGGGGATGAACACATGCAGCAGGTGTACAGGGTTCAGCTGCGTAGTCGAGTCCAGAAAAGGGGGGAAACGCTCCAACAGTTGCAAGCGGATATAGAGCGACTAGCCCATCTTTCATACCCTAAAGCCGGTGAGGAGCTTATCAACGAAATGGCGGTGGAAGCTTTTATTCAGGCCATAGAGGACAGACAACTGCAAATGGCTGTAAGGATGGCTGAAAAGCGAACACTCCCCGAGGCATTGGCATTCGCTCTGTCAATGAAGGCTGCGGACCAAGCATACCAGGGAATACACCGTGTCAGGGAAATGTCCGTCGTGGAATGCTCATGCCAGAGAACAGCCGTCTTGGATGAAGACAAAGCTCGCGGAAGTCAAATCCGTTGCTGGAATTGCAACCAAACCGGACACCTACAACGGCAGTGCAGAAGTGCACCTAGACGAGGAAATTGTCCACATTGCGGAAGTAGGAGAAGCAGAGAGGAAGCATCTGGCGGTGATAACATTCATCCTGTCAGTCAGACTTCCCAAAACCGGCAGTCGGGAAATGCGTAAGGACCAACTTCGCGGGGCAGAAGTTGGTTACTGGAATCGAGGCCCCCAGGACCACCATTCAAGTTTCGCAAACCAAACGGGGTAACAAGAGCCTGACAGTGGAGGCACTAATCAACAAGAAGAAGTGCGTAGCCACCATCGACACAGGCGCCACTGCCTCCATTGTAAGAAGAGATATTGTCAGAAGCGCCTGGCTGCACAACACCAACAGCTACTGCCTGAAGACTGCAACAGGGGAAATGGCGAAAGTGTTTGGAGAAGTTCGTCTTACGATTACTCTGGCGGGACTTACGTTCTCCCATGCGTTTCTGGTGGCAGATATATGCGACGAGTGCATCATCGGAATAGACTTCATGAAAGCAAATGAAGTAATCCTGGACATCGGGATGCAAGTACTGAGGTATCGAAATGTGGAGATTCCGATGGTGTACGGAAACGAGAGTGCCGTAACTCTCAGGACAGTCATCAGCAAAGACGAAGTTTTGCCGCCGTCTTCAGAGACAATCATTTGGACGAAGCTGGAAGGTGATCTTGGGAGCCACCGATTCTACATAGTAGAACCAGACCCAGAGAAGAATTCTCAAGACTACATCGTGGGAAAGACGTTAGTCGAACCAAAGAACACCATGGTTCCAGTAAGAGTTTTGAACGCAAGACCACACACTGTCAAACTAAGGCGAGGGGAGGTGACTGGAAAATGCACGCCGATTACCGCCGTCGCAACAATATCTGAACGTGATGCTCCAAAACCTCTCCCATCACCTTGGACAGCGGAAACGAGAGAGACGATTCTCCAGTCCAGTGAGCTGAATCAGGAGCAGCGAACTATGGCAGAGAATCTTATCAATGAGTACGCTGATGTATTTGCCTCACAGGACGGTGAATACGGCCGAACACACCTGGTAGAACATCGAATAGACACTGGTGATACTAGACCAATTCGTCAGCCTGCTAGGCGCCTTCCATTGGCAAAGCAGACAGAAGTTGCAGAGATGGTGTCGGCAATGGAGAAAGAAGGTCTGATTGAAAGTTCCAAAAGTCCGTGGGCATCACCGGTTGTACTGGTTAAGAAGAAAGATGGCAGCACGCGGTTCTGCGTGGACTATCGGCAGCTCAATTACGTCACCAAGAAAGACAGCTACCCTCTGCCACGGATTGACGACACGCTAGACACACTATCAGGAGCCCGATGGTTTTCCACTCTCGACTTGAAGAGTGGCTACTGGCAGGTACAGATCCATCCAGAAGACCGGGAGAAAACCGCCTTCACCGCAGGAAATGGGCTATGGCAATTCATGGTAATGCCATTCGGGCTGTGCAATGCTCCGGCGACTTTCGAGCGATTGATGGAATGTGTCCTGCAAGGGTTAACATGGAAAACCTGTTTGGTATACTTGGATGATGTCATCGTCGTAGGAAAAACGTTTGCGCAACACCGAGACAATCTAAGGGATGTATTTCAAAGGCTTCGAAGTGCCCACCTGAAGCTCAACCCCAAGAAGTGCGCCCTGTTTAGAGCGGAAGTCAAGTACCTGGGACACATAATTTCAGCGAAAGGAGTGAGAACCGATCCGGAGAAGGTCGAAGCGGTGAAAAACTGGCCAGTCCCCAAAGACAAACACCAACTAAGGAGCTTCCTGGGCCTAGCCACCTACTACAGACGGTTCGTGAAGGATTTTGCCGGGATCGCAAAGAACCTGCACCAGTTGACGGAAAAGGGAAAACAATTCAAATGGTCAATTGAGTGCGAGAAGAGCTTCAAGGCACTTAAACAACGGCTATGCGATGCCCCGATACTGGCTTACCCCACTCCCGGGGAAACGTTCGTTGTGGATGCAGATGCTAGTAATGTCGGGGTAGGAGCCGTACTCTCCCAGGTGCATGACGGCCAAGAGAAGGTGGTTGCGTACTTCAGCAAGGTGCTCTCTAAGCCAGAAAGGAACTACTGCGTGACAAGGCGGGAACTTCTAGCTTTGATCTTGGCTACGAAGCATTTTCACAAATACCTCTACGGGAGGAAGTTCGTTCTTCGCACAGACCATGCAGCCTTAAAATGGCTATTACAGTTCAAGAGTCCTGAGGGTCAGGTCGCAAGATGGATCGAAAGGCTGCAAATCTACGACTACGAAATACAGCATCGTAAAGGAAAACTCCACTCTAATGCGGATGCACTGTCCCGGAGACCATGCAGAACGGATTGTAAACATTGTGCGCGTCAGGAAGAACGGGAGCTGGTTTCCATCCAAAGAATGAGAGCCGAACCTATCGCCGGCTGGAGCGTAGATGAGATCCGGAACGCTCAGAAGGAAGACCCGGATATCGAGCCGATTCTGGCCTGGAAGGAGAACATGGAGAAACCGGATCATCAGGACATCTCTCACAGAAGCCCGACCTTAAAGGCATATTTTGCGCAGTGGGACTCCCTCCATGTCCAAGAAGGTGTTCTGAGAAGAAAATGGGAATCCTCCGACGGAAAGTCGTTTGTAATGCAGCTTGTCGTACCACGGACGAGGGTCAAGGAGGTGTTACAGGAAATGCATGGCGGGGCGACCGGAGGCCACTTGGGAGTGAATAAGACGTTAGAAAAGGTACGAGAACGTTTTTATTGGTTAAAAGCGAAGGAAGATATCGAAGACTGGTGCAGAAAATGCGACGTGTGTGCAGCTAGCAAGGGTCCGAGAATCAAAACTCGAGGTAAGATGCACCAATACAACGTGGGAGCACCTTTCGAACGAATCGCCATTGACATCGCAGGGCCCTTTCCGGAAACCGACAATGGTAATCGGTATATACTCGTAGTGATGGACTACTTCAGTAAGTGGCCGGAAGCGTTTCCGATCCCTAACCAGGAAGCCAGAACCGTGGCGGAGCAGATCGTCTACAATTGGGTTAGCAGATTCGGTGTGCCCTTGGAATTGCATTCTGACCAAGGGCGGAACTTCGAGTCAAGAATCTTCCAAGAGATGTGTCAACTACTCGGAATCAAAAAGACAAGGACAACCCCGCTTCATCCACAGTCGGACGGTATGGTGGAGCGTTTCAATAGGACTTTGGACGAACATCTCTCGAAGGTCGTAGGTGACTACCAACGGGATTGGGACCGGCAGATTCCCTTGTTTTTGATGGCCTATAGAAGTGCCGTGCATAGCACTACTCGACATACGCCGTTCGAAATCTTATTTGGTGGAATAGCTCGTTTACCCAGTGAGGTGAAATTTGGATCTCCTACCAATGAGCCCAGAAATGAAGAAGAGTACGTGGCGGACCTTAGGGAAAGGCTTAGGGACATACACCAAAGGACCAGAAGCCAGATTAAGATGACGAGCGACCGCATGAAGACCAGGTATGATGCCAAGGCAACAACGTCAGGATTCCAGGAAGGAGATCTGGTGTGGCTGTATAATCCCCATCGCCAAAAGGGGAAATCACCTAAATTACAGCGGAACTGGGAAGGTCCCTACAGAATAATAACCCGCATCAACGATGTTGTCTACCGCATCCAGCGAGGACCGAGGGCCAAAATGAAAGTGGTTCATGTGGACCGACTGAGTCGATACAATGGCCGAAATGAGGATGCACTTGTTCGGGACGAACATGTCTAAGAGGGGGGCAGTGTAGCATAATAATAACTACGCCCCCTAAAAATATGACGCAACAAATTCCGAAGTGACTTCATTCTGGCAGAATTTTGGTTCGTACTGTCCTTTCATTCGAGGTTCGTGTCTGGGACGAAGTCTCCACAGCTCATGTCAACGAAAGAGACGAATAATATCAGGGATAAAAGGGAATTATAACTGCAAGAATTATTTCTCTTATTCCAGTGGTCGAAGAATTTGCTAGAAGTTTCTGGCTATCAGAAACTTCTGCTATATAAGGACAGATGGCGGTCAAAAAAAAACACAGTTGGTTTAGAACCGTGGCGAAGAGATTGGAAAAGTGATAATGGGCGAAGTTGTAATTTGGTGATAAATTGAAAGTTGAGAGTGAACAAGAAAAAGTAATTAGTTTGGATTTGTGAATTAAGTAATAGAAAGGAGATAAAGTGATTTGAGAGGAAAGAGACCTTGTAAGAAAAGAATTTGCGAAGAATAGTATAGTGTGAACTTGAATTGTTCTATAGACTAGAAAATAAAGAAATAAATTTCACAGAATAATTGTTTTATCTACTCGAGCCGTAGCTCGCATGTTACAATATGAACAATTTTTGAAAACGACAACGTTCATGAAAAGAAAACTCTTTCTTTCCAAATCAGGTTTAAATTGGTTCGCAAATAATTTAAATTAGTTGGCAAAAGGTTTAACTTGGTCCGCAAGAAGTTTAAATTGGTTCGCAAAAGGGAGTAAATTGGTTCACAATAACTTTAAATTGTTCCGCAAAAGGTTTAAATTGGTTCGCAAAAAGTTCAAATTCAGCCGACAATGCATATACAATAATAATAATAAAATAAAGACAGATACTTTGGCAAAGACTTATTAATAGAATACCCAGACTATGCAAGGAATTTTTTTAAAAATTCGTCAAGTGTGACTCTGAGGAAGTTCTGCTTTACTCGTGAAAGAAACAATGAGACACTATGAAGACTCGAAATTCGAAGAAGAAAAAATGCAAACCGTAATTAGAAATTTTCACTTATCAAGAAAAGGAGAAATAAAAATATTTGCAATATATTGCCTGCCACAACCAAATTAAATTAGCTTATTTAAAACATTGGGAAGTTATTTCATGGTCGGAGGTGATTTTAATGCAAAAAACACCTCTACGGGTTCAAGATTAACTAATACCAAAGGCAGATAACTATATGCAGCAAGAATGCCAACATACTGGCCTGCGGATATGCATAAAATCTCTGATGTAATCGATTTTTTCGTTGGAAAAGGAATATCCGACAATTAAATTTATGTAGAAGGTTAGTGTGTCGGATCACTACGCAATAGGTTCCAAGTTCGAATCCCAGAAAACACCAAAAAGTTTTTTCACGATCCCACCTCTCGCGAACGTCTGACAAACATCCGAGAGTATTGTTGTCAAAAGAAAGCTTCTCAAAACAAATTGCCGTTCGGATACGGCACTAAACTGTAGGTCCCTTCCATTCGTGTGAAAAATATAACGCACACAACACGAGTGGTTGCGAGAAGCTAGGCCCTGGCACTTAAAAGAGCTGTTGCGCCAAATATTTATTTATTTATTTATTTATTTATTAGAAAACAAAGAGGATCTATCGTCAGATCACTCACCATAATTAAGGTAGAAAACACACCTAGACTAATAAATCATAAGACAAACTGGCCATACTTTAGACAGATATTAGATTATAGTACTACAAGTGCAAATAAATAACCGATTTCAATTTGAAGAAGTTGAGATTTTAAATAGAAATATACGGCGAGCAGCAAGAAAAAGCACACCTACGTGTCAAAGAATTAAAATGTAGATATTAATTATCCTAACGAAGTAAAAGACCTCATCAGAAAAAAAAAAAACGTAAACCTCGTAAAGTTTGGCAAAGAGTTCGAACACCAGAAAATAAAAAGGTTTTAAAGGCATTGCGTAAAGAACTAAAGGCATTAATACAAAAAGTTAAAAACGAGTCAGTTGGCAGATATCTAATGAACCTCTTGGATAACATTACGAGTTAAAGAAGGAAATCAAGATTAATTTATGATAAATGCAAACAAAAAAAAAAGAACACCGGCAATGAGTTGATAACAGGGCAAATACTAAAATGGAGTGAAATGTTAATAGTGAAAAGTAAACACTAAAGTTTCGCCTTAGCAATTTGATTTCAATTTATTTCCATAAAAACATTTCCTATATTTTCAAAAAAAATTTAAAGTTGTGCATAGACATTGTGGTTGTTGGCCTAAATCATTTTATTTAACTATACTGCAAGAATTTATAGTGAATTTCTAATTATAAATTTTTGGGTATTCAACCTGAGTTACTGTTACTGATTTTTGGGCACCAAATATCTGTCAAAGATGTCTGAACATCAAATTTCTCGTGAAACAAGATTTCCATCAAAAAATAGTAAACAGCCTATCTATATTACCAACAAAAATGAAAAATTTCATAGAGAATTTGAGTTGCGCCTCTCTAAACAAATCGAAGACGTCAACAGTGAACTAAAATCTTTTATTCAGCAAACACACAGCAACCTAGTCGAGAAATTAGATAAAATTATCGCTGATTTCAATAGTAGTCTTGATGACGTAAATAAAAGTATGTCTGAACTTACAGTGCAAATTGAAATTCTCGAGCAAACCTCCGAATCAAACCGGTGTTATCAACTGGAAAACCAAGTAACCGCATTGCAGAATCAGATTGATGCAACTGAAAGTGACAAATTTACCGCTGATGCCATACCTCACGGTGTTTCTAAAACAGAAAATGAAGACCTCGAAAACATGTTCTTCGCGCTCTGCTCTTCAATAAGTTGTATACCGGCACCAGTCCCGACGGAGATTTTTCGCATTAAGCCTAGGGAAGATAGAGACAATTCTGCAATAATAATTAAATTCTTATCCGTCGCAAATAAGATCACTGTGCTCAAATCCGCAAATCAAGCATTCAGAGCTAAGCGTAAGCCACTTTGTTTACATAATCTCGGACTGTAATCTGACCGGCGAATCTATCTGAACGAAAGTCTCACTACGCATAATCAAAACATTTTTCGGAAAGCTTTTCATTTAAAACGGTATAATAGGCTTTCTTCCGTTTTCACACGCAGTGGACAAGTCTATGTGCGGCAAACACCTAAAGGAAGAGCTTTTTTGATTGATTGTTGTCAACGTTTGGAGTCACTTGCTAATATCACGAATCAAGATGAAAATGCACGATGCGATATGTAAGCTGCAGCTATTAAGATGTCTGAAAAATAATTTTATTTTTTTGCTAATACTATGTTTTAATTTAAATTATTCCCTTTAATTTGCACGCATTTCTTCGAGCTCGATTATTGTTTTTATTTGCATATACTCGTAGCTACTCGTTTTCATTTTTCAATAATTTTTATAATTTTCACAACTCATTTCCTGTTGTATGATATGTCTTTTTTTCTGCGAGGGTTTTGTTTACATTTTTTTTTATTATTTTTATTCTTTATTCTCATACAATCATTCATACAAATCTTACAATTCTTACAATTTATCTAAATTATGAGAATGGGTAGTGACATTTTTATTCAGTGAAAATAAATAGAGATAAATGTCACTTCACATAAATTCAATGTGGGGTGTACAAGTTTATGTATGTTAAAATTCATTCAAATTCATTTAATACAAAAATAGAAAACATAACAAAAATAGCAGTAAGGCAAAATTACATCAAATAATGAAGCGCAACAAAGTATCGATTTCATAGTGATTAATATCAAGAAGCCACACTTTAACTTTTTTTAAAAATTCCGGTAGAGTTCTAACGATTCGTATATCAGGGGGAAGACCATTAAATAATTTGCAAGAAACAATTGAATAGAAGTTTCTGTAGCTGGAGGTGCGAAAAAAAGGAATACACCTCCCCAGCAGCTTATTCCGTACTGTAATCTGGAGTGGAAAATCCCGAAGTAAATGGTTTTTAAAATCTTTGTAGAGCATTATTTCCCAAGACGGTAGAGACTACGTAGAGACGATAGTAGATATTGCTTCAACATTGAAATATGTTCGCGCCAACTCAAAGTATTGTCAATAATGACACCTAAGTATTTAAAATGCTCAACTATTTCAATTTTGAAGCAATTCATATTACAGGCAATATTTGAATTATATAAACCATTGGTGCTTTGTACATCATAAGCACAGTTTAGCAAGCTATGTCTACAACAATTAGAAGCATGGAATATAATGTCAATGTCCGGGGATTCTTGCACGGTAAGACTGAAATATATAAGTTTAGTCTTATTGCTAACTACTAGCTTGTGTTCGGCGAACCAAAGCCTTAGTAAATGGGCATCATAATTAATGTCAGCAACTAAATTTAGCAGGTTAGTTGAGCCATATGCAAAAGCCAAGTCGTCAGCAAAAGCCTTAACTTCACCAGCAAATGGGAGAGCAAATAGTGAGTTGACATAAATCAAGAACAAAATGGGACCAAGGACAGATCCTTGGGAACACCTAGATTGATTTCCTTGGAACTACTTAGACTATGCCCAATTTTGACTTTTTGCGATCTATTATTTAGATAAGAAGCAAACCAATCTAATATAAATCCTCGAAAGCCAACACTATGCAATTTCTTGAAGAGAATGTTATGTTCAACCATATCGAAGGCTTTTGTAATGTCTACAAATAACCCGGCACAGCATTTCTTAGCATCAAGTCCCTTGTAAATAAATGTACAAAAATCTAGAAGCGCATCTTCCGTAGAACGGCTTTCTCTGAATCCAAACTTTTTTTCACTGAAAAATTTTATTTTATTGAGATATTTCAGAACTCTGCTTTTGATTGCTTTCTCAAACATTTTCGATATTACGGAAAGTAAGGAAATCGGTCTATAATTACTTTTTTCGTTTCTGTTACCCTTTTTAAAAATAGGTGTTACATTGGCGCATTTCAGCAAATCAGGAAAAAAATTCATTCGTAAAATTCATTTAAATTTGACATGAGTGTATATTCTACAAGAGGCGATGGCGCTACTGATAATCTGCGCGTACTGATAAATATTTTTTGTAAACAACGCGAGGGATTAAGTGTATGTCACATTAATGCTCAGAGTCTTTGCAAAAAAATTTATGAATTTAGAAATCTGTTTATTGGTTCTAATGTTGATGTTGTATGTGTTTCTGAGGCCTGGTTCGACAATGAAAAACATAATAGTCTTTATTCTTTAAAAGGATACAACATTTTTCGACATAGTATAATGGGAGGTGGTATTGCTATTTATGTTCGTAATACCATTTCCACAAAGCTTCTATTAATTTCACCTGCTGATAGCCCTATTGAGTATTGTTTCCTTAAGATTGCTGAAAAAAAAACAGAGATAAATGTCTGCTTGGCGTTGTACATGTATCGACCATATAGTCATATTGATTTTTCCCCTCTTTATAATATGCTTTAAACTGTCTCACTATCTTTTGCAAAAACAATCATCTGTGGAGATTTTAATTGTAATATTTTAAACCGTGAATGCTCTGAATCGTTCGTCTATTTGATGAATACTTTAAGTTTATACATAATATATGCGGATGACGTACAGTTATATGTTTATTGTAAGCTTGGACTTGATGAAGATGCGGCTTATAAGCTCAACGAGGATCTCCAAAATATTCGATGCTGGTCAGAAGAAAACTCTTTAATGGTTAACCCTTGTAAATCCAAATGCTTGATTATTAATAGAACGAAGTTAAAAGTAAATTATTTTCCTACTATATACTATGGGAATTCATCTATTGAATTTGTGGAGAATGCTAAAGACCTTGGTTTATGGTTTAACTGTACGTTGGATTGGGATACGCATGTTTGTGCAGTAATTGGTAGGATATATAGTTCACTTAAAAATCTTTCTATGTCACAGCACTTTACACCTGTTAATACTAGTACGATCTCTACTTATCCCAACCTGCTACAATGCTAACATCAGAATGTTTTAAATGGTGCATTTAACAACGTTACTCGTTATGTCTATAATTTGAGGCGTTATGACCATGTATCTGCATATGCCAAAAATATCCTTGGGTGTACATTAGAGATACATATATCTTGACTTTTGTACACTTAAGTTTCTACATAAAATTATTATCAGCAAATAACCAAAATATTTATTTGAAAAAAATAATTTCTCATAATCAAATCGCTCTTTAAGTTTGATTTCCCCGCGTGTTTCATACCAAGTTTCTGAGCGACAGTTTTTCTTCAATGTCATCCGCCTCTGAAACTCACTCCCTCTCAGAATCAAAAGGCTTTATGATAGGAATGATTTTTATGATATTTTATTTAAACTTTTGTCAGGTAACACGAGCTCTTAGATATGCAGACTAGTCCTTGGAAATCTTTACTTCTTTCATTTTATTTGTGCAAATTTATATCTTTATTGAACAAAAATCTTTAATTGTTATTATGAAAGAATAATTGTTCTTTTATTTTTCACTTCGAAGGCACATTATTAATCGTTTTCTTCTTACTTTTTTTTGTACATGTTATTCTCATTTATAGGACAAAGATAATGTAATATCTATTATAAATAATATTAAATTGAATAAATAAATACTAAAAAATACTAAAAGAACTCTCTGGAAAAGAAATACGAAAACTTTTAGACCTAAGTATGTCCCTAAACAATGAAAGGTGGCAGAAGTGATTATGATCATGAAACCCGATAAATCACCAAATGAAAAGACCGATCTCTCTGCTTCCATAATATCAAAGTTATTCGAAAAATTATTTTTAAAAAGACGCAGGACAGTAATGGAGGATAGGCAAATGGTGCTCCCCATCAATTTGGATTGGTAACGAAAAAGGTTTCTTCAGCTATTTTTCTAGATTTAGTACAGGTCTTTGACAAAGTTTGGCACCAAAGATTAGAATGTAAACTAAAAAGAGGTCTCCCTGAGGAGTACTACTACATTCTGAAATCTTAGATCACAGAAAATTAATACTCTGACCTAAAGGAAACAAAGGCTGGTGTACCAAAAGGCAGTGATCTGGGACCAATATTGTATCTGTTGTGTACCAAAGATTTACATGAATAAGAAGAAGCTAGACTAGCAACTTCTGCTGTAGAGAACTAAACTCTACGACACTAAATCCGTTCATATATTGTATTTTATATTATAAAATCAATTCCCTTATTCGACCTTGCCCACCACCGTACTGACTGCGGCGAGTTTGAGCCAAAAGCTACTAAAACTCTAACATTTTTGATTTTAACAAACAGTAAATTCACATAGAGAAACGTCCGATTGGCATCAAGTTTTAAGTTGTCTTGACTTCATGAATTATTAAATTTTGCCATTCTTGTATATTTATTTTGTTTTGGTTGACCAATTAATATTTCTTAGATTTAAATTATTGTTATGCCTGCATTAAACCAACACTCAGGAGACTTCCTTATTGGCGAACCAATGACCAGCAGCACTGATCAATTAAGGAAACCAGAAACGTCTGCATTTCTAACAAGATGGAAACTAGTGTCTTCTGTCAAAAATTAATTCTGGCTACGTTGATACCTAAGCCAGCAAATGGAAAGAGAAATGTCAGAATGTAGAGCCAGGTTTGATGGTTATCATTAAAGAAGACAACCAACCAAGTCAATATTCGTCCATTAGGACGAATAATTAATACCATTAAAGGACCCGACGACTTGGTCAGGGTAGCCGACATATACATGGCTTCTGGTGTGTTTTGTCGTACAATACACCGACTGGCGATACTGCCATTAATTCATCTCAAGGCGATCAAGGCATAGGGAATAGTAGCAAACGCCATATCAACGACGAAGACCAAACAGCGAACCCATCAGTAAAAGACAAATCTACAACACAAATCATAAGGTAAAAAACTCCTCCATAGTCCCTCTCCAAACAAATGAAAGAAACAGTTGTCACTTGGCTCCGCCTTAGTAACATTATGTTTGGCCTGATGTCAATAAGTACAGCAAGTGAAATAGAAGTCAACAAATTTTAATTCCAACATGTTGATACATGGAATCTAGTGGTCTACTACAACCTTGAGCCATACAGAAGATAATTTGAGGCACTTATAGTAATAGTACCATGATACTACCAGCAAATTACATCGAAGAGTATATGCATTCAAATTATTCAGCAATTTCTTATCAACCAAAACTTACCGAAGAAAATGTACTACTTGGGACTAAGCGTAGTTGGAGGAAGGTCAAAAAAGAAACACTTGATATGAATTGATGATTCACTGTTTGGAGTTCTTGATTCTCTATACGCTGAGGAAATGGATGATAATATTGAAAATATGTATATATCCGAATAAAAATTACCTAACAACGTTATTAATGAACCACACGTCATTATTAGATTTCACTGTGAACATAATGAAGCATAACGAAGCAGATTCGCTCAGAAGGCACAATTCACTCATAATACAATTAGAACAAATAACTAATCGACTTCACCGACGAAATGTATGTATTAAATTAAGGTTCAGCAATTGTTTTCATCCCGGTCGATCTACATTACATTGATAGTGATATACAGCGTTCTCAAGCATTAATAACGTTCTATCAGACAGTCATCAAGGAAGAATTAACAATTTATTAATTTCACCTCAGTAATTGAAACAATAACAACAAGTAGAAATTAAGAACCACTTACCTTTACAATTTCATCTTCCATTGTAGGCAGAAAACTTACTGCAGCGTTACAAATTGATGTCAACAGAAGAACGAATCACGACAAATTATGTGATATTCAAGGTTAAATTACCGTTGATTGGTCTAGATGAATTTGTGATATTTAAGATCATACCAATCCCGGCAATTGTCAACTATGTACTAATAGTCATAGACCTGTCATCAACATTAATGGCGGTGAGTTTTCACAATGCTCAATACTACCCAATGTAAGAAGACGAACTCTCTATATGCAACCACATACGAGTAGAAGATACACATCATTTATGCACCCAATCTCATCCAATTTACCAACCTGGAGCAAATATCAACATGCGCGAATTAAACTTCCTAAATAATATACTCGTATCATCGTTATCGGCATGCAAATTAAAAAACTATTAAAAATATAATACTTCCGTGTGGACACAAATTCCTCAAACAAATCGCTGTAATCAAGGAGACAATGTTGAATATAGTTTGCGATCACCATGCGTCACACATCACAATTGAAAGAAGTGGCATTTTGAAGTTACAACCAAATTGCATTGTCAAGCACGGTCATATAACGATTCAAAGTCATCGCATCTATTCGAACAGTATACGAGTATCATATACCAGACTGAGCAGAGCTATAAATCTTACAAATGTGGACCACATGGTTGTAGTTCAATATAATGTTTCAAATAACACCACTTATCAATTGGAATTGCAAGGAATACATGAAAAGATCAGCTCCCAACAGTTGGAGTTACCATATCAAATTCGACACCATATATCCGACATACCTTCTTCAGCTCCTCCGGCTTACTCCTAGCGGGCGGAGCCATCGTGTTCTTAATTTCGAAATCCAGACGTTCCATCCGTAGACCAGCAGAATATCCTATTCCAAAACCAAGACGACTTCAGCAGCCGAGTCAACAATTACCTATCAATAGAACGATTGAACACAGTTCAATGGGGAGCAGGATATTGAGTACGGTCAGTATCAATAGTAAGCCGGCATTCAATTTCCAGCCGCCCGGCATTGAATTGAATACCTAAAAATCTTGCTTGCCATTGAACTAAGTTCACCGCAATGCAGGTGTAAGTTTACACCTCAATTTTGCTCTCGCCTGTTTTTTGTCATGTGCACGTAATGTGTATTTGTAGAATAAGTAATTTGCACAGTATTCGGACTTATTAGTTTTAGCATGTCGTTTTTTGTAGAGTAAGCTAATTTTGTTAAGAACTCTTTGTGCTAGAATAAGTTAAATTTTTGTTTAAATATTGCCTAATAAACATTGAACTGATCAAATATATTTTGACAGCTATCTAAGACTTTTGATTTTCATTCCAAGTAAGTCTGCTCGGAAGGCTGCATTTTTCTCAATTTTGGGTGTTTTAGTATTGTACTAGAAATACCGCCAATAGTCACGGTACAGAACCGTGGTCTATCAAACAATTACAGTAAAAGCACTGTACACATAAATTATAATAAATATGTGTTCTTGTAATACTATTACATGAATGTGATCACTATTTACCGTATGGAGTCTAAAAGGCTGGACCAGTTTTCTTAAAAAAACGGTTTGTCTTATTGTAGCTACTCGAAAAAAAGATGACGGATCGTCATTTTTTTAATATTGTATTTCATATTATTAAGTGTAAATTAGACCATGGATGGGTGCCGTTGCTCAGTGGTTAAGTGTGCGAACACTGAACGAGAGGTTCAAGGTTTGAATCCAAGAAAACACAATAATATAATAATAAAAAAAAATGTCCTCTCACGGTCCCTCCTCTCGCGAACGTCTGACAAACAACAGAAAAATTATCCTTCGGAAACAGCATAAAACCCAAAAATATTTATTTATTTATAAATTAGACCATGTCTATAGTTTTTAGAACAGGGAGATACTAATCCGCTTTGATAGAAACTTCTATATCAGACCATCAAAACAAAGCAGAGAAAGCCGTAAAACACAAAGTAGAGCTAAACACTGCAATGGAAATCCTCATGAAACAAATCCTAAACAGGATTGATCCATGGAAAAATGCAATAAAACGATATTAGGTAGAATATCATTGTTAGAGAGGCAGAACAGCAACAAAAGAGCTGTACCAAAAAATCAAACATGATGAATAAAATAAAAATTCTTGAATGGAATACTAATGGGATTGAGAATCGAAAGGACGAGATGCAAGTGACTCTCCATATAAACCAGATAGATATACGAGTATGTCTTATTTCAGAGACGCACTTTATATTGACTACTGACTTTAAACTGCAAGGATATAATTTACACCACTCCCCACGCCCTCATGAATATGCAAAAGGTGGAGCTGCAGTGTTAATAAAGAATACAATTGAACACCATTTAGAAGCAAAATTCCAATCATATGCCATCCAAGGAATTTCCATAAGAATAAAAACGAGCAGTGGGAAAATATCTGTTGCATCAGCATACTGCTCTCCTAGCTATAGATTAAAGAAAAATTATTTTAAAAGTCTTTTCCGCAATTTGAATGCCAAGAATAAATATTGGGGATCTAGATTAACAGATACTAGAGGCAGAAAAATATATGAAACTATTAAACAATATGGCGCAAAATATCACTTAAAGGTAAAACCTACCTACTGGCCAACATATAGGAATAAAAAACCAGATCCTGTCAACTTCTTTATATCTAAAAATATATCTTCAAATAATATAAATGTATAAGAAGGGCCTGATCTTCAATCAAATCACTCCTCAATACTTATTACACTTGGCGATAAAATAATAATAAAAGGGCATAGTCCAAAACTAGTTAATTGACTACTTCAGACAGAAGTTGGAAGAAAGTATCCAGCTATCATCCGCTATTCACACAGAAGATGAACTAGAAGAAGCAGTGCAAATATTCCCACTATATACAAAAACTGCATGGGCTGCAACCCCCAAAACAACAAATAAGATTAAACAAAACTCTTATCCTCGCGAAATATGTGAAATTATTACAGAAAAGAGGAAAGCTAGAAAACGTTGGCAACAGACAAGGGCGCCAAGCGACAAAACCACACTGAACAATTTAAATAATAAGCTCTGAAAATCTATAAGAGAGTTTAATAATGAGACTTTAAAAACATACCTTACAAGTCTTACAAATAATGCTAGTACCGACTACTCGCTCTGGAAGACAACAAAGAAAATGAACAAGCCACCAGTAAAAACCAGAGAAGGTAACTGGGGAAAAAGCAACCAAGAGAAAGCAAACACTTTTGCAGAGCATCTTGAAGACGTCTTCAGACCTTATGAAGATAAATGTTATTAAGAAATCGAAGTAAGGTGCGAAGAAGATAGACCTATTCGACCGGCTAAAGAACTTGCCAAAGAAATTTAAAAAAAGGCCCCAGGGTTGGATTTAATTACAGGGGAAATTTTAAAACAATTTCCACGAAAAGGTTTAAAAAAACTAGCGCAGATTATAAATGCTGTAATCAATTTAAGATATTTTTTTTTTTTTTTTTCCCCGAGGGTTGGTGAAAAAATCTTCCATAGACACTATGAGGATAGCAAGCGCGTGCTCATAGTAGTGTCAGATTCTTACTGACTAAAAAAAACCACCCTGCCATTTAATTTGTTATATATTGCAACTAAGAACGACCTTATCAAGCAATTCTTCTATCATGAAAAAAAAAAACACGTTTGGCAGGTTACCTTCCACTGAAAGATCCTGCATGTTCCGCAATCTAGGCGCGGTTGATTCCTATCTCGCCAAGTCGAAAGGTTTTGTCCTTTGTAGTCGGCGCAATAAATTGTTTTCATCCAGAATTTGTTGGATTGTATTGTTGACATGTCTGATTAGTCGGTTTCTATGCTTTCTCGCGAAGCTTCTAATTTCAGCTTCGATTGTCGGAATTCCGAGATCCCTGTGGATATCATCGTTTCTAGTATACCACGGTGCGTGGACAATTACTCTTAGCACTTTATTTTGAAAATTTTTTAAAATATTGGCGTTTGTTTTCTTGGTACAGCCCCAAAGTTGTATACCGTAAGTCTACACCGGCTTTAGCACTTGCTTGTATAAAAGCAGTTTGTTCTCAGTACTGAGCTGGGAGTGTTTTCCGAGCAACCAGTTCATTTCTCTAAATTCGATTTCGAGTTCTTTACGTTTCATTTTCACGTGAGAATTCCATTTCAGTTTTGCGTCGAGTGTCATTCCAAAGTACTTGGCCTCGTTTGCAAAAGGTATTCGGGCCAAGTTTAGGAAAATTGGCAAGACATTAGTTTTCTTATAAGTGAAATTCACGTGAACAGATTTAGATTCGTTGAGGGCGATCCGCCAGTCCCTCGTCCATTCATTTACTTTATTCAGTGCGTTTTGCAGTTTTGCAGTCGTTTCTTCGATTGTTTTACCTACGGCTAGAATAGCGGTGTCATCGGCAAACGTAGCCAGGATAGTGCCATCTTCTTTCGGTATATCTCGAGTATATAACAGATAGAGAAGTGGCCCAAGAACGCTTCCTTGCGGTACACCGGCCGAAATTTCTTTTAGCTCCGAGTATTAATTTCCATGTCTAACACGGAAGAGTCTATTCCCGAGATATGATTCTAGAATGTCGTATAGGCATACAGGGAGAACTTGTCGTAATTTGCAATTCAAGCCATTATACCACACCTTATCAAAGGCTTGCGAGACGTCAAGACATACGCTTGAGCAAATCGTTTTCTCTTCAAGTGGTTTCTCGATTACATCAGTAATTCTATGCACCTGGTCAATTGTCGAATGCTTACTTCTGAACCCAAACTGGTGGTCAGGGATAAGATTATTTCCATCTATAACCGGTTGGATGCGCCTTAGTAATATCCTGTCGAAAATTTTGGATATAACTGGAAGAAGCAAAATTGGTCTATAAGATTTTACCTCATTTGGCGGCTTTCCTGGTTTTAGAACCATTATAACTTCCACAACTTTCCATTGGTTGGGCACGTGTTTTAATCTGAGCGCAGCATTTTCAATATGAAGAAGCTTAATCAATGCTTTTCTAGGTAAAGCTTTGAGAATTTCTCCGGTGATCAAGTCATAACCAGGAGCTTTCTTAGGTTTTAGATTCCCGATCTCATGTTTGAGTTCCCTCAGCGTTGCACTTATAAGTGCTAAATCGTCAGATGGTAAATCCGGCCTATTGATATTGTCGTAAAACACTTGACCATCATACGGTTTAAAGGTATCTTCCAGGTGGGCCGCAAAAACGTCTGCTTTTTCTTTATCTTCCCTTGCCCATTCATTGTGATCTAATTTAATTGGCGGCGCGGGGACCTTGGGCCTTTTAGTGCCTTTTACAGCTTTCCAAAGTGAATAATTGGAATCTTTTTTCGCTGTTAAACTTTCAAGGTAAGAGCCTATCGCATGATTCTTAAAATCCTTCATAGTCTTCTTCAACGAATTGCACAGGTGATTCAAGTGAGCTTTATGTTGCGAAGCACGACTCTGTTGCCATTTCTTACGCGCTTTTCTTTTTTCCTTGACCAATTCTTTTATTCCCGTAGGATATCGTAGACCGTATTTGCCCGGAGCTTTCCTTGGATTGGGAGTATTATTCCAAGAAGCGAGCTGTACGATCTCAACGAAGCGATCAACTTCAAAATCAAGTTCATACGGTGTCGTAAGTGGAACGCTCAGTTCAACATTTACTTCAATTTCGTTCCTAAAGCCTTCCCAGTTAGTTGTTCTACCGGTTAATCTCGCTGGCTCTAGGGTATTGACTAGTTTTTCGCTCAATGTCAAAACAACAGGAGAATGGTCAGACGACAGATCAAAGCTCTCTTCAACTTTAATGTGGTTGGTAGAAATTCCTTTCACGACGAAAAAGTCGATCAGGTCAGGTATTTTCGAAGTATCAGTTGGCCAGTAGGTCGGTTTACCCGTCGAATGGAAATCACAACTGTACTCCATACCTGCCTCATAGAGCATTCTGCCTTTTTGCGAGCTGTGTCTGGAGCCCCAGAATGTATGTTTCGCATTATAATCGCCGCCAATAATAAAATTAGGTTTCAGCAATTTAAACAAGTTAGTAAAGTCACTTTTTTCAAGCGCGGAACGCGGTGGGCAGTAGATAGATAAGATTTTAAGAGTACGCTGACTATTTTTTACTCGAATCGTTCACAGTTGCAAAGTTTCAAGCTCGATCTTTAGGTCTTCGGATTGTTCGATGCAGTCTTTAATAAACAATGATGATCCGCCTCTCGCTTTTCCCGAAGGGTGACAAGCGTGGTAATCATTATAGCCTTTTATTTTTAAATGCGATTCATTTTTTACGTGGGTTTCAGAAATCAAGCAAATATCGATATCTTTTTCACGCAAGAATAATTCCAATTCGTCAAGTTTTTGCAAAAGTCCGTTTGCATTCCAAGTACGTATTTTTAACATTCGTTTTTCATTCATAATCTAGTTGGAGTACGCGTTTTCCCTGAATTACTATCGAGCTGAACCAGCCTATCGAGAATAATTTTATTTATTTTGCTTTGTTCTTCAAGTTTCTCTAGAATAACTGAAAAAACATGAGAAACAGGGTCCTTCGAAATTTCAATATTTTTTGGTATTTCGGATGCAGCAGCCTGAGCGTAAGTCTGCACTCATGATGTTCGAAGGTCATTACCCGGTCGCTTTTCCAATGGTAACTTTTCTGTACCGTTTCTTTTAGGAACAGAGGTCGAGGGCTTTTCTTTCGTCATTCTTTCCCTTACATTTTTGCGCTCTGAACCCGGTAGTTTCGATTTGCACTCTTTCTCCTCCGCGACCTTAAGCTTTAGCTTAGTTTGCGGTTTTGATTTTGCATTTAGGGGCTTAAGGAGCGCATCTCTTCGTTTTTGTAACTCTTTAGCTACTTCACAGCCTCTATTATTTGCCGGGTGCTTTCCCTTACAATTAGCACAGGTTGCGGAGGTTTGTTTGTTTACTCCACAAATTTGGGAGAGGTGATTTCCAGCGCATTTCACACATCGCGGTTCTTTTTTGCAGTACATTTGCGTATGATTGAATCCTTGGCAACGTTTGCACTGCGGAATCATTCTTATATTTCTACGCATAGGCTCGATTTTGACTACGATATTTAGTATGGTCCTAATTCGGTAGATATAGTCGATATTGTCGGACTTATCGAAGGTAAGCATAAAGAGCGGAAGTCCACGCCTTACCAAGATGTCTTTATCTATTTCCGTTTGTTGCTTCTCCTTTTTGATGATATTAACGGCACCAAGAATTTTAAAGCCTTTGTCTTGAAGGTCAGTCATAATATCTTCTTTGGTGCATGAGGGGTGGAGTCCCCTTGCAACAACACGATGTGGCCTTTCTGACTTGATTTCGAATTTCAATTTTTTCGGTATTTAACTTTTGGGACACTGCTTGGTAGTCGTCGTATTCATCGACGTTAATTTTCCACGCATTGTCCCTCAAAGACGTGACCTTATATTTCGATGTTAAAGTTCCTTTAAGAAGGCTTTGCAACTTATTAAATTCCGTTAACCCGACGATGTTAATTGTTGTGGGTGGACGAGATTGCGCTCGAGGTTGCTTTTCTTGCTATTCTTTGTGCTCTTCTTTCTCTTTTTCTTAAAGGGACTCGACTTCGGGCGAAGAGCCGGCTCTCCGTGTCTTACTAGGTCTCTTCTTTGTGACCCGACACGTTCCGCGTGCTAGCTCTTCTTCGTCGGTGTGATATTCCCGACTAGCTAAGCGTGCTGGTGTACATTCGCGTTCTTCCTCTATACGTGAGCTCTTTAGGACCTTATTTTCTTCTTTTAATAACTCTATTTCTTTCTTGAGCTATTGATAGAGTAGATCCATTTCGTTAAGCTTCCTTCGGAGTATTTTATTTTCTTCCTCAAAGCTGTTACATTTCGCTGAGTCCTGAATTTCGCGCGCTGGCGCTTCCGGTGGACTTCTTTTCCCGGAGTTATTCGATCTTGGTGGAGGAGATCGAGATACCCTTGAACTTTTTGAAAAAGGCTCATTGGATTGCAATAAGCAGCTCTCTCCAGAATCCGTAGAGCCGACTTCCGAAGAGGGTGGATTTTCCAGTAAAGCTGGACTGCCACCTGGGGTAATATATCTTTTGTTTTGTTCATTGCCTACTTTGTATACACTATACGCAGGGTATACGGAGATTGGATTTTAGTCGCCTCTTACGACAGGCATGTCTACCTCGGGTATATTCTACGAGTACTCGTATATCAGATCGATTCTTCAGAATTAAACAAGAAACAGAGTACTTGATTTGTATCAATCCTCACTATAAAAAAAAGGCAGTTTAATGAAAAAAAAAAAACAAATATTAAACTTTCCTGAGTCAATTTATTATTAGAGATGTTTTCTCCTCGGACTATTGCTAGCGACTGACTAACTAGAGCAAACAGACAACTACATATCATGATTCTATGTACATACATTAGCTGACCGTAAGCATTAAAGAGAGACATCGCGCCATGTAAAATAGCGGGTCAAATTATGTATTAAAAGGTTACGTTAAACAGTGGGGTACAAAAGTTACGCTACATCAACATTAAGAGAAATTAAAGCAGGCGTACCACAAAGGAGTGTATTGAGTCCTGTGCTTTACCTCTTATTCACTAGCGATTTTCCTGAAAGTGGAGGAACCACTATAGCAGCTTTTGCAAATGACACTACTGTACTTGCTATGGGAGCAGCTGTCGAAATAGCAACAAAAAAAGCTTCAAATGGCAATAAACAGTTTTTCAGAATGGTTTTTCCTTCCAGCGAACTCCCCCCCCCCAAAAAAAAAAAAAACACCAAAATCTGTATTTTGAATAATCCATTTACATGAAGAAAGCTAGTGAGGTGGAAATCCTTTACATATTAACAAGTCTTAACAAGGGTTCAGGAGCAGTCAATGTACGAGCTCGTAAGAGCGATTGATCTGAAATAAAATGCGGTATCACCAGCCCCGATAATAAAAACAATAATCAATCAAAGCCGTGGCAGTGTAACGTTCTTAAGTTACCCAAAACATCGTTAATAAGACCAATATAAAAGCGGAATAAAAAACAAATTCGAAAATTACCGAACTATCGCAATTATGTATGTCATAGAAATTGTATTATTTTACGCCGATTAATCAACTTTATTGCACACGCAAGCCAATATGGCTTCCGAAAAAGAAGGAATACAGAACACGGTGAATGTGAGCTTAAATAAAAAGATTTTAGTAAGTCTTGCGACATAATATGTCATAATAAATTCCTACAGGCTCTCAATAGGATAGGAGTGAGAGGCACCCTAGGGAAGTGGCTGAAGGGTTAATTAACAGGAAGGACGCTTATGGCGAAAACCTTAAATAATGACAGTGATGAGAAAAAAAATGTTTTTGAGGTACCGCAAGTCTCAAAACTAGGACCAATGGCGTTTTATAAGTTTCACGAATGAGCTTTAGATGTCCATAGTTTTTTTTTTTTTTTTGCGCCACCCAAGTACTGTTTGATTCACATCGAATTTTAATTTATTAAGCAAAATGAAAAACAATGGAAAGTGAAATAAAGCTAGATTCCAACGGTAGTATATTTTACTTTTCTATAATTTTACTATGTATCTGCGGATTAGAGAAACACATTTCTGGTCCAAATTGCAACTTTCTACGTCAAAGGGTTCAAAAGTTATAAAACTGTGACAGACAGATGGACAGATGGATGGACAGACAATTGACTCTCATTGTTGGGGTTCCTTTCTTACTTTTTGTTTCCTTGGAAGTACCGGAACCCTGAAAAAAATCAAATAAAGATAAATTAAAATGAAATAAAAATTAAAAAGAAGAAAATTAAAAAGGACATACTTGGATAACCAAGAAGGCATTCCATTACGGACAGGCCAAAACAGTCCCTTATGTTTTTTGTCCTATTTACGAGATGTCAAATCCTTTAATTTTAGCGAAAGTGTGCTATCATATTTACAAGCCAAGTATTGAGAACTAACAAAAAAGGGGAATTTTGGCCAGTTTTAAAAAAAGTGGTCTCATGGGGACGAGTTAGTAAAAAGAGGATGAAATCGGGACTTTAACCTCACAACGGTAGCTATAACCTGGAGTTCTTGTCCAGGCAAACATATTGCAAAAATAATCCCTCAAACCAGTGCATTTTTTCAGAAATTAATTATTATGAACGAAATATACAAAATAAATAAGCCAACAGATTGACAAGCGGAATTGAGAAACCCACTCTGTTGAACTTCACGATTCGCATGTTTTTAAAAAAAAGTTTGTATTGGTTCCCAAAAGGTTTAAATTGGTCCGCAAAAAGTTTAAATATGTTTGCAAAAAGTTTAAAATTCCGCAAAACCCTTAAATACAACCAGCAATGCCTATATATATCTAAAAGTCAACGTGTACTTCAGAATTTTTCCCAGAGAGCTGAATTTTAGTACACACGTTCCACATACATTCTAAAGGCGGAGTTATGGTGTGGGCATCTCTTATTTTAAGCGATGCACAATTATTTATTTGTCACACCGTTTTAACCATTTTTGTGTTCTCCGGGTTTCTGTGCATACAGGTAAAAAAACGTAAGGTTTTTCACCGGTGAAGTTACTTCAGTCATTAATATTTTTTCCATACATAGTTTCAAAAAGGAAGCAACAGGCAACTAAAAGCAATCGTGTGTAAAAGCGCTCATAAAGCCTAACTTTAACACCTTTTAACCATTATAGAAAGTCATGCAGACGTGGTAACACTGGGGACCTTTTACATTTTACTTGTAATGACGCATACAAATTAAAGTGTACGAATATATCAAAATTCAGAATGTTGTTAGCTTTTCTGAACTGAAAATCTGTAATAAGGGGACCAAAACTTCATTTCGGAAAAATAGTCTAGCCAATTTCACGTCTAATAAATTAAATGCGGTAAATCGTGCCCATAAAAAACTTTGCAATGTTAAAATCCATTTTTTCGAAGAAAACCCCCATAAAAATTGTGACTTGCTACATAACGCCGCCAAACTATGCGGGAGTGGACAAGGATGATTTCAACAGCAAATTCAACACCTAACGGAGATCACAAGGACTGTCATAAGATCAGCTGAGTCTCGACTGATCGACAACGTAGATCTAACCAGATTGATCACTTTACCATTGGTCGACGCTTTAGAAATTGCATCCAAGATGCCCGGAATAGAGAGGGATCATCATCTACTGAAATGTCCTCTAAAATCCAAGATATACTACCATATAATATTAGAAAATGGAAAATTGTGATTTATCTTCGAAAATGTTAGGATCGATTGATTCTTCACAAAAAGATGTTAATAACAATTTCGTAGAATTCGCCGTTAACTACCTACTATATGTCTCCTTATTACATCTGTCAATCGATCCAACTTGCTAAGGATACCCAGGTATAATACCAACAGGCTCCAGAATCCCCAAGTGCGCCAATAGAAACAATCGGCAGGTTCGCTCCTGAAAGCATCGACGACCACTGGAACGCTGTGAAAAGTGTTTTTATCCCTGGAAGAAGACCAAAAAGCCAAAGCACATAGCTGACAGCAGACACCTGGAGAAAGGTCGATGAACGTATTAAACTCAAAGCTGCAGCAGCCTCAGCAGTAGAGCGCCCCGAAAAATAAGTTCAGTCCCGCATGAAGAGAAAAGAAGTGCAGCGTAGTGTAAGACGAGACAAGCGTGACTACATCAATGCACTAGCCACCAAGGCTGAAGAAGCAGCAAATAGGTGCGACGGCAGGATCGTCTATAACATTATTAAGGAACTCGCTGGTAGTCCAAGCTACATTTAGTGAAAGTATTAGGCGGAAATCTGCTGACTTCGGACGAGGAACAGCTGGCCAGATGGTGGGAACATTTTGCAGTAGTGCTTAACCACTTGGGCTACAGTGATTTTCACCCAAACTCAGGTAAGCCTTTCGCAGCGACGACAAATTCCCGTATTCGCACGACAAGGATGCATTCTTTCGCCACTGTTATTCCTTGTAGTAATCAATGTTATGACCCGAGCAGTTCTGTCTGGAAGAAACATGGGGCTGAGATGGACTATGACATCATATCTCAAACACCTCGACTATGCTGATGACGTTTGCCTGCTCTCACACAGGATAATAGACCTGTATCAGATGGCCCATAATTTGGAGTCAGAGGCGAACAAAGTAGGGCTCAAAATAAATACGGCAAGAACAAAGGCCCTAAGCACTTCAATGTCTCAACAAAACACCAGCGCCGCTTAACTGAACATTGCCGGACAGCAAGTCGAGAAAGTAAGCAGCTTTCTATTACATATTTAGAAAGTATCGTCTCAGAAGATGATGATACCAAACTGGATGTGGACAGCAGAATTCGTAAAGCAAAGGCTGCGTTCTGTATGCTGTCTAAAATTTGGAAAAGCAATGCTTTCAGCACAAAAACCAAGCTGAGACTATTCCGATCAAACGTGGAAACAGTGCTACTTTATGGGTGTAGTACTTGGAAAGTGAACAACACCGTCACAAGGAAGTTGCAAACCTTTATCAATAGTTGTCTTCGCAACAACTTAAGGATCTTCTGGCCGAATCGTATATCCAATGACCAACTACACGCAATAACTGGCCAGGATCCAATATAATACGCAGAAAAAAGTGGCAGTGGATTGGTCACATCCTACCCCATGCAATGGAATCCACTTACCCAATCAGGCAGACGAGTAGGCCACTCTAGGCAGACATTGGGGATGACTTGGAGGAAGCTCAAGCTCTTTACAGAACTCCGAACACGATCGCGCGCAGGCGTTGTTGACGCCCTATGCCCCACGAGGGGCCAGAGGACATACTAACTAACTAACTACATAACGTAAACATAAATTAAGGAGCAAGTTGATACTTACATATTGTGTTAACACAATTTTATACTATTTTTAGTAAAAATGTTGTCAAAAATGTGGGAGTTTTAACAATTAAATTTTTCTAGTTCAAAACGTAAGACCCAAGACTGGTGAAGTACGAAATAATAGACGGATGGCCAGATCAACATGACTTTAAAACGGTGATCACAAACAAAACACATATCTATTTTTGATGATCTATCTTATTACTTTCTCAATTTTACACATTTTTTTTAATCAAATTCAATACACCCTATGAGATACATATATCAAATAAAATAAAAAAAATCTTTCTATGTACATTTGTTTTACTAAAAAAAAAAACATGTAAAAAATAGCATAAAAGGGTAAGCCACAATTTTTTTTTTTTGCTAAATAATTATACATCGCTTAAAATGTAAGTGGTCCATACTCGTCACTTCGGACGGCGAATTCTACGAAATTGTTATTAACATTTTTTTGTGAAGAATCAATCGATCCTAACATTTTCGAAGATAAATCACAATTTTCCATTTTCTAATATTATATGGTAGTATATCTTGGATTTTAGAGGACATTTCTGATTTTATGTATATAAAATTTCAGCCCTCTGGAACAAACTCCGAAGTTTATCTCTGTAATGACTGGATAATCAGTTAGGAACGATCCGTTATGATACTCTATCCATATCCCTCATCTTCTAAAAGATTTCTAATAAAAGGATAGGGTATAATAACAAAATTTTCAAAATGGATGCCATTTCGCAATAACAGCTCTTCTCTTAACTATTGTAATTTACAAAGTATGATCTTTAATTTGGAAACTATGTTAAGAAAATTAGCCGCTTTAATTAACTTTCATAATATGCTTTTCTTATTCTCTGCATTTTTATGTACATTTTAGAACTCATATTTTGTCCAGTTTAGAGAAGTTGAGGATACCCCAACATACTCATATTATGTATGTACGAGTATATATCAATCGATTTGTCATGAAAAGAAAGGAATATTTTATTTTACATGCATCTAACTTCAAAATGGCTGAACCCATTTGAAAAAAGTAAATTCCTACAATTTTCTTTTTTTTTGGGGGGTAGGGGGTAGGAGAACTTGCTATGTAAGATTTGTTTTGTGAACTTTTGTTTAATTACTGCCTTCTATACATATTACAAATTATTAAAACTTACGTGGTATTAAACCTATTGTAACATAATGTAGCATAATAACTACGCCCAGAAAAGATGCAACACATTCCGAAGTGTCGTTTCATTAGAGGTTCGTGTCCACGGTAAGAACCAGATTATGTCTAAGACGACGTTGCGGAGTTAAGAGAGAATTATAACCGCAAGAGAATTATAACCGCAAGAGATTATTAGCTGCAGCTGTCATCTTGGAATTATTACATCAGAATTTTCTTGTTCCAGTGGTCGAAGAATTTGCTAGAAGTTTCTGGCTATCAGAAATGCGACTATATAAGGACAGATGGCGATCGAGGCAAGGCAGTTGGTTTTCGAACCGCACGAAGAGATTGGAAAAGTGATAATGGGCGAAGTTGTAATTTTGTGATAGTTTGAAAGTTAAGAGTTAACAAGAAGAAGTAATTAGTTTGGATTTGTGAATTAAGTAATTGAAATGAGCTAAAGTGATTTAAGAAGAAGGAGACCTTGTAAGGAAAGAATTTTCGAACAATAGTATAGTGTGAACTTGAATTGTTCTATAGACTAGAAAATAAAGAAATAATCTCACAGAATAACGTTTTATCTACTCGAGCCGTAGCTCGCATACTACATTGGTGTCCAACTCCTGACAAAAAAAACTTAAAACTTATTCTGTGAATAACTATTTCCGTGGTGTGAAATTGCACAATAATAAAAAAAAAAAAAAAAAACAATTTCTGTGTTGAGTTAATTAGTTGCGCAAATTGGGAAAACTAACTGTAATTCAACTAAACACAGAACTCAGTAAGCGGAATCTCGACACAAATGGGGGAAAAGATGCCCTACTGATTCGTCTGGAAGAAGCAATAAAGCAGGAAGGTGAACATCCGCACGACGTAGAGTTTGACGTGGAAGAGGAACCAGCAAGTACAGTAGCCGACCCGGGTATAACAAGTCTGCTCCTGCAACTTAAGTCAGTCATGGACGAACAAAGGAAAGCAATAGAAGACCAAAAGAAGTCTCTGGAACTTAAGCTCGATGACCAAAAGAATTCTCTAGAACTTAAGCTGGACGAACAAAGGAAAGCAATGGACGAACAAAAGAATTCTCTAGAACTTAAGATGGACGAACAAAAGAATTCTCTAGATGCTCTGGAGAGCAAACTTGATGAGCAAAACAAGAACTTGGAATCCAAATTCGAAGCGATCGAAGAGAAAATCGAGAAGGTCGAGACGCAACTCGAAAAAGTCGAAACTAGATTCGATGAAAACTTTGAGAAACATGAAACACAGTTCGGGAAGATAGAGACTCTGTTTGAAAAAGTGGATACGCAATTCGAGAGAGTAGGAAAGCAAGTCGAAAATCTTGCTAAGGAACTCAGCAACGTGAAGAGACAGAAAGCACGGGAATAAACCGCATCACACGTCACGTCAGTGGAATCACTGACGGTCTGAGAAGAAAGGAGATGCAGCCTCCTATCTTCGATGGTCAAACATCATGGCCAATTTATAGGAGGCAATTCGAAGCGGCCACAATGACCAATAGCTGGGACGATGAAGAGAAGTCTATTGCACTCACGCTTGCACTGAGGGGTCCAGCTGCGGAGCTCTTGCAGACCATCCCGGAAGATAAACAGTAGAACTACGACTTTCTGGTTCAGGCTATCGAGATGCGGTTTGGGGATGAACACATGCAGCAGGTGTACAGGGTTCAGCTGCGTAGTCGAGTCCAAGAAAGGGGGAAACCCTCCAACAGTTGCAAGCGGATATAGAGCGACTAGCCCATCTTTCATACCCTAAAGCCAGTGACGAGCTTATCAACGGAATGGAGGTGGAAGCTTTTATCCAGGCCATAGAGGACAGACGACTGCAAATGGGTGTAAGGATGGTCCGTCGTCCGTCGTGGAATGCTCATGCAAGAGAACAGCCGTCATGGATGAAGACAAAGCTCGCGGAAGTCAAATCCGTTGCTGGAATTGCAACCAAACCGGACACCTACAACGGCAGTGCAGAAGTTCACCTAGACGAGGAAATTGTCCACATTGCGGAAGTAGGAGAAGCAGAGAGGAAGCATCCGGCGGCGATAACATCCATCCTGTCGGTCAGACTTCCCAAAAACCAGCAGTCGGGAAATGCGTAAGGACCAACTTCGCGGGGCAGAAGTTGGTTACTTGAATCGAGGCCCCCAGGACCACTATTCGAGTTTCGCAAACCAAACGGGGTAACAAGAGAATGGCAGTGGAGGCACTAATCAACAAGAAGAAGTGCGTAGCCACCATCGACACAGGTGCCACCGCCTCCATTGTAAGAAGAGATATCGTCAGAAGCTCCTGGCTACACAACACCAACAGCTACTGCCTGAAGACTGCAACAGGGGAAATGGCGAAGGTATTTGGAGAAGTTCGTCTTACGATTACTCTGGCAGGACTGACGTTCTCCCATGCGTTTCTGGTGGCAGATATATGCGACGAGTGCATCATCGGAGTAGACTTCATGAAAGCAAATGAAGTAATCTTGGACATCGGGATGCAAGTACTGAGGTATCGAAATGTGGAGATTCCGATGGTGTACGGAAGTTTGCCGCCGTCTTCTGAGACAATAATTTGGACGAAGCTGGAAGGTGATCTTGGGAGCCACCGATTCTACATAGTAGAACCAGACCCAGAGAAGCATTCTCAAAACTACATTGTGGGAAAGACGTTAGTCGAACCAAAGAACACCATGGTTCCAGTGAGGGTTTTGAACGCGACCAACACACTGTCAAACTAAGGCGAGGGGAGGTGACTGGAAAATGCACGCCGATTACCGCCGTCGCAGCAATATCTGAACGTAATGCTCCAAAACCTCTCCCATCACCTCTCCCCAGCTGAATCAGGAGCAGCGAACTATGGCAGAGAATCTTATCAATGAGGAGAATACGGCCGAACACACCTGCTACAACATCGAATAAACACTGGTGATACTAGACCAATTCGTCAGCCAGCTAGGCGCCTTCCATTGGCAAAGCAGACAGAAGTTGCAGAGATGGTGTCGGCAATGGAGAAAGAAGGTCTGATTGAAAGTTCAAAAAGTCCGTGGGCATCACCGGTTGTACTGGTTAAGAAGCAAGATGGCAACACTCGGTTCTGCGTGGACTATCGGCAGCTCAATTACGTCACCAAGAAAGACAACTATCCTCTGTCACGGATTGACGACACGCTGGACACACTATCAGGAGCCCAATGGTTTTCCACCCTCGACTTGAAGAGTGGCTACTGGCAGGTACAGATCCATTAAGGAGACCGGGAGAAAACCGCCTTCACTGAAGGAAATGGGCTATGGCAATTCACGGTAATGCCATTCGGGCTGTGCAATGCTCCGGCGACTTTCGAGCGATTGATGGAATGTGTCCTGCAAGGGTTAACATGGAAAACCTGTTTGGTATACTTGGATGATGTCATCGTCGTAGGAAAAACGTTTGCGCAACACCGAGACAATCTAAGGGATGTGTTTCAAAGGCTTCGAAGTGCCCACCTGAAGCTCAACCCCAAGAAGTGCGCCCTGTTTAGAGCGGAAGTCAAGTAGTTGGGGCACATAATTTCAGCAAAAGGAGTGAGAACCCATCCAGAGAAGGTCGAAGCGGTGAAAAACTGGCCAGTCCCCAAGGATAAACACCAACTAAGGGGCTTCCTGGGCCTAGCCACCTACTACAGACGGTTCGTGAAGGATTTTGCCGGGATCGCAAAGAACCTGCACCAGTTGACGGAAAAGGGAAAACAATTCAAATGGTCAATTGAGTGCGAGAAGAGCTTCAAGGCACTTAAACAACGGCTATGCGATGCCCCGATACTAGCTTACCCCACTCCCGGGGAAACGTTCATTGTGAATGCAGATGCTAGTAATTTCGCCGTAGGAGCCGTACTCTCTCAGGTGCATGATGGCCAAGAGAAGGTGGTTGCGTACTTCAGCAAGGTGCTCTCTAAGCCAGAAAGGAACTACTGCGTGACAAGGCGGGAACTTCTAGCTTTGATCTTGGCTACCAAACATTTTCACAAATACCTCTATGGGAGGAAGTTCGTTCTTCGCACAGACCATGCAGCCTTAAAATGGCTATTACAGTTCAAGAGTCCTGAGGGTCAGGCCGCAAGATGGATCGAAAGGCTGCAAATCTACAACTACGAAATACAGCATCGTAAAGGAAAACTCCACTCTAATGCGGATGCACTGTCCCGGAGACCATGCAGAACGAATTGTAAACATTGTGCGCGTCAGGAAGAACGGGAGCTGGTTTCCATCCAAAGAATGAGAGCCGAACCTATCGCCGGCTGGAGCGTAGATGAGATCCGGAACGCTCAGAAAGAAGACCCGGATATCGAGCCGATTCTGGCCTGGAAGGAGAACATGGAGAAACCGGATCATCAGAACATCTCTCACAGAAGCCCGACCTTAAAGGCATATTTTGCGCAGTGGGACTCCCTCCATGTCCAAGGAGGTGTTCTGAGAAGAAAATGGGAATCCTCCAACGGAAAGTCATTTGTAATGCAGCTCGTCGTGCCGCGGACGAGGGTCAAGGATTTGTTACAGGAAATGCATGGCGGGGCGTCCGGAGGCCACTTGAGAGTGAATAAGACGCTAGAAAAGGTACGAGAACGTTTTTATTGGTTAAAAGCGAAGGAAGATGTCGAAGACTGGTGCAGAAAATGCGACGTGTGTGCAGCTAGCAAGGGTCCAAGAATCAAATTCGAGGTAAGATGCACCAATACAACGTGGGAGCACCTTTCGAACGAATCGCCATTGACATCGCAGGGCCCTTTCCGGAAACCGACAATGGTAATCGGTATATACTCGTAGTAATGGACTACTTCAGTAAGTGGCCGGAAGCGTTTCCGATCCCTAACCAGGAAGCCAGAACCGTGGCGGAGCAGATCGTCTACAATTGGGTGAGCAGATTCGGTATGCCCTTGGAATTGCATTCTGACCAAGGGCGGAACTTTGAGTCAAGAATCTTCCAAGAGATGTGTCAACTACTCGGAATCAAAAAGACAAGAACACCCCGCTTCATCCACAGTCGGACGGTATGGTGGAGCGTTTCAATAGGACTTTGGACGAACATCTCTCGAAGGTCGTAGGTGACTACCAACGGGTTACTCGGTTACCCAGTGAGGTGAAATTTGGACCTCCTACCGATGAGCCCAGAAATGAAGAAGAGTACGTGGCGGACCTTAGGGAAAGGCTTAGGGACATACACCAAAGGACCAGAAGCCAGATTAAGATGACGAGCGACCGCATGAAGACCAGGTATGATGCCAAGGCAACAACGTCAGGATTCCAGGAAGGAGATCTAGTGCGGCTGTATAATCCCCATCGCCAAAAGGGGAAATCACCTAAATTGCAGCAGAACTGGGAGGGTCCCTATAGAATAGTAACCCGCATCATCGATGTTGTCTTGTTCGGGACGAACAAGTCTAAGAGGGGGGCAGTGTAACATAATGTAGCATAATAACTACGCCCCAAAAAGATGCAACACATTCCGAAGTGTCTTTTCATTCGAGGTTCGTGTCCACGGTAAGAAACGGATTATGTCTAAGACGACGTCGCGGAGTTAAGAGAGAATTATAACCGCAAGAGAATTATAACCGCAAGGGATTATTGGCTGCAGCTGTCATCTTGGAATTATTACATCAGAATTTTCTTGTTCCAGTTATCGAAGAATTTGCTAGAAGTTTCTGGCTATCAGAAATGCGACTATATAAGGACAGATGGCGATCGAGGCAAGGCAGTTGGTTTTCGAACCGCACGAAGAGATTGGATAAGTGGTAATAGGCGAAGTTGTAATTTTGTGATAAATTGAAAGTTGAGAGTTAACAAGAAGAAGTAATTAGTTTGGATTTGTGAATTAAGTAATTGAAATGAGATAAAGTGATTTGAGAAGAAAGAGACTTTGTAAGGAAAGAATTTGCGAAGAACAGTATAGTGTGAACTTGAGTTGTTCTATAGACTAGAAAATAAAGAAATAATCTCACAGAATAACGTTTTATCTACACGAGCCGTAGCTCGCATATTACAATATTTTGCCTAGACAATATTTTCCAGTTTCTAGTATAAATATTGAAAAAACTAAATTTTTTAAAAAGTGGGCGTTCATGCTCCTAGCTCAAAATTAAAGGTCTAAAAAGTGGTGAGGTACGGACAGACCGACAGACATGGTTAGATCCACCTAACTTTTGATTCCGATCATTTTTGATATATGAATTATATGTATACTTATGTTTGTATATGTATAGATATAATTGGAGGCAATTATTATCTGCATCACAACATGCTTGCATGAATGGTAGATCATGATGCTTTACTCCAAAATAGCTTGGACAGTAGACAAAATTGGTTACAGCATTAATAATCCTCCTAGGAGCATTTCAGATGTTCACTGGGTTTTCAACAATGCTAACGCAAACCTTGTTCTAAGTAATCTGTTCAGGATTCAGCTCAACATCGGTTTTTTTCGATTGGAGTCGCACGTAATCGACATGAAATTAAAAGACATGAACATGTCAGCAGAAGATATGTACTCGTAGGTCAGTAGAGACAGTTCTCACAACGGCGTTCTCATACTACTTATATTTATAACTTCTTGTTGTGGACGATATTCAAAATATCCTGACAGGAGATCGCGTTAACGTGAAGCTCCACGCGAATACTTCCATCATCATTCTACTATCAGGCTTAGGTACGCTTACTTTCTAATTTGTTTTTTATAGTGGTTGCTGAACTATTTAATATGTTGTGCCAATGCTATCATAGTAAGAGTCTGTAAGATATGGATCGGACAATATAAAAATAATAAAAAAAATCTAAAACGTACCGAATTTCGTGAATTTAATGAAAGTGGGCAGCTAGTAGCAAAGTAGCAATGCGCTGCACACAAATGCAATGCAGTTTTCCATATGGCTTAAAAACGCTGTTATTTGATACATCGTGACAGCTACATGTATTGGTTGGCTATATGTGTTAGAATATATACATTTATACGTACATGTGTGGAGTGAAATTTCGGACCAACATCTTTCGATAATTTAAATAAATTAATATTTTGGCGCTAACAGCCCAATGTAGGGCCTGGCCTAGCTTCTCGCGGCCACTCGTGCTGTGTGAGGTGACCGTGAGAAGCTTCTTTTTTTTTTTTTGTGTTTTCTTGGATTCGAACGTTAAACCTCTCGCTCAGTGATCGCGCACTTAACCAGTGAGCCACGACCCCTTTGAGAATTTACTCGTGAAATAATCTCACAGAATAACGTTTTATCTACACGAGCCGTAGCTCGCATATTACAATATTTTGCCTAGACAATATTTTCCAGTTTCTAGTATAAATATTGAAAAAACTAAATTTTTTAAAAAGTGGGCGTTCATGCTCCTAGCTCAAAATTAAAGGTCTAAAAAGTGGTGAGGTACGGACAGACCGACAGACATGGTTAGATCCACCTAACTTTTGATTCCGATCATTTTTGATATATGAATTATATGTATACTTATGTTTGTATATGTATGTATAAATTTTTATAGTTCTACCGTTACAAGCTATGTATCAAAATTAATATTCCGTATGCAATAGGGTATAAATATTGACTAACTGAATAGATTTTTTGTGTTATTTTTACTTACATGGTTTTTATGGTATCTGAAACTCCTTTAAAGACATCTTTAGAAAGGTAAGTCAGCTTTGGTGCATGTGAAATGTAACTAAAAATATGATGCAGAGAAAAATACAAATTTTATTGTAGTTCTACAGACCACATACAACATTGTTAACGCACATTGTTCTTAACAACTTCAATGGTTCAAACGCTCGCTCCTGAATAGACTCAAAGTGTCGGAGGTCCGAAAGAATTCTAAAAATGAAATTTTATAATTTAGCTTCAATGTACCATATTTCGAAAAAGTCTTACAAATCGCGCAATGAAGATGCATATACTTTTAATCCAGTACTACGAAGCAAAGGGAGTCCTGCTGATGCTATTGTCAAACGCTGCATAGATGAATATAGTTTTTGAGGTATCCGAAGTAGGGCTTCGCCCTCACACTTGCATTCTAACTCATCCTGAAAATGAATAAAGTAAGTTAAAAAAGAAAGTTCTATTCAAAATAGACCCTGTCTGAAGTTACACTATATTTATCGAAAATCAAATGAATGTTGAATGTTGTTCCCCTTATTATTCCAAGATATTAAAAACTATTAGAAATAATCAAAAAAAAAAAAAAAAAAACAATTATTGACCTAACCCCTTTTCCACAATCAAAATTCAAAAGTTATTCCAGGTTGCTCTAGTATTTAGGAATCGTGAAATATGGCAGGAAATTTAGATATTGCCATCCATTTTTTTTTTTCTAAAAATTTTCAAAAATTCCTACATCGCGATGCGGATAATATCAGCGAATTAATAAACGACAGCGAGATATTACCAGCAATGAAGTCATTTGCTATATATTAGCCTCTCGGAATGATGACATTCTACCAGTGATGCTGTAAACGTCAGAGAAAATTGTACCTCATATATAATATTTGCAATTCACAGATATAATTGGAGGCAATTATTATCTGCATCACAACATGCTTGCATGAATGGTAGATCATGATGCTTTACTCCAAAATAGCTTGGACAGTAGACAAAATTGGTTACAGCATTAATAATCCTCCTAGGAGCATTTCAGATGTTCACTGGGTTTTCAACAATGCTAACGCAAACCTTGTTCTAAGTAATCTGTTCAGGATTCAGCTCAACATCGGTTTTTTTCGATTGGAGTCGCACGTAATCGACATGAAATTAAAAGACATGAACATGTCAGCAGAAGATATGTACTCGTAGGTCAGTAGAGACAGTTCTCACAACGGCGTTCTCATACTACTTATATTTATAACTTCTTGTTGTGGACGATATTCAAAATATCCTGACAGGAGATCGCGTTAACGTGAAGCTCCACGCGAATACTTCCATCATCATTCTACTATCAGGCTTAGGTACGCTTACTTTCTAATTTGTTTTTTATAGTGGTTGCTGAACTATTTAATATGTTGTGCCAATGCTATCATAGTAAGAGTCTGTAAGATATGGATCGGACAATATAAAAATAATAAAAAAAATCTAAAACGTACCGAATTTCGTGAATTTAATGAAAGTGGGCAGCTAGTAGCAAAGTAGCAATGCGCTGCACACAAATGCAATGCAGTTTTCCATATGGCTTAAAAACGCTGTTATTTGATACATCGTGACAGCTACATGTATTGGTTGGCTATATGTGTTAGAATATATACATTTATACGTACATGTGTGGAGTGAAATTTCGGACCAACATCTTTCGATAATTTAAATAAATTAATATTTTGGCGCTAACAGCCCAATGTAGGGCCTGGCCTAGCTTCTCGCGGCCACTCGTGCTGTGTGAGGTGACCGTGAGAAGCTTTTTTTTTTTTTTTGTGTTTTCTTGGATTCGAACGTTAAACCTCTCGCTCAGTGATCGCGCACTTAACCAGTGAGCCACGACCCCTTTGAGAATTTACTCGTGCTATAAAAAAATCAGCCGTAGGTACTTTACTTTTTGTGCGATAAAATTAATGCACATATGAGTTATACATTTGTATTTCTGCAATATTAATTTCTGTTATGCGAATTTGAGCGGTAAGATTTTTATCTCGCCTAATTATTGTGCTATGATAATAGCATAAATGCAATAATAAATTAAGTTACCATTTTAGTAAAAAAACATATGGCATTCAGAAAAATGTTCGCTACATCAATGTAACATTGGAGCGATAGCAGGGCCGGACCCACCATATGTGCAGGAAGTGTAAATGCACAGAGCGCCAAGCGCTCGGGGCGCATTGTGAAGCCTAAATAAAAAAAAATAAAATTCATCTACATACTGCATTCTTTAAATTTTAGTTCGTCTAATCAGCTACTTATGCATTTCTGAACGCAATTATTTGTTTAATAATACAAAGTACATAATTTCATCTGTTCACACAAAATACCACTCATACACGACACAAGAAACTAATTCGAATAAAGCCAAAAAATCCACCTAGACTTTGCAGGGTAATTTCTTGCACAAACACTCAAAAACGACAATAGGAAAAAATCTCAAAATAATAAACCCAATCCTCAATTCCTATGGAATCATTTGAGTGAAATCGTGTTGATTTTATTTCTGCACGTATGAGATTTACTCATTTGACATATTGTTTGAAAAGAGAATGGATAAGGTAGGTATAGTTTCGACTCGTTCTCACATACGCAAACAAGCAAGAAGAGAAAAATGAACAAATAACGGTGCATTATTGTTCTTGTTGCACTTGTTATTGTTTTTCAGTTAGCCCAGATGATTTGGATTGTTTTTCGATGTTGAGCTGTTGTGTAATTAAGGAATACGCGATTTTTTTTTTATAATTTGCGCGCGCCAAAGAGGATATGAATACTCTTATACTATTATGGGACACGGGCGTTTGTGAAGGAGAGAGAGAGAAAGAAAGATTTAGTGTAGTGGTTTGATACTTAGATGGTATTAAGTTTCTGTAAACTCCAAGGGTAGCGTCAAGATAACTGGGGAGCTTGTTTGTTTTGCTTTTGTCGTTGCTCATGATTCACAGTATTTTTTTCCATCCTCCTAATGTCATCATCACGATCAAGTTGCATTTTCAGCCATATGACCACTCTACTGCCAGTGTTATGCCTTCGCAGTAGAGTTGACTTAGCTTCAGCTAATGATCGACTTTTTTATTTATTTCATACGAAATAATTAGATGATTCTTGACATCAGGATTTGAACCGTGAACTAACAGCGTGACAAGTGATGATGTTACCACTACACTACGGCCACCCTCGATTCAATTGAAAATAATAATAATAAAATAAATAATACATACACAACTTATTTCTTTTCAAAGTCGCGATTTTATATTTTACGAAAGTTAAGTGAAAGGTGGAACTGTGGAAGTGCCTGTTCTGAAAACGAACAGTTTTTTGTGTTGTTCATAATTAGCAAAGAAAATGGACAAAAAAAAGCCTTCGGGGGCAGAAAATAGGGAAAGTCGAAGACTTGTTGAAGCCGAAAATAAAAAAATAGGAAAAAAGACTGTATACATTTTTGATATGCAGCGTTGAATTTGTAGTTGAGGTAAGTTCTTTGGGAAACACAATTATGTCGATACAGTAGAAGCAGAAAGGAGTTTAGGTACAGTTAAGGTAGGAGCTCTAGTAAATTCGGAGGAGTTTTTTTAAGATCCAAGTAACTGGACAAATTCATCAGGCGAAGATATAAAAAAATCGTAGAAAAGGGCCCAATTTAAGTTCAGGATCATTCTTTTCAAAAACTAATAAGAGGAGATTTACAACTTCCAGTTATCAACGAACTGGCAAGGTAGTTCCGAGGGCTTGGCTGATTTATTCGAAATCAAGAGATTCTGTGTTTTGTTTTGTTTTGTTTGCAACGAACAAAAATTCTCAAGCTTTGTCAAACACAGGTACAGGATGTTCCGACTGGCCACATTTAAGTGTAGTTTTAAAAAGTCATGAGAGTAGTCTATTTCACATGCAAAATTTTAAATCGTGGAAATTTTTCGAAAAAAGTTTGAGGTCAGGCACAACGATAGACTCAATTTTCGAAAGCTCAAAACAAAGCATTGGAGAGTTGTTTTGCAAAGACTATTTAGTTTGGTTAAATTTCTTGGTTCTCAAGCATTAGCTTTTCGAGGATCTTCTGACGTGTTGTTTGAGTTCAATAATGGTAACTTTTTACAGCTTGTTGAGGAAGTAGCCTCATTTGCTTTGGTTCTAGGACAGCACTTGAGGAGAATAACGGATCAAGAAACCAAAAATAAATATTTGAGCAAAAATATACAGAATGAAGTAAGTATCTTTTCCACAACTGTTACCAATAAAATTGTGTCAATGCTAAAAGAGGCCAAATACTTTTCCCTTACTGTCGACTCAACAACCGACAAAAGTCGTATAGAACAAGTAACTATTGTCGTTAGGTTTGTGCATAGAAAGCAAAACATATTTCAGGTTCGAGAGCATTTCTTAGGGTTTTTGAAAGGAGAAGACAAGACCGGAGAAGGACTTATAAAGTTAATTTTAGACAAACTCGAATTCCATGGAATTTCAATAAGCAACTGTCTTGGTCAAAGATACGATAATGGTTCAAATATGAGGGAAAAAGACGCTGGTGTTCAGAATAGAATTTGAACCCTTGAACCAAGAGCATTTTTCGTCCCATGCTGCTCGCATTCCTTGAATTTAGTAGTCAATGATTCAGCTCATTAGATGCTGTTAAGTTTTTTGACACAGTTCAATGCTTATATAACTTTGTTTCAAGTTCTACAACGCGGTGGGGCATTTATAAAAAAATGTGCCAAACCTTACTATGAAACCTCTTTCAGAATCAAGATGGAAAAGCAGGCTAGATGCTTTAAAACCCTTAAAAACAAACTTAGGAGATATATATGAAGCCCTTATAGAAATATCTGAGAGACGAAATCCTGAAGCAAAAAAGTCGGGCTTGCACAAGACACTCATTTGGCTCGGACCGGCCCTGAGCGAGAGCAACGAGTATATGTACTTTGCCGAAAAAAAAGCTATTCACCCAGGAGCTATTGAAAACATATCTGAAATGCATAGCCTTAATCGAACAATAATTATTTATTTATTTTGCAAATTGGACAATACGAGTATTATCGTACAAAATTAATTTTACCACAATAATTTGTCGCATATTTCTATAGTCATGGCACGAAATATTAATGTCCTACCTTCTGCTGGAATATATTGTATTATACAAAGAACTCGAAGGCAGGCATGACGGAATGAATTGAAATTAATATACATATGCGTTTCAATGTTTAGTAACGTCCTTCAGTCCCTTACCACCGAAAAACTATTTTGATTTGAGAACCGTAGCTAATAATTACGTAAGCGATAACATTTAAGTATATAAGCCTCCTAAGTCAATAAAGGATCGCCAAAAAATACGTACATGCTCTTCTACGGCAAGGTATACTACTCTTTTTTGAATAACTTTGTTAAAAAATAAAATACATTATTTTTGTTCACACACATGTTTTATTGAGGATCCGGACAGATGTCCGCCTCTATTAGCCTGAAAAATGCGAACTCTTTTCATTAAATATTTCACAACATTTCATGTTGGCCGATATTCCACTCGATATTCATCTCGAATATTTCGATTGAGTTGCTGCAGTATTGTGATTTATTAATACACACCCTACTCTTTTGATGTCCTCATAAAAATAAATCCAGAGCTATTAAATCTGTTAATAGAATAATTATGTATATTTTTGCGTTGGCTATATGCGATGTGGCACTGCCCTGTTGAAACCACATGTTCAGCAAGCCCAAAGCATTCAATTCAGGTCTCAATAAAATTTTCAATCGTATGGTGGAATCGTTTTCCGGTCACAGTAACTCCACATCCATCTACGGTCCAATGACCAAATAGCGTACCACACTCACTTTTTCCGGATGTAAAAGTGACTCATGAATAACTTGTGGATTTTCATTGGGCAATAACCAACTGTTTTGTTTGTTAACATAACCATTTAAATGAAAATGTGTTTCATCACTCATTAAGATTTTTCATTAAAATCAAAGTTATCATTAACAAACATTTTGATAAAACGTTTTATTTACCAAACCACTTTGATTTATCGTCTAAGCTTTACAAATGTGAAATAAAAACTGCCAAAACAAACCAATTATAAAATGGCGGATTGCCAAAGTAGTATATCTTTCCGTAGACTACTCTGTATAAAAAATCATTCATAATGAGAAAATATCGATATGGAGAACCATGGCTTCCATGTTACAATATCATTTTTGTAAATAATGTTTGATATGCAAAATGCTAGTGCAATATACCAGAAAGTAAAATTAAATCACATAAGTGACATGGTTAAGGTAACAAAACAATTTCCAAAAAGATTCTTTCAATTTCGTTCATTCTTACAATATAAAAGTGATCGGCAACGAACCCAAGGCATGATTTAATGAATACAAGCTGAATATGAAATCATGTATTGTTCCAAAACAACTTATTGGACTAACACCAGAATCAACATGTCTTGAGTTCCAGTTCAGGTTATTTGAGCCCTCAGGTACCCATTTTTCAAAAAGAATCATTCAAATTGGCCTATTTGTGCATGAATTATCATGAACGAACAGAATGGAAAAATTTAACAAAATTCACTCTCCTTTAGTTTCGGAAAGTGTCATTCAAATCGGTGCAGTGTTGCAGTTACAGTAAACAAAAAATGTCCCGAATTGCATAAAATTAACTGCATTTTCACTAATCCCATTGACAAAAAAAGTAATAGTACCTGATAATCGATTAATATTTGCTAAAGTTATCGTGAACGGAAAAAAAAAATAAAAACGGCGCTAAATTAACTGTATTTTCGAAACCGTTCATTCGATTACCACCGAGATCAACAGATCTTGAGTCCTACTTCAAGCTAACACTGGAAGAAGCGAAAGGCAATGCCACAGAAAGACACACAGATGCACAGACGCACGCACAGCTATATCGAAACGACTTTTTTTTAATTTTAAGTATTGTCAAACCAAAGTAAATGGATCGCATCAATGATTCTTTATTTACTAGATCTCTTTGAAAGCCCGGCGACTACTACTCTCTTCTCGATACAATCAAGGGTATTTATAGCTCTTTAAGTTAACAGCTTGGCCATCCTCACCTCATCGTGTCCTCACGATCAGCATCTGGATCGACTTGACTGACATCCACGTTCCCATCCGCAATCGAAGCGTCGTCGTTACCAAAGTCGTCATTCGCTCCAACGAGTCCTTCGTCCGGCTACTCCACCACGGCTTGAGCTTGTCTGAACTCATCACGGTGCTGAGCCTCCGTTGATTTCTCTGCATACCTGGGATGTCCTCCACAACAAAACGATCATTGGGCAGGACAGCTCCAGCTTGCGGAATTCCCCAGTCGCGACTGCTTCATGTTCGAACACCTGGCCCTCCTCGATGTTCCGCAGCGCTTTCTCTCACCTTCGGTCCATTTCTTCTGGTTCGACCGGTTTCATCTTTCCCAGTTCCAGCAGCAGCTTGTTTCCCAGGATGTCCCTCGGCGTATACATGAACAAAAGCTCATGTGGGCCTGCTTTCTTTTTTGAACTCCTTGCTGTATTCAAACCTGCAGGTAACCGACCGCAGGTAACCGGCCCAGTCCTTTCTCGCCGAGTGAGCGGTGTGCTGATATGATTGTCTGGTTGTACCGTTCCACCCGTCTGTTCGCTCGCGGTGTCCTCACTGCGGTTTTGATGTGCTACACCCAATGGTTATCGCAGTACTGCTAATTGCCTTTGAGGTGAGCGCTGTTCAACGATCAGTTACCACCCGTCTCGGTACGCCAAAATACCCGGATATGTCAGCCATATCGTTGAGTACCCTCATCGTGTTCACTGATTTTACCGCTCGTAAGACGACGTGCTTCGTAAAATTATCGACGATAGCCAGTACGTACCTGGTCCCTCCTTTCCCTCGAGTGAAAGGTCCGAGATGATCCAGGTGCACTGTGTCAAACGGCAATGACACTCGTTCCGCACTATGTATCTCCCCTTCCAGCTTTCCATCCTTCCATTTCGAGTAGGCGCAGTCCACGCATGCCTTGATATATTCCCGAGTGAAACCACGCATCCTCGGGTACCACTACGTTTCTTGCATTCGGGTCATGTTCTTCTCGTCCGCTAAGTGGCCCACATAGTCATGGCAGACCTTTGAGAATACGCCACCGTATTGCGTGCGGCACCACCCATTTCTCAGCTCCTCCCACTAGTCAGAATAGTTTCATCCCTCGGAGTTTGAAGTCTTTCTGCAGCTGTCGCTTTGAGCTCGTTAGTTCGTTCGACTTCAGTTCCTTGATGATTGTGCCCAATTTGTTATCCTGCCACTGCATGGTAGCCAGCCAATCATCGTCCGTGATATGCAGGTTGAGGACATGCAAAGACGCTCCTTCCATCACCTTTTCTTCTTCCACCGGCTCTCGACTTAGCGCGTCCACATAGGCCGCCTTCCTTCCAGGTTGATGTACCATTTCAAAAGAGAACTCCTGCAGATTGAGCCATCACCTGCCCACCCGTGGAATAATCTTCGGCTTGTTCTTTGTGACCACAATGGCTGCACAATCCGTGACTACCTTGGATTCCCTACCCAATATATAGACCCGGAATCGATCAAGACTATCCACGATGGCTAGCACCTCTAGCACGTAGGAGAGCTATTTCTTCTCATCGACTGACAGTTTGCGGCTGTAAAACATTACTGGGCGCAACACCAAGTCATCCTTCCCTCTTTGGAATAGTATTCCGATCAGCCTCATGGATGAAGCGTCTGTGTGCACCTCATGTTCGCACTCGGGATCGAAGATGACCAGCACCGCCGGACTACTCAGGGCTTCCTTAAGCCTGCGGAATGCGTCACCCATAAGATCTCCCGATCTGTTTTCAACAGCTCCTTGAGAGTTACCGCTATCTGGGCATAATTCCGGAAGAACCCGGTGAGTTCCAGAAGTCATACTTCATGGATGTTCCGTGGCGGTGGGAACTCCATGATTGCTGTCGTCCTTCGTCGGCTCGGCTTCAGACCATCCTTTTCGACCTCGTAACCAAAAAACTCTATATCGGATTTAAAGAAAACACATTTACTTACGTTGAGTGTCAACCCGCAATTCTGGAGTGCCTCCAGAAAGCCTTCTTCCACGGTTTTGCTGGCAATGATAGTATCGTCCAGATACACCGCAGCATCACCCTTCCACAATAGTGACTTCATCGCGTTCATGCACGCCTGGAAATGCGCCGGAGCATTTACGAGACCAAAGGGCATCCTGTTAAATTCGAAAGACCCCCCGAAAGACCGTCGTGAAGACGGTGTACTTTTTGATTTGCTCCTCCATCGGTATTTGATGGTAACCCGACGCCAAGTCCAGTACGGTGAAGACTAAGTTCCCACGTCGATCATTGACATGGGGAACTTTCGCTTAACCGTGACTTTGTTGAGAGCTCGGAAATCGATACAGAACCTATCTGTTCCGTCCTTTTTTGGACGAATCCTATTGGCTTCTCCGACGTCTCCAAAGTCGAAGGCCGCAACAAATATCCTCCCTTTCTCCACCTTCGGATACACCTCTTCGGCCGGTAGATTCTGCTGCGTTGCTTTCTGCATGCTGTCCCTAATGGACTACCTCTTAAACATACATACATTTCGTTGAGTTCCTTCGTTTATTTTTCTAACTACGGTGCTTTGAAGTCTTTGCAACTTATCGAGAAGGGTATTAGATGCATTATCCCAAGCAAGTATACCATACCTTAGCTTAGATTCAACTAGGGCATAGTATAGTATCTGCGACGTTGAGTAGTTCTTCAGGTATACAACTCCAAAAAGCGCCTTCTTGAGATCTAACCGTAGTTTATCAATACGTTTGTCCAAAAAATATAGTGGCTATAGATGGTAACACCCAGGTATTTGTAACTGTCAACTATTTCGATCTGTTCAACTGGTAGTGCTCCTGTACAATTGTTCTTCTTTTTTTGTATAGTTTGTTGGGTTGCTTTGTGGTGTGGTCCTCTTAT
Source organism: Pocota personata (assembly GCA_963082735.1). Lineage (NCBI taxonomy): Eukaryota > Metazoa > Arthropoda > Insecta > Diptera > Syrphidae > Pocota > Pocota personata. The sequence goes on along the minus strand of OY720429.1, from coordinate 177,147,152 downwards.
GTGCACCATCTTCTTTTTTGATGCATTTATTATTAGACCATCGTCGTGGCACCAATTGACCGCTTTGTTGAATTCTTCTTGCATTATATTTGTCGCTGCATCGAGACATCTATGACGGACTACTATCGCCGTATCGTCAGCATAGGCATATGGACTACTATTCTCGAACACACGAAGCAGCTCGTTTGTGTACAATATGAAAGAATTGGGCCCAACTTTGAACCTTGTGGAACTCCATACTTGTCTTTGATTTTTACACGAAAATACATGTTCGTCAAGTAGTCCTCAAGCCAGTTCGATAAAGTCCCTCGAATTCCCAGTCTGTTAAGCACTACTATCATTTTCTTGTGGTTTAGCGTATCAAAAGCCTTGCTGAAATCCATGAAAAGTACTAGGACGTGATGGTTTCGATTTAGGTTTTCGTTGACGATATTGGTAAATTCTGATAAGAGTTTCCCCTTGCTCTTGTTCTTTTGGAATCCATATTGCTTTTCATGGATAATTTTGTGCTTATAAATGAAACTAAGCAGCCTTCTGGTCACTACTTCCTCCAAACATTTATCGATTACCGGTAAGATTGATATTGGCCTATAGTTGCCTATTTGCCCTTTTGCTCCATTTTTATGAATGGGACGTACCACAGCTGTTTTCAGTTTTGGTGGAACTTTAGGTTGCGTAAAGCTGAGGTTCATAATTTTTGCAATAACGGGGACAAATACGAGAGCATGTGTCTTCAAATCAATCGCCCTAATTCTGTCAACACCCGGTGATTTATTGGAGTTCATCATCCTAAGGATATTTAGCACTTCGGCCGCACTGCTTTCTTCTACGAAGATGGAATTCCCAACAAAAGTATTCATGTGGTCAGAAACAATTACGTCGCAAAGTTTGGTTACAAAAATGTTTAGCATACTCATTTGATAGAGATGTGATACATTTATCTATCAGGAGATTTTTGATTATGGCCTCATCGAGGCTAAGTTTTTTCCGACCCATGATTTAGTTTATTAGCTTCCACTGTATGAATTTATTTTTGTAAAATGTTCCTTTTTGTAGGTTGATTTCCTTATTCACCTTATTCCGATAGCACTTATACTCTTGTTCGTATGTCTGGTTTAGTCTATTGTTTTTCCATCTCTTGTATATTGCATCCCGTTTACGACATTTTCCAATAAGATCCGAAATCATCCATGGATTCTGCTTCAGTCTAGTGCACAAACTTCTCCTAATTGTTGATTTTTCATAAATTTCGTGCATTTTGGCAGCAAATTTTTAATACAAAACGTCAACATTTGTTTCTAATAGTAGTTCGCCCCAGTCCGTCATATGTATGAGATCGCCCATCACATTTTTACTAATATACGACCAATTGTATTCTGCTAACTCTTTCTGAATTGTGGCAGTTGTCCCATACAAAGTTGCATAATGGTCTGAGATTTTACACTCAATAATGGCCGCATATATAAGGTTTTCTGTAGTTTAACCAGAATGTGGTCTATTAGCGTCGTGGTACCCCTGTTTAGATCCTCTCTTGTATTTTTTTCATTTACGTTTATCATGCCAACTGACGCCGACATCTCTGGGTAATCTTTAACGTAGTTTCTATTAGTTTTGCGGAGGTTGAGGTTCATATCACCCATTACAATGACACCTTTCTTTGTGCCGATACTCTTCAATGAAGTTAGGAATACTAAATCCTGGGGGCCTGTACAGTCCAATGATGTGCTTTACCTTTCATGGTTCTTGGATTTTTATTTTTATACTTTCGTACGCCGTTGCTATGTGATTTACCCTTTCATATTTTATAATATCTTTAATAAATATTACAACGCCACCACCCCTGCGTTCATTCCAATTTAAAAATTCCGCATTGAAACTTTCTATGGACTATTTTCTTCTCGTTTAATGTTTATTTCAATGATTTCTATTAAATTCAAATAATTGCTAATGTTTGCGTAGAATGCATTCCAATTTTTACGAAACGATCTTATATTTAGACAACAAAAATTCATTTTTTTTATTTCATTTATGTTTATGTCGCTAAAGCCATGTATTACCCTACAATCTCCGTGAAAAATAATACTATAATCTCTGTTTGTGTTATCCATTGACTTTTCAAACAGTTTTGATCATCTGTGATGCTCTTATACTAATACATTTAAGTGTCATTTTACTTATGTCACTAACAGTACTTATAGAACTGCTTGACTGTTTTCATTTTTACGTGCTAATATTTTTCCTGCATTCTCCCACACATAGCTTCAGCCTGCGGCTGGTCTAGGAGTTTCTGCCCAATTATCATCGGATATGACTGGCTCTTGTCCGGAACGACTAGAATCTCGCACCAAGAGGTCAAATGATCCACCGAGACCTCCGCATACGCTCGCCCCACTGTGTAACAACCTCCACCGCCGAATCCATTAAGCCTCGTCTTGTACGGAGCGTACTTCAAGTTCTCCTCCTCTGCATTCGATCTACGCAGTGTTACGCAATCGCTCAAAAGATCAACGAACGCCGCGACCTGGTACCCACTCACCCTTGCCGTCTTCAAGTATTCGCTATTGTCCTGCTCCATAATTAATTGCGTTTGGCCACCTGTTCGTCGAGAGACTGTATCTCTACGCCCTCTACTCTGGGGCTGCTCGCTTGGTGCCGGGCAATCTCGGCGGTAGTGCCCCGTTTGTTGACATCCAAAACACCTTACCTGTCTTACTGAATACCCCCCGTACCCGCCTTGGGTTCTGTTTCTCGTATCGTCCTCGGTTTCAAGTCTCCGACCAACAAGACCCGGTCGATCAGCTCATGCTCATGTTCGCAGCGGTTATGCTCGACACGCCTTCAGATATTCCCCCTCTGCCATTCCCAGCACAATGTACTTGAGAGTGGCTGACTCCTCTAAGCGACCTCGGGACGAAATCCTCTTCATCTCGAAGATATATTCCTCGATATCCTCTTGGGGTTTCTGTCGCCTTTCCCGTAGCAGTTTGTGGATCTCCACAGCATCGTCGTTGGTAGGAAAATTTGTCGAAAGGTCTTCCAAAAACTGGTCAATGGATTCGTGCAAAGCCCTCTCACTCCATAGCTTCGCAGGTCCAGCGAGTCTCGTTGTCGCTGCCATCAACAGGAGTTTGTCGTCTAAGTTATAGGTCTCTCACTTTTCCAATTCATGCCTATGGCAAAAGACCAGACCTCTTCTTTGGGTGATATTCAGGGATCATCTCCATAATGTCTCGCACCATTAAATGGCTTCTAAGAACGTTTTCAGTATTCTTCTTGTCGGCCGATGCCTGTATCTTCGAAGCAGACACTTCGCCTGGAGCACCTTCAAACTTGCATATTGCCCCTAATTCACCTTTCAGAGCAGACACTCCATTTGTACGCTCCGCAGTACCAAATCCTAACTAACAAAATTTCAGATGCCAGTCGCAATTTCCAATCACCAAAATCCGACGTCTTCTCTCTTCTCTTGTTCTTTTTTTTTTTTTTTTTTTTTTTTCTTTAGCAGCGTGCTGAACCTCTGCACTTTTCATCGAGTGTGTATCGTCAGAAGCAAATGCGAACGTTTCTCTACCCCACTTCTGATAATGTTAAACCAAAGTAAATGCAACGCACCGTTTGCTCAATGTTTCTTTATTTACTCGATCTCTTTGAAAGCCCGGCGACTACTACTCTCTACTCGATACAATGGAGGCTGTATATATTGTAAAATAATGTAGCATAATAACTACGCGCACAGATGTAGGCAACACATTCCGAAGTGTCTTTTCATTCGAGCATAATTTCATTCCGAAGTATCTTTTCATTCGAGGTTCGTGTCCACAGTTCGTGTCCACGGTAAGAGACGGATAATATCTAAGACGACGTCACGGAATTAAGAGAAAATTATAACCGCAAGAAATTATTGTCATCTTGGAATTATTACATCAGAATTTTCTTGTTTCAGTGGTCGAAGAATTTGCTAGAAGTTTCTGGCTATCAGAAATGCGACTATATAAGGACAGATGGCGATCGAGGCAAGGCAGTTGGTTTTCGAACCGCACGGAAAAGTGATAATAAGCGAAGTTGTAATTTTGTGATAGATTGGAAGTTTAGAGTAAACAAGAAGAAGTAATTAGTTTGCATTTGTGAATTAAGTAATTGAAAGGAGATAAAGTGATTTAAGAAGAAAGAGACTTTGTAAGGAAAGAATTTGCGAAGAATAGTATAGTGTGAACTTGAATTGTTCTATAGTCTAGAAAAATAAAGAAATAATCTCACAGAATATCGTTTTATCTACTCGAGCCGTAGCTCGCATATTACAATATCTTATATCGCATACAATTTTTTTTGGTACGATTAGAGCACTTTTACACGCGAAGACTCGAAACAAAAGACACCTCGTCATTCTCTTTCGGTGTCGTGTGTTACTTTTAGACGTGGAGATTCTATCGATTAGGATTTTCTATATTTCTGTTTCTCGCTTCATTCGTATTTTACTGTATTCAGTGGTGATTGCCACACACACACGAAACACATTCACACCAAAACCGCACTCACACCAAAAATTGTTCCGCAAGATACGCACTCGACACTGAGAAAAAAAGAATGAAGCAAATGAAAACAATTACGAACGAGGCAAAAGAAAACACAAAAAGTCTTTCAGATTCTTCTACCCGGCCGACACGGACGACCCCCTTTACTTCTCTCCTCCCTTTCCTAAAAAATTGGTGTCTTTCATTTCGACTCTCCACGTGTAAAAGTGCTCTTACGTGAAAGTAATAAGTATTTGGGTGAACAAATTTTAAAATTATAAAAATGTGTACCACAGTCACCAATATTTGAAAAAAGGGTCCAAAATCCACTGTTTTGAAATTTAGTCAAGGATAAATTTGAACAAAGGACATCTTATTACACATTTTATACTAAAATTATTTTTTTTTAAAATGTAATGAGAAAAATTATACTAATAACACATTTCAACTTTCCCCTAGAAATTTCCTAGTCCCTAGAATACCAAAAATTTCACTGTTTTTCTGGCAATACTGCAGCTACTATTTTACTACTTTAATTTTTGTACTAATTTAATGATTTCTAACTTGGTAATCAACTCATTTAGGCCATTAAATTTCATGGAGGTTGATAGTTGCTAGTGGGGCTATTGTGCACTCACCTTGAATTCATTTGTTGCGTTCCAGCAATTACACTCCCATCCGCTTACGGCTTGTGAACTATGTTGTATTAAGGACGCTTCAACAACATTCAACTGTAAATTATTGGTTTTTACTGAGTTGGAAAGTATTTCCTCATTATCAAGTGTGATATCAGATAAGGCTAACATTTCAGCACAAATCATTGGTATGAGGATTAAGAATATAAGGCAATGTTCTATTGAGCAGCCAGTTAAATGTTTCATGCAATGCGATGCGGTGTGTACCCTCTTCAACATGTTGTGGCGAGCTTTGCTCCCTGTACAGCAAAAGTTGTAGAAATGCGGCTTCTTTAACGGCCCTCCTATTTTTTATATAGAAAATCAGGCACCATTTTGGGAGTTAATTTCCACATGTAGATTTACATTGTCCATTTTGCATTTATTAGCGGGAATGTCTGAAAAAAGGGCATCATTAATAATACGGTTTTTATTCAATTTTAATGGGACTAATGGAAAGGAAGGAAGTGAAGCAAAGTACTTTGTTTGAATGACACGGGCAGTCGGCAATATTTTCAGTTTAATGTTGTTGTTTTAGCGTGTATTTACAAAGAGTTTTAAGATCGTAAGGCAGGACTAAGAATAAGTACTAATAAATAAGGCTTTATTCGCCGGGTTGTGGTGAATTCTTTTGGCTTTATTTTACCAGAAATTTATTTTGAAGAAATTATAAATTTAGAAAGTGCCATGTATGTATTTCAGTATCTACGTAAAAAGCTTTTAAACTACTGGGTGTATTTCAAAAAGGAAACAAAAAAAACTAGTTCCCTTATTAGACGAAAGTTCCATGGAGCTACCGCTTACAGTGGCTGAGTAATTAACGACATCCTAAATGAAATTCAAACTCTAAAACCGGATATATGTATGTACACCTGCAATATAATTGAAGAAAAATTTTGTGCTCAAAAGATTGACAAACACCTCGGTATACGTATACACAGTTCAATTATATTTTACAATATTTAGTTTATTTTTGAATGAAAATGTAGAGTAACAAAATTATAGGAGGGTTGCAATCCATCTCTGACGGATTGTTATATAGGTATACTTGTCCACTATCCGAAATCGGTATTTCAATTCTAACCTCAAAATTACTAACAGCCGATTTTGAAAAAAAATCGATTTTATCGAAAACGACTCTAATGATTTTGTTCAAATTGAATAGTTAAGTTACGGTGGACATATGCCAACAGATGGCGTACCAACTTATTAGTTTGTTATTGAAGATTTGCTATTTCTCCGCTATGAATCAATCGATTTTGTTCGAAATCAATATTTCAACAATATTTAACATGTACAAAATTATAGCACACCAAGTTTTGTAAAAATTTCGAAATATACATATACCTTTTTTATTTTCAACGAATTTATTAAAAAGAAAAACTCTGTTTAAATTTTAAATTTGAGAGATTTGCAGAAAAACAACATATAATATAATAACTTATATATAATATAATTTCCCTATTTTTTATTTTTTCAATTTTCGTTAATCATTTTTTTTAAACTTTTATCGATTTTTTTCGAGTCACGTGATTTTATTTCGCTTAGCAGGATTTCATGTTTTCTGAAAATAGATATAAGAGAGAGGTTGTCCGACATTCAATACGATTTTTTCAAAAATTAAAACACTATTAAACCTCAGACCCGAGGAACATACACATGTAAAAAGTTTAATTGATCTAGTTCAAAATTTAAGGCCTCACAAGTTGTTACATACGGACGAACGGAGATGGCTAAACAAATGTCGCTATTGATTTATTATACCTCTACGTTACAGACTATGCATTAAAATCTGTATACATAGAATTTTCTGCAAACAGGGTATACTCGTAATTATTTTCATTTACTCTATCATCTACAGTGTTGAGGGGACTTACATATATAGGGTCATCCAACAAGAGGTGTCATTTTAAATTTCGCGCCATTGATGAACTGTCAACATTTAGCTATCATTGCGATCACTTTTGATAAGTAAAAACTATGAGGTTAATAAATATGGATCGATACATACTCGCACAACGTGTTGAAATAGTGAAAATTCACAAAAACGGTGAAAATATCGCGGTTTCGTGAGGTTCGCACTGCTTTTGGTTATCATCAAGCACCTTCTCGCACAGCTATAGTGAATTTAATCGGTAAATTTGAACGTCTCGGACAGGTTAGTGATGTGAAGACTCCAATTCGTGATCGTCCGGCAAGGTCAGCTGAAAATATTACCACCGTAGCTGAGAGTGTGATGGAAACCCAGGTGTGTCCATTTGGAGACGATTACAGGAATTGGGCGTATCCGCAACCACTTTGCACCACATATTTGCATAAAGATCTTGGCCTACATGCTTATAAGGTCCAGTTGACACAAGAATTGAAGACAGCAGACCACGCACAACGCCGTGCTTTCGCTGATTGGGTGCTGGAAATGAATGAACGAAATCATGATTTTTTACACAGAATTATTCTGAGTGATGAGGCTTGGCTTCGAAAACCCAAGAAAAATATTGCAACAACCTCTCCATCCACAACGAGTGATAGCTGGTGCAGTTTTTGGGCTGGCGGTGTCATTGGGCCATATTTTTTTTCGAAAATGATGCTGGTGCGACCGTTTCAGTGAATGGATTGCATTACCGAACGATGATGACTGACTTTTAGCCTGAAATTGGTGCTATGGACATAGTCGACGTTTATTTTCAGCAGGACTGCGCCACATGCCACACAGCCGCCGAGATCGTGTGATTTAACATGATTAGACTTTCTCCTTTAGGTATATGTAAAAGATAAAGTCTACGCCAATGCTCTACCAACGATTCATGTAATTCCACCAACGGTGCTGCAAATTTGGATTCTGCTGATCGTACTGATTAATTACTGACCAGCAGTCAACGGCAGGGGATCAACGCTGATTTCATCTATTCCACCCTAAATTTGCAACATTTATTCGCAGAAACTTTGCAATGGTTTTACCGTTTCCGTGGTAGTCGGCAACGTGTCGGATGTTGGTAGATACCGGATAATGATCCGGTGACCTTGGTGAGTCGATCTGTCATTCCTTCCAATACCCGTTTCCTCTCCGGCAACGTAAGCCTGCAGGCCTTATGCGGCTCAGTTCAAAGTTCTCATTATTGGCGTACTCAAATTACACTTGGTCGATTCAAATGACTAGTTAAATTACTAGTGGTTGATTTCTCTCTTCCCGCTGGCTGCCACGTCATCATTTCATTCATTTTTCATTTTTAGTGCATTTTTATTAATCAATTTATTAATTTACATGCTAGACAAAACGCTTAAAACTAGCTTAACTAACTTAAATATTCTTCTTCTAACTTACTGGCCCTATGCGGGCGCTCTAAGTTAAACCTAATACTTAAAACTATGTCTTTCGACGTAACGTACATACATTTTTTATTTATTTCATTATTTTACTTTTGGTTTTTACTAAGAAAAATAGATAAAAAAAAACTTAGTAAATGAACTTTTTTTTTGTATTCTTATATATAAAACTTATAAACTACCTTAAAATAAATCTTTAAATAACTTATTCTACCTTAATCTATCTTATTCTACCTTACGTAATTATATACGTACTTTTTTTTGTTTTTTTTTTTTTATTTTTTTTTATCAAGTGCTGTTTTTTTTTAAATTTCTTTAAATTTCTTCTTTTTTTTTATCCAAGTGCTGTGATAAATTTTTATTTTTTATTTTTTATTTTTTTTTACCTATACACAATATATCTAAAATACCTAAACCTAAACTATGTAAGTCGGCCATAGGCAAGAACAGCCAACTTTAAACCTCAAACAGGCTACCCTGGATTAGGGGGAAACGACGAAGGAGTCTCCTCTCTTTCTGCTAGCCACCAGAAATGACCGTACTGACGTTGTACGTCATCAACATCGCGACCCGATACTGCCCTACTAAACCGGAGACGCTCCACACTGTGTGCAACGTCTCTGTCGTAGTTGAGTCGCCTATCCACAGCTGTCCGAGCAACGTGGAAGATTAGCGGCACTGCCAATCTGTCCTGGATCAGACCTTTCTCATCAAAATAGAGGAACGCCTCTGGGGGAACAAAGCCGTTAAGGCGCACTCTCTCGTGATACTCATAATTGGGGTAATAAGCCCCAGAGATCAGGTTGTTCGTCGAGCTCATTGCTCTTGCAATGTGCCTTCGAATCAGCTTGATAACGAAATTATCCACTCTTATTAGGTTAGCCCTGTTGTATAGGACCTCATTGGGATAGAATTTTATGTACTGGGACTCCGGTGTTCTGTATAAATGGAGGCAAGCCCGAAGGTAAGACCTCTCAAACACCCGAATCTTTCCAACAAGCTTGCTCCCACGTTGAACCACACGGGACATCCATATACGAGCATGGGCCGGAAGAGGGCCATGTAGCAGATTACCTTTACCCTTGCATCGAGTTGCTTGCTATAAAAAAGTCTATTTGTAAGGGCAAAAGCACCTTTGGCTCTGGAAAGAGCAGCATCTATATGTTTGTTAAAATATAGATATTGGTCTAACCAGAGCTCCAGGTATCTGACTACACTTCGACTCGCAAGTGGCTGTCCGTGTGGTCCAACGATTGAGAACTTTCGCCAATTCTTTCTGGTATCCCTAGAGACACCATACAATGGCGTCCTAAAAAGAATAGTTTCCGATTTCTGGAAGTTGATCTTCAACTTCCAATCATCGCAATATCGCTGAATCTTATCGAAGTCACGTTGCAAGAGAATTGCAATTACTTCGATTTTTGACCCTGATCTGTACGCGATCGAGTCATCTGCGTACGCTATGGCATGGTGAAGTGATCCTATGAGATCGCTTGTGTAAATATTGAAAAGGATCGTTGAATTAACCGCACCTTGTTGCAGACCGTTTTTAATTAGAAATGTTCCAGCAGAAGTCACATTGCCATTTTTGACAATGAACTGTCTACTGGTGAGCATGTTATGAAGTATATACAGCAGTGGTTTGCTTATGCCCAGCCTGCTTAGCTTGTAGAAGAGTCCCTCTAACCATACGGTGTCGAAGGCCTTCTCCAAGTCAATCAGACAGGCACCCTTGCATTGGTTCTTGCTTTTGTTCCATTGGATATCCGATACCAGTTTAGATGCGGCATGTATTGTATCATGCCCCGCCTTAAAACCGAATTGGTTATCCGGAATTATATTACTGTTCTCAGTCCACTTAAGCAGGGCTCTATTGATCACTTTCTCGAATACCTTGCTGATGTTCGGAAGGAGACTTATCGGAAGTGTCCTTACACCGTTTGGGGATGGGTTGTATCACTGCTGTTTTCCAATGCGCTGGATAATGTGCATTATTCAGTGCATTGTTAAACAGAGTGGTGTAAATGTCCACCGCTTCTAGAGGGAGATGTCGAAGTACAATGTTCGACACCCCGTCGATTCCTACAGACTTTTTCCTCCTCAATGAGTCGAAGATCGCTTGGAGCTCCACCTTCGATATGTACGGGGGATGTACCCTTTCATCGGCGATGACATTATTTGCCATGTTATCGTCATTGAACTCGTTAAAAGCTGTGTTCTCGGATCGCCGGTGCTCTATATCATTTCGAAGGTAGAAGTTGTGCAAAAGGACGCGATTTTCCATTTCGTGGTTCGGGCAAATGGTATCATTCACCTTGTACACTTCCTGGAAAGTCGCTCCTATAGCCTCTACCTTCTCCTGCGGATCTTCGATCACAAATAAGTTGTCATTCTCTACTGCGTTATCTGGATTTATACCTGTTGTTATAAGTATTCGTCCATTGTTCGTCGTTCGGGGATCTTAAGCCACAGAAGGTCGTTTTGATTATTCCTCCGAAATATTTTATTTATTTGCGGGAACATACTCGGGTTGTTGGATTTTACAGCCCGAATTTTGTTGTTCCAATGTAAATTTACAGAAAGTCTGTAATTTTCTCTAATTAATTTTTGGAGGTTTTTAATCAACGACTTCAGCGTCCTAACCTCCGAGTTTTGTCTGTCAGTAAACTGTCTGTACAAGGTTTTTAGTCTCAACAGCAGTCTACTTTTGTGTTGGTGTAGTGCGTCAATTGTTGCATTGCGGAATATGTCTGCATTGTCAGTATGTTGATACCGAGGTATCGTATTGTCCATAGTTCGTTTAATTGTTTCGTCCATTTGTTTTAGGTACCAGTCAATCTCCTCGTTTGACAGATTCCTATTGGACGGTGGGTAGAGCGAATTCAAGGAGAGTGCTCTTGTCAAAGTTCTTGAGAAGCGAGTCCAACGCGTCCTACTATAATTGTAGGAGTACGTTTGGACAAACTCCTCTAACTCCGCAATTTCGTTGGGAATCGTTATTACGGCAATGAGTCCGCAATGGTCACTGTCATATACAAATGTGTGCAGACAGTTTATAGTTTGTCGGTCCATGTTGGTCAGTTGTAACCGTACGTCGAACGTCATAAGATCCAGATAGGAGCCGCTTCTAGGAAACGACGAACTATCTGTAGCTTTCAAATCGAGTTTATACTCGACACTGCGCCGACCCCACCAATTGAATAGTAGGTTCCCTCTAGGATTTGGTGTGTTGTTTCCCCAATCTCTATGTTTGGCGTTTAGATCTCCGGCCATGATGAAATAATTCTCCTCCGACTCCAGCCTTAGGCATCGAAAAAGTGTCTCGAGCTCTGAAATAAATAAACTAGATTGAGTAGCTTCAGGTGCATAGAATGCGACCAAGTACATCCTCTTTCCACTACGGAGAGGGATGCACACGATACACGCTTCCAGCTCCTGGAACCTTCGCACTTCACCACTGTACATAACTTTAAATTGCAGTTGTTTGCTTATGAAGATCGCAACACCTCCTCCTTGTGTGGAGTTGGGTCGGTCTCTTCTGACAATATTGTATTTATTGTGCCCCAATTTGTTCTTCTGGAATAGCTTTGTTTCGCTAACCATAAGCACATCAGGGGTTTGGTCTTCAAGCAACTTAAACAATACGGCTCTTCGCTCGATCCTGATCAGTGAATTCACATTCACCGCAAGGATCTTCAAGGATTGCTCCTCCATGTTCGTACCCATTACGACTGAAGGTGCGTTAAGCCCGGCAAAAGTGCGTAGATCTGGTCCACCCGCTTCGCCTGCTCCTGTACCTGACGTTGAAGCTGCTCCATCTGCCCTTGGATAGAGAGCAAAATGGCTAGCAAGTCATTTTGAGCCTGCGGTGCTCTAGACGCTGGGGCCTGAGAAGCAACCTTCGGTCCTTTCTGTTCCGCGTTTCCCCGACCTGCCGCCATTTGGGCGTAGGTCACTTGGGGAGTCACGGATTGTGTTTGAATTGGAGCAGGTGGACGTTTCACTACGACCTTCTTCTGGCGAACTAGATTTACTTTCTTAATGTACTGGAACTTAGGACAACCCCGATAGTTTGCGGTGTGTCCCGAGTTCCTGCATAAAGCACACGAGAGCTGGCTCTTATCTGCCACTCCATCCTTACCCAGAGTGCATTCCTCTGCTTTGTGGTTCTTTCCACACTTAACACATCGAGGCTGCATTTCGCAGTTCGACGCGGCGTGCCCGAACCTTTGGCAGCGAACACATTGTAAAATGTTTTCGCTCCTTCTTAATTTTTCCCAGGCGACAACCTGGTAGTCTGGGACTTTAATACTTCTTAGATCATCCAGCTTGCTATTGGGTGAAAGCTGAACTAGGAAGAACGGCAGTTTCCGCTTCTCCCTTTTTGCCTTAGCTGTGGTGAATTGCTTGACCCCTACAAATTCGAGCTCGTTGCACTCTTTCTCTTTAAGCAGCGCAAGGAGCGTCTCCGGATCAGTAGACGGGTCTATCCCCCTCAGCAGCATTGTTTGCCGCTTTTCCCCCTTCGGGGGAAAGGAGAAGAACTTCGTCGTCGTGTCCTTTAACAGATCTTTAATTTTTTTATATTGTTCCACTGTATTACAGTGGATAGAGTGCCTGTCTTCATTTAAGCGTTTAATAGAAAAACTGTTGCCTATGGCCGACCTACATAGTTTAATGGTGTCCATAAGCTCAATCTTGTAGGTGTTGATTGGCGGTACTCTCGCTTTAGCCGTCATATTCGGTTGCTGTTGGTTCTGCTGCGGTTGTTGTTGTTGTTTCTGCTGCTGCTGCTGTTGCTGCTGTTTCTGCTGCTGTTGTTTCTGCTGCTGCAGCGGTTGTTGTTTAATTTCTTGCTTCTGCTTCTGCTGCTGTTGTAGTTGCTGCTGTTTTTTCAGCTGTTGTTATTGCTGCTGCTTCGGCTGCAGCATTTGCTTCTGTATTGCCGGTTGCCGTTGGTTTTCTGGCGGCTGCTGCTGTAGTAGTTGTTGTTGTTGAGCGCGCTGTAGCTCTAGCTGCCGCTCCGTCTCTCTCCTGGCCATTTGTTTGGCCTTTATGGCACGCACCCTTTGTTCGAGCTGCCTGATGCTGCTCGTCAGACTCTCGACTTCTTCCTCTTCATCATCTGATTCGGAGGCTGCAAGAACGGCGAAGCTATTATTCTTATCTCCAACGTAGTGGCCTTCCCCACCATCGGAGATGTACGCTAACTCGACAGAGTCATCCGACCTCTGCCGCTTCTTCTCTGCTGCTACTGCTGTTGTTGTAGTCGGCGCCCCTTCCCTCACTCCACCTGGCAGCTGTTCAGCTGAAGCTGATGTGGAGGGACGCTTTACAAGGTTGGGAGAAGGTTTCAATTTCCTTCTCCTTTTCCCCATACTTGCATTTGCCACTGTTGCTGGCTAGCCTTTCTGTAATGCATCGGCTGATGCAGTCACCCCAACAGCTGGTCCCGCTATTGGGAGCGCGGACCGCTCACTCTCCATCGCCTGATATGTTTTTATTTTTTTTTGTTTTCACTTATTTTGAATAAATGAAAAAAAAAGTCAAGAATTCAAATTTCCCCAGTCCGGAATTGAACCAGGGTCACTGGTTTGGTAGAACACCACCACATTTTTTTCATTTTTAATGCATTTTTATTATGTAAATTCAATTAAACTTATAGCTAGACAAAAAACGCTTAAAACTAGCTTAACTAACTTAACTATTCTTATTCTAACTTACTGGCCCTATGCGGGCGCTCTAAGTTAAACCTAATACTTAAAACTATGTCTTTCGACGTAACGAACTTGAAAATTGTGTTGAATTATTTAATTTTTTTAATTTTAATTGTTACTAAGAAAATTATTATAAAAAAAAAACTTAGTACATGAACTTTTTTTTTTTAAATGTTCTTATATATAAAACTTACAATCTTCCTTAAAATAAATCTTAAACTATCTTATTCTAAATTAGCCTATCTTATTCTACGTAAATTTTTTTTTTATCGAGTGCTGTTTTTTTTATGTTTTTTGTGTTTTTTTGTGTTTTTTTTTTTGTATTTTTGTAGAACACCACCACTACCTGTAGGCTAATTTGCCACTTGGAAGAACACTGTCTAATACTGTACTTGAAATCACACCGATTTTAACTGAGAAGCCGAAACACGTCTACACTCTCTGAAAGTCTGTGAACGACTGACTGCCACGGCATCCTAGGTATTGATGTGCTTCAAGTTACCAAGGGAATGTTGGACTTTTCCTCTTACCAAGTGGTAGTCGGCGGACACCGAATCTCATTAATCTGTGAGAGTGATGGCAACGAAACAAATCTTTCTTGTGAAGCACCGATGGAAGAAAATGCACAAGCGGCGAGCATGCGAGCTGTTAGTGACTCTGATATTCCTCCCCGAACGGAAACAATGATTTCTATAGCTGTTTCCATCGATAACCTCCAAGAAGGCGTCGTCTCTCCAATAGGACATCAGCTGCCAAAAGGACTGTTGATCGGCAAATCTATAAGTAAAAACTGCGATGGAGTTGTATTCATCCGAGTCGCTAATGTAGCGGATCATTCTGTGGTTTTACCTGGCGACACCTCAGAGGCGCTTTTTGAGGAAGCTGAATGTTTAAATTTTGGTTCGCCTAATGATGTACCTTGGCCGGAATGCCTGTCAGAACTCCTTATACGGTCACTGGAACATCGCGAGCCGACACAACAGCTAGCGGTTAGAGACCTTTTGTGGGAATTTAGAGACATCTTTTTAATGGGTCCAGATGATTTGGGAAGAACAAAAGTCATCCAACAACGAGTCGACGTAGGATCATCTAAACCAATTAAGTAACCTCCGCGTCGTCTTCCCTTTGCTAATCAGGAGGAATCCAGAAAAATAGTTGATGACATGCTGGGATGAGGTATCATCGAGGCCAGTTCAAGCCCATGGGCTGGAACTGGCATCAACATCTCCTATCATGATGGTCAAAAAGAAAGACGGGTCAACGAGGTTCTGCGTTGATTATCGCCATTTGAACTCGGCTACGATCCAAGCCTCATTTCCTTTGCCCAGAGTGTGGTACAGCACCTTTAATTGCCAATCAGGATTCTGGCAGGTAGAAGTTCATCCAAGAACCATCTTGCAGCCTGCAAAAAGGGGGTGATAGTAAATGGTCCCAAACAAAGCGATAAGGATGCGCCCCTCACACCCACGAGAAGAAGACTCATTACACCGGAAGATGAAGCACAAGCAGCTTCACAAAATAAGCAATATTCAATCCCCAAAAGGAAAAGGGAGGCAACACCCAACAGGGAACAGCCAACGCTGAATAAAACAAAGGTTCAACCAAAGAAAATTGCAAAAACTACTTAGCGAGGTGCCAGCACAGGTAAACCAAATGGAAACTGATTAGACGAAGGTTAAAGCTCACATTAAGAGACACAAGAAGCCAACACGTCCCGATGCATTGGTCTTGAAGGTAATAGGCCAACATAAGTATGCGTAAATTAGGAAACATTACACCCACAGTGATCACCAGGCAATATCATGCGAGATAAGAACACAACAAAGGCAAGTTAGACACCA
This sequence comes from Pocota personata, assembly GCA_963082735.1. Lineage (NCBI taxonomy): Eukaryota > Metazoa > Arthropoda > Insecta > Diptera > Syrphidae > Pocota > Pocota personata. Next base: position 177,131,085 of record OY720429.1, on the reverse strand, counting down.
ACCGAGGAATATGTTGCAAAGAATAGGTTGGAAATCTGGAATCTTCGACGAAGAGGCGTATACGACTATGTTTATGAACATAACGCTCTCAGGTTCAACTGCTAGCAAAATAGAACAGATGATGAACCACATTACAAGGGCATGTGACGCATCCATGTCATGGAGAAGAACTATCTACGGATATGCATCTGTTTACTGGTGGAGTAAGGAAATCTCACAGCTGCTTTCCGAATGTCACCGTGAATTAAGTTTATATTTTTTTTATTATTCAGTGAAAAAAAAACAAACTGAAATGTTATTTCAACGAGAACTTGGTTCTATCAGACTCCTTTTTATAATCCAATCATATTTTTAATTCTCGTTTGTTTTCCCGATTAACAGAGTCAATAGCATGAGGCGGAAATTACTCAGCACACACTTTGTTGTGCGAATGATAGATATTTGTGCAATATACCAAATTTTATAAGCAGTTGGGATGTCAATGACAAGCTTCGAGTCATCATTTCGTGTTATGATATCGGAGTATGTAACTAGCGCGAGACGATTGTACCAACGCTCGAGAGGTAGAAACACCTTCACTGAACTTCAACAGCAATACAGATCAACACGTAGAAGGCTAAAAATAGCGATCATGAATAGCAAACGTAGGAGTTTCAATAAATTGTACAAAGATGTTGACCAAAACCCATGGGGGATGGCGTACCAGGTGGTAATGATGAAACTGAAGTGCTTCCGGTCAATAGCTCCCACCTGCCCAAGGCTGCTGGAAAACAATGTCAGTTTCATTAGAGGATCAGTAATCAGAATCGTAGAAGAAATACTCGTAGTCACAGCCACTAACAAATTCGGAGACAAAGAACCGCCTGAGTTAGATGGCATACCCAACATAGCCCTTAAAATCGCAATTAAAACTCGACTGAAAATGTTTGCGAATATCTACAGCTCATGCCTGAGTGAAGGAGTATTCCCAGAGAGATGGAAGAAACAGAAACTAGTGCTAATCTCCATATGATCATTTCGACCACTATGTACTCGTATGTTGGATATGGCTGGAAAAATTCTGGAACTTTCACCGCCAATAGCTTGGAAGCGTAGGAGGATTGGCAGAACATCAGTACGGTGTCGCGGGCAACGATAGATGCAATCCGAGTGGTCGTTAACACAGCGAAGAAAGTCATAGAAAGCAGAAGATGGAGGGGTGGTGCTCAACAATATTGTCCCTTCGAAATATGAGAGTACCCACCTGCATCACGAAGATAGTGGCGATTTACTTAAGAAAAAGGATCCTGATATATGATACAGACGATGGCCCCAAGAAGTGTACGAGTACAGTCACAGTTATGCTCGACTTGATACTCAATCTGCCTATACCAGAAGAAGCTGCAATCGTAGGCTTTCCAGACGATGTTGATGCAATCGGGATCGTTCAACGCTGGCTTGAATCTATGGATACATAAAATTAGCCCAACATAAGACTGAAGCGGTACTAATCAGCAGCAAAAAAGTGAGAGAAACAATAACTTTTACGATAGGGGGTACCAGATTGCATCGGAGCATGCCATCAAATATCTAGGCGTCATGATTGACACAAGGCTCTCGTTTAATGAACATCTGTAATATGCTAGTGGCAAATCCTCACGATTAAATAGCGCACTCATACGTATTATGCCAAATCATGGAGGATCGAGATACAGTCAACGGCTACTTTTGGTGTGGTTACATCTGTGATGATCTACGGGTTACCAATTGGGTCAAATCTATGAAAGCTAGGTCTTACCGGCGTAAAATTAAATCGACCTACCGACTCTGTGCAATTAGAGTATGCAGTTCATTTCGCACAATAAAAGAAGATGTAGTCTATGTTATTGCAGGATTACTCCTAATCAGCATACTGGCAGAGGAGTTTCAGAAACCATTTGAAAGGAGGAATCAGGAACGTACGAGTATGTTAACTGGTGGAGAAGCGAACTCACGAGAAAGGACAAACAGCATAGCATAACGGCAACAACGATGAAGCGTGTCAAGTAAAGGCCGATGAACATATCGTCTTATCCTACTTCTGGGGGCATGGACAGGCAGCAAGCATGGCGAGGTAAACTTCTACATAATCTAACTACTAAGTGGGCACGGATGTTTTCGAACGTATCTCTACAAATTTATTCAATTTTTTTTTCTTTTATATCCTATATCCACTTGGGTATTAGGGCCTCTACTATGCCTACGCGCCATCGAGTAAGTTTTCTGGCAATGAGTTTCAGCTCTCTCAACTCTTCCCAAACTGTCAGAACTCCTCTATTCTTCTGCGCCATATACTTCTGGATCGACCTACTATTCTGCCTTCTTGGGTTATAGGGTTCCATTGCATTGCGTTCTTTGCTATGGTTACCTTTACGAAGGGTGTGACCGATACGCTGCTACTAACGCCGTTGAATTGTGGAGCCTATAAGTTCCGGACCCGTTGTCTGATGCAGCTGTTCTTTAGAGATACGGTTTGCGCAGAATATTCTTAGAATGTATCATAGGTACCGGTTCACAAATGTTCGCAGTTTTTTTGTGATAATGGCGGTCACTTTACCCGTGCTGCACCCATATAACAGCATCGACTCAATATTGGAGCGAAACAATCTTAGCTTGGTGTTTAAGCTGATAGCATTGTTTCTCCATATTTTAGACAAAATTCCAAATGCAGACTTCGCTTTTTCGATTCGGTTTGCGATAAGATATTGGAAACTCTCTCAACCGGTTGTCCAGCAATGTCTGTTTGAGCGAAAGAGTTGCTACCATAGTGAACAACTTTGTTTTTGCCGAGTTAATTTTCATCCCTATGACATTAGCCTCCCTCTCCACTTTTGTTGTCATTTGGTGGAGGTCCATAATCTTGTGGGAGAATAAACATATGTACGTCGTCAGCGTAGTCAAGGTGTTTTAATTGAGATGAAAGTGTCCATCGAATTCCATCGGTTCTCGAGCAGAGCTAAGCACATCGCTAATCACCAGTAAAAAGAATATTGGCGAAAGGATGCAACCTTGCCTGACTCCACTCTGTATTTCAAACTCTTCTAACAACATTCCTCTGTGCAGTACTTGACATTTTGAGCCATCGTAAGTCGCTTTGATAATAGCTACAAGTTTATCTGGAATTCCTCTCTTACGCAAGATAAGCCAAATAAATTCCCTATTGACACTATCTACAGCTTTCTCGAAATCGATGGATAGCAAGTGAAGTGGCGACCAATATTCAACACATTGCTCAATTATAATACGCAGATTATTCGTATGATCGACACAAGAAGATCCAATGCGGAAACCTGCTTGTTCGTCATCAAGTGTACCTTCAAGATTTCCTTTATTCACTCTAGTACTATTTTAGTTATTACTTTAGTAACCGCAGGAATCACGCATATACTCGTACTTCTCCAGTTTTCGCATTAAATTTCCCTTCCTTAGGAAGCTTGACGATTATAAATACATTTCTCCACTCTTTGCGAAAGCTTTCGGCTACCCAAGCTCTCTCCACGATAGATCGGATGCAAAAGATCAGCCGATATTGTTGGCGCGGCTTGTAAAAGCTCAGCAGTCAAGTCCTACCGCTTTGTTGTTTTTGAGTGCTTTGACGTCGACCATAATTTCCTTTTTACTGCGAGTTGTGGTACTTATTCGGGAATTCTGTCTTTCGGACAACTCAACTGGATTTGGGGGAACAATGTCGGCGAATACACAGTTCAAAACTATACAGGCTTTTCACCGGATGTTGCATCGAGCGGTGTTTGCCCGTTAGATCTTTGGTGATTCTATAGACGGTACTATAGATGGTACGACTGCTACCTCTACTTGCTGCGGTTTCCGCCTCTGTGGCCAACACGTTGATATAATTTCGCTTGTCAGGTCGCACTTCTCTCATTTTCATGCGATATTGGGATACTAGTTCGCCCCTATCTGCTCACGAGATAGCTGCAATACGAACTTTAAGCTCTTTACCTGGGGGTTCTTAAGTTTAAGCGTAGTCTTCGATCGGATGCAGTACGCAATCTGATTGTAGCTACCATAAGATGGTGATCTCGTGCCATCCCATTATTGGCACCCCGTCTGTTTCGGACGTCCATGAGACAACCTCTAAAACGAAACCTGATAGACAAATGATCAATTTGGTTGGACGTTGCTTGCCTGTCATTGGAAACACAACTGACTTTGTGGCAGGTCTTATGCTGAAACATGGTGCCACATATGACAAGGCGATTGACATTGCAGAAATCTACAAATCGCTCACCATTTTCATTTCGGTCGCCAATGCCGTGTTTCCCTATTGCATGTTTGAGCCCTTCGTTGTCGTTGCCTTCGCATTCAAACCGTCCATCAATATGACAATGTTGCCGTTTGGCACCCCATTGTAAGTGGCACCTAGTTGGCTGTAGAAGTTGTCCTTTTTATCCTGAGATGATCGCTCCATCGGTGCGTAACACTGAATTGTCGTGACGCGTAGTATTCTTTCTCTGTGTAGCTGCCTGGAGATACGATCTTTTCGAGACCTTGCGACAGCATAAGTCCCACACAGTATTTGGATCGGGGGTCGCGTTTGTATCCGGGAGGTTTTCCGGAATAGCCGTCTTATTTCACTCAATCCCATTAGGAGTATATCCAACTTACATATATCATTTGAATTCACTTTCAAAATGGAGGAATCTGACGTTCTGAGGTCATTCACTCAGCGAGTCAAGGAGCGTCATCACATTCTAGAAACCAATCTTTGTCCGTGTGCAATCTCTACAGATTCAAGCATTACAATTCTTCTTACTGTCCTTACTGCATTCAGGCGCAGGAAGATGAGAAATATAATATTCTTTTACTGTCCAACATTCGAAACGCTGAGAATATAGTACAATGTATGATCCAATCGTAGGAGTTGTGAAGTACTGTGAGTGATTATGCAAAGAAACGAAGTTGTGTGGTAATATACACAACTAAGACACTTCGTTCGAAAAAGGCGACAGTGATGAATTACACCGATCAACAAAAAAAAAAAAAATGTTGGTGTCTTAGTTGTAATCATTATTTTCTGTTTCTATTTGTCAAAAAATAACCGAAAATATAATACATTAACTTTAAACTTTAATTTTGATTCTACAACAATGATAAATAAGTTTCTAGCGTTTTCCCATATACTAACTGCTGAACACAATGGTGCCCCGTTCGCTGTTAAACTTTTACAAAACCAACACTGCTGGCATAATGGGTGTTTCGCGTTTGCTCGTCGACGCCGCGGCCGGGACTCCATTGTGGTTCAGCAGTTCACACTGGCATCAAGAATACAGTCTGGAATACCATTAGTGGATCATAAGTCTCAACCACGAAGAGGACGATTTTCCTTCAAAATTAATCATGAGTGACGAAGCACGTTCCCATCTCTCCGGACCAGTGAATAAGAAGGATTCTCGCTTCTAAAAACTCACGTATTATTTAAGAATCGCCTTACTGTGTGGTGCGGCGTCTGTCTGAAAGGGTGATTGGGCTCTACTTCTTCAAAGGCGCTGCTGGCAACGTGATAACTGGCGAGTACTCAAGAACCATGTTCTGTGACTTTTTGATACCCGAATCGGATGAATTGGGATTGGAGCACATGTTGTTTCAACAAGACTGTGCCACTGCACACTCAGCGGGCGACACGGTCAACTTAGTGAAAAATACTTTTCCAGACTGTGTTATCACCCGTTTTGACAATTTGCATTGGCCCGCAAGATCACCATTCCAGATTTTTATCTTTGGGGAAAAACCCCAAACAATTTGAAGTCATTAGTCTATGTCAACAAGTTACATGCTCTCGAAACCCTGAAATACAAAATTAGACAAGAAATAGAGAACATAACGGCGGAGATATTGATAAAAATTATGGAAAATACCATCAACAGTGTTCAAATTCGTATAAAAGCTGGAGGCCAAGGTTTTTATTTAGAAAAAAAAAATATAGCTAAATCAAATGGGTCATTATTTTAGCGCCATAAATTTAATTTCTTTAACTGTTCTTTCTGAACTTCATTGCAGTATATATGTATGTATATGTACATCTAAAATAAAAAAATAGCAAATATTTTTAATAATACTGTAATATGCGAGCTACGGCTCGAGTAGATAAAACAATTATTCTGTGAAATTATTTCTTTATTTTCTACTCTATAGAACAATTCAAGTTCACACTATACTATTCTTCGCAAATTCTTTTCTTACAAGGTCTCTTTCCTCTCAAATCACTTTATCTCCTTTCAATTACTTAATTCACAAATCCAAACTAATTACTTTTTCTTGTTCACTCTCAACTTTCAATTTATCACCAAATTACCAATTCGCCCATTATCACTTTTCCAATCTCTCCGCCACGGTTCTAAACCAACTGTCTTTTTTCGATCGCCATCTGTCCTTATATAGCAGAAGTTTCTGATAGCCAGAAACTTCTAGCAAATTCTTCGACCACTGGAACAAGAGAAATAATTCTTGCAGTTATAATTCCCTTTTATCCCTAATATTATTCGTCTCTTTCGTTGACATGAGCTGTGGAGACTTCGTCCCAGACACGAACCTCGAATGAAAGGACAGTTTGAACCAAAATTCTGCCAGAATGGAAAGTCACTTCGGAATTTGCTGCATAGACATAGGAGCGTAGTTATTATTATGCTACAATACATATTGTAGCATAATAATAACTACGCCCCCTAAAAATATGACGCAACAAATTCCGAAGTGACTTTCCATTCTGGGAGAATTTTGGTTCGAACTGTCCTTTCATTCGAGGTTCGTGTCTGGGACGAAGTCTCCACAGCTCATGTCAACGAAAGAGACGAATAATATCAGGGATAAAAGGGAATTAAAACTGCAAGAATTATTTCTCTTGTTCCAGTGGTCGAAGAATTTGCTAGAAGTTTCTGGCTATCAGAAACTTCTGCTATATAAGGACAGATGGCGATCAAAAAAAGTGACAGTTGGTTTAGAACCGTGGCGAAGAGATTGGAAAAGTGATAATGGGCGAAGTTGTAATTTGGTGATAAATTGAAAGTTGAGAGTGAACAAGAAAAAGTAATTAGTTTGGATTTGTGAATTAAGTAATCGAAAGGAGATAAAGTGATTTGAGAGGAAAGAGACCTTGTAAGAAAAGAATTTGCGAAGAATAGTATAGTGTGAACTTGAATTGTTCTATAGAGTAGAAAATAAAGAAATAATTTCACAGAATAATTGTTTTATCTACTCGAGCCGTAGCTCGCATATTACATTGGTGTCAGAAGCGGGATAAAACTTATTCTGTGAATAACTATTTCCGTGGTGTGAAATTGCACAAAAAAAAAAAAAAAACGATTTCTGTGTTGAGTTAATTAGTTGCGCAAAATGGGTCGCAAATTGGGAAAACTAACTATAACTCAACTAAAGGCAGAACTCAGTAAGCGGAACCTCGACACAACTGGGGGAAAAGATGCCCTGCTGATTCGTCTGGAAGAAGCAGTAACGCAGGAAGGTGAAAATCCGCACGACGTAGAGTTTGACGTGGAAGAGGAACCAGCAAGTACAGCAGCCGACCCGGGTATAACGAGTCTGCTCCTGCAACTTAAGTTAGTCATGGACGAACAAAAGAAAGCAATAGAAGACCAAAGGAATTCTATAGAACTTAAGCTGGACGAACAAAAGAATTCTCTAGAACTTAAGCTGGATGAACAAAAGAAAGCAATGGACGAACAAAAGAAAGCAATGGACGAACAAAAGAATTCTCTAGAACTTAAGCTGGATGAACAAAAGAATTCTCTAGATGCTCTGGAAAGTAAACTTGATGAGCAAAACAAGAACTTAGAATCCAAATTCGAAGTGATCGAAGAGAAAATCGAGAAGGTCGAGACGCAACTCGGAAAAGTCGAAACTAGATTCGATGAAAATTTTGAGAAACATGAAACTCAGTTCGGGAAAATAGAGACTCAGTTTGAAAAAGTGGATACGCAATTCGAGATAGTAGGGAAGCAAGTCGAAAATCTTGCTAAGGAGCTCAGCAATGTGAAGAGACAGAAAGCACGGGAATATTCCACTGACGGTCTGAGAAGAAAGGAGATGCAGCCTCCTATATTCGATGGTCAAACATCATGGCCAATTTATAAAAGGCAATTCGAAGCGGCCGCAATGACCAATAGCTGGGACGATGAAGAGAAGTCCATTGCACTCACACTTGCACTGAGGGGTCCAGCTGCGGAGCTCTTGCAGACCATCCCGGAAGATAAACAGCAGAACTACGACTCTCTGGTTCAGGCTATCGAGATGCGGTTTGGGGATGAACACATGCAGCAGGTGTACAGGGTTCAGCTGCGTAGTCGAGTCCAGAAAAGGGGGGAAACGCTCCAACAGTTGCAAGCGGATATAGAGCGACTAGCCCATCTTTCATACCCTAAAGCCGGTGAGGAGCTTATCAACGAAATGGCGGTGGAAGCTTTTATTCAGGCCATAGAGGACAGACAACTGCAAATGGCTGTAAGGATGGCTGAAAAGCGAACACTCCCCGAGGCATTGGCATTCGCTTTGTCAATGAAGGCTGCGGACCAAGCATACCAGGGAATACACCGTGTCAGGGAAATGTCCGTCGTGGAATGCTCATGCCAGAGAACAGCCGTCATGGATGAAGACAGAGCTCGCGGAAGTCAAATCCGTTGCTGGAATTGCAACCAAACCGGACACCTACAACGGCAGTGCAGAAGTGCACCTAGACGAGGAAATTGTCCACATTGCGGAAGTAGGAGAAGCAGAGAGGAAGCATCCTGTCGGTCAGACTTCCCAAAACCAGCAGTCGGGAGATGCGTAAGGACCAACTTCGCGGGGCAGAAGTTGGTTACTGGAATCGAGGCCCCCAGGACCACCATTCAAGTTTCGCAAACCAAACTTGGTAACAAGAGCCTGACAGTGGAGGCACTAATCAACAAGAAGAAGTGCGTAGCCACCATCGACACAGGTGCCACCGCCTCCATTGTAAGAAGAGATATCGTCAGAAGCTCCTGGCTGCACAACACCAACAGCTACTGCCTGAAGACTGCAACAGGGGAAATGGCGAAGGTATTTGGAGAAGTTCGTCTTACGATTACTCTGGCAGGACTGACGTTCTCCCATGCGTTTCTGGTGGCAGATATATGCGACGAGTGCATCATCGGAGTAGACTTCATGAAAGCAAATGAAGTAATCTTGGACATCGGGATGCAAGTACTGAGGTATCGAAATGTGGAGATTCCGATGGTGTACGGAAATGAGAATGCCGTAACTCTCAGGACAGTCATCAGCAAAGACGAAGTTTTGCCGCCGTCTTCAGAGACAATCATTTGGACGAAGCTGGAAGATGATCTTGGGAGCCACCGATTCTACATAGTAGAACCAGACCCAGAGAAGAATTCTCAAGACTACATCGTGGGAAAGACGTTAGTCGAACCAAAGAACACCATGGTTCCAGTGAGGGTTTTGAACGCAAGACCACACACTGTCAAACTAAGGCGAGGGGAGGTGACTGGAAAATGCACGCCGATTACCGCCGTCGCAACAATATCTGAACGTGATGCTCCAAAACCTCTCCCATCACCTTGGACAGCGGAAGCGAGAGAGACGATTCTCCAGTCCAGTGAGCTGAATCAGGAGTAGCGAACTATGGCAGAGAATCTTATCAATGAGTACGCTGATGTATTTGCCTGACAGGACGGAGAATACGGCCGAACACAGCTGGTACAACATCGAATAGACACTGGTGATACTAGACCAATTCGTCAGCCTGCTAGGCGCCTTCCATTGGCAAAGCAGACAGAAGTTGCAGAGATGGTGTCGGCAATGGAGAAAGAAGGTCTGATTGAAAGTTCCAAAAGTCCGTGGGCATCACCGGTTGTACTGGTTAAGAAGAAAGATGGCAGCACGCGGTTCTGCGTGGACTATCGGCAGCTCAATTACGTCACCAAGAAAGACAGCTACCCTCTGCCATGGATTGACGACACGCTAGACACACTATCAGGAGCCCGATGGTTTTCCACTCTCGACTTGAAGAGTGGCTACTGGCAGGTACAGATCCATCCAGAAGACCGGGAGAAAACCGCCTTCACCGCAGGAAATGGGCTATGGCAATTCACGGTAATGCCATTCGGGCTGTGCAATGCTCCGGCGACTTTCGAGCGATTGATGGAATGTGTCCTGCAAGGGTTAACATGGAAAACCTGTTTGGTATACTTGGATGATGTCATCGTCGTAGGAAAAACGTTTGCGCAACACCGAGACAATCTAAGGGATGTGTTTCAAAGGCTTCGAAGTGCCCACCTGAAGCTCAACCCCAAGAAGTGCGCCCTGTTTAGAGCGGAAGTCAAGTACCTGGGACACATAATTTCAGCGAAAGGAGTGAGAACCGATCCGGAGAAGGTCGAAGCGGTGAAAAACTGGCCAGTCCCCAAAGACAAACACCAACTAAGGAGCTTCCTGGGCCTAGCCACCTACTACAGACGGTTCGTGAAGGATTTTGCCGGGATCGCAAAGAACCTGCACCAGTTGACGGAAAAGGGAAAACAATTCAAATGGTCAATTGAGTGCGAGAAGAGCTTCAAGGCACTTAAACAACGGCTATGCGATGCCCCGATACTGGCTTACCCCACTCCCGGGGAAACGTTCGTTGTGGATGCAGATGCTAGTAATGTCGGGGTAGGAGCCGTACTCTCCCAGGTGCATGACGGCCAAGAGAAGGTGGTTGCGTACTTCAGCAAGGTGCTCTCTAAGCCAGAAAGGAACTACTGCGTGACAAGGCGGGAACTTCTAGCTTTGATCTTGGCTACGAAGCATTTTCACAAATACCTCTACGGGAGGAAGTTCGTTCTTCGCACAGACCATGCAGCCTTAAAATGGCTATTACAGTTCAAGAGTCCTGAGGGTCAGGTCGCAAGATGGATCGAAAGGCTGCAAATCTACGACTACGAAATACAGCATCGTAAAGGAAAACTCCACTCTAATGCGGATGCACTGTCCCGGAGACCATGCAGAACGGATTGTAAACATTGTGCGCGTCAGGAAGAACGGGAGCTGGTTTCCATCCAAAGAATGAGAGCCGAACCTATCACCGGCTGGAGCGTAGATGAGATCCGGAACGCTCAGAAGGAAGACCCGGATATCGAGCCGATTCTGGCCTGGAAGGAGAACATGGAGAAACCGGATCATCAGGACATTTCTCACAGAAGCCCGACCTTAAAGGCATATTTTGCGCAGTGGGACTCCCTCCATGTCCAAGAAGGTGTTCTGAGAAGAAAATGGGAATCCTCCGACGGAAAGTCGTTTGTAATGCAGCTTGTCGTACCACGGACGAGGGTCAAGGAGGTGTTACAGGAAATGCATGGCGGGGCGACCGGAGGCCACTTGGGAGTGAATAAGACGCTAGAAAAGGTACGAGAACGTTTTTATTGGTTAAAAGCGAAGGAAGATATCGAAGACTGGTGCAGAAAATGCGACGTGTGTGCAGCTAGCAAGGGTCCGAGAATCAAAACTCGAGGTAAGATGCACCAATACAACGTGGGAGCACCTTTCGAACGAATCGCCATTGACATCGCAGGGCCCTTTCCGGAAACTGACAATGGTAATCGGTATATACTCGTAGTGATGGACTACTTCAGTAAGTGGCCGGAAGCGTTTCCGATCCCTAACCAGGAAGCCAGAACCGTGGCGGAGTAGATCGTCTACAGTTGGGTTAGCAGATTCGGTGTGCGCTTGGAATTGCATTCTGACCAAGGGCGGAACTTCGAGTCAAGAATCTTCCAAGAGATGTGCCAACTACTCGGAATCAAAAAGACAAGGACAACCCCGCTTCATCCACAGTCGGACGGTATGGTGGAGCGTTTCAATAGGACTTTGGACGAACATCTCTCGAAGGTCGTAGGTGACTACCAACGGGATTGGGACCGGCAGATTCCCTTGTTTTTGATGGCCTATAGAAGTGCCGTGCATAGCACTACTCGACATACGCCGTTCGAAATCTTATTTGGTAGAATAGCTCGTTTACCCAGTGAGGTGAAATTTGGATCTCCTACCAATGAGCCCAGAAATGAAGAAGAGTACGTGGCGGACCTTAGGGAAAGGCTTAGGGACATACACCAAAGGACCAGAAGCCAGATTAAGATGACGAGCGACCGCATGAAGACCAGGTATGATGCCAAGGCAACAACGTCAGGATTCCAGGAAGGAGATCTGGTGTGGCTGTATAATCCCCATCGCCAAAAGGGGAAATCACCTAAATTACAGCGGAACTGGGAAGGTCCCTACAGAATAATAACCCGCATCAACGATGTTGTCTACCGCATCCAGCGAGGACCGAGGGCCAAAATGAAAGTGGTTCATGTGGACCGACTGAGTCGATACAATGGCCGAAATGAGGATGCACTTGTTCGGGACGAACACGTCTAAGAGGGGGGCAGTGTAGCATAATAATAACTACGCCCCCTAAAAATATGACGCAACAAATTCCGAAGTGACTTTCCATTCTGGGAGAATTTTGGTTCGAACTGTCCTTTCATTCGAGGTTCGTGTCTGGGACGAAGTCTCCACAGCTCATGTCAACGAAAGAGACGAATAATATCAGGGATAAAAGGGAATTAAAACTGCAAGAATTATTTCTCTTGTTCCAGTGGTCGAAGAATTTGCTAGAAGTTTCTGGCTATCAGAAACTTCTGCTATATAAGGACAGATGGCGCTCAAAAAAAGTGACAGTTGGTTTAGAACCGTGGCGAAGAGATTGGAAAAGTGATAATGGGCGAAGTTGTAATTTGGTGATAAATTGAAAGTTGAGAGTGAACAAGAAAAAGTAATTAGTTTGGATTTGTGAATTAAGTAATTGAAAGTAGATAAAGTGATTTGAGAGGAAAGAGACCTTGTAAGAAAAGAATTTGCGAAGAATAGTATAGTGTGAACTTGAATTGTTCTATAGAGTAGAAAATAAAGAAATAATTTCACAGAATAATTGTTTTATCTACTCGAGCCGTAGCTCGCATTTTACAATATGTACGAGTAATATCATAAAATAAAATAAAGGGCACGACAGTGTTGTACGTACTTGCTCGATATGTGCTGTTCGTTTGTAAATTGTTCAAATTTCAAGTTCAGCGAAAAGACAAACATTTATTTGTTCACCATTGTCACATTATTCTTGTCTAAAGGAGGTACATGCATGTATTTCATATTTTCATTTTCCTTAGTTTATTCCAAGTAATCAAGAAAATGATATCATCAGTGCCATGAAAACAAAGTCTGCAAGCATTTCGAATATGATCTATACTAAGGCCATTTCAAGTAACAATAAATATTTGGTGCATACTTAATATTAAAGAAAATGATTATATAATCGTGATTAAATGCATCAACTCTTTTAATACTTACGATTTAATCATTCATGAAATATCAAAAATTCACTTCACTAATGGAATAGCGCAAACTAAAGAACGGATCGCGACAAGAAAGCAAAATGAAGTGAACAGTGAAGTATTCTAAAAATATTTAATACAGTTACATTTTTGTTTCTACGTTTGGGGTGAGGATATGTGGTTGCCAAAACTGAAATTGCTTAATAAAGAAAGCTTAATTTAAACGTACTCGCACATGCCGCTTTAATCGATGTACAAATTAAATTACCTGACTAAAAATATTGATCTATTATCTAATATAATGACTGAAATTAATATTTTTTTTTTTTGTATTAAAAACATACAGGAAAGCTACAATCCAAGTAGGACGGATTGTATGATACCCTATCCCCAATCTTTTAACTAACCACTAATAAAATGAGCGTGCTGTTGGGAAATTTTTGAAACAGATTCAATGATATCTTTCTATACAGAAAATTTATCACAAAGCTGTTGTTATGACGTAGCGTGGCGTAGTTTCCAACTCAGCTTTGACAGCTTTGAAAAAACAATATATTTTTTTTAAGAAACCGCTCAAATGAAGTAGGCGTGGCCATGTATAATGTATGGAAAAAATGTAGCTTTATTTAACGTCTACATAAGTCTTTATGCTGATCACAAATATGTATACTTTTGGGGGTCTATCGTTATTATTATTTCGTTACAGATTATGTATCAAACTTGATATACCCTGGATATGGTATAGAAATTGAGCTCGCCTAAGCATCGGGGTCCCAGACAGCATTGGTCATAGTACAATTAACACTAATCGTTACGAAAATATTTAATTTGTGCTTCTCGCTATTCGGAGATCACAGGTAGCTAGCTATGTATGTGATCGTTTAGGAAAGCCTTGGTCTCTGATTTCGAAATGTCTTAGAAGAAAGTGGGCGTGGCGGTCGCCATTATTATTTCTCTATGTTATCAAACTTAATATACATTGGTAGAATCCGATTGGAACGGATCATATGATACCCTATCCTAACCCACCTCTAAAAATTTTAAAAACACATCCAACGACCGTACGCCTTTTTAAGGCAAAGCCCCCAAAAAGTAGGCGTAGCAATCTAGAACATATGGTCAGAATGTGGAGAAGGTCAACTTTTACATATATTGTCTATATAATATTTTTCAGTTTTTAGCAAAAATATTGAAAAAAACTAAATTTGATTCGTCCGTGGATGAATTTCAAATGTTTTTACACTTGTACTGCTTCGGATTTTTAGAAGGCTATATATGAAATTTCATGTTCCTAGTTCAAAATTGAAGGCCCCAAAGTGGTGACATATGGACAGACGTATATGATGCTGATCACAAATTAATTATATGTCTCATGTTACAAACAATGTATCAAAATTAATATACAATATGAGATAGGGTATAAAAATGATTTGGACATAAATTTTGAATAAAAGCGTCATAGGCATACCTGAGAAATAGCCAACTTTCACAAATCGAAAAATTGAGTACGCAGTCTCATTGCAGACTTCAAGATATAAATTTTTATCGAAATCTTTAGAGCCGTTTTTGATAAAATTGCAATTTTTCAAAATTGGCCCTAAGTAGAGTACTGTTAATTTTGAAGCTAGAATAATTCAAACTCCGTTCCTAGGCATTGGCCCGAAGACGCTATATATAAAGTTTGAAGAAAATCCATCCGTTTAGGCTTCATCCCGCGGTACAGACAGATGGAGGGAATTGCAAAATCCACTTTTTCCAGTGAATTAGAGAAATCTCACGAAAACAATACTTGCCCTATAAGAGCAAGCAAAAAAAATAAATTAAAAATTCATCTGTCTTAATATTTGAAAGTAATAAATCCACTTGGGTCGAAAAAAAATCAAAGGGATGGTAGCGTGAGTTTTTCTTAGAGACGAATGAAGGTTAAATTGTTTACCCCTTTTTGATGAGACAATATTTCAATACTTGAGTAATACCTATTATAGGTATATCTTTCAACTGAAACATCATCTATTAAGTATTTAACAATGTCAAAATTATTCAGTAAGCTTCATAAAGGAAAATAGAGACAAAAACCTTTATATACAAAAGTAATAATCTATTAAAAAATATCTAACTTAATAAATAAATAAATATATAAATAAATAACTATGAAAATAAGTAAATAAATAAACATATGTAATAATAATAAATAAGTAAACAAGGAGGTAATAAACAAATAAACAAAAGCAAGAACAACAAATAGGTAAATAAATTAATAATTAATAGATAAATAAACAATGAATAAACAAATAAATAAATAACATATTAAATAAATCTATACTTATAAGAATGAATATGTGTCGGTTTGTATGCGCACAACTCGCCTGAACATCATCCGATTTGTATGGGGATTTTTTTATGGGATTCGTATTGAATCAGGTAAATTCACTACGGAGCCGGAAATTGGAAATATCGACCGGAAAAGTAGGAAAATTGTGAAAACCCGAAATTGCATACTTTCAGGAGTGGATGGTGGCGATATCTGAAAATTCCATTTTGTATGAGAAGGAGAAAATATTGATTCTAAGGAATGACAAACACTACACTCACGAAAATGGAACGTGAGCCACCTTTCAATTTAAATCGAGCTGCATTTCGCTATGATTCCGCACTCGCATACAATGATCTCCCGTTAGTTAATATTGGGCCATTGAAATATGGCGATGAAATGTGAGATCATTGAACAACTGCAACAACTCCTACACGAACGCAATGCGTTGGTTAAAGTGTTCAAAACTGCATTGGAAACGATGCCTTCTGTTCATTATAAAAACATCATCAGCGCAGACAAAAGACCAGGTGGTGCCCATGCACGACAATTCAATGCTCCCACAATTGACGAAGTTGCAGTGGTGATTGTTGTTAATAAGATAGCCCCATTCACTGGTTAGTTGCTGAGTTTTCTGAAATATCTTTATCACCAACTAAAAATAAGATAATCTTTCAGGCCATGAAAGGAATAAGAAGCTCAGCAGCATATCGACAATCATCTGTTAAGATATCGCCGATTGTTTCAACAGTATTGCGTCGACATGTACGTCAAAATAAAAATAGAACGCCTCAATTTCATCCGATTCAATCAAACTAAATTGCGTTCGGAAGAGTAAATCCACTTGAGAGATGCCATTAATTTGGATGGAGATACAGCAGCAGCAAACATCGGCCGGTTGACAATTCTCCCAGCGACATATGTTGGACGCCAGAGGCATATGCACGAATATGTGCAGGTCTCGATGACATATGTATGGCATTAAGATTTATTCATCACGTTCACCTGCAGTCCGACATGGCCAGAAATTACGCAGCTCTTATTTCCCGTACAAACTTCGAGCGACCGCCACGACATCACCGCACAAGTTTCCAAACAAAAACTCAAAACGATCATAGACTTCATCGTTAAGCACAATGTTTTTCGACAACCGTTTTGCTGGAAGTACTCGGTCGAATGGCAGAAGCGAGGATTGCCGCATGCCCACATTCTGCTTTGGTTGATTGAGAAAATCCGACCGGACCAAATCGATTCAATAATTAGCGCCGAAATACCCGGTCAAGAAGCCCACCCGGAATTGTATGAAGTCGTAACTACGCAGATGATTCATGAGCCCTGCGGAAATCACAATTCTGATTCGCCATGTATGGTGGGAACTAAATGTTCTAAGCGATATCCACATTCACTCCCAGCAGAGACAATCACTGGCAACGACGGATACCCATTGTATCGGCGGCGATCACCAGATGACAATGGTAGAACAGTCGCATTGAAAGTGAAAGGGAAACATGTCTTGGTGGACAACACTTGGATTGTTCCATATTGTCCCCTTCTCTCCAAAGTATTCAAAACGCACATCAATGTTGAATACTGCAATTCGGTGAAGTCCATCAAATACGTTAGCAAGTACGTCAACATAGCCAACATAGTTGATAGTCAAGCGGCCATTACGGCGTTAGAGTCATCATTATTGAGATCCAAGCTGAGTTTCAAACCACACCACTCTGTCTTTCTCTGTCTCTTCCCCTTTCCACAAAACGTACGTGTTCTAAAAATTAGTATAAGTGTATTCATAATACGTGCAAATTATAAAAAAAAAGCTCGTAAAAATTTGTAAAAAACGACTGGATGTTATCTCAGCGGCCTACACGGTGACCCTGTGCTGGGTAGAATCTGTTCATCATCTCTTATGTGACTATCCAGCTCTGGCCAACAAAAGAAGCCTTGCCTTTGGCAGATACTTCTTCTCAGAGCTGGATGAGCTAGGTAGCATTGAGCTAAGAAAACTCCTGAGATTCATATATTTATCTGGGTAGTTCGGTCGAAGATCTTAAAGAAGATTTTAGGTTCCCAGGGTTCTAAATATTGGGCACAATGGACTCATAGTGGTCTAAGTGAGCTGTTGACAACCCTGTCAACAAGGGCACCCAGTTACCTAACCTAACCTAACCTAAGTACGTCAATAAAGGAAGCGACATGGCGGTTTTTGGCATTAAGCGTCCAGATAAGAATGACGAAGTGTCGTGCTATCAAATGGGCCACAGAATGCAGCTCAACGAACTGAACGGCCACCAACAACAACGTTTACGAGTTTCTTCTCCACCTACGTAAGCGACCCGTTCGCCAGAACACTGCTCTACTCGGAAATGCCTCGCTATTATACTTGGAATGCGTCATTCAAAAAAATCCAACGCCGACAACAAGGGCCAGCTGTTGCCTCATAAGCGGATGTGTATTCAACTGATGCGCTTGGTCGCATTTATACTGTTCATCCGAAAAATTACGACTGCTTCTATTTGCGATTGCTTTTGGTCAATGTACGTGATCCAACTTCATTCGAGAACCTGGGGACTGTTGATGGTGTGCTGTGCGCCACATTTCGAGAAGTCTGTCAGTGGATGAATTCGCTTGCCAACTACAATCATTGGGACGCAACACTCACCGATGCTACAGTTTCGTTGCCTGTGATTCAAATTCGTACATTGTTCGCCATCATCATCTTGACATGCTTTGTGAGACAAATACAAGGACGACATGGCTGACGATATTTTGAATCGAGTTCGGAGAACGAAATCGAGTGCCGAACTTTAAATGAACGATGAGATCCGCAACGAGGCGCTGATATTGATCGAAGACATGTGTCTGCTCATGTACGGCAGTCTGTTGAGTAAATTAGGAATGCCAGCCCCCAATCGCTCGATGCATTTAATTGAGAATTGCAGTGCGAGCGAGATTTCGATCGAGATGCTTTGACAGAAACAGTTCGCACAAATGTCCCACTGCTGAATCCCCAGCAAAAGAACGTGTACGATACATTGATGAAGGCGGTTGACGACGGAAACGGCGGCATGTTCTTCCTCGATGCGCCTGGTGGAACTGGCAAAACGTTTCTCATTTAATTGATTTTGGCTTCAATTCAGTCAAGATCCGACATCGCGCTTGCGGTAGCCTCTTCTGGAATAGCAGCCAATTTGTTGGAAGGCGGTCGGACGGCTCATTCAGCGTTAAAATTGCCATTGAATCTTCAGACGAATGACGAACTAACATGCAACGTTTCAAGAAACTCTGCGATGACACAGGTGTTGAAAACTTGCAAAATTATCATCTAGGATGAATGCACAATGGCACACAAGCGAACATTGGAGGCGCTTGATCGATCAATGAAAGATTTGCGGAACAATTCGAGAGGCTTTAACAATTAATTGTAACAATGAAGTCCTTCGAATTCTAGATGAGAGGAATCTACTGCGTCGCATACAAAGGACTAAACCTTTCGACTTAACACGCTAGCAAGAAACCACGCCTAATTTGCGGAACAAGCAGGAACTTTCAATGGAAAGGGACCTGCCAAACGATCTCAATACGTGAAAGAAAAACTGCTGGATAAGTCAAAACTTAGTTGTAGTATGTAATCAAAGAAATTTATCACGAAGGGAGGTTTTTTTAGTGAGTAAAAATCTCACACTACTATGAGCACGCGCTATCGATCCTCATAGTGTCTTCATGAAGATTTTTTACCTACCCTCGGAAAAAAAAAAAAAAATTCGAGACGCTTTGGAGGCGCTATGATACTGCTGGCCGTCGATATCCGTCAAAGTTTAATACGAAGAATACAAAGAAAATACGAGTATATCATTGATTAAAGTTTATTCGTTGTATTTAAAAAATAATGTGTTTTATTTATCTGAAAAAATCGGCAATTACTTAGTTGCCAACCTGAAAGAACTGAGCTTTGTGGAAGACCTGAAGCGAAATATTTTAAATCGGGAGCACTGTTATCAGGAAATGTTGGTCAATTTTTGCTAAATAAAGTGGAAAACCAAACGACAATATTTTAAGGACTACACCATCATACCACAGAGAGTCAATGGTTTTTTCAATGTCAGCAGTACTAAACCAATTGATTTGCCTGTGACAAATTACATTCAATGTGACGGCAAATTCTATAGATCTGAGGTAATTTCATTAAATTTCGGTTTTGTCTATTTATTTTCGTTAAGGGAACTTACTTTGCTTACAAATTTATATCAGTTGACAAACAAAATCTAAAATAAAAAAACCAATAAATATTTTAGCGCTAATAGCCCATATAGGGCTTGACCTAGCCATTTCCGAAGAGCAATTCTTTCGATTGAAATAAGTTTCGCATGGTAATTTTATTCTCGGATGTGTGTCAGATGTTCGCGAGAGGTGGGATCATTAAAAACATGTTGGAATTCTTCGTGGTTCGAACCTTGAGTCTCTCGCTCGCTCACTTAACCACTGACCCACAGCGCCTGCAGTTAAGGACTACTACCCACTTCTACGTTCTTCATTTCCTTTCGATATTTCGCTCAAAGTAAATTAATTTCAATTTTAATTAGACTGTTGAGCTTCATGAAAGTTGAGGAAAGTCCCAAATTGATATGCATTCTATCTCCTTAGCGAACCCATATTATGAAAGGATAAAAACAGGACACGTACTACAATAGCTACCGAGTTATAAGTAGAGAAGTGAGAGAATAAATCAAATATCTCATAAGATTTGGACAGAATTTGAAGCTTTAAATACTTCTCCTGAAAAATGATAATAATTAACTTATAGACCCACCGTTCCATTTTTACTGCCGACTATAAGGGCAAGTATTGGTTTCCTGAAAATGTTCGATCTCGAAATTTTAATCAAATTTGACACTACTATAATAGAAAAACTCAAAAAAGTGAGTCTTTCAATTCTCTATGTTTGTCTGTCTTTCTGCATGACCGCTGGATGGATTTTCTTTAAACTTCATATCTGGGGTCAATGGGTTCACAATTCAAGGCAAAATCGTTTCATTCTAACCCCAAAATTAACCGTACTTTATTAAAGGCCGATTTTGAATAAAATATTAATTTGCTCGAACACGGTTAGAACGATTTTGATCAAATTTCATGTTAAAGTTCCGGTGGACATATGCTATAAGATGGCGTACCACGTTTTGGCAAAAAATATGTATAACAGTTTGCTATTCATCCATCATAACTCAATTGATTTACATAGTTCAAAATCAATTTTTGAATACAATTTGGCATACATACAAGCGTACCAAGTTTGAGGATTTAAAAAGGAAGCTTTTAACTATTTTGTTTACATTTTAAATCTACAGATGCAACTCAGATCATAGTACATATAACAATTCCGTAATATTAGCATTCCACTTAACATAACCCGCTAAGCCATGCAATGGGATCAACTTAGTCAAGAGGGAAGAAGAGAAACTTTACCAAAAACCGTGCACTATGGCGCGTGGTGGATGCCATGAGAGATGATTTCAAATGACTTATTTTGAGGTGTGACAGTGGTACAACAAGAGGACGCTCCAGGTTTAACAAGGAAAACTTATTAAGTGTGTAACTTGAGACTACCAGTTATAGGTGAAGGTATTACTTCTTCGAAACACCACTCGGCAAAGCTGCAATTTCTCTGATTTACAAGCGGTTCATGGTCATTGTTTAATTCTTACTCAGAGACGTCAGAAATGAGACTACAAACAAAAATATTTGTTCCCATGTTTGAATATGGAATGACATCCAAATGTCACAATTTATTTTTTCAATTAATTTGATTCATTAAAAGGTATGTCTGCCTTGTTGAACTTTGTTTTGGACTTATTTGCCAACTCATTTGGTGGTAATGAGATAATTTAGGAAATGCGGAAATGTATGTGAAATGATAGTGATTTCTTTTTTATTTGTGATTTTTACCGTAATCATCTCATTTTCTAGTGAAAACGTAGTATATCAAAGACTCGTAAGGAAGCAAACAAAACTAAATAAGTAAGTAGGTCAAGCTGTTCAAAATTTACAAGTTTTGACTTACTGACAGACAGACAGGCATACATATGAACACCGCTTAGAATCCAATAACTAACAGAATCCATGGGAACTAACATTTCTTTGTATTAAAGTCAACGCCGTACAAGATTCCAAAGTGCTAGCGCACTTTGTGCGAGTATATTGATGATCAGCATCAAACGCTATTTTAACCAAGATCTTTAGAAATGGAAATGGTACAAATGAATGCATTTTTAATTCATTATATTTGTTAAAGATCTTAAAAGGTCTAATCAGTCTATAACTGATTGTATGATAACAAAAATGGCGTTATATTGATAGTTAAAGCTACGACCTACGAATATTTTCGGTGTTGGGAAAGCAAGATTAAGACATGCATTTAACGTCACTTCTACTTTACCGCAGCTATGTTTGATTTTTAAAAGTTGTTAAGAGAAAGACTCAAAAACTATGTATTTTTTTTTTAATTTCGGATAGTGTTCCAGGTGTTTTCACACCTTAAATTCTGCTTATTAAATATGAATACTAAAGTCGTATATATTTAGAACAATTAAACACTTGTAGAGTTCCACTTATACTTAATTATAACAGCATCACGATACTGAAGAATCAAATAAAAACTTACTAGGTATTTGCCATTAAGTTGCTGCATCGAATCAAGCAAAATAAATTATCATAGAACATATATCGAGTGTGTAGGTATTGATATCAATTAACACTTTCATAGTTCATGGTGCGAAATAAGTCTTGGAATTTTTCAACGTATACTTTAGCATCTTAAGTTTGCTTTACACAGACGGTACATATTTTTTTTTCAAAATTGTGTGTAAACAATGCAGTGAACGAGTTTTCAAGTGCGAAACTGATGGCCGCGTGCGGCTGAGTTTTGTTTATAAAATGTAGTCTAAGATTTGGTTCGGACATACAAAATATTGTATGAAAATGTGCCAAAAGACCAACATATGCTAACTGAACCTGTCATTTTAAAATAGTTTATTTCATCGCTCTCCTGGGCTCAATTAATTCCCGAACTAGTATAATTAAATTTTAAATTATTTTTGATATCGAAAATCTGATCAATCTCTGTATTAGGTGTAATATTTTTACATGGCCAAAAATTGGAGCAAAAATCCTACAATGTCCCAAAGGTAGTAAACAGTTTTGATCATTTGTGAAAAATATTAAAAATTCTGCCTCATTTGCCATCTCTACGCTCATTTACAATGACATTCCAGCTGTCAGCTCCATGGACAAAACCAATCTGCTTGCTGCTCACTTTGCAGCGAAATCCACGCCGCCAGGTAATGCTTTGCCTCCGCGTGTCTTTGAGAGCGTCAAATTTTTCATGGGACAAGTCCACTTTCGCACACGTACAGTTGCAGGAGTACTCAAAGGTCGTCACATACGCCAATCCGCTGGTCCATATGGTATCCCCCCACAGCTTTGAAGAGATGTTCTTTTACGCTAGCAAAAGATCTGCGTAAGCTTTTCTCTTTTCGATTAGATGGAAAACAGCATTTGTGCAGCCCTTCCCAATTACCGACTCATTGCACTTACACCCCTTCTTTCAAAGGTCATAGAAACGCTGATAAATTGTCAGCTTATGAAATATCTTGATTCGCGAAAATTCTTTAATGACTAGCAGTATGGTTTTCGTAGCAAAAGGTAAACTAGTGATTTGATGGCATATTTCACCGAGAAGTGGAACCAATCTCTCCATAACTTCGGCGAAACTAAGATGATTGCGCTTGATATTTCAAAAGCATTTGAAAGAGTTTGGAATCAGGCTCCTTTTGTCGAAAATGCATACATATGGCGTGGATGATTCTTTTCTTCAATGGATTAGAAAATACATTTTGGGGTGTTCAACATAAGTTGTCTTGGACGGCTTCAAGTCTGCAATTCATCATATAAATGCTGGTGTTCCGCAAGGCTCCGTCTTGTCTCCGACTCTCTGTCGTATTTTTATAAATGCTCTCTTGTCTGCAACTTCTAATCCAATCCATTCCTTCGCTGATGACAGTACCCTCAGTTTTTCATATTCCTTCTCTAAGTCACGTAAAACATATTAGATTCCGACTTGGACAGCATAATTAAATGGAGTTCAACCAACAAAATGGATTTGAATGCTTCCAAAACACAATACTGTCTTCTGTCTCTCAAGCGAAACCATAACCCTCAACCATTATCCATGAATGGTACTTGCATCGCTGAAACGAAAGACTTGTCATTCTCGGTATGTGCATTAATAACCATCTTCGATGTAATGATCACATATTCGAGGTCCCCAAAAATGTTGCAAAATGTCTACGATTCCCTAAATGGTGCAAGAAATATTTTACCCCGTCTGATCTGGCCTCAATTTATAAGACATTCATTCGCCCAAAGCTGGAATATAACGCCCATATCGGTGCCACGAAATAAAGTCTTATGCAAAAAGGTCCAAAACGTAATTTTGGACTTTATTGCACTTTTAAAAGTTAAATAAAGTCCATGCGTCCCCCCTGCAACCCCCCTGCTCGGGGTTACTGTAGGATTTGGAGTGGGTGCGAGGTTTTTTGTATATACCCCATATATTTGTTGTTTGGATTTTATTTCCACTTCGATTTGGACTTTATTGCACTTTCAAAGATAAAATAAAGTCCAAAACTCGTTTTGGACTTTATTGCAATTTCAAAAGTGCAATAAAGTCCAAAATTACGTTTTGGACCTTTTTTGCATAAGTGGCACCCCATATCTGGTTTAGTGCACCCAAGACCGTTCTCTATATACTAGACAGGATACAGAATCGCGCGTTAATACTTATAGATGATAGAGACATTGTGAACTCCATACATTCACTTGAACATCGTAGAAATGTCTCGGGTCTTTCTCTATTTTATCGCTCCAGCAAAATAGTCAGTTGCATTCTTCCACTTCAAAATTTCACCAATACGCGTCATGCTTCGAATGTACATCAGTTCACCCTTAAGCCCAACTTTGGACGTACTGTCAAATATAGGGATTCGTTCATAAGCGTTCATAAGCCGAACGAAACGAATGTGGAATGATCTACCAGGCTCTGCATTTCCCCATCACTACAACCTTCAAACATTTAAAGCACAGGCTTCTCCATTGTTCTTCTTCCCCATTTTTCTAAACGCCTGTGCCCTGAAACATTTTATTCATATTCACATTGTTGTGCGCAATTATAACAAAAAAAAAAAAAACTATGATAGAGAAACTCGAAAAGTGGGAAAAAAAAAAGGCAAAATCTATCGTCTGTCCGTCTATTCCTCAGACTGCGGTCTTAATGGCGTTACGGATTTACTTCACATCTGTGAAATCATAATTTTCATTTGAACTTCAAAGTGAATAGTATTTTACTTAAGACCAATTTTCAAAAATTGCAATTTCTTAAAAACTTTCTTATTTATATTTCTTTTTTGATTAAATCTCATATCTAGACTTGTAATAAGTCTTTCTCGACAATGGGAGGATATGACATTCAAATTTTGGACCATATGGTCGAACATTTTTTTAAGTTTTTTAGTGTATTTTTCGAAAACGAATATTTCACTTCTTACTGATATTGCCTAAATTTGAAATCTGAACAAATTACAAAAGAACCGCACGTATGGAGCAAGTACGTACGACACAGTTGTGCCCTTTATTTACAATAGTCGCGATAAAAATAATATTATATACGGAGTAGATACATAGGTAGAAAAACTTTAAATTCTAGGGTCACAAATTTATACGAATGTGAATGTGTAACGTACGAACTAGTCGAAGCGACTATATGTGTAAGAAGTCTTACGTGCTTGAAAATGCTAGACGAAAGAGATTGGATCTTCAATTATATAGTGCTAATTCGAAATTCATGCACAGCTTTAATAATGCCAAGTATTAATTTTAAATTGACGGGAAAAGCAAACGTTCGCGGTTGTTGTGCACGATTATGAATAAAGCAAACAAAAATATATTTCTTGTAAAGTATTCAGATAAATTGTGCAAACCACTCAAAATCCAGTTTATAAGCGGTGACTCGAAATAGCTTGCAATTTGCTATCGGGTTTGTTCGATAAAAACACCCACGTCTAGTGGGTGTGTCATTAGAATTTCGGGGGGGCGATGTTAATTAGCAGGATTTCGTATGATTATGTAACTTCTATGGGGCTAATTGGCTCATTCACGCCATTATTTGTTGATAAGTAAAGTATGCAATAAATCAAAACTACGTAAATTATGCGATTCTACATTAAGTATTAATTTAACCTACGCATTAAAAATACAAATGGATTTATATTTAATACACACACACTTATTAGCAGACCCTCCCGGGTCCGCCCGTACCAAAAAAATATGTATATAATATTAGATGCCAGTAAGTTCTGCTCTTAAATAGCTGGAGATTAAAGTTTCAAAGTTTACTTGTTTACTCTGTAGCAGGAGACATTTTTATGATGAGCAGGAATAAGAAGAGACATTATTCCTATTTTTTCGCGTGAATATCATTTTTTGACCAAATCATCAAGTCTCATTCCAAAAATACGTACTAACTATTTTGAAAACTGTCCTTACACATGAATTACATATCTGAAATTGGAAAGGTCACTTGCAGAGTATTTCAAGCGCTCCCTGTACGTGTCAAACTTGGACTCCCTTAGCACTTATTTAAAACAGCGGTTTGTAGATGAAGACACTCAGAAGAAAGCACAGCTATCCAAAGGATTTGCCCCGTCTTAATTAAAGAAGCTGATTATCGAAGAACGCGAAAAAACGGCTTACTCGTATATTGCTGTTATAATTTAAATGGCATTGCAAATTAAGCGGAAGTTTAGTAAGTATAATATGTGGGAGAAAAAGATGGATGGATTTCGTTTGGTCGAAGTAATTCGGGAGGCAAATAATTTGTTGTGATAATGTTAAAAACAGTCTTACAAATTCTTCTCGCAATTCAGTATTCCAAACTATAATGCTACTGTGCTCAATGACATCCAAGGATCAACTTTTTTTAATTACTAATTATATTGACAAAAACTCACACGTTACAACTCGCACTGGGTGGTTTTCTGTTTCATTTGTTGCTAAGAGTCCAATCAAATTAAACGAATTTAGGGGGATATTATAGGAAACAGTCTGCGACCGTACAAAAAACCAACAAATTTTGTAGAGCGTACCTTATAAATAATAAATTGTTGACAACTTATAAATAAAACTAACTCGACTTTTTTTTTTGTTATATATGTATCTCAAAATCGAAGCAAAATGGAGTAACAATCTGTACAAATCTTTTTTTTTAATTGGACACACAATTATCTACAGTACTGATGTAAAACCTATAACTGTCGAGGTCACCGTTGGATTTGTATGATAAAAAAGGACTGTTACACACATTCTTAATGCGACAAATGCTGACTTTTATTTATTAAGGCCCGAAGATATCGTATATTAGGTCCGAATTGAAAGCAGTTGTTTTGTTTTATGTATTGTACAATGTATTTTACTTATTGCTACCGTTTTTGTCAATTTTTAACAAATAATTTATTTGTTCGTGTTTCAGTGTAAAAAAAAAGCTTTTCAACTCGGGCGTAAACGATTGTTCCTTCTTGCTTTTTGATGTGTAAAAAAAAGAAAAAAAAAAGTCTATTTAGTTTTTTACTTATAAAACTGTTATTTTAAAAGTTAAAAGATGGGTCGAAAGAATTCGCATTCAAACGTTGCTAAGAATGCGTTGAAGACTACAGATGAAAACACTTAAAATATTTATAAAAAAGAGTCAAGAAAAATTAAAAAATAAAAAGAATTAAAAATCTAAATCTTCAAAATGCTTCCTTAAAAATAAATGAATAACACAGTTCTATCCTATAGGGTACTCGTATATTAATTTTGATACATAGTTTGCAAAATGGGGAAATAATAATTATACGAGTAAACTCCCAAAAGACCTCGTAATATGACTTCACTATACGAGTGAGTATCGCGCATTTGCAAATTTTCAGGAACAAACTAGGGAGGCTAACGTTTACCGAAAGAGACGCAAATTACTAAACATCACTACCTGACTGATGCTAAATACGTACAAGCTGCTATTAAAAAGTTTAAGCCTCATAGAGATATATTTAAACATTTGGCGAAAAATACTAACAGGGAGCGAAAATTGCAAATATGTATGTTTCATTCTATATAAAAAAAATTAATAGTCAGTAACTGCTAAGCGTACTCCTTGTCTCTGTGCGCTGTCAAGTAGATGAAGAGAATATTTTGGGGCTGAGCTCCATACGACAGAACTCAAGCTCAAGCCGCGGTCTAGCTCTTTACCTCTACCTCTTTGTCCGAAATAGGTAGATCAACTTCATGGATACGGATTTTGCAATGTTGAATATGTATGTGATCGTGCCATGTTACACCAGAGTTGACTGTAACGCCAAGAAGATTCACAGTTGGTTGGGTTGAATGATTTGGCTGTCAATTTTAAGTTGTGGTACAGTAGAGTTGTCCTTTCTGAAAAAGGTTTTCCTTCTTCGCATTGAAGGTAACTTTCTGTTACTCGTAATCAGATTCATTCCTTCACGGATTACAGTACTTTTGACTCCGTCTATTTACTAACGACACCACTGTAAGCGGCCCAAATCATCGAGTAACAGCGACAGCGAATATCTAGCAAACTCAACTCCGTGACATTCATGCAATCATCAACTGGGGTGCAAAAACGAGTTGTGTTCAACGTAATCAGATTCATTCACGGATTACAGTACTTTTGATACGCCTATTTACTAACGACACCACTGTAAGCGGCCCAAATCATCGAGTCACAGCGACAGCGTATATCTAGCAAACTCAACCCCGTGACATCCATGCAATCATCAATTGGGGTGCAAAAACGACTTGTGTTCAACGCCTCAAAAACCTAGCGGTGTCCCCTGCCTATGAAGCGGGATACTAACTCGGTCAATGATTGTGCTAGATGCATAGGATTCTTCAAATGATGTAAACGGTTTTTCACTCCTGCGGACTTGGCCATAATTTATAGAGCTTATGTTTGTCATAAACTCAATGATTGCAGCGACAAGCTTGCCGCCAAATCCCTTCTCTCGAACATCGCCAAAATGTTGAATGCATACTGTTCCTGCACCGGTTTCCACCTCAAAAGTTCGGAAGAAATATATATGTATATAGTTGTGTCCCTCCTATGCGTCAACTGTAATACACGTGTAGCGCATATGTATCACATTTAGCGGTTTTGGGCATACCGATCACTGTGGGAGATCGTTTTTTAGTCATTCAAAACGAATGTGGAATATTTATAATTGACAATGATTTAATATGAACGTGCATCGTCACCTCACTCTCTCTCCTTATCTACCTACTCCTTAGTACTCCCCTATACCTTATCCTTTCACTCCATCACCGGGTTTTGCAACCTTCAACAAACACAGTTCTACGGATAAGTTGTAGAGTGAAGAACATACTAAAAAAGTTTGTGTTTCCCTACTTCAGAATTTTATGCAGGTCTTCATTTAATGAGTTTATTTGGTCGCTTCTTTGACGATGTTATATATTTGCATTCACCGCCATGTTATTCGAGCAAGATGATATTAGGGTGCTGTCATCGACAATGTCATCGATTTTTTAACTCTAGTAGGTCGTTGATATTGCACAAAATCAGAGTAGGTGAAAGTATAGATCCCTGTTCACCTCAGCATGTAATACAAAGGTGTCGATAGACACACCATTCACCATAGCTTGAACTGCTCTATTCTAGCGTACGTTAAATATCGATAGTCTATCGAGTTGGGAAATCTCTAAATCATAAAAATACGTCTCTACTGTAAAGACATAAAACTGGCAGTAGAATGGTCATATGGCTGAAAATGCAACTTGATCGTGATGATGACATCAGGGGGACGAACAAAATACTGGGAATAGGCAACGACAATAACAACAAAACAAAAATGCTCCCCAGTTATCTGGACGCCACCCTTGGAGTTTACTGAAACTCAATTCCACCTGAGTTTCAAACTATTGCACTTAGCTTTCTCAATGTCTACAAAATGCCCGTGCACCTTTGGCGCGCAAATTATAAAAAAAAAAATTGTCAAACTATTATCAATTTTCAATAAAATATTGAGAGATGTGAGAAATAAAGCCTAAGGCAATTGCAGGAATGTTCCTTTGCCTACCAGCAACGTGAGTGCCTTCAGAGAAAATATTGTGAAAAGCTGGCCAGATAATGAATGAAAGTCACAACAGACTGAAAATCAAAGCACTTAACGAAATGTTATTTTTATCACAAAACCGAGTTATTTTTAATAAAGTGTACATTTTTCTTTATTTTTTTTTTTTAATTTCCTTAAGTTTTTATTATCAATAATACATAAATATCTAATCATGTGAAAAGTGTTATTCTTCTTTCTTTTGAAAACCGTCGACAGCTATTGTTACTATCGATTGTTTTTCTTAAACTATGTAGGTGTACCACTTTTATTTATTTCCTGCGATTTCGGATTTAAAAATGACTAGGTCTTATACAAATTTGTAATTATTAAGAAATAGGAATGGTTTTAAAGCATGGAAATAATATGAAAAAGAACATGTTAAAGAGTACTAAAAATAAATATTTTGAAGTTAACAACCTATACAGGGCCTGGCCTAGCCACTCGCTGTCATTCGCGTTGTGCAACATATAAACTGGAGAGCCCTACAGTTTTATGCCATTCCCGAAGGTCAATTTTGTTCGATTGAGAGAAGATATTTGTTAGACGATCGCGAGAGGTAGGACCGCTACAAAAATTGTTGGTATTTTTCGGGCCTCGAACCTTGAGTCTCCCACTCAGAAATCATGCACTCAACCAGAGGTCACGGCGCCCACAGTTAAAGACTACTACCCACATCACGTTTATCATTTCCATTCGATTTAACGCTCAGCGTAAATTTCGCATTTTGACTTTAGTGAGAGTGTTGAGCTTCATGGAAGTTTGAGTAACAGCAATTTTTGCAAATACAACACCAAGTACTCGATCAAATAAATTTAATATTCGTCTTGCTATTCTTTCGTGCTCTTAGCATTCGTGATCCTATTTATTCTATATCTTCTTAGCGCAGCCCTACTATGAAAGGATCCTACTTTTGAAATTAGGGCACGTACTACTAATTCTTTGAAAATGCTACAATTTGTCCTCAATTGAACTACTTTCAAAATCACACAAATGACATCATAGAAAAACAGCTTAAGCGGACTTATGTCAAAATTTGGTTAATAATAGTACTTCTTCCTCTTCTTCTTTTCCTTGCGGCGAGGTTATGATCCGGAGTAGAAGGATCACAACCCTCCCACTTTATGGCATCTATACTGGTCCGCTTGTGGGGTTAGCCGGTTTGACCTCAGGAAGCAGACTTCCCGCTTTCGGATCACTTCGTCACTGAGGCGAATCAAATGCTGGTATTTTTGCATTTGTGTGATCCAGTTCTTTTTTGGTCTGCCTTTTTTGCGCGATTGTGTAGGAACGTTGATTAATATTGCTTTTTTGACGGGGTTCAAAGAATCTCTCCTTTAAATATGACAGTACTCTTCGGTAACTCCTGCGGGACATCTTACTCTTGTCCTTGCTCCCTCATACATGTCCAAGATTATGTGCACGTAGGTTTCTGGAACTCCTCGTTGTCTTAGCGCCACCCATAAGAGATCTCTTGGTTGTCGATTAAAAGCTTTTTCAAAATGCAACTCCTTTAAGGAATCACGATGTTTTTCCATTATGATCCTTATACTTTGGATCTGTGGTTGATTTGCTCGAGATAAACCCGCACTGGTCATCAGATAGCCGTATTATTTTCCGCAGTCGACCATCTAATACCCGCTCAACGATTTCCAAGTTGTGTGACATCAGCTTGACAGAACGGTAGTTATTTCAGTTTCGCGTATCGCCCTTTCCCTCCACTGATTAGGCATTGGATCACTGCTCATAAGTTTGAAGATAATAATCATGAGCCATCTGGACCCGATGACTCCCATCTTTTTCCAAAACTCAGAAGGTATCTCGTCTTGCCCAACCGCTTTTCTTTTTTTGGTGTATTTGACCGCATTCCTAACTTCTTCGACAGTAATGTCGGATATTTCGTTATGGTTAGGAGCGGTTCTTGGAAAGTATACCCGGGGAAACTGTTAGTTCAGAAGTCTTTCACAATACTGTCGCCATCTGTGGAGAATTTTTTTCGTGTTCTACAAGAAGCTGGCCTTGAGCATTGTTAATGAATTTTGGGGAACGAATCTCCTTAGCATTTCTTCTTCTCTGGATGGCTATTTTGAAGACAGTTGTTCCTTTATTCAAGTGGTTTTGTCGAAGCTCCTGGATAGCCTGGTTCCTATAAGACGCCGAAGACGATATTTCCTCCAACTCCCGATACCTTCCCTACTTTTTGCTTGAAGTTGAGCGCACTTCTTCTTCGCGAGCCCTTTGCAACATCTATATATCACTTCAATTCTAGCTTTTGCATCTCTATCAGTAGAAAGACACTTTGACCAAGCCTTGAAAGTCGTTTTCTTTTCCTCTATCACTACTTTAGCTTCATCTCTCCACCACCATGTTTCTTTGGCGTGTTGACAGTAGCCTTTCGACATTCCAAGTAGTAACTTGGGTTTCTCCAAGCAAGATCGCTGTAGGGAATCCCACATATCTTGTGCTTTGCACACCACATCACCGACCTCATCGATGATGGTAAAGAGGTAAATTGTCATGCTGGTAATAAAACTTCGCCTTTTCCTTTGTCCAGCCCGTACCAATTGACTTTCTTAGCCATCTTTGTTTGCTTCTTTGTTTTCTTCCCCGCCTCCATAAAAATTTCTGTCAGGAGGAGACGGTGTTGCTGGGTGATCGCCTCTCTCAGGATCACTTTGCAATCTTTAACCCGGGGCTACATGAAACTGGCTACCAAATGGTATCAATTTATTGTTCAGACAATTCTTGAGCGGCATGTTCCAATTAAAGTTAAAAGAGTTGTTAACAAAAGCGTTCCTTGGTTTTCTGAAAATATCAAAAAGCTTCTAGTTCTAAGAGATAGATCGTATCTACGATGGCGACGAAATCGCAGTAGAAGCAACTGGCAGATTTGCACATCGCAGAGAAATAGAACCACGGCGTAAATTCGAAAAGCCGAAGCTGAATATTACTCTTCAAAGCTTAATTCTAGTCAACTCAGCTCTATTCTCTGGAAAAACCTTCTCTCTCTAAGAGTTATTGAGAAAACGTCTGCAGGATGCGATCTAGATCCCGATCAATTAAACATCTTCTTTTTAAAAGCCGGAACAAATGCATGTTCATCAAGTAATGGAGTTGTCGAATTAGCAGTAGGACTTAATGATAATTCAAATTGCTTTGAGTTTCAGTGTCAGTGTCGGAGTGCGATGTAATAAAGGCCTTGTCTAAAATCAAATCGAATGCTGTAGGTGTTGATGGTATACATTTAAAATTTATAAAGCGCATTCTGCTTTTAATATACTACACTCTTACACACATAATAAACGTATCATGTGGTCAGAATTTCCTACTGCCTGGAAATATGCCAAAGTTGTCCCAGTGCCTAAAAATACTTCAAGAAGCCAACTAGAAGACTTCAGACCTATTAGTATATTATCGTGTCTCTCCAAAGTATTGGAAATATTAATTAAAAACCAAATCGATGATCATATAATTTTGAATAAAATGTTATCTCCTCATCAATCAGGATTTAGAGCAAAACATAGTTGCACTACCGCAATTGTTAAGATTTTAGACGATCTGAGAGAAGAGTTTGATAAGAATAATGTGTCCATTCTGTGTTTGTTGGATTTTTCAAAAGCTTTTGATTGCGTCAATCATAGTCCGTTAATTGTAAATTTAAAGCACCAATATAATTTTAGCGAACAATCAGCTCTCCTAATGTTCAATTATTTGAACGGAAGGTACCAACAAGTCATCACCGACTGTGGAAACTCCCAATTTCGAGCTGTTGATTCTGGAGTACCGCAAGGATCTATTTTAGGTCCGCTTTTGTTCTCTCTTTTTATTGACGACATGCCCGATATGTGCCTTGATGCGTCCGTTCACCTATACGCAGATGATGCCCAGGTGTATTTATCCAGACCAATTGGTTTAATAGAAGATTGTGTTGCTAGGCTAAATGAAGACTTAGAACGAATCTATACATGGTCCATCTTAAATAAATTATCCTTAAATCCAACTAAGTCCAAAGCAATAGTTATTTCAAAAAGTGTAATCGATAGTCAGTCTTTACCACCACTAAATCTTATGGGCCAGTTGGTTCCTTTTGAAGATGAGGTCAAAAATGTTGGCATTTATATTAACCGTACACTATCCTGCGAAACACATATTAATTATGTAGTAAAAAGGATCTATTGTGGTCCACGTCAACTCTACATCTCCTCTGCTTTTGTACCAATATCTACTAAGCTTAAACTCGTAAGAGCTCTTCTTATTCCAATTATTAACTACAGTTCCGTAGTATTTAGTAACCCTAATGCATTATCTTTTAAAAAACTTGAGTTAGCATTTAATTCTGTCATTCGTTATGTATATTGCCTCCGCAAATATGACCACATTTCGAGATTTCCCCGTAAACTCACCGGTTGTACCCTTAGGCAACACATTAATATAACCAACTGCACTTTCCTCTATAATATACACAAAACTCAGCAACCATATTATCTCTATGAAAAACTTAGCATATCTCAGTCACAACGTACTAGAAACTTTAATGTTCCTTATTTTAACTATTTGAACAGTCAACGCTTATTTTTTGTTCACACGATAAGACTTTGGAATTCTTTACCGATTAATATACGTCAATCTAATTCGCTTTTTAGTTTTAAAAATTCAATTCTCTCTTATGTGAAAACAATCAAAACAACAATATTTTCAATTAATTATTACTCTATCTTTCCAACGTCTATATATGTAATATTTACTTCTTTCGTCGACTCAACATAAAATGTTTTCTAACTAGATACCTTCTTCTTTTTTATAATATTGTATGCTTATATAAGTACAATTAATGAGAATTTAATTCTTAATGTACATTCCAAAATGTTTAATAAAATGAAATGAATGAAATGGTAGTCAATCTGGATTTCATTTCCGCCACTGCATGATAAGACCGTATGACTTGCACATGTTTAGGATGTCTTCATCTGGAGAATTCCTGGTGGCGTACTCCAGTCCTCCATGGCAGTCTTAATAGTCTTCGTTTGTCTTCCCGACATGTCCGTTCAAATCTCCGCCAACAAACAAAATATCGGAGCATATGCGCTTACAATATTCCACACCTCACCCTGTATCACCAATTTGAGAGACATCAAACGGTCACTGAACTTTGAAATGGTCAAGATGTTGCCAAGTAGCTCTGCCGCGTAGATGAAAGCTATTCCGTTTTTACCTTGCTCCGATCCATAGTAGAACATCTTGTAAGCATTTGTCTTAACGTCCAAGAAACGCGCCCGATTCCCCGTGTTTCGCCATTTCATTTCTTGTACACACAAGATGTCCACTCGCCTTCTAATCATCATTGCTCGTAGCTGCAACCACTCATACTTCCAAGACTCCAACTCGTGACTCTTAGGTTACGCCTAATCCTTTGCATTATTTTGCTATCCCCCGGAAACCGAATAGCTCTGACGCGAGCATTTCTGCTCGTTCCAGGATCACAACCATGCTTAGCATTGGTAGTGCCTGGCGGGTTAGTGCTTTTCTTTTAAGCGTACTTTTCCATGATGCTAGAGTATAAGCTTTTTTTTTTGATGTTGACACGTGTATGCTCTTAATTTTTGATTTATGTGTGATCTTACTTTCACAATACCGGTGATCCTGACGTGTAAACCCACGGATTCTCACGCACACTTGCGCGACAGTTTTAAGATGGCATGTGTGTCGCTCGTTTCACCTAGATATTTTAAAAAAACTGCCTAGATGTGATTTTCCCCTTAGTCGCCTTCTCCGACAAGCGCTATGTATTTGTGGGGGGTGCTGCAGTGATATTTTTAACCCGTCCCTGCGGGGGGAGGGTGAATAATAGTACAACGTTAATAAATATATAAAGTTGTTTCTCTCAGTTTTTTAGTTCATTATCTACAATAGCTACCGAGTTATAAGCAGAGAAGTGAGAGAATAAATGAAATATTTCATAAGATATGCACAGAAGTGGAAACTTTAAATAATTTTCCTGGAAAATGTCTTCATGATTAACGATGTTCCATCTTTATAATACCAGCGTTCCACTTAGTAAGATAACTGGGTTACAAATTATTCTTTCAATTAATGCTTCAAAGCAATAATATTGCAAGTTTCAGGCACGGCTTTGAATACTTCACAAAAAAGCGAATTAACGTACTACATTCCTTGAAAAGAGAATTGCTCTTATTCCAATATTATGGATCTTATGCAAACAATTGATATCCATGAGTCGCAAACTATACTTTAAAGCCGGGTGACTACATTCTTAAATATTCGTTAAAAGTGTCCTTCAACTTAAAAAGGGCCCGAACATCTGTTGCAAAGAGCAAATGTAGTAACAGAAAAACTATGTCGTGCTATGCTTTATTGATTTTATAATTTTCAAAATAGTAGTACAAAATCGAAAGGGTTAGTACAGGGTGGACGAAAATAGAATTAAATAGATCACCACCTCCTCGGCTAGATATAAAAAGCCTGTGAAGAAAGAAATGAGTGTCAGAAACTCAAAGGAAACCTTATTAATGCGATCAACAGTTTAAAGCTTGAGTTGCTGCCTAAAAGAACAAAATCACCAAACAAAGTGACCAACATGTTCATATTCTACAGATGAAGAAGAATTATACAGAGAGACAGAATGGTGTTCAAGTCATTGGAAAAGAAATAAGAAACTAAAAATTAATACGTCCCCAGAAATTTCGTCATCCAAAGTGAACTTTAAAAGCCCAGAAACAGTCCAAATGACAAAATCGAAATTACAAAAGCTGGTGAAACCTCCGCCAATTATAATACTCCACATTACGAATTTTTAAGGATTACTAATAATTCTAGAGGATAGCCAAATTAAAGCAGGTACAACTCAAATAAATAGTAATGGTGTAAAAATAAATGTTGTCAGAAGTATGGCCATAATCAGAAATACTGTAATTCTAACCCAAGATGCATTAAATGTGCAGGAGATCATCATACTAAAGACTGCAGAAAGGCAAAAACGACGTCAACTACAGAGGCTATCTAGTAGCAAAATATTGCAGCAAACCAAAGATAACAAGAAACAGAAAATATAAAAATCAATAAAAAAGAGCGAACCAAACATCAAAGAAAATCAACATTCGAGCAAAAATGTATTGTGAAATGTGTGTGATGTGTGAGACCACTAATAGATAAAAATATTAAAATTTTAGTATGGAACGCAAATGGTCTCGAGAATTGTAAAGAAGAATTGCAAGTGACTCTCGACTCTATACGTATATACGAGAATGTTTCATAACAGAGACACATTTAAAATTTGACAGAAGTTTAAGACTACACGGATACAAAATATCCTATACTACACACCCAGTCCGGATCTTGACTCCGATCACTCCTCTGTACTATTACCACTTTGCGATAAAATCGTTTTGAAACTTAACTAATTAGAATTATTTAAGACAAAATTTAGAAGAGCGATTCAATTCTCAGTCCCGATAGAAACAAAAGAACAACTAAAAGGTACATATTTTTACTCTAAATATCCAAAAATCTGCATGGATATCTATCCCAAAGAGATTTGTGACATTATTGCAGAAAAAAGTAAAGCTAGAAGATGAAAACAAATTAGAACAGAAATAAGTCTAAAAAATAATTATACAAATTTGTTCCATTATTTTCCTTAACGTAACACAGGCTTTTCACAAAGTGAATTAATTCATAATCTGCAAATTGAGCTGCCAAATAAATGTTTTGAGATTCCAGAGTCTTACAAGTATGTAGTAGACATATTATTTAGAAATGAATAAAGACTGGTGTACCTCAGGGTAATGTCACCAATGACTTACCACTGTATTTGCTGTGGGAAAAACTATGCAGGAAGTAACCTGAATAGCTGCAGAGGGCAGTACATAGCATATCTTCATGGACAAGAAGTGGCAAATAAAATTAAATGAGTTAAAGTCAATCCATGTTAATTTCAGAAGTAAAATAGAGAAACAAATCCCAGCATATATAAATAACAACGCAGTTCTACACTCCAACTCAGCGAAATATCTGGGGATATGGGAGAGGAACTAAACATACGGTACAGTAAAATGTATTGGTTTATTCGAAGATACTCCTGTCTCTCAGTATACAAAAAACTTCTACTGTATAAGCAAATTGTAAAACCTGTATGGACTTACGGGCTCCAACTTTGGATATGCACAAGCAGGCCAAATCTATAAAGTATACAATTTTTTCAAATTAAAGTCGTTAACATCGTTAATGCACTGTAGTATGTACGTAACTTTGATCTACATAGAGATCTAGGAATAGATATGGTAAACGATGAAATCAAAAAGGATTCGCAACCATGACAACGTAGAAGTTACTCAACTACTGAATAATGATAATTTAGTTGGAAGGCTGAAACCTTTTGAAATAATTAATCCATAATTAAAAAAATAAAAATAAAAAAACATTTTGTGACCTTTTGTGCTGTGTGACTGATATTGTCACAACAATATTTAACCGTTCACAGAAGAATATTTAACATATACATTTTATATTAATAAAGACAAACTGCTGATTAGTCGCATGACTAAGTGTAAGTATTGAAAGGCTGTCTTCTAATGGAGGTGCTCTTTAGTTCAAGTTAAAATCCGACACTACTGGAATCAATCGCGGCTTCAATGTGTTTCGATGATTTTCACATTCCAAAGCAAAACAAAAAAAAAACAAATTTAAATCAATTTGGCTCGATTATTATTTTAAAATGATTAAAAGCGAATGCATATTAAAATAGAGGTAATCAATTTCCAAAGCCGGAATTCTATTTTCAGTAAATCTACAAAGCTATTAAAAAGTGCAGCGAGTGGGACACGACCGTTAATTTTTTAAATAGTCTTACTCGCTTCATTTTAAGTGTGTTTGGAATCATATTGTAAAATATGTGCCGAAATTAGCTAAATTATCTTCTTATGCAGGTTATTCTACTTCCAGATACGAAAAATCGATGATTTATTTTAGAAATGCACGAAATTGAAAGTATTCTTCATATGTAGGTGATTCCACTTCAAAGTTAAAAAAAAAATGAGGAGGGCTTTTTTTCTCCCGATTCCATGTCATTGAGCAAAGTCTAGTTTTTTTTTTAAAAAAAAAAAAAAAGTACTTACATTTTTAATCATACAACCTGCTTTTTTTTATTCCCTGAATTTCCTATCCAACGCTGTATTACACTACCTATATATGGGTAGGTAATGTTTGGATGTGTCGGCACATTCAATGTTAAAATGAATATTTTAGCATAATTTAATGTGAAATGCTCCGCGATATGTGAGGTATTTAGTGTAAGAACCGAAATGCACATGCAATTTCTATCGCGCGATTATTTGGTCGCAATAAATAGAACACACAGTTTCTTATGTGAATGTGACGCACATACGACAATTGCTCACAACGTCAACCAGAAATTTCAGACGCGAACACAAAAAATCGCAAATGCATTTCGGCCCTAAAATGGATTATTTAGCGTATTTTGGGATATACAGTGCCGTTCGAAAAATGTTGGTCAAACTTTTTTTTAGACAATAACTACGCATTTTTTAATGAGGATTTATTTTCTTATGCGGTTTCAATCGTTTCATGATACATTTAGAGTGTTAAAATTTTCCACACGCGGTCACGGGAGCAAAAAGTTGTTAGACCGAAAAATGGGTTTTTTAGGTACCTGCCTCATTTTTAGGGATTAAAGAAAAATGCTTTATTGGTGCAGTGTTTTTGTTTTTTTATTGCTTCTCAGAAACATTCTCTATCTAATTAGTACTTTGTTGGACCTCCTCTTGCTTTTATTACAGTTGCACATCGGCGAGACATTGACTCAAGTAGGTTTTTTTCATGTGGAAGCAGGTATGGTGTACCAGGTCCGGATAAGTAAAATTTTTAGGTTTTTAATTGACTCTATACGCTTCTTCGCAACCTTAAGTTTCATTATTGACCAGATATTCTCAATTAGATTGAGATCTGGACTGTAAGGAGGCCAACTTAATACGTCGACATTATTTTCTTCGAAGTTTTGGGGAGTAAGATGCATTCAGAGCTCAGTCTTTCCTTTGGTTCTCTTCGCGCAAGAATCCTCCCATCTCCAACATGCAGCTTAAACTTTGATTCGTCGGAGAAGATAACATTGTTCCACATGTCTTGAGTCCAATTAAGATTCTCTTGAGCCCAGAGCAGTCGTTTTTCTCTGACTCTTTTTGGAAATCCGGCTTCAGTACTGGCTTGAGTGCTCTAAGTCCAGCTTTCACGAGCCTTTTCCTCACTGAGCTTGAGGAAATTATTTTTCCTGTACCTCGACACAGATCGTTTTTAAGATCCACCGAAGTCTTGAACCGATGCCGACGTCTGTACAGCACCAAAAAAAGATCTTCCACTGGGGTCGTCTTTTTTTGGCCTCCCTGAGCCTTTCTTTCTACTGGTAGTCCCGGTCTCACGATATTTTTTTAAATTTCATGCCCAGTTTGTTGAGCAGCATTTAATCTTCTAGAAATTTCACGTGTTGTCAAATTGAGACGTGACAGACACAAAATATTAGCTTTGCACTCCGAACTGATTTTTCCAATTTTTTTTCACTAAATTACTTCGGTTCGTTTCGGATTGCTATCACAAGCTAAATGCACCTCTTATTCATAATAACATCGACTTTTATGCACTATTTGAACTCCATTTTGCTACCTAATGCAAAAAAAACCCCTTAGCTCTCATAAATTCCAAGAACTGTGCCTGAAAAGGGTAATCAAATATTTGACCAACATTTTTCGAATGGCATAACTTATTTAGTGTATTTGATTTAAAGTGCAATGTGGTGTCTGACGTAAAGTTGCCTTGTTTTGGTAATTTGGAATGCTTTGTGATAATTTAAGATAGTAAGTATAAAATCTTGTCTGTTGTTTTTATCATTCCAATAACATCACCGAGCTAAATAAAACACCGGATCAAGTAAATGCATTTTCAGTATTCGTTATTTTGCGCGCCTAGAAGAAGGTTAATCGAATAACGAACAAACAGTAAGAGTTTAAAAGCAGCTTAAGACTGACTCATTTTCAATCAAATCTAAACTAGAACACTGCAGCAGAATTGTATTGTTTTTCTAAAGAACTGTACTTCAAAAATACATGGAAAATCTCTTTATTTCCAAACTTAGAAAAAAAGAGGTGTGTATCACTAGGTGCTAGGGTTTCTCGTTTTCACAATCCCCAGATTCCGGGAAAAAATCAGAACTATCATGGAAAAATCTCGGAATTTAAAATAGTAAAGGGTCTTTCATTAAGCGCTTCCTATCTTTAAGTTTAAATAAAACAAAGTGTGTGTGAGGTATCATCGAAATTTGTTATTCCTTTGAAGGGCCTATCGATGCCATTATGTATGAAATATAACGTCGTTCAAATGTACTGGCTTCTCTGGTTGGCGCGCATCCGAAATATCCAATTTTCCATGACTCTGGGGCATAAATCAGGCTGAATTTGACCGATGGCATCGGTTATGTTGGCTTTGAGGGCCGCTGTGGTTTGTGGCATATCCGCATAGACCTGCGACGTTTGATGACGGTGATGGCCTGGCCAACGTCGTTCTCAAAGAAATATGGACCGATGCCGCCGCCAGCCCAAAATCCACATCAAACAGTGACTTTTTCGGGATGCATTGGACGCTCTTGGATCTTATGTGGATTGGTATCGTTCCAAATTCGACAATTTTGTTTGTTGACCTACCCATTCATCCAGAAATGGGCCTCATCACTGAAGATGATTTTTCGATGGAAATTAGGGACAGTTTCCAACTGCTCCAGAGCCCATTCAGCTAACACACGTCGTTGTCTATGGTCGTTTACCTTCAGCTCCTGTGTCAATTGAGTTTTGTACGGGTGCAGGCCCAAGTCACGGCGCAAAATTCGCCAAGTTGTGGTCTGCGAAAGGCCAAGTTCTTGTGAGCGACGCGAAATCGACTGCCTCGGATTCTCCTGCACACTCTCACGGACAGTAGCGATGTTTTCAGCAGATCTTGCGTTTCGTCGACGTACGGGTGTTGGTTGATCGTTTACTGAACCAGTGGACTCAAATTTATCCACCACACTGCGAATAGCCTCTCGGAAGGACGATTATGGCGACCGTAAAATGAACGAAGCGCGCGGAACGCTGCCCGAACAGAACACCTATTTTGATAAAAAAAATTTATTATTTGCACGTGTTGTTGAACGCTATATCCCTCCATGGTGATTTGGCACAACAGACTGAATAAATGATAGCCAATTTAACAGATGCAGCTTCAACAATATGGCCGCTATCAATTGTCAAAGTTCAGAAGTCCCTATTGGAAGACCCTGTATATGAGGAAAATGTAAATGTTATATAAAATCCAAAATCAAAAAGTTCATTAGAAATTAAAAAAAAAAAATTTTAACACAACATATCAGAGAAAATTTAAAAAAGGTTCGTCGCTATTTCAGTCTACTTTCTTTTTTTACACTACACCATGTGCAGATGGTTCTGACATTTTGTATTTACTTCACTGCCGGTTTTAACAGTAAACAAAAGTTTTAGGAAATTACTATATATTAAGTTTGAAATTGACAAATGACGTACTTTTACGTCAATTAGAAAATTAGAAAGTGGAAATAGTGAAAAACTGCTTGTCATTGAATTGACTAACAGCACCTGTCAATGACTGACAAAGAATTTACATGACAAGTGGAAGCAGATAGTTGTCAAAAAAAAATTTTTTTGTCTTTAATTAAAAGCGAAAATTGATTGGCATCATTTTCAATTGTTTGTCAATCAAAAGACACATTTTGATAAACAAGGTATTTAAAATTATCTTTTCTCTAACCGGAAAAATTAAATAAATAAATAATTTCCATTTGTAAAATATGTAGAAAAATAAATATTCCATCCACATAGAAAGATGTTTCAAAGGAAGGCCGTGGAGAAGAAAAAAAAAGAATTAGGAAGGCATCTGTGGAATGGAGCGTGGAGTCCTCAGTTGTTCTCATCCATGAAGTGGAACAATTTGAAAACATTTGGGACTCCAACTCCAAATACTACAAAAACCTACTTAAGAATCTCGTCTTTTGATGTATCATATATAATCGGGCAAGTCACATGAATAATCCGATACACTGTCGTAGGTGATAAGCGAAAAACATCCGGCATGACCTGCATAATGCTCCCATTGCCAAATAACGAATTGTTACGGCCAATCTTTCGGCTGGTCCCACCGCTTTTCGCATAAATGTGTTTTTTTTTGTGATGTACTCATATGGTTTCACCTTTTGCAAAATAAACTCGAAGTCAGTTCTATTCATACGTATTTTGCGTCTGAAAAATTTCGGCTCCATATTGCAAAGTTTTGTGTAATATCCGCAAGACTCTCAGTCGAGAAACAAATGCTGGACCCAACAATCAGGTTTCTTTCTTTTCCTGCTTTCGTCGTCTTCTGCCTGCAGCTCCAACTCGGATTCGCTTCCTTTTTAATTCACAATTGACAATGAGATGAATATTCCAAATTGGCAGTGCTAGTGGAAATAGCTTTTAGCGAACTGACAAAGACATTTGTCAAAATTTCATTGTCAATGAACTGACAAACGATTTTTTGCCAATAATTGACATAAGTGGAAATGAACTAGCAGTGGTGTCGTTTAATGACATAAACGAGATTTGTCAAACTTTGTCAATTGAATGACATGTGGAAGCCCACCTTTATACGAGAAAGTCCGCAATAGACTTATGAAACACCTGTTGTTAGAAAATATATGAAAATTTAAACTTTGGCGGTATGGATTTTTAAGTCGAACAGAACTCAGCCTTTTGACGTTTCGGAAATTCATTTGGTTCTACTTGCCTCTTTCTAAAAATGTTTGTTCGTTCACTGGAAGCCCATGCCGTCGAACATGTCTGCCAAACAAAGTAATTGTACTGAATCAATTAAATGAATTTTGTATTTTAAAATTTATTTTTAGAGAATGAACTGTCCGTCAATCGCGAAGACTGTTCAATTCTGCAGGGCATTTACGGGACACATTGAAGTTGCCATAATACCTGTATATGCCATATCACCACAAGTTAATCGTGGACTTAGCTCCCACACAAAACGTTTGTGTATTCATATTTCATCGGGTCACAATTTCACGTTTTTGGCCACGGTGATTAAGTGCGTGATTACTGAGCGGAAGACTGAAGATTCGGATATTCTTGTGAATATCTGACAAACATCGGAGAGTAAAATTGTCATGAAAACATTTTATTAATCGAAAACATGTCAGAAACGGCAATACTATTCGTATGTCGCAAAGCGCGAATCGCTGCGAGAAGCCACGCCTGGCACAGTGTTTGCTTTTAGCGCCAAAATTTATTAATTTAAGTCGACAATTTAAAAAAAAATGCTATTGCACTACTGCTCCACTTGCACAATAAGGTGGGTCAAAAATCTGATATGGAAATGTGGCCTGTGGAAGAAAACTCACCCTCGTCAGTCGCACGGTAAGTAATCAGACTCATGTGCGTGAGACGCTTCGTACAAAAACGCAACCCCTATAAACGTTGGTCGTTTTGGTACCACATCGACTACTAGAAATGTACATTCATATTTATGTATGTGCATATGTGCTTTGGTGAGTAAATTTGAGAACGCACATGAGTAGGTGTTCCATAACTTTTGTAAAAGACATGTTTTGGGCATGGGCGAAATAGTAAGTTGCATTTCACCCGCACTACGCGCCATGCTTCGAATGCACATCAGTTCACCCTTAAGCCCAACTTCGGTCGTACTGTCAAATGTAGGGATTCGTTTATATGTAAGCCGAACGA
Organism: Pocota personata; assembly: GCA_963082735.1. Taxonomy (NCBI): domain Eukaryota; kingdom Metazoa; phylum Arthropoda; class Insecta; order Diptera; family Syrphidae; genus Pocota; species Pocota personata. The sequence continues at coordinate 177,086,357 of OY720429.1, read as the reverse complement.
CAGAAATGTGGAATAATCTGCCAGGCTCTGTATTTCCCAACGTGCACAGGCTTCTCCTCTGTTCCGCTTCTCCATTTTCCAAAAGCCCAAGCCTTTTAACAGTATAAGGATATTCATATTCCTTTAGTAGCGCGCAAATTATAAAAAAAAGTGTGGACCATGCAAATAGAGAAACTATTGTAGTTGAAACACGATCAGTGCGGGTGTTATGTACATGTATGTGACATGTAAGGTGACGGATATAATTTGATTACTGCTAAGCTAGAAGATTGCAGCATATTAAAATAAATTTTGTTTAAAAGAACTAGCTGGCAGGTGTTCGCCATGCTTTGTTCGCCTGCCACTTTTAAGACAAAAAAGTATTTTTTTCTCACTAAGCCCTTTCCATAGTCCACAAATACCCTTATTGCATATTTATACACGCACTGCTGCTGTGTATCGCAGCTTAGCGGCTGGTATATGCTACTTTGTTATATGCCTAATAGAACATCATTATCATCAGGGTTCCCACTTCCATTACTATCATAGTATTTCTTGGTTTTTCATTTATTACTCGTAAACTGCGTCGACTACGACGTTTTTAAATCACTACTATTTTTCAGGAAAGACATATCGATGCCAAAATCAAACTACCTGCCTATTCAAAAATGGACATTGGCCCATTTTGTCATGGTGTAAATGTGTTACTGTAGTTCAGGGTACTATTTTATGCCAAATTTCTTTAAATGATTTATGTATTTCCCTATACGATTTATTTATGATTTACCAGATAGAACAGGAAAAAAAAAAAAAAAAAACGGAAAAAGAAACACGAACAGTCCCATCCATCGAGGGTGGCCGTGGTGTAGTGGTAACGTCATTGCTTGTCACTCTCCAGATGCACGGTTCCAATCCAGATGTCAAGAATAATCTATTTCTTTCGTATGAAATAAATGAAAAAGTCGATCAATTGCGAAAGCTTATGTCAACTCTACTGCTGATATGCAACTTGATATTGATGATGACATCAGGAGGACTGAACAAAATACTGTGAATCATAGCAGCGACAATAACAGAAAAACAAAAATACTCCCCAGTTATCTGGACGCCATCCTTGGAGTTCACTGAAACTTAATAACAGCCTAGTTTCAAACCAACTACACCAATCTGTCTTTCTCTCTGTTTCTTCCCCTTTCCACAAAATGCCCGCGCCCTAAAAATTAGTATAATGGTATCCACAACCCCTTTCACACGTGCAAATTATAAAACAAATTTTTTTCCGATTGGCTTTGTTCCCAAAGTGAGCAAAGAGACATTGAAAGGAAAAAGAAATAAAGCAAACAAAAATTACCATCATCACTGAGTAGAGATTCGGGACTAAGTCAAGAGAAAATTCATTGAATTCTGCAAAATATATTTTTGATATTTCTCAGCTCCAGATAATGTATAGGTACAAATATGATTGTGGGCTTGGAATCTAGGTGTTTCCAAAAGCCGAAATTAAATCAACAAAGTCGAAGTTGAAGTTATTTGCGTTTCCAAGTTTTATTATTTCATGATGTCTCGAACTCAAAAACTAATAAGTAGCAAATAAGTTCTTTTTGATGAAAATGCAATTTTATTGTGAAAAAATGGTTACAAATTGCCCATCAAAGTATTGCCCATCGCTAGCTACAACTTTTTCACATCTTTCTGGCAGAGCTCGAACCGTTACGGTAAAAGTGTTCATCTTTTGAGGCTATCCACGAATCAAGCCATTTTTTGATGTCTTCATATGAGCGGAACTGCTGATCAGCCAGACCATGTGCCGTCGAACGGAACAAGTAATAATTGGATGGCGCAATATCTGGAGAATATGGCAGGTGGGATAGGACTTCCCATTTGAGCTTTTCCAGGTAGGTTTTAACGGGTTTGGCAACGTGAGGTCGAGCGTTGTCATGCCGTAGAATCACTTTTTCGTGCCTCTGCTCGCATTGCGGCCATTTTTCTTGCAGTGCTCGGCTCAATCGCAGTGATGGTTTCATTGGATTTCAACAGTTCATAATAAATGACACCGACCTGGTCCCACCAAATACACAGCATAATCCGCGCAGCGTGGATATTCGGTCGAGCCGACGACATAGAAGCATGACCGGGCAGTCCCCATGACTTTCTTTTCTTTGGGTTGCTGTAATGAATCCATTTTTCATCACCCGTCACGATGCGATGAAGAAAGCCCTTCCTTTTTTGCCGCTGGGACAGTTGTTCACAGGCGAAACAAACGACGCTCAACGTCCCTTGGCTTTAAATCATAAGGAACCCAAGTTCCTTGTTTTTGAATCATTCCAAACGCATGCAATCGCTTGGAAATGGCTCATCATCGAACAATGCCTCCAATTCAGCGTCTTCGAAGGATTTTGGATTTTGATCCGTTTTTGGAGCTCTCGATGCGCTTCAGCCGCCGTTTTCTTTGAATGAAAGAATAAAATCAACACTTTCCGCAAATGACGATTATTTGTCACAAAATCAGACATTTTCACACAACCAAAAGTATATGACGCCAAAACAAAGTCACTATTGTGTCAAAACAGCACTTACTGCTGGAGCCATCTATTGACAAACAGTCAGAACTCAGTTGCGCAATTGCACAGAGAAATGATCATTTTATTTTTGTAATAGTAGGGATATTAGCAAACATTTTCTTTGAGAGTTTTGTTTTTAGCTTTATAAAGATTGCAGAGAGTGCACTAAAAACACGTTCCGCAGATGCTTGCGTAGAGTGCCCTCAATTTGCTGTCTGCTCGTTCTTCGGTAAAATTTCTACTGCGAACGCAAAACAACGCTGGTAATAAATTTACATGATTCGTTGTTGAATTTAGCTCTGTGTTGATATTTTTCCCATCCAACATTACATACAACATTATGTACCCCAATATGTAATAAAATATCTCAAAATACCACCAAACATCCCATTTAACATTAAATGTCCCACATGTATAACACGCCGACTTATCCCAAAATACCAACAAACGTCCCAAGTAACATTGAATAATCCACATATGTAACTCTAGTTACAATTCGTAACACATCCTGTTTACCAAATAACTCATTCTTGACCGAAAAACATAAAAGTCCAGGTTATTACCTTTACTTTAGATCGAAAGAAATAAAAGTCCTCTCATAATTTTTATTTCAGATCAAAAGAAATAGGTCTTCAGATAACTTATTTTTGACCTAAAAAATAAAAATCGCAAGTTAACCGTTATGGCCGATTTATAAAAAAATAATAGTCACAGAATAACTGCTGATCTAAAAAATAAAAATCTAAAAGTAACTGTTTTGTGATAACTTTTATTATAAAAATCTCAAATTTGTAAATCATGCCCATGAATCGAAACTACAATAATAAGATATGTATAAAAATAATGCACCCTTCTATGGGATAGGGTAAACAAAATTATATGGGAAGGGAGGTCTGTTATGGCCACACTGACCATAACAGATGCTCAATGGCAACTCTGCTTGCTGTGCAGTCCTCTACATCTTCCTGGAATCCACAAATCTACAACTGTAAGGACCAATGCTATTCCTTGGCAAAGTTCAAATGTGTGAATAGTGTAATACATATATGTAAAAATAAGAGAAGGCTACTGGAATGTGATCTACATAGAACAGGTGGGGCGGTGTTTATTTTTATGTGTGCTACCATTTTCAACCTTTATGCTCTGCAATCCCGTTTGTTTCCTGGTTGCACATGAAAATAGAACATATACCAAAGATCTTTTTAGTGTTCCGTACCAGAATGATATAAACGGAACACTAATGGATTCAACACGGAGTCGGCCTGCCCGTCAGTTCGTGTGTGTGTCACACGCTTACAACTTTTAAACAGTTTGAGCTGACATTTTATACAGAAATATCATTTGATAGTTATTATTTTTAATATATATATTTAAACATTTAACATATGTTATAGCTACATACTTTATGATTTCAAATTTAAAATATTTTATGAAAAAATAATCATATATTTTTATTTTTTTGGAATCAAAGGTAAAAATCATATTATAATTTTTATTATTAGAAATCAACCATACAAATCCGCAAAAAAAACTTTTGAATCAAAAATAAAAGTCTGATTATGTTTTATACATTTTTATACGCTATCTGGGTATATTAATTTTGATACATTATTTATAACATAGAGAAATAATAATACCTCCAAAAGTATATATGTATATTTATGATCGGCATCAAAAATAATGTCTATCTAGCCATGTCTGTCTGCTCGTTCGTCTGTATGTTACAACTTTTTGGAACTTTAATTTTGAGCTAGGAACATATATTTGGCTTGGTAGGATCCGAAGCAGTAGAGGTGAACAAATTTCTAAATCCTTCTGGGTAGGTTTTCTTAAAAAAAACAATATATTGCTTTTTCAAAGCTATTTATCCAAGAAGTGCTGTTACAAATTTTGCGAGCCACGTCCACTTTCTGGTAAGAAAAAGTTGTAACAACAATTTTGCGATAACATTTTTTTAAAAAATCGCCGAATAATCCTCTGTATAGAAGTATATCATTGACACCTTCACTTTATTAGGGGTGAGTTAAAAGATGGCGCATCATAAGATCCGTTCTAGACAGATCGAAAATGTACGCTAACAGTGGATTAATGTCTGTCCTCGCTTTTTCAAAGTATGTGCCCCAAGAACTGGATGCAAAAGTAATTGAGCATTTTCGGATCTACAACGACAAATAAGCTTGATCTTCGTATTTCAATTAATTTGCGAAATCACATTTATTATGCAAGTAATAAATCGCTTCCTCATGTCGTTTTGTGGGATATTAAATAAAATGTCACCAAAATCGGTTAACGATTCAGAAGTTGTACAATAAAATAATCATCTCTACTCTGCAACTTCTTCTTTTCGCATAGAATAACAGTTGAATTCTTTGAGCATCTTTGTTCTAACAGCATCGTATACACAATGATTGAAAAAACTTGAAAAATAATCAATTTATTAAGGGTGAGTTAAAAGATGGGGAGTAGCTTATCATACGATCCGTTCTGGATGGATTGTAACTTTTCTGTACTTTTTTTCTTGGATTTTTATAAATAAGAATCGTGACTTGATTTTTTTTCCTATTTATTTTTTTTAATCATGATTAGCTATTTTTCACTTTTTATTTTTAAAAATGAAAATTATGATTTAGTTTTTACATTTAATTTGTGACTAATCGAATTCATATTATTAAAAATAAATAAATACCTAAATATCTTGGCGCTGACAGAATATATAGGGCCTGAGTAGAGCTTCCAATTTTACTATCGCAATAGATATACCGCGCTCCTCCCAAAATGGGAAGTAAAATGGCAGTAAATTAAATCTACTGCCTTCTTACTTTTTATGTTAATTTTTTTTTTACTTCGAGATCGCTCTGAATTTCTTGCATATTTTCGAATTTAAATTTTTTCAAAAAGTAAAATAGCAAATACCTGCTCTGAGCTTATTCATTTGTAGAAATATATATTTTATCTAGCCATTGGATAGCAGCTAAAAATAAGATTTCAAACTAATAAAATGTTTGTAAATAACCATTCTGTTCGTCCTCCCGCAATGGAAAATCGGTTCAGCAATGGAAAATAGATGTAGGTCCCATACTCAAAATGTATAGAAAACTGATTTTCCGCATAGCGGCTCTCTCTCTGTCCCCCTGTCCCTCTATGCGTCTATAGCTTCTTTCGTTCACTATTACTTCTGCAAAAATGCACTAGTTTGAATGATTCTTTTTGCAAATATTTATTTGAAGTGGTATTCAGAAGGGGGTGGTGAGGGGCTTATAAAATATACACAATTTTGTAACATTGTTTAATGAGCTTTGCACATACATTTGCACGTTTGATATATAGAATTATATACATATGTATGTATATCACCTATGTATGTATGACTCCCTGGTAGGGCTCGGACTATTAACCTTCTTGGGTCTAGCTCACAAAAATTATAAAATCTCATTTCAAGCCCTCTAGCACGGGCATCTCAATTCAATTCAATTTTTTAATTTAAAATCCAAACTTTTCAAAATAAAAATTCCACATTGTATGCATTCATTTGTGCATGCTACACAAATTATCAGTTTTACATTATAATTAGGCTAGTCATGTTTGGTGAAAATTGGCATATAATAAGAAGAACCTTAATCAGATATAAAAGACCGGAATTTTCTCATTTAGACCCTTTTTCGATAATTTTAGCATGCATTTAGAGACATGAAGTCGGAACTTTGCTCCTTGGTACTGCCTATCGAAACTTTGCATAACAAACTTTTTGACTAACTATGAAACGAAACAGAATTTAAAATTTTTTTTTTATTGGCCCATTATTTGGTTTGTAACAATGCCGCGGTGCAGATGCGTGCTGTTTCATCCATATTTTGCATATCATTTTGGCATGTTTCGGGTGTTATTTCACCCATTTCGTGAATAAGGTTATCATCGGCATTGTGGTAGGCTTGTTGCCGTAGACCTTTCCCTTCACGTTCCCCAAAGGAATAAGTTGGAGGCAATCAAATCAGGGGATCAAGGAAGACAATAGATATCGCCTCTGTTTGACACTATGCGGTCGGCAAAAATTTCTCGCAAAATATTCATCATATCGTTAGCAACAGGGCGGTTTCACATCTGTGTGTGATGTGGATCCACATGTTTTGTAGGCCCAATTTGGGCACCAAGAAGTTTTGCAACATGTCACTTTACCTGCCAGTGCATACTGAGTTTCAAAGTTATTCATTATATGTTGTATGGTGGACTTGCTAGGCATGAGTTAAACCAACAAAATTACGCAAATTTCTCCGTGTTTTCACAATTGAACGAAATAATTTTAATAACTTCAACATGTTATTGAGGCGTTAGATGCTCAACAATATATGTATTGTTATCGACTGCTCTTCACGACCGTCAAATGCGAACTGATAAATGCCAACTAAAATAAAATGGAGGCCAAACAACATCGACCTGGAACTCCATCTGTGAAATTGAAGATCTGCTCCTCAACATTTAAATCTTCCGCTCTTTCCGAAATCGACCCTGGTAGATCACCAAAAAGTCGAAGCCCTCTGCCTGGACCAACCAACTTATAGAATGAGTTAAGGACTATTCTAGAAGAACCGAAAACTATAAAAGTATAAGATGCCGAATACAATATGGCGATCCAAACTTTTCAAGAAAGTAATTTATTGTTTTTAAAAACGTTTGAGACAAACTTAAAGTCGTAGACCCAAGCAATTTTCATCCGCATTACAAGAAAAATATGTCCCAAAATTTCGGTTTCCACCTTAATGCTGAGGACATTATGGGAAAAATCTTTCCAGTGTTAGGTTTTTTCTTTATTAACATGAGAAATGTCAGACGAGACAAAAATTGTACAAAATTGTTTACGCTTTTGTTCAAATTTGATATTTGAGTTATGGTGAGCGTGGCTATAGCTATTTGTTACCGAAATTCATGAACCCTGATGAGATCTCGAAAATAAGGCTTATTCATCACAGTAAGTAGCTTTAAAAAATCTATATTAGATTTTTTTGAAGAAAACGTTCCCAAAATGTAGGCGTGGCTTTATAAAACGTATGAACGAATTGTAGAGAATGTGTATGTTGATACTCGTATGTTTTGTTAAGACGATATTTTCAGTTTATAGTAAAAATATTGAAAAAGGCATTTTTTTTAAGTGGGCACTCAAAATTGAAGGCCCAAAAACTGGTGACATACAGAAAGAAGGACGTACAGACGAACATGGCTAGACCGACTTAAATTTTGATACTGATCACAAATATATGTATATACTTTTAGGGATGTATCGTTATTATTTCTCTATGATACAAACTATGTGTCAAAACTCGTATTAGACATCTGATATCTTTAAGTTGAATACAAGTGGTTGCGTTGCAATATTTTTGTTTTTTTTTTAATATGCGCATTACATACTCGTATGTTATCATCAACACCTGATCTAATAAGTCAAACCCCGAAATAACGATAGACTATCAATATAAAGTAGAAATAACATTTTTCTAGACAGATATACACCTAATTAGGCACCAGATTAAACTTTTAAGCACAATGGATTGCCATCAAAACATATATTATGCACCCAAATTCAACAGGTGTTCACCACAATGGGCATAACAGATAACATACATATATATTTGTGTGTATATCCTTGTATTTTGTAAAAAAAAAACAAATGGTACACACAATTTTTTTTTTCTGATTTAACATCTATTCGTATTACTGCAACAATTACATACTGTGCCTCCAAAATATCATTATCGGATAGATCACGAGAGCCTAGCCTTTTCGAAGAAACTGTTAAAGCTATTAGAGGACTTTGTTATACCTCTGTTGTAGACCGTTGGTGACTTAAAATATATCTATCGCAGGGTAGTTTTCAAACGTTTTCTTCTTTGTGCAATTCTCCAAAAATAATCATCATTGTCGGACACCATGGGATTTTTACTTATGTATGCTTATACAAAAACAATATAATACAAAAAAAAACAAGTAGATTCAAATAAAGGAAGTTAAGGTATTCTTCTTATCAGATTTAATATCTACTTCTTTGTCCAAGTATCATGCATATGTTATAAAAATATATTATATATCAAAAACTACAAGTCCCGATATAACATCCAGAGAGCTGCCCATATATATATATATGTATCTGTCTCACATTCTACCCTTTTTTACCAAAATACTAATCATTGTATTCTTTTCACAAAACAAAACAAAAAGAATGCAACATCCCTTAACCAGGCAATACATAAGGTTTATTATTAAAGAAAATACATATATGTATATTTGACGTGTTTGATAATAAGACTGGATTGAAATGCGTTAAATGGGCATATCGGGTAATTAACACTAAAAATAGAAATGACTTACTCATTAGAACAATATCGGTGTTAGAGACAAAGTTATTATTATTTTTTTTTTTTTTTTATAACTATTATTTTACTTATGAATGCGAAATATTAATACGATTTTCTAATATTCCAGTATTTCGGTTTTACTTAAAAATTTATTTTGAAATAATTAGGATAACTTTATTTTAACACACACATCACTTGATACATACGTACTGGTACATATGTACGAGTACATACTCGTATATTCACTATTCAGAAGAACGAAAACAATTACGATTTTCTGAACCGCCTTAGTTATCTACTAGCAACTTGTTGAATACCACGCACGAACCAACTAAACACTTCGCCCAACTGAACATCAAAAGAAATGATTTCAAAGCTGAACCTCCTTAAGCAAAATTAGCTCAACAACAAAAACAGCTGCAATTCATCCCATCTCCCACCCAAACAAGAGCTTTTTTGTACAAAAATGTTTTCCTCTCTTACAAACCCCTAGACCAGGGCTTTGTAATCGGTGTGCCGTGTGGCACTCATGTACCGGAAGCTTTTGTTTTGTATAATGCTGAAATTTATTCAAATACGTTAACGTGTATAATGGGTGCTCGTAGTTAATTATACCCACATTTTTGGAAACATAATGAGTAGTTTTATTCTGTTGTAAATCTACCTTTAACAGAAAATGAGAGAGCCAGGGCATGCATTAAGTCAGCCAGCAGCAACCATTTATGTTACTATTATTTACATATTTTTGCTGACGCTGGGGTTAATGTGTTCTGACTAATTTCCTAGAATTGTTTTAAAGTGATTGGTTGTCTACGGTACTGGTGTCTGGTTTAATAAGTTTCTCGCTTTAATCCAACATAACATAACGTTAATCAAATCAAATCAGTAATAATACGTCAGTTGAATATCCTATACGTTTTATGCAAAAAACAAGTCGAGATTGAACGAGGCGTCAGTTAAGGAACAATATGGAGACTTGCAGGCAAATGTACCTATACTTAGTAACCTTGCAGACTCTCAGAAAATCGTATACTATAGAAAAGTTCACTTCAAATCGCGGTAAAATCAAAACCAGTCATTTATGTACAAAGAAGTGAAACAAATGGGAAACGTTTACTTGGTAGACAGACCTCACCCTCCCTCTGCTTTGGCCCAGTGGATGATTTCGACTTATTCTTTGCTATTAATAGCATGAAATCGAAAAACTAGTGTGGTATTGATGGAATCAGCAACATTGTATTTAAAAAAAGGAATATTAATATTAAATCCCCTTAAATATTTAATAAACAGAAGTTTTGAATGCGGACAATTTCCAGTGGATCTAAAAACATCAATTATTCATTACAAAAGGTGATCACGAAGATCCTAACAATTACAGACCGATTTCTTTGCTTTCTGTTTTCTCTAAAATTTTTGAAAAAATAATTGTTCGTAAAATGATAAGCTTTCTTGGTAGAACAAAATTTTTCAATAAGGTCCAATTTGGATTTGTGAAAAGTAAGTGTACCGGGGATGCAATCTTGGCGTTTCTAATCAAAATTCATAGTGCACTAGATAATAATCTAAAAACTGTAGATCTGTTTCTGGATTTAATCAAAGCTTTTGATTTAGTTAATTATGAAGTATTACGGGAAAAATTGAATAAAGCTGGCTTTCGAAGAAGCCTTCTTGAGTGGTTCAAGTCTTTTCTGAGCGATAGAAATCAGCATTTCAGAATCAATGGAGGCATGAGTGAAGTTGAAGTATCAACAAATGCACGCGTGCCGCAAGGTTCTGTACTTGGACCAATTCTATTTCTGATATACGAGTACATAAACTCCGTCTTTAGCTTGTAGATGACCTAGCACTCTCCTACGCAGAAAACTAGGTAGCCACTGTAGAAAGTACTTGGTCTAATTACCATCAAATCGATTAAGTCAAAAGCCATGGCTTTTCCTTCTCTAGCTCCAATATTATGACTGAAGGATTAGAATATAATGAGGTAGGTTGTAATCAAGTTAGTTGTGATAACCATTGTTTTAACTTAGAATTCGTTAGAGAGTTCAAATATCTTGAGGTCTTGATGGACAATAAATTTGACTGGAAAGCTCACATAATGTACATAAAAAGCGTTTGCACATTTCATTAAATAAAATCTATTATCTACGAAAATTGGCCCCATGCAATTTGCTCACTACAATTTAATGTGCATTGGTGAATTCTCGACTCCAATATTGCATTGCTTGCATATCATAGTAGCACAGAATAAGATAGTAAGATAAATGTCACATAAAAATAGAATCGAACCATCACTACCACTTTTTCAATCTAGAAAGCATTAAAAGTATTCTTCATAAGAAGCGGAAATATCCATTTTAGAAGAAATGAAATACACCACTCACTGAGAAATAAACTTGCATTCGCTGTCCCAACAGTTAAAAAAGAGCACTGTGGACGTTTGCCTGTCAGTTGAAATACGGAACATGGTCACATTTTCTGCAAAATCTAGGGAATGGTTACTTCCAAGATCTGAAGTGGAATCACTCTCCAGGTTATTAGTTAACAGTTCCAATATAAATGTTTTCATTACTTATTGTCTACGCACGTACAATTTTTTGTCGTATTCTTATTCATCATCATAGTTAATTTCTAGAATTTGTGTTATATAACTTCACCTAAACATCAATAAGATTCATCTAAAGTTTTGTGTATCGCGCTCTTTCTCTTTGCGGCTTCCTTCTACTTAGGTAGTATACATATACTCGTATGATATAATAATCACTAATAGATACATATGCCTTTGCTAATGGTTCTTTGACCACCCCTTTTTCATCGTTAGTTCATGATATTATACCCTGAATTTTCTTTCTATGTTAATAATATTAATTTTTGCAGTTATAAAAAGAAAACACAGGTTGTATAAATCTACTCAATGAATTGTTAATGTATGTATTATGAGATGAAAACAAATAATAACCAACAATAAACAAACAATAGAGGACAGAAAAATTGTGTGTCTAATCAGCAGGTTGTATTAGATTGTATCATATGAAGTGGCCGAATTTATAGTAACTATTTATAAAAGCCAATATTATTTATTTTATAAATTTATATTTAATCAAAATAGGATCCGTTGGTGATAACTCACTTCCAGCGAGATTCAAGGTCAAATATTAATTTTTTTGTGGAAGTCCTGACTTTTTGACTGTATGAAATTTTCTAATGCTTTTCTGACCTCTGTTCAGTTTCGGAATACTTTCTGCCAGCAAAATGAACCCATACTGCTTAAGAGGTAATAATTCATTGGGAAAACATCCGAAGACAACGGTGGATGAGGAGGAGTTCCATTCCATTACGCGCAAGGTATAGGTAGGTAGGTAGGTGTGGTTGTGACAGCATGCTATGCTGAAACTTAATTAGCGCAGAGGCGCCGTTTTAATACCACAACTCAAGTGACCTAAATTGTTGTAGAAACTGACGTTGAACTTGTGGGAAAGGAGAGAAAAGATTATTTAAAATCGGTCGGATTTGCCGCCAACTCCCGAGGTAGCAGATTAAGGATGCTGTTGTGGCCGTAAAGACTATCGCAACCGCTACCTGTTTCTCTTAATCTAACCGCTCTACATGCTGATATGTACTTTATATGAAGGTCGAGTGGTATAAGGTGAAGGATTACATTCAAGGCTTCAGTTGGGCATGTTCTCATCGCCCCTGTAGCAGCTAGAGCCGCAGTTCTTTGTACTTTGTTGATGACTTTGGTAATGTATGCTTTATTAACCGCCGGCCACCAAACTAGCGATCCATAGGAAAGAATAGGGCGCACCACCGCAGTATACATCCAAATGACCATCTTCGGACGGAGTCCCCATTTCTTACCGAATGTTTTGCTACAAGCATAAAAAGCCACACAGGCTTTCTTTACTCGCTGTTCAATGTTAAGCTTCCAGCTTAATTTAGGGTCAAGTACCACACCTAGGTACTTAGCACTAGATGATAACGAGAGTAATTGGTTATTAAGCCGTGGAGGCGTGAAAGCCGGTATTTTGGTTTTTGTGGTGAAGAGCATCAGTTCAGTTTTGCTCGGATTGACGCTAAGTCCACATCGAGTGGCCCATGTGCTAATCTTATCCAAGGCACTTTCCATAATCTCACTGATCACAGAAGGAAACATCCCCGATACCAACACTACCACATCATCCGCATACGCGACAACCTTGACTCTGTCTCGGTCAAGCCTACACAGAATTTTGTTGATTACCACAACCCAAAGAAGAGGAGAGATAACCCCACCCTGAGGAGTTCCCCTTACAACGGATATGGTGGAAACACTATTACCGAGTGTCGATTGAATGATTCTGGTTTTTAGCATAGTCACTATCCACTTGCTAATAAACTCCCCTACACCCAGTTTGGACAGAGCTTCCTGAATCGATTCAGTACTCACGTTATTGAAAGCACCTTCAACATCTAAAAAGGTGGCAAGAGTAAATTGTTTGTAGTGTATTGTCTTTTCTATCGTACGCACAACTTCATGGAGCGTCGTCGCAGTCGATCGCCCCTTAGTGTACGCATGCTGAGATTTTGATGGATGTGCGTATCTAATATACGTTCCAACGGAGGAAAGATGACAAGCTGATGGGTCTGAAATCCTTTGCAGATTCATGCCCCCGCTTCCCCGCTTTCGCGATAAACACAACACGAACACGCCTCCAACTCAGGGGGACGTGGTTTAGAAGAATACAGCTTCTATAGATCGGAACTAGCCAAGGGACCACCTGATCCAGTGTTTTTTGCAGCATTACCGGGAGTATGCCGTCAAGTCCAGCCGATTTATAGGGAGAGAAGCTGGAAATGGCCCAAGAAGTATTAACCTCTGTAATTGTTGTCTTAATGTCATTCCGAGATGAGGATTGCACATCTTGAGGACAATTTGAGTGAGGAAACTCATTTTTGCACCCTGGAAAGTGAGTTTGCATTAAAAGCTCCAGAGACTCGCTAGAGGAATTCGTCCAAGTCCCGTCCGGCCTTTTGATAAAGGACGGACTGGAGTGTTCATTGGATAGGATCTTACTCAGTCTGGAAGGGTCCTTAACCTGACCAAATTTGCACCAGTCAATTCTCTTAGGGTTTCTAAATGGCTTAGATGCCTCGACCTCGAGGCTAACATCGAAGATTATCCATTTGTGATCAGACAAAGATGGACGATCGGATACCCGCCAACTAGTTACTCTAAGGTTGTCAATATTGGTCTTGAGTGTAATGTCCAAGACTTCCTCCCAACCTCTGAAATTATCCGATCTCGGAAAGACAAAAGTTGGTTTGTTACCCACATTACAGACAGAAATGTTGGACATCACAAGGAAATCGAATAAAGACTCACCGCGTATGTTGATTTCCGAGCTGCCCCATAGCATATGTCTGGCATTCGCATCGCAGCCTAAAATCAATTTGCCATTTTTCTCCGCGATCGTTGATGTCAGTTGTCGTACCTCCTCAGGCGGTGATGGACTGCCTCGATCCATATAAGCCGAGGAAATAAAAAGAGTGTCAGTTGCAACCTCCAATTTAACTACAGTTAAATCGACAGAGCTAAAATTAGGGCATAGAAATACATTTATATGTTTTTTAGCTAGGATGCAGGTCCTAGGTTTATTACTAACCTGGTTAATGGTATTATAGAAGATGTTGTACCGGCTGTCCTTCAGCCCTTTAACGACTGAAGGTATAGGGTCTAGCATTGTTATGCAATAGGATCGGACCTGTCTATTGACCAAAGCAGGCTCCTTTTCAGCCAAGTTTGCATGCACTATGTCGATATCCTCATAATATTTGATGAAGTTTATCGCTTCCCCTAGTTGAAGAAATGAAAAGTGCATTGGTTCTTTTGATGCACACCAGATTGTCACCATAACCGGGTTAGGGTCTGTGTTTTAATTTTTCGTCTGCGTCCAAAAATTGATCAAGTCTTTTCCGTTTGTCATACAGAATCCACTTTGTATTACAGGTGATTATCTGGTTCAAAAATGGTTCACTTTGGTATCTTAAGCTATGCGATGAATAGATTTCTAGGCGCCGTAGTTTTTGGGACTTGTTCAGTTCATGGTATACCCACTGGTCGAGTTTCTTTAATTTTCCTATGAAAGAAAGGTGTCGAATTATTGTCATGGGAGAAACTCTCATGTTCTGTGCAATGTCACGCACCGATTTCGTTGGGTTGATCTACCGTTGCTCTTAAAACATCGTCGTAAATTACCGTTTCCGATTTCCTACGTTTGTTCTGTGCAATGTCCCGCACCGATTTCATTGGGTTGATCTACCGTTGCTCTTAAAACATGATCCATTTTCGATTTCCGACTGTGTTCGTTTTCGACGCTAAAAACTCCCGTACGGAACTTTCGAAACCAACGTCGTTCGTTTACCGCTACAGCCTCAAATGAAAGACAGTCTGAATTTAGCAACCCACAGCATGCTTAACAATTCCTAGAAATAACTGTGCCCTAAAAGTTTCAAACGTGAAAACACGATCACTTTATCTTATAAAATAAAAAAATTGCACCTTTGGATTTAAAGTCAGATTTTCGTACAATTTTTCATGAATGTTGCACATTTAATACTTCGTAGGAATTAAATTTCATACAAGACATCTGCGATTACTTCTCTGTCTAGGAAACAAATATAGTGTTTTCAAAAAAAAAAACATGTATGAAAGTTACAATTTGAGTGGAACGGATCGTATGCAGAGTTCAAAATACTCGCTCGAATTCGAAGAATTTTTTTTTCACTCGAATTCGAGCAAAGAAACTCCTGCGTGCAAATAAAATAAAATGAGTTTATTCCTAGACTTTTTTCGCTCTAAGAAGAGTGCAAAAAACTTACTCCTTTTTCTTCGTGTGCAAAAAATTTATTAAAATCCAGCCAGAAAGAATATTTTGTTGGAAAAAATAAATGTAAAAAAAAGGATTACATTAAAAAAAAAGAAAAGATTTTGTCCTTGCTTATGCAATGTGTAGTTACATTTACATATGTAATATGTAAAAAGCAAATGAAAACGAAAAAAGTGTTTATGCGTGTGATTCCCTGTTTATATTTCTGTTTGTGGATTTTTAGTATCTGCTTTTTTTTGTGTGTGGGCGCTTTTATCTGAAGGAGAAATGAGATGGATGAGGAGATAGTAAATTCAATAGGTACGTTAGCATGTACGAGTACACTGCCGTCCATAGGTTTGCGGACAAACTATTTGTTTTCACAATTATACGTTTATTTAACTGTGCAGGAGTCAAATGAACAAAATTCTTTCAAATCCTGTTAGGGTCGATAGTAGACATAATTACATCTCGAAACAATTAAAGGGTTTTAAGAAATAGGAGCGGAATTAAGACCAATGTTGGGAGTAATAAAACAAAACCGCTAACGTCATTTACTTATGAAAACCACCATAAAAAACTGGTCGAAAGTCTTATGGACGCACGAGTCCAAATTTGAAGTTTTTGGACAAAAAAGGAGAGTTTACGTTAGGCCGTCTGGGGATGTTTCTCTTCCGTCGAAGATGGAATCATAAAAGTACAGACAAATATTAGAAGAGCACAACTTAAGATCGGGTTTACAATTAATAGGGCCCAGGGAGCTGCGAGGTTACGCCACAGGAAATAAGGCCCCAAAATTATATCCGCAGTGCCATAACAACAAAAATATGACATATGTATTTTGGGTGTAATTTCATATTTCGGGGTATTATTTAATTTTTTGAATTTAGGTGCTATTTCGTTATGAAATAAGACCCCAATTTCAATCAAACTTTACTTGGGTGGCGCAAAAAAAAAAACTATGGACATCTCTTCGTTTCATACTCCAGGAGCCCTTCGGCCTCACATGCAGGTGCTCAGGGTGGCGTGTAGTTCATTGCATTTATTTTTGGGGCTTTATTTCATTTCATTGGGGCCTTAATAAGGATAAGTGAACCAAGAAGGATAAGAAGGAACACTGAAAAATATGAAATGATCTGTCCAATTACCCGACCTCAACCCAATAGAGCTGCTTTTGGACGAACTTGACAGAGAGGTTCGAAGACAGTGTCCAACATCGAAAGACAAACTTTGAGAGATCCTTCAAGTAGCCTGGAGATCAAGAAAAGAGAGGTCTACCTATATTTTATTACCTAATAATTTGTACCTATTTATTAAGTTCAATTAATTTTTTCATTTGATTAGATAAATATAATATTGATGAAGTTAATCACAAATTTTGATTATTAAAACAAAAAAGACAAAGAGTATTATATTAATTTCTTTGGTTTCGTAAGGTCCGGAAACATATGGACGGCAGTGTACATAGGTATACATAAATACTCAT
Source organism: Pocota personata (assembly GCA_963082735.1). NCBI lineage: Eukaryota > Metazoa > Arthropoda > Insecta > Diptera > Syrphidae > Pocota > Pocota personata. Next base: position 177,069,145 of record OY720429.1, on the reverse strand, counting down.
GTATGAACGTACTTATGTATGGATATATATTTGTACATAGATATATATGAAGGACACCCTATGCACTTCAACCACTCTCTCCGTGGCCCTTCCTTTGGCTTCAGCTTCGGATTTAGAAGTTCTTTCAGGATTATTGTTGCCATCTGTTTCATCGTATCCCATATTGCACTCGATGCCATCACATGACTTACAATAATCTCAAGTGTTGGTGCTCCTCCAATTTGTTCCTCCAGAATTCTGCTCTCGTTTTCTTCTTCAAGACAGATGGGAGATGCATCATGCCCAAGCTTGGTTAAATACACTCGGAAGTAGCCATGCCCGGTGAGGAGTTGGCTGAGGTAAAAATTGACTTCTCCGTAATGTCGGTCCATCTATTTTCGTATATATCCGGTATTAGTCAATGGTTCCATAATCCCTGTCAAGCTCTCATTCTTCGCTGTGTTTCTTCTAGCTTGATATGTTTAACTGAAACTCGGGGTTCCTGAATTTTGGTATAGTAGGTCCTTTGTAGTTCTCTGGTCAAGATATCTGCTAGTAGCATTCTCGCGATAACACATGTAGCATCATCTGACACCGTCCGAAATGCACAGCCGGTTGACGGAGTTAATCCTCCTGGTGTAAGACTTAGTTGTCGCTGTTTTGGCCCAAATTGGTACCGCATACATTATGATGGACTTTACCACCACAGAACTAATCTCCTATGTTTCGAGGTGTTCCTTCTAAGCAAGCCTAGTGTCAATCATCATACCTAAGGATCTGATGACCGCTTTCGATCTTATGTTGTTCTCGCCTACCCTGGTGGTTGTCTCTTTCTCCCTGCAGCTGTTCACTAGTACTACTTCTGCTATTTGTTTTGCAAGTTGTAGCCCAACTGATGTCAGCCACTGTCCCACTCTTTGGGTGCATTCATTACAAATGTCCTCTATTTCTTCCAGGTGTTTCACCGCCACCACAATTCATAGGCAAAACCAATGATTTTTGCCTCATTTGAGATTCCGAGTCTTAAAACACCATCATACATAATGTTTCATAGGATAAGTCCTAACACCGATCCTTGTCCTTTATCATCGGTGTCGAAGAGTAGAAGCATTTTTTCAAAATGGTTTAGTACTATTTTAACTTATTACTATAAATTTAATGTTGGCTCAACAATAGGGGCCCAACGTATATCTACTGGCTAGTTTGCTAAGGTTTTTTTTTTTTAAAAAACCTATATTAATGGCTACTTAATCTATTACATGAATATTTTATATAAGAGAATATATTTGGAAAGTTTTTTTTTTTTTTGTTAAATAAAGAAATATGTTATTAAGGGGACTATCCCCGGTAATAGGCATTGTCTGCAAGCTGGTAGAACGGTGTTTCTTCGTTGTTCATTATGTCTTCAAATCTTGAATCGATGATTGCTCGTGCAGTACTATTTTAATTAAGGGAGCGCACTATAAATACCCAGTTTGCAGAGTTGAATGCATTTTTGACATCTAATATTATAACGGCACCATATTATAGAACGAACTTTTCTGAATTCATATTGTTGGCTTGAGGCTTCATCAATTGCCACCTCCAGTCGGTTGTGTATTCCCATTGTGTCCAACAAACATATGGAATAGTATGACGAAGGCTCATCTAGGAAGATCCTAGCGAAGCAACCATTAGCGTCAGGTTTTCAGAAAAATCAAAATGGTTTATGGACAGAGTCCTTCTCGCAGACACTGGACTTTCTATTAAAAATGCACTTCTCTGTCTGTAAAAACTTCAGTTGTGCGTGGTAAGGGTTGAAAATAAACACTTGAGCTACAATAAAACTTCTGTTTACTGTCCGCCGCGATGCTCGCTCGAAAAACACGACTTCTTTCGTGTCTTGAATGCCCTTGGTTCAAATTTCCTTATTGGTGGAGATTTCAGTACGAAGCACACCTTCATTTTTATTCATTTTTAGTGCGTTTCTATTGTTCAATTCATTGTAACTTAATTGCTATACAAAAAGCGCTTAAAACTAGCTTAACTATCTTATTCTACCTTACTGGCCCTATGCGGGCGCTCTAAGCTAAACCTAACACCTAAAACTATGTCTTTCGACGTAACGTACTTACATTTTTTTTTTTTATTTATTTCGTACTTTTATTTTTAATTGTTACTAAGAACACCAAGCACACCTTCTGTGGTTCAAGATATACATCATCTAAAGGAAAAATTCTCTATGAAGTGGCAAATGAATTCGGTTGTTGTTTTTATTCGACATGAAAACCCACCTATTGGCCAACTGACTCAGACAAAATTCCCGATGATCTTATCAATTTTTTCGTTTCAAAAGGCATTTCCGAGAAGTTTATTACAGTCGAAGAAAGTTTGATCTCTCTTCTGACCACTCTCCGGTAATTTTATTGCTTGGTGAAGCGTTGATCAAGAAAGAAGGACCTCCAAGACTTGCTAGCAATAGAACAAACTGGAAGGATTTTAGAAACGATTGCGAAAGAAATATTGCCCTAAATGGATCACTTAAAACACCTTGTGAACTGGAAGACATTTCTTGGAAGCAATTCAAAGAGCGGCATGGAGAAACACTCCTTCTAGAAGCTATAAGATAAACCGCAACGAAAAGTATCCAAGTGAAATCATTGAACTGGTAAGGGAGAAAAGAAAAGTACGAACGAAATGGCAAATCACTCGAGCACCGCAGCATAAAAAGGTCCTTAAACGCCTATGCAATCGTCTTAGAGATGATATTCGGGAATTTAAAAGCAATAAGATAGCGACCAACCTTGAAAATCTCTGCGCTGAAAGAGAATCAAATTATTCACTTTGGAAAGCGAATTCGGAAAAGCGATAGAATTTGGCCAAGAGCGACAAAGAAAAGGCAGAACTTTTGTTTTGCACTTAGAAGAAACGTTTAAGCCAATCGACGACCCTTTGATAACGCCCGACTCCCCAGTCACGACATCTGACAACTTTAAAGTAAAAAAAGTTGCATTGATCGAATTGAGGGAAGTGATTAAAAATCTAAAGATGAAAAAAGCACCGGGTTACGACTTGATCACGGCGCAGGTGGTCAAGGAATTGCCGAATAAAGCCCTTATCAAACTGCTATAGAAGAGATGAAGGAAGAAGCAGGTGACTTTTCAGAGAAACTCGGTATCTACACCTCCATATATCTTCCGGATTCATGCACAGTCTTTCAAGCGGAAGTTTTGGCTATTTTGGAAGAAGAAGAGGGTACTAGATATGTATATCCCGAGAAGATATCTCTAATTACGTGGACAGAAGCCGTTAAGGCATTGGCTGCGGTAACATTAAAATCGAAAGTAGTTGAATTATGTGGCCTAAAACTTGGGGGTCTGAACAATGTTCAAATTATTTGAGTGCCACGCACCACACTCATACATGAAGTCAATAATACCGGAAAAATTCCTGAATATAGCAAAGCTACGAAAGCTCTGTGGCGAAATATTGATGGCAGCAAATCAAATAAGCTCTTAACATATTCTCGATGTATCTTGGAATACTGCAACCGACCAGGATGGGAAAAATTCCTATTCGAGGCAAGTGGTGCGGAACCTATCAATCCTAATATTTGCTAACTTAAGGAGATGTTGTTTTCAATTGTACAATCTGGCGAGCTAACCAATACCTATCCTGAAGTTTACTAGGTCAGGAACAATCCCACAACTGTAAATCAAATATTTTCTTTTCACGTTTCTTACTTAGGGTACCGCTAAGAGCCCTGATAGGCTTATGCGATCTGAAACCTACGACCCTTTCAACAACCCTCGTACCTAGAAAATAATTGAATTTAATTCAATAAAAAAAGAACAAAAACAAACTTTAGTTCACTTTATTTATTTCATTATTATTCGACTCTTTAGAGCGAATTATTATTACTCTACTAATTACAATTATGCTTTCTGTGAAGTTTCGTCGATCGAAATTTTCCCCAGTCATAATTTTTTCTTTATACTTTCAAGTATTTTCTTTTTATTAGAAGGTTATTGTCTTCAACTGTTGAACTTAACCTTGTGCCTGCAACATTTCCGCTAAAAGTGTTAACGTTAACATTTTTATTTCCGATGCTGATATAGGTAATTTGCGTTTGAAACTTTTTGATTCAAATGCAATGACATCTTTTTATTCAGAGGATATAATCGCGATTTTTAAGATATTTTACCTGATAATTTTTTGCAAAGACTTTTTCTTAGAAGAAAATGGGAGTAACTCGTAACCAAAGGGCACAGATTTTGGTGAAATATTCACAATAAGACAAAAATCTTGACTACGGTTTTTTTCCGTTTTTCCCATAGTATCTAGCAAGCATATTGTCTGATACGAAGAAGGTTCTCCGAGTGGTGTGTTTCTTTTGGGTAGCAAAACCAAAAAAAAAAAATGTTGAAGTTTCCATGGTTCAGAGAAAAGCACCTCCCCAAGGTACCTTTGCATTGTTGCTATAAAAAGGTCCGGTCTTTTTTTTATGCGTCCGCTTTGACCGCCATATTTGGGATGTCGTAAGGTCCAGGTCTTTGTTGCCGCCTATCTTTCTCCATGCTTCTTGCAGTTCATCAGGCGTAATTTTCTATATGTGTTTCGTGCTGGTCTTCCTCGTTATGGTGCACAGAGTAGGAGGTCTGTAGGGGAATAGGTGCTCCACTATTGTCCTCAGCATTGTTGTGCAGGATATTTGTGGGGACCTACTCCCCTTCAGCTTCTTCATCACCATCCTATATGCCATCCCCCAGGGGGATAGACCTGCTTCGTCAAAGAGTCGGCATGTATAGGATCAAGTAAGTGCGAACCAGTCGTGCACTTTATTTACAGTGAACAAGAGTTCGATCCAAAGTAGTGTTTGACGGAAACGCTACTTAAACCACATATAGGAAAGTTTCAATTCGTTTGAAATAGGTCGTATTTATCCTACCTATCCTCCATCTTCTAACCCATTCCAAATAATGTAAAATAATGAAACTTCTATATCAAATGCAATGATTTCTTTCTACTCGGAAGCTATTTCTATATTTTTGAAGAGATTTAAAAAAAAAAACTGTTCTCACAACATTTTTTTAACAGAAGCTCAAGTCTATATATTTTATCAAGCCAATATTTTTAAGTTTCCATATATTGAAAAATCGAAATCTTTTAAAATTGCGCGTGTCTATGGGTGGATTTCAAACAAATTTGTCCATGAAGTTTCACCTTCCTAGCTCAAAATTGAAAGTCTGAAAAGTGGTGACATACAGACAGAGTCAACATTAATATGCCCTATGGGATAAAGTATAGAGGACCTACCCTTTTCATGACCAATCTACGAAAGATCGACTTATGGTTTCTGTGCAGGAGTTGATACTTCCGTCAACATATCAATTTGTAAGTCGTTGTTCCGTACATACCATTGGGCATTAACTTTTCCACGAAGGACTTTGTTTTGAAATATTTGAATTATTTGGACAATTGTTTCCATGTACAGTCCAATAATTAAGAATGCCGTACCTTCAAACAGGCTTAAGTGTTTGGTTATTCATACATACATATATCTTCCCTTTTTTTTCTGAATCGACAGCTCCGAATTACATCCCAATAACCAGTACAGTTTTCTATATTTTAGTTTTTCTATTTTATTTTTAATGTTTTCCTTCCACTTTAACTTAGCATTTAAAGTCATTTCCAGGTGCTAAACTGTGTTGCTCTACTTCGTCATTGATTAAAAATCGGACCTTTTTATTTGTGTGACCGAGCCGTGTGAGAAAAAACAGACAGGGAACAAAAAATGTTTGTTAGTATTCCGTAGCAGAATGATATAAGAGAAACTCTAATGGATTCAACACGGTGTCTGTCTGTCCGTGTGTCTCTCACATACTTGTAACCTTTGAACCACTTGAACTGGAAAACTGAAATTTCTCATGGTAGAAGTATGCTGTACTTCAGCCGGAGGCCGCAGTGTAGTGGATAGTGGTTTGCTTGTGACCCGAACTGTGCAGGTTCTAGTCCGAAGAGGGAACAGCAACCAACAGCCACCGAGTATAAAAGAAAAATGAATAAAATAGAAATTTCTCCAACAACTACACCAAAATGGGTTTCTACCTGGAAGTACTACAATGGACCGAAAATCGAGTCTGAGTGCTCTAGGATTTTAGGTAGTCCAAATACAGTTAAGAAAAAAAGTGTAACAATATTTTTGCAGGGGGTTTTGGGGGCATACAAAATATTTCTACACCTCATCATGCGACTTATCAAAATAAAGCTAAACTTCCAAGGAGTCCAAAAATATAAGGTTTCTTGAACAAAAATCTCATAAATCAGGGCATTGGCGATGTCTACCCTCTATCACCGAAACTATTAATGCGAAAAATTAAAAAAAAAAATCAGCATCTAAACTTATGAGGAGGAAAGGAGAAAATTGGAACAAATCGTCTAGCCAAACAGTTCTTGAGTCATTTCATTTCATTTAAATCCATTTAAGAGTTTTGAATAAGTCGGCTAACAAAGATGATTTAAAGATTTTTTAAACCCCACTTCCCACTCACACTTGTGTCGATTTTGACAGTTTTTAGGGTGTACAAGCAGGCACATCTTATATATAGAATATAAGAAAAGTCGTGTGTATAAATAAAAAAAACCTGTCTACGTTAAGTTCTAACCCTTGTTCTATACTATTTTTTTTTTGTCTATTATATTTATACTATGCTATTTTTTTTTTGTTTACCGGAGCACTCAGACTCAAAAACAGGTCCATTGTACAACTAGGTAGAGAACCCCATTTTAATGTGTTTTTTCGTCTTTTGTAAAAAGACGGGTAGACGCTTCAGTGATGAAGAGCTTAAGTCATCAGCACTCACCACATCAGCACCGAAAATCTGCCACCTGATCCTAGCAAAGGCAGGACAATCACATAGGAAGTGTTCCGCAGTGTCATCGCCCTCTCCACAGGAGCCGCAGACAGGGGTAGCGCTGAAACCTAGCACATGGAGATGCTTGGCAAAGGCGAAGTGTCCCGTAAGAGCGCCAGTAAATTGTCTGCAGTCTTTTCTGCTAAGAGATAGCAAGAAAGCCGCGGATTTCTTACAGACAACGGGGACCATTCGTTTATGCCACCTTCGATTGTGTTCACTGAAAACCCAGTCGTCAATGGAAGCCCTAACCGAGGACGCTGGCAAACCCAACATGGGTTCAGGTCCAGAGAAATTATCTTCTGAGCCTTGTCTAGCAAACTCGTCAGAGATCTCATTTCCTGTTATCCCTTTGTGTCCTGGGACCCAAACAAGATTCAGTGAGGGTTCATCAAGGCGTCTAGAGCAGAGCTAGGCGTACTGGGGAAAGCTTCCAAGTAGCCGAGACAGACCGTTCTTTGGAGTTTGGCGAAAGCAGCAGTAACGTATTTACATGAGAGCTTATTCCACCAAACAACTGACGCATATGAAAGGAAGAGTCTTATCATTGCAGTGTAGATCCAAAGGACTTTCCTTGGCGACAAGCCCCATGTCTTGCCGAAAACACCTTTGCATTGCGGAAAGATTGACAGAGCTTTGGAAGTTTTCAGCTCGACATGTTTCGTCGAAAGAAGCTTGCTATCTAAGTTTACTCTTAAATATTTGGCTTCCTTGGAGAGTTCGATAGAGACGCCTTTTAGCACTGGCTGAGTCAGACCAGTCAATTTCCTCCTTCTCGTAAAGAGAACCACCTCGGATTAACTGAAAGCCCATTCCTAGCGCACCAATCGTCGATTGCGTCTAGGGCCATCTGCACCTTAGAACAAACAGTCGCTAGGCACGATCTGACAGACCGAACGGCGACATCATCTGCATATGCTTGAGCGTAAACGTTAGAACTATTGAGTGTGTTCAACAGGGAGTCAATCAGCATGTACCAAAGCAGTGGAAACAGAACACCGCCTTGTGGGCAGCCCCTATTTACACCTGTCATGACACGCCGGCCACAATCTGCATCTACAGTCAATGTTCTGTTCACCAGCATTGCTTTGATCCACAACACTAGTGATTCTCTACGCCGTGACTTCTGGCGGAGCTACACATGCTGTCAAAAGTCGCATTGACAAAGGCACCCTCAATATCTATGAAAACGCCTATCGCGTATTCTTTCCTGTCAAGCGCACATTCTATTCTGCTGACCAGATTTTGAAGAGCAGTCTCGCAGGACTTTCCGCGTTGATAGGCATATTGCATCTCTGACAGAGGAGTACGCTCAAAGCAACTTTGCGCACATGTAGCTCATCCAGTCTTTCCATGCTTCCAGCAGGAAGAACGTCAGACTAATAGGTCTGAAGCTCTTGGAGAGAGAGTAGTCATCTCTGCCGATTTTCAGTATGAAAGCTACTCTAACTGTTCGCCAGGGGGTTGGTATATATGCCAGTGCCAAGCCAACAGTGAAAATTCTCTTCAGAGTTGGCAGCAACTGACTAATACCTTGTTTCAGAATAACTGGGTATATTCCGTCAGTGCCAGTTGACTTGAAGATGTCAAAAGATGCGACAGCATATTTGATAGCTTCATCCGTCGCCACTCTTGATGCAGTATACCAGCTGCGCCGAGTTGTTCGGCTCAGCCCGCTAACAGCTTCACTAGTTGAAATCATTTGCGAACCGATGGTGACCTGATTTCCTGGGAAGTGAGTCTCCAGCAGAAGACTGAAAGCATCCGCTTTCGACTCAGTGAAAGTACCATCAGGTTTCCTGAGTGATTCCGGCTTGATTGGTTTTCTATTCTTGAGAACTTTGACCAACCTACTGGATTCACCGAGAGTTTCGATCTTGCCACAATAATCTCTATACGAGGTACTTTTCGAAGTTCGAATTAACCTCTTATATTCTCTTTGCTTCGATCGGTAAAGATTCCAGTCCACCTCCGAATTTGTCTTGAGTGACCTATTTAGAAGTTTTCTGGTTTCCTTACGAATCGTTGCGGATCTGAGTTCCACTACGGAACTGACCTTGGGGTTTTTTGTCAGCGGACACGTTAGTTCAAAACATCTGGTAAGAGTGCTGTTCAGGTTTTGAACGGCTTCCTCTACCTTTTGCTTCGTTCTAAGTTTAGGCGGATCTTTGATAGATTTGCCTAACTCTTCCTTAAACCGTATCCAGTTGGTTTTTCTCGGATTCCTCCTCTCCTGCAAAGGTGTAGCTTCGCATTCCATTTGAAATTCAATGTATCTATGGTCTGAGAGGGAAATTTCTGGTGAAACTCTCCAGTTGGTAATAGGCTTGAAATACCTGTTGGACAGGGTCAAGTCAATCACTTCCTGTCTTTGCGCCGTAACAAATGTTGGTTGTGAGCCAACATTGTTGATGGTAAGATCAGACAATAGTATGAAGTCCAGAAGATGATCTCCCCATGCATTGCATTTGCTGCTGCCCCAAACAGAGTTTTGAGCATTAGCATTGCAACATATGGCAAAACCTATCTTTCTGGTATCACAATATTCTATGAGCTCGACCACTGTCCTTGGTGGGGGCAGTATTGAGTCATATTGGAAGTAAGCAGACGCAACGACGTAGGTTTCCCATTTTCCGTTCGTCTTGTAGCTTGTAGCTGCAGCGACTAAGTCCCGGCCAGAAAACTGTCCAAACTTAGTTGCTGAGAGGGAATTTGGTACAATAAGACAAGCACTAGGCCTTTCGGACCGCTCATCATAAAGTACCGTGATATCACGCATACCTCCAAGGCCACAAATGCGCTTGTTCCGCACCCAAGGCTCCGAGGTTTTGTACTACTAGCTGCAAGTCTGCTACTTATAAGAGCGGTAGCAGCCTTGCAGTGTTGTAGGTTGATCTGAGTAAATATCATTAAATACTAGGGGTTTTTTTTCGACCATTGTTCGCACTACTTGGTATCGAAGCGGAACTGAATCCTACCAAGATGCAAACATGGTCGCATTTCGTACCTAGACTTAATTGCCTCGGCAGAGCCCTTGTCCAAACTCACAACAAGAGTAGAACCATCTTTATTTTGACGATTCTGTCTCTCCCTGTGTGAATGAACAGTCCACTTGGTCGTCTCGAGTCCAGGATTCTGGGTACGCAGGCGCGCTAGCACATCAGTCGTTTTCCCAAGTTTCCCCGGGATCCAGCAGACGGCGCGCGTCTGTTTAGTTGTCCTGAAGACCTCAAAAGTAGCGGTCTCAAGGGGGGGATTTTCGGCACCGACATGCTAATCCATTCAGAGGTTTGCTGTGAAGAGCACTTTACCACAAAGGTCCGCTCTCACTCACAGCCCTCCACTTGAATGAAAGCATTCGTTGCTTGGGCCAGCTCTAACAGATAACAGTTCGCAGTGTTTGCACTCCGCCTCGGTCATGCTGTTGTCATTGCCAGCCTTCCCAATTCGGACAGTTAAAGAGGAGATAAGAGCTTTCTTGTAAGAAACCAGCTTTTCTCGTTCCCTAATCGCCGGGTTTTTCTCTTTCTCAGTAGATTTGTCCGCGACAGCCATCTTCCGTCCACTGGGAATACAACTGGTTGTATCATCGGTGTCATTCGGAATTTGTGCGCCGGCAACGCTACCAATAAGAGGGGTTTTAGAGACATTCAAGTCAGTGGATTTCCCTGCGACATCCAGTTTCTGTCCACCGGTACTACTGCCACTACGGGCTGTAGCGCCCGTATTCAGACCTTGTGCGCATGCAACGCCACCGGCTTGAGGTCTCTCGGAAGACACACGCGCAAGAGGTGCGCGCATATGCCTACCGGCAGGAGAGCTTGAAACCTTCTTCCTTCGTTTGCTCCGGTTCAAGCTATTAGAAGAGGAGGCAGCGTCGGGTCCAAGTGACTTGCCGGTTTCGGTTGGGGTAACTTCCACCGACCTGCTTCTTTTTGCCGTCTCTGCCAAAGGACTGTTGTCAGCACTTGCGCCTTCAACTTCTGCAGTCTCTTTGCGCCGCGCCGCCGCCAGTTTTCTTCGTTTCCTCTTCTTCTGACTTTTGGACGGGAGCCCATCGGAGCGTGCCGCTTCTAGAGCTCGTTCAACTTTTTTTTCAGTTTTCCGAGGCAAGCCTTCAGCAGCAGCACTACAATCAGCCTTCTGTCCATTAGGATGAAGATTAAGCGTTGGACCTCTCCGCTACCTTATCCGCCTTGCCAGCTCAGCTTGCGGAACGTGTCGGGAAGAGAGCTGCAGGAGTCTTCAGAAACCAGCATTCTTGCTACTCCTATATACGCGCCAGTGTTGGCGGGGTAGGGTGTGGTGGGTAGGGCCTCCAGAATCCTTGCCCTAGCCGTAGTCGAGAAGACCACGGGTGGATTTTCGCTTTCGCGTGTGCCACCTGGAGTAGTCATATCATTTGTTTTCTCCATTTATATATATATATACACATATATTTGCTACACGTAAGGATTTCACTAGAATTAATAGTTTTCCATCGCGAAGTTGGGTAATGGATTCGTAGGAGGTGCTTATTCCATCAATGGCTTTTTTCAAAAGGAACACACTGTAGCTGGAAAGTTTTATTTTTGGGTCAGCATGAGCTAACACAATGAATTTTGGATTTGATGAGTTAAGTTGGGAGGGGAGATCTAGGTTATTTTCGATCGGAGAATAAGTGTTTTTTTTCTTTTTTTTTTATTGGGGGGGTCAGACTGATGATTAAATACATCAAAGCGATTGCAACACAGTCGTCGTCTAAGCTTCGAGCCGTTAACATCCTTTTCTTTTCGATCTATTCTCAGTCGGTTACAGTTTGTCTTAATTTCGACCTACCTCCTCTCTCTCTTTCCCCCTTTTCCCTATATTCGCGCTTGTAAGTGTGAAAAAAAAAATAACAAAAAATATATATCTCTTGGCCAAAAGTGCTTTCGGGCAATCGCTTTGATGTATTCAATCATCAATCCGACCCCCCCAATAAAAAAAAAGAAAAAAAACACTTATTCTCCGATCGAAAATAACCTAGATCTCCCCTCCCAACACTCCTACGAATCCATTACCCAACTTCGCGATGGAAAACTATTAATTCTAGTGAAATCCTTACGTGTAACAAATATATTCCTAACCAAACTTCCCTTTCAAATATTTGCCCAATAACTGTCACCCTCCATAATCAACTTAATTCATGCAAAGGAACTGTTTACGCACCGTGCTTAATGAATGTCCCAGAAGATGAAATTATTAAAGAGATGAAAGATCAAGGAGTTACACAGGTCTACAAATTTACAAAAACAGAGAACAAAACTGAAACACCCACTGGTCTCATTCTCTTTACTTTTGACCTCTTCCGCCCGCCCACATCGGTTAATGTAGGTTGGTACAACTTTAAAGTACAATAATACTATCCAAACCCTATGCGGTGCAAAAAATGCCAGGTTCTTGGCCACACTGCAAAAAGATGTACTGGTGTCGAAACATGCGTTAACTACACCTTCCATACATACCTATACTGCACGAAAGTCTTCTATTTACCAAAAATCAATCCTCAAGGTTTTTCAATTGAATCTTAATGGATATTTAAACAACTATCTTGAACTTGAACTCTTAATAAAAGAACACAATCCGGCAATTATTTGCCTTCAAGAAACTCATGTCCAAACCAACACACATGTTAAAGCCCCCAAACAATATGAATCATACTTCCACAACTTTGACACAATCACCACCGCAAAACAAGGTACTAGCATTTTGGTTCACAAATCAATCCCACATAAGATTCTTTATATTAGTTCTAATATATCTGTTACGGCAATCGAAATCCTACTTAATTTTAAACCCACAGTCTTCTCTCTTTAGATCCACCCAACCCAACGCTTCTCTTCGTCTGATTTGGAAAACATATTAAGAACAGCCAGCTCCCCTGTCATCCTCACAGGGGATTTCAACTCGTGGAGCCCCCTCTGGGGATCTCCCACATCAAACGCTAGAGGTAGGCAAATAGAAACCTTCTTAACCAACTCCGATCTCTCTCTTTTAAAAGACGGCAGTCCGACTCATTTATCCACACGTAACACTCTTACCCACGTAGACCTTACTTTTGTTTCTCCTCAACTTCTTCCTTCTTCAACATGGAATAGAGACGATTTCCTACACGGAAGTGATCATTTTCCCTTAATCACCAGTATCTGTCTAGGAAAACATAAGAACCCCTTCACATCAACTCCAAAGTTCCTAACTGATAGTGCTGATTGGATGCAATTTCAGTCCAGTTCACTTGAGTATTTCAATAAACACCCTCAATCCCCAAACATAAATCAAGAAGCAGCAAACATTATAAAGGGTCTAAAATATCCCAAAATATATCCAACCCACAATCAAAACACACCCCTTTAAAAACAATAGTCCCTTGGTGGAACCCAGAAATCGCCGTACTGCAAAAAAAAATAAGCAAATAAGGTCCGATATTAAGACGCTAACAGGCAACTACTCATCCCCCTCGATTAAAGCAATTGATACAGGTTCCCAAACTATAACAGAACCAAATAAAATTGCCGAATAATGCTAGTCAGCCTACTCTAGTGACTCAAACTTCTCTGCTTCATTTTGTGACTCCAAATACTCTTCTTTAAACATGCATAACAACGCTTTTCAGTCATCGGAAACGGCTAAACTTATTGAACTATCCATCAACATTGTCGAATTTGAAAACTCCTTAAGCTCCGTCAAAGGGAAAACCCCTGGTTATGATCGAATTTCATATCCTTTATTCGATAACATTTTTGACCAAGGCATAATACCCCAAGCATGGAAAACCGCTACCACAGTCGCCATCCCCAAACCAAAAAAACAGCTGACAGATGCCAATGGCTACCGACCCATCTCACTACTACCCTGTATCAGCAAATTCTTAGAAAAAATTATCTCCAAAAGACTGCTTTGGTATATTGAGAGACAGAATCTTATTGACTTAAATCAAGTTTGATTCAAAAATGGTCGTAGCACCATAGACTCCCTACTACACATCGATGAATTTATTTCATCGGAATTCATGTTATTTTAAACAAATTACTTAAATGGAACATCGGGCCTAAAATATATAATTATGTTAAATTTTTTGTCTCCAACCGAAAATTCAGATCCAAAGTAAATAATTCATTTTCAAACATTCATAACTTAAATAACGGAATACCTCAAGGATCCCCACTTTCAGTTATCCTTTTTATTATTGCCTGTGATGGTTTAGGCGAAATTATCACCAGATTCAATAGTATTGATTACTCTCTTTATGCGGATGACTTGTATTTATTGTCTAAATGCAACGATTTAAACCGAACCCATGATCAATTAAATCAAGTATTGAACGATATATATAACTGGAGTATCCATTCAGGTGCTTTAATATCATCTAGTAAAAACAAACACCTGCATATTTGCAGAAAAATAAACTGCTCAAGTTTCAGTATTAACTTCAATAACATCAATATACAAAATACAACAAATTTAAATATCTAGGGGTATTATTCGATAGTAAGTTTACTTTTAAGAATCATTGCCTGGAGCTAAAAAACAAACTTGTACCTAGACTTAACATAAAAAGATATTTGTCATCTAAGTATAGTTATGTCCACACTAATACTCTTATACATATAACTAAGTTAATATTATTATCAAAAATGGACTACGGTCTGCCAATATTTGGAAAGTGTGCTAAATCTAATTTAAAACTCCTCCATCCTACATACAACGCAGCAGTAAGATCATCCCTAAGAGCTTTCAAAACAACACCAATCAAAAACCTGATGACAGAAGGCGGCTTCCCATCAGTCGCAGAACGAAGAGACACTTTAACATCTGTACTTATTCCCAAAATCTGCGGATCCTTTTCCTCCCCCATCTATAGCGACGCTGCCAAAATATTGAAAAAAAAAGAAAATTCCTAAACAACCATCTACTTTGTACAATGCATTATCTTATGCCATCGAGATCCAACTTAGTCCAAATGTTAAGAGTTTAGAAATTGAAAAATACCCTCCTTGGCTGCTCCCACCAGAAGCTATTAACATCAGCCTATCCAAATGTTCAAAAGACAAAACTCCCAAAGAAGTCTTCATCCAAAAATTCCACGAGTTGCTAAGCTCCTTCCCTACAAAAACGTCGACAATTTTATATACCGATGGTTCCAAAAATGATCACGGAGCAGGCATGGCTATTGTCAACAACAACAGAAGCCTTCTATGCGCGGAAAAGAATTCACCAAATTTTTCAATTTTCTCAATTGAATCCTTGGCCATATTCAAAGCTACACAAATCGCAATAAAGTCAAACAAAAAGACCTTAATATGCACTGACAGCCTCTCATCGCTCAAAGCTATTGGTGACATCAAACACCGTACTCCCGTTATCAATAACATCCGGGATAATATAATTTCCAATAAGGATAAATTAATGCTGACATGGTTTCCATCCCATATTGGAATAAAAGGAAATGAAGCAGCGGATATCCAAGCAAAAAAAAATAACTACCAACTCTAATGCAGAGGTCAATCAATACCGGCCCTGCAAAACTGATCTAAAAAAGCTCATAATATATATATTGAGGGTGGCCGTGGTGTAGTGGTAACATCATCGCTTGTCACACTGTTGATTCACGGTTCGAATCCTGATGTCAAGAACCATCTATTTATTTCGCATGAAATAAATAAAAAAGTCGATCACTTGCTAAAGCTAAGTCAACTCTACTGTGAAGGCATAACACTGTCAGTAGGGTGGTCATATGGCTAAAATGCAACTTGATCGTGATGATGACATCAGGAGGACGGAAGAAAATACTGTGAATCATAAGCAAGGACAACAATAGCGAGAAAACAAACAAAATACTCCCCAGTTATCTGGACAGCCACCCTTGGAGTTTACAGAAACTTAATACCACCGGAGTTTCAAACTACACCACTCTGTCTTTCTCTCTGTCTCTTCCCCTTTCCGTACAGCGCACGTGTTCTAAAAATTAGTATAACACCTTAACCTTATAACCCTTTAACACGTGCAAATTATAAAAAAAAAAAAAAAAAAAAATAAGGACACACTGGAAAAACATAAACGCAGAAACATGGAACGAATACACCCACTACTATAAATCAATTAATCCAGAAGGTACCCAAGCGGTATAACCTGCTACTACCAACACTAAGATAAACAGATGCTTTTTAAGACTACGTCTTGGACACACAAAACTAACACACGGCCATTTACTGAGTAAAGACCCACCTCCGATATGCCACTTTTGCCAAACAAACGAAACGCTGTCAATCAATCACTTAACCTCAGGTTGCAGTAGGATAAACAGTATTTCTTTATCCTTATTTAACCATAAGCTACCACACTTACTTTTGGCTCCTTCTGAGCCAAATATAAAAAATGTTTTCAAAATTTTAGAAATACTGAAACTAGACAATAAAATTTAAGTAAACCCCTTCGGGAGAGGGGGGTGGTTGCTGATACATGTATCTCAACCACCCCCCTCCTATATTTCTCATATTTCTTACACTATCTATTTTATTTCTTACAATATTTATACCTGCTCTCTAATTTATGATATAATAAGTTCAATTATCAAACTTATATAATTATATACATTATTTACAATTATATATATCTATCAATTAATCTTGTATACCCTTTTTGGTAAAACCTCAGCAGAAAGCCCAAGGCGCTCCAGCTGATATATTATTACTCTGTACATTTATGTATAACTAATAAATAATAATAATAATAATAATAATAATAATAATAATAATAATAATAATAATAATTCACAAGCTCACAGTAATAGAAAGAATAATCAACAAAATACTAAAGCTGCATGGAAAAGTGGTTAAGGATAGCACTTTTAAGGTTATTAAGATTAAGTAGATACGAGTAGAAGAGCCGTGATGAGTAAGTGAAATCGACACATGTGATAATAAAACAAAGAGTCTTGGAATACTGAACAAATTAATTTGGAGTACAAAGAAAAAGGTGTTTTAGTAGGATTTAATTCAAAATGATCACGGAGAAGTTTTTTGCGTTAAACAATTGAACATTAAAGGATGCATCTGCACTGGAAAGAATGCGGTCTATTTACATAGATTGTTGATGCAGCAGGCCAGCCGACATAAAGTTGCTTTTGGAAGAATAAAAATTCGCTTTCCAATGAAAATCCTCTATTTTATTTTCTATAAAGGGAACAGGGTTTTTCAAAGTGAATAATAACGAAATATAAAAATAAATCTTACACTCCCAACAATTTCTGTTTCCAGCGCTAAAGTCCACCTGAAAGTATGGAGAATCATCACAACTTCACAGTGAACTTTGAGCTGGGAACGTATATACAGTGTGGTGAAAATAAGATAGCAATCTGACTCCTTTTAAAGAATTTTTGAATCGATGACATAGACCATAACCTTCGCTGAAGCCGCCCAAGACAACTTGTTTTGAACGCCACGAAATGTAATTTCTTTCCATGGTGCGTACAAAATCATACGTAACATCTTTCCAGGAGCCGTGGGTGCGGTCTAGAAGACCTAGGGCTTGTCTAATTGTGCCGGACTTCTTCTCAGTGACCAGAGTTTGGACAATTTAGTTGCCAGCATTTGGTTGCTGCAACTATAAGCTACGAAACGAATTCCAGTTACAAAATTTTTGTCGTTGCGTCAGCGCACTTTCCCTATTAATCGGTAATACCTCCACCACCGTTGCTCAACTCATAGAGTGCTGTGAAACTCAGAACACATTCTGGGTCAGCAGCAAATGCAACATGCGAAGACACCATCTTCTGGACTTTATACTATAGTCACGTTGGCTCTTATTTAACTTTTGTTACGGCAAGTAGAAATGAGGTAATTAACTTGACTTTATCTAAGGTGTCCTTATAAGAACATAGATATATCGCTTCCCAAATCAAATGCGAAGCGATATATCTAAGTAGGGGGAGCGTTTTAGGACAGAGCTAGACAAATCTATTAAAACTCCACCTAATATCAGAACGAGACAGAAGGTAGAGGATGCTGTTCAAGACCTGAATAATACAATCACCAGAAGCTTTGAACTGAAGTGCCCAGTGACAAAGATTCCATGCAGATTGCTGGTTCCCTGCTGAATCGCAGAACTGCAAAGACTAAGAAAGGAAACAACAAAACTTCTAAATTGGGGACTGGAATCTTTTTAAATCAAAGTAAAAAGTATATAAAAAGTTAATTCGGACGTCGGAAAGTGTTTATTTTAGAGATTTTTGTGAAAAGATCGAAACACTTGGTGCAACTGGTTAAAGTTCTGAAATAGGGCAATCCGACCAAACATCATCATTTGATGGCTTCAAGTCGCCGGGTACCGATGGAATACATCCAGCCATGCTGCAAAAAGGTATAGACCAGCTGCCACCTACTCTGAAAATAATTTTCACTATTGGACTGGTATTGGTATATATTCCTACACCCTGGCGAACATTTAGAGTGTTTTTTATACCAAAAATCGCTAAAGATGGCTACTCACTGGTCAAGTACTTCAGACGTATAAGTCTGACTTCCTTCTTGTTGAAAAATATGGGGAGACTAGTTGAGATTCACGTGCACAAAGTTGCTTTGAAGTTGCATCGTCTATCGGAGATGCAGCATACCTATCAGCACGGCAATTACTGCGAGACTGCGCTTCAAAATCTGATTGCTAGGATTGAATGTGCGCTAGATAGAAAGAGATGGGCATCTTCATCGACATCTAGGGAGCTTTCAACAATGCGACCTTTAACTGCATGTGTAACTCTTCTAGAAAACATGGGGTTGACGAACAATTAGTGTTGTGGATTAAGCAATGCTAATAAACAGAACTTTGGCTACGGATGAGGATTGTGGAAAATATGTAATGGCAGGGGTCAACAGGGGCTGTCCACAAGGTGGGGGTCTCCACTATATGTCTACATTGTTCCGATCTATTAAAATTATGATTAAAATTTGTGTTTTGCCCGGCAGTTGGTTTATGGTTGGTTGGTTTTTTTTTTCTTATGTTCAGCCGATCTTAGTATAATCTGCAACGACTTTATTTTTCTTTCTTTCCCTAAATTTCTGGTAAGTACATACATACATATGAATGTACTTTTCAATTACTGATTTTAATGCGAGCTAAACTGTTTGATAATCAATTGCGCCAATTACAAATAAAACGTAATTCCAACTTCTGTTAGAATTATTTATTTTATTTCAATAAAATAACGAAAAATGTTTAACACTTTTGAAGGTGATTTTAAAACTAAAAATTTAATTTTAATCGCAAAAGAATTCACCACAGAAATGCTTCTTAATTAATTAAATTCAAATGTGTTTAATAAGGTAAAACAAAATGTGTAAGTATTTAATTTATTGGAACTTTGCAAGTTTGTCCTGGATTTACGTCCGGTGTTACATATGTTACGAGGGTGGGTCGATAAGTCCCTGAAAAATGAAATAAGGAACACTCTTTTCGGTATAAAAACATTTTATTTTTTAACATAGTTTCCTTTTAGCTCTATACACTTCATCCAACGCTTCTTCAATTTGTTGATGCCCTCCAAATAATACGATTTCTTGAGCCCCTCAAAATAACCGTTTATTTCAGCGATGACCTCTTCATTCGACCCAACTCTCTTACCTCCAAGCCTTTTCTTCGAGTTTGGAAACAAGAAATAGTCGCAGGGGGGTAAATCTGGGGAATATACTGGATGATGGAGGAGTTCGTAGCCTCACTCATGCAATTTTGCCATTGCGACTGCGGACTTGTGCGCCGGTGCGTTGTCCTGGTGAAAAATAACTTTTTTCTTCGCCAAATGGGGCCGTTTTTGCTTCAAATCGGCTTGGAATCGATCCAGCAGCTCTGCGTAATATGCGCCGGTGATCGTTTTTCCCTTTCCAAGGTAATCGATGTGAATAACACCGCGCGCATCCTAAAAAACTGTTGCTATGACCTTTTTTGCTGACAAACCCGCCTTGGCCTTCTTCGGCTTCGATTCACCAGGAGAAGTCCATTGTTTTAACTATTCCTTGGTTTCTGGTGTGTTGTGGTGATTCCACGGTTACGAAACGGAGCAAAAACTCAGCCGAATTTTTTTAGAACATCGCCAAACACACCTTTGAAGTTGTCAAACGAATGCGTTTGTTGTCGATTGTGAGCAAACGCGGCACCCATCTTGCGGAAAGCTTTTTCATGTCCAAATACATATTTATGTAAAATCTAAATCACTGAGCCATGTGATAAGCCTGTGGCCTCTTCAAGCTCTTCAATATCTGATCTCGTATATCCGGGGTCATATCAGTTCTGGAATGTAACTCGTGCATAATATATGCCCAGTTTTTAGTAGATGGTACTTACAACTATTCTTTTATAATTCACAAAAACCATTTCCTACCATCCTTTTCTGATTATCCTTAGATAGAAGGAAATTGTTTCCAGGAATTATGATAAGAATAACTGCAAGTACGTACAAATTGCTAAATATTGGGTGCAAGTTATGCACACGAACTTTTGACAAATTCAGCAAATTCGTATACATAAAGGTTTTCTCAATTTGAAACAAATTTTCTAATTCCTTTAAATATGCAAAGTGCAATGTAATATGTAGGTAAAGTAACTGAGTGATTATGTCCATCAAATACATTTACAAGTACGTCAACAAAGGAAGCGACATAGAGCGTACAGATAAGAATGACGAAGTGTCGTGCTATCAATTAGGCCGTTATGTGAGATGCAATCAGGCGATTTGGAGAATCTTTTCCTTTCCGATACACAAACGTCATCCGACTGTTCTACCTTTGGCGGTTCACGAAATGGTCAACGCGTATATTTCACGGAAGAGAATGCAGCTCAGCGATCCGAACGGCCACCAGCAACAACGTTAACGAGTTTCTTCTCCACCTGCGTAAGCGACCCATTCGCCAGAACGCTGCTCTACTCGGAAATACCTCGCTATTACACTTGGAATGCGTCATCCACAAAATTCCAAAGCCGACAACAAGGGCCAGCTGTTGCCTCATAAGCGGATGTGTATTTAACTGATGCGCTTGGTCGCATTTATACTGTTCATCCGAAAAGGACGACTGCTTCTATTTACGATTGCTTTTGGTCAATGCACGTGGTCCAACTTCATTTGAGAACCTGGATACTGTTGATGGTGTGCTGTGCGCCTCATTTCGAGAACCAGCGGATGAATTTGCTTGCCAACGACAATCATTGGGACGCAACACTCAACGATGTTTCGGCGCCTATGATTCAAATTCGTACATTGTTCGCCATCATCATCTTGACATGCTTTGTGGGACAAATACAAGGACAACATGGCTGACGATATTTTGAATCGAGTTCGAAGAACGACATCGAACTGGTGGAACTGGCAAAACGTTTCTCATTTCATTGATTTTGGCTTCGATTCAGTCAAGATCCGACATCGCGCTTGCGGTCGCCTCTTCTGGAATAGCAGCCAATTTGTCGGATGGCTCATTCAGCTTTAAAATTGCCAATGAATCTTCAGATGAATGACGAACCAACATGCAACATTTCAAGAAACTCTGCGATGGCATAGGTGTTGAAAACTTGCAAAATTAGCATCTGGGATGAATGCACAATGGCACACAAGCGAGCATTGGAGGCGCTTGATCGAACAATGAAAGATTTGCGGAACAATGCGAGACACTTTGGAGGCGCAATGATATTGCTGGCCATCGATTTCTGTCAAGCTTTACCGGTCATCCCGCGATCAACGCCTGCAGATGAACTCATCGAATGTCTGGCGATACGTAAAGAAGTTGCAGTTGACGACGAACATGCGAGTTGCAGAACGATCCATCAGCCGATGATTTCTGAAAACAACTGTTGGCAATTGGAAATGGCCGATTGATGCTACAACTGGCCTGATTTCGTTTCTGCCGAATTTTTGTGAATTCACATCATCGAAGGAAGCACTCATCAGCAAAGTGTTCCCGAACATCGGTCGCAATTATTTGAACCTCGATTGGCTGTGTGAATACGCGATA
Source organism: Pocota personata (assembly GCA_963082735.1). Lineage (NCBI taxonomy): Eukaryota > Metazoa > Arthropoda > Insecta > Diptera > Syrphidae > Pocota > Pocota personata. Next base: position 177,047,262 of record OY720429.1, on the reverse strand, counting down.
TTAGCTGCGAAGAATAAGGACGTCGATGATTTGAATTTCACTATTCAAAATCAAATCGCAGCCACATTCGTTCAAATCAGTTGATCGCGTAACAAATGATGACGAACCAACAAACTATCCAATTGAATTTTTGAATTCGTTGGATGTGCCCGGTCTACCACCGCACAATTTGTGCAATCTGAACCAACCAAAACTGTGCAATAGAACCAGGTTGACAGTGAAGAAACTCATGAACAACGTCATCCAAGCCACCATAATCAAAGGCAAGTTCAAAGGCGAGGAAGTTCTCATTCTAAGAATTCCGATAATACCGACCGACTTGCCATTCGAGTTTAAGCGCATTCAGTTTCCCGTTCGACTCGCATTCGCCATGATAATCAACAAATCTCAAGGCTAATCGTTGCAAGTGTGAGGCCTTAATCTCGAATTTCTTTGCTTTTCGCACGGACAATTGTACGTGGCGTGTTTGCATGTCGAAAGGCCAGCTGCATTGTTTGTTTATGCACCGGACAACAAAACGAACAACGTTGTTTATCACAAAGCATTGCAGTGACCTGAAATGTGTGAAATCCATTTTCTGTGTAAATAAAATGCATTAAATTCAATTTAATTCCAAAAGAGTTTCATTCTTTCAATAGAGAGGTTCGACTTTCGAAAGGGATATTTATAATTTAATCAATTTTAGGCGGAATGAAGTTCGCCGGGTCAGCTGGTTTAACACTAATTATTATTACAAATTTCGAGCGTGTTTAAGACGTCTACTTGGGTTTGTTACAGAATCTAAACGATACAAAAGTAAATCCTCAATTTATAACGCAGTAGTAACCTACCGTCATATTTGAGTTTGCCCAATGGATCTTGGAAGTTTGAATGATTCACTAGTATTTAAAACTAACAACCATCGAGGAACTTCAGTTATTCAATCCCATTGCAGTTCCTATACTACACCGACACGGAAACCTTAGCCACTTGGTTGTAATATCTACTCCACATGTAGCAGTATCCTTATCCAGTTGTTGTCTAGAAATTATATTTTCACCCGAATGAATCCGACGAATATTCATTCATTTTGAATGTTTGTGAAATGTATCTATTAAATCACAAAAAAGGCACACTATCCGAATATACTTTAAAGACAACATCTGTACAAGATCGATGGAAACGACTCAGGGAATCCAATGGTTGGGTTTTTTCAGTGGTGGCTAACATTACCGGTCGCCTACATATGTAGTTTGCCAACTAACTACCAACAGCCTATTTGTGACAGGATATGCATGCGTACTAAAGTTACCAGCTATTATTATCAACAGTCGAGTTCAATACAATAACAGCGTAAAGAACTCATATATTCCGAGTGCGAACATCAGCAACTGGATATTTAACCACAACTTGACGACAAGTGCTACCAGAGGTTAGTAATATTAACCAAACAGAGTTTGTTGGTCGACGAGGTGATAAAGAAGTCGGAGGCTTTCCCGGAACAAAGTTGCATTAATGTGCACGATTAACACAACTATGGGCTGAGTTACCTTCTGCTGGCTGGGATGATTGGGACAAACGTCGTATACTACTGTCGTCACAGGAAACCCAAGCCCATGCTTATACGCACAGCTTCCCGATTTGAGGTGAATGCATAGGTTTAATAATTTAGAGGTTATATATATAACCACATGTGCACTGTTGTATTTCCGTCGAATTTCGTTTAATATTTGTTCTTGATTGTAATTAATGTTTAATTTGATATTTATTATATGTGCACATTTACGAGTAGCATTGCAGACTATTTGTGGGGATTACAATTTTCTTATACCTAAGTCCACGTATCTCAAATTTTACGATAACAAACCTCGCGTAGACAAGTTTGATTCCCACACTCAACAATATCAGTCCTTTATCTTTTCGCTACAAATTTGTTTGGATTTGTTACCACCCAATTATTTTGAAACTTTTGGTTTTGGTTGGATAAATTGATGTTTTGTGAGAGAATTATACAAACATACATACAGGAACGGATCGTATGGTATCCTATCCCTCATCATCTAACCCATTCCTAATAAAGAAAATGTGACGTTTTGAACCTTTCGATTCAAATGTAATGACATCTTTCTACTCAAAGACCAAATAATTAGAATAGCAACATAAATATATAAATATTTTTAAGTTTCTAGTAAAAATATTAGAAAGGTGACATTTGTTGAAAAGTGGGCGTGTTTGTGGGCGAATATAAAAAAATTGTATACACTTGTACTGCTTCGGATACAGAGAAAGTTTATATGCAAAATTGTATTGTCCTAGTTTTAAATTTAAGGAAAGCTATTATCAATGTCAAAATAAAAACAATTTGGAGAAGGCTATACCCTATTCAAAAAATAAATTAAAAATTAAATGAACAACTGGAGATGGAAAATATATTTTGCCAGTTGTACAGAAATTAGTAGCAACTTTAACGAAATTTTGTCTTTAAATAGTAACAATTTAGTCGTTTACAACTAATTTTTTGCTTCTCCAATATGGATACTGGATATGGGCGAATTTCTGAAAGCGATTTTGGTATTTTTCCGTATTTAACATTATGTCAATTTCTCTTTCTTAGTATTTTCAATAAATATTGACAACAAAATTAAATTTTCTGAACGGCATCCGGAAAAGTTCAGTTACAGTGCCAATAAAAAGAAAAATGCTTATATAAAGATTTTCAAAATCTAAAATCAGTACGAGGTGTTTTAATTATGAAGCATTAAAATGGACAAAACTTGTAGTTTTAAATATTGATTGAAAAACAACACAATAATATTTGTTCCAGAAGATCTTCTGGATTAAAAAGAACAATTTTCATTATTTTTTAAGAAGATTCTTGTTGATAATAGCAACAATAATTGTTTATTAAATTCAAAGATTCAATCAATGCAGAGCATATTACAACTTGAAAACGGATTCGACATTTCCTTCCTATAATATTTTAAAACGAAATACGCTCTCTTAAATTCAGATAATATGAATGTATGTATTATGTGGTATGTTTGCCTTTCGCCATACATGTGGCGAAAGGCAAACATACCTTGCTAATCCCCAAAGCAAACAAAGTTATTCTAAAACTTTTAATTATAGACCATAATTTGTAAGATTTTTGGATCGATAACTTATTGTATACATTTGAAAATAATTCATACCATATGCGACAATAAAATGAAAATGTAATGAAAGTTAATCTGCGGATTTTGCCAAATTTGGAAGAATTGTCTTTGCGTATTTTTTTTTAAATTACACATGTACAGACTTTTTCATCTCTATAGCAACTACTTAATTTTCGTTCTTGACAATCGGTTTGACAGAGGAGTAATGTGACAACAATAAATAGAAAAAAAAGTAACAGAAGTAGCTGTTGGTTGTGTGATCGTGTCTGATTTTGTTTTGCTGAAAATGGCTGAAAATACTACAGATAAGTATGTTTGAGAAATTTTTGATTGTTTAAATCACTAAATATATAAATAAAAAACTAGGGACACGAAAATTTGGACAAATGCGGAGGTGAAATTACTCATCACCGTGCGATTAGGTTATGAGGTGGAGTTCTGTTCCGGGAAAAGATTGAAATCAACTATCTGGTCAAAAATTTTGCAGAAAATCCAGAACATTTTTTTTTTTTTGGTTTCTCGAAAAAGCAAATTCTTCAAAAATGGACAATCTTCTCGTAACCTATAAACGCATAAAGCAGCGCAATAATCAAACTGGAAGAGAGGCTACTCGTTGGGAATATTTTGACGATTTCGATGAAGTATATGGAACCAAACACTTTATCGACCCGTCTAAAGGAGACCTGATGTCGAGTTTGGTGGATTCCTCATCGAGTGAATCAGAGGGCGAAAATGACCCAACACCAGAAGCCTCTATATCATCATCAGTCCAGCCGAAGTCAAAAGCAAAACGGAGGAAAACAGACACAGCTGAAATCCTGGAATTATTTAAGAAAGAATCGGTAGAAGAGCAGAACCGTCACAACGAGCAGATGGCTTTAGAGGCAAAACGAACCGAAGCCTTACAGGATATAAAAAAGCTTTTAATTAAGATGCTGGAAGGTGGCAATAACAACTAGGTTTTTGTGTTTCAAGTGAAGTTGTATTTTAAGTGAGGAAGACCTTGATGACAGAAAACTATCACCGGAGGAGCAGAAATGTCAAGTACATTTCTCTGAGACAGTACAACGGAAGGAAGATGGGAGATATGAGGTTAGACTCCCATTTCGAGAAGGAATTCGCCCAACCCTGGGAAATTCGAAGAAGGCAGCCATGGCCAGATTCTTTCAAATAGAGAGAAAACTTTTGTCGAACCAAAGGCTACAGGAAGCGTATACCAAGTGCATCCACGAGTACTTCATCTTAGGACAGATGAAGGAGGTGACAACATCCATGGAATTACACTACTACCTGCCTCATCACGCGGTCTTGAAGGAATCAAGCAGCACCACGAAATTGCGTGTGGTATTTGATGCTTCATGCAAAACATCTAATGGTTTGTCGCTAAACGATTGCCTCATGGTGGGACCACGATTGCAACCCGACATCATAGATCTCATCACGAAGTGGAGAAATTTTAAGGTAGCTTTTGTGGCAGATATAAGTATGATGTATCGGCAGATATGGATGTCAAAAGAAGATACTCCATATCAACTAATTTTATGGTAATCAACATATGCCCTCAACACGGTCACATTTGGAATTGCATCAGCGCCATATTTAGCAGTACGCACCTTACATCAGCTGGCGTCAGATGTGGAACACGAATACCCTTATGTTACTAAGGTACTCACCGAGGGATTTTACATCGACGACCTCATCTATGGTACGAAAGAAGAAACTGAAGCCATCAGTTTGCAAGAGGATATTCTGAAGGTCCTCAAATCAGCCGGGTTTCCTCTGAGAAAATGGGCCAGTAATTCCGCAAGAGTATTAGAGCAGGTTCCTGAAAGCGAAAGGGAAATAAATCTACCTCTGAATTTTGAATCTCCAGATGCCATTAAAACGCTTGGGATTCAATGGCATCCAGCGAAGGATGCATTCGCATTTAAGATCAATTTACCTGAGGTCCAACAATTCACGAAGAGATCCGTACTTGCGGATATAGCGCGTCTGTTTGATCCGCTAGGATGGATAGCCCCATGTGTCATAAAGGCCAAATTAATTCTTCAGCAACTGTGGCTGAAGGAATATTCGTGGGACTCTCTCTGTTGGCAGCAAGAATGAGAGTTGCTCCATCAGCAGTAAAGTGTGTATCATTACTACGGCTAGAACTATGCGCAGCTCTGCTCCTAGCCAAACTTTTACATCGCGTAAAGAGGGCAATGCAATTTGAAAACGCTAAAATATTTGCATGGTCTGATTCCACAATAACACTGGCGTGGATCAAAGGAAGTCCGTCAAGTCGCACAACGTTTGTAGCCAATCGAGTTAGCGAAATCCAAACGCTCACAAACACCAATGCGTGGCGACACGTTGGCACTAAGGAAAACCCAGCAGACATAGGCTCACGAGGATTGTTACCACAGGAACTCATCAGCAGCCATATGTGGTGGCATGGACCACAATTTCTTAAGAATTTTGCCGTAAGTCAACATCCAGGGCAAATTATATGCGAGACAGAACTGGAAACTAAAAAAGAAAATCAAAAAGTGGAAATGAACTCATTGTTTTACAAGGACAAATTATCAAAATTACACGCAAACTTCGCACAAATAGTATGTCACTGTATAAGCATCAACAATGAATACTTTCAACGATATTCCGACCTAAACCGGCTGGTACGCAGTGCAGCTATATGGCGAAGAGACTTCGAATATCTAAGATACAAGGGAAGTAGAAGATCATTGGGGAGTCACCCAATCACACTAGATGAACTAGATTCATCCCAAACGCAGCTCATCAGACTCGTTCAAAGTAAACTATTCCTCGAGGAAATTAAATCACTAAGAGCGAAAAGAAATATTGGCAAAGGCAGTCATATTCTCCGGCTGAATCCCTTTCTTGACTCTCAAGATCTCATACGTGTAGGAGGGCGCTTAACAAACTCCACTATACCGTTTAGCCAAAAACACCCCATAATCCTAAGGGACTCACATCACTTTGCAAGACTGGTCGTCAGCGATGTGCATCAACGCACACTTCATGGTGGGCAGCAGATCATGATGGCAGAAATTAGAAGCAAATACTGGATCACCAATCTAAAGCGACTAGTCAAATCAATAATCCACGACTGCGTCAGATGTCACCGATATAACGCCAAAATTCAACAGCAACTGATAGGAAGTCTTCCCACAGAACGCGTTATAATTTCAATGCCATTTACCAATACTGGGGTGGACTACGCGGGCCCGATAGAGATAAAGATGTGGAAGGGCAGATGCAATAAGATGACGAAGGGGTACATAGCTGTCTTCATATGTCTATCAACAAAAGCGATACATATTGAAGTAGTTAGTGACCTTACCGCAACAGCGTTCATAGCAGCATTCAGGAGATTTGTGGCACGAAGAGGCATATGTTCCAACATGTACAGTGATTGTGGAACAAATTTTAAGGGATCAACTACTGAGCTGAACAAGGACAGCAAACTGTCCTCCACTGAGTGGTCAGCTGAAGTATCAGCAAGTCTGGCAGCACGAAATACCAAATGGCATTTCAACCCACCGGCGGCACCACATTTTGGAGGGCTTTGGGAGGCTGGTGTCAAATCTATTAAAAACCACCTTAAAAGAACAGTCGGAACATCCAGGCTTACATTTGAGGAATATGCTACACTGCTCGCTCAAATAGAAGCAAGCAACTCAAGGCCGTTATGCCCAATGACGTCCGACCCAAATGATCTGACGGTTCTCACTCCAGGACATTTTTTGATCGGCGCACCATTAATTACACTCCCTGAAAGAAATATGATGGACAAAACCATAACCAATCTCGATCGATGGAGATATATACAACGCCTAACACAAGAGTTCTGGAAGCAATGGAGCACAACTTACCTGCATCTACTTCAACAACGACCCAAATGACTTCAGCAACAGCCGAACATCAGAGTTGGAGATATAGTCCTGGTCAAGGAGAATAATCTTCCACCATCGTCGTGGGTATTCGCGCGCGTAATCGAACTGCATCCCGGTAAGGATGGTCTAACGCGCGTGGTGACCATAAGGACAGAGAAAGAAGTCCTTAAACGTCCGATCGCGAAACTATCCCCCTTGCCGGTAACTAATCCATCGAACGTAAAAACATTATAAACAAATGTATAAAATTAATTTATATGAAGTAATATAGACTATAAGTGAATTTATAACCCTAACCTCACAAGAGAATAAAATTTCATCCCAATCTGCAAGATCAACCGACTTGCCACTGAAGTTAATTAGGGATAGCCAACTGGAGCAGCTAAATATTATTTAGATTTATTTGTATACATGTATTAAAACAAGAACTAATGCAAAATTTTTATTTTTCTCGGTCAACACTTGCAAAATTAACAACCCGAATGAAAGAACACGAGGATGCGAACAACAACAGCCAACAAAGACGATGAAACCAGCAAAAGGGGAAACCTCATCCATAACACTATAGGTCACAATTCCAAGATCCTGAACAACACAAAGGACACATCACGTCCTACACCTGGGACTCCATGTTCGCCGGGCCGGGAGCATGTTGCTTCACAACACAACAACTGGAGCTGATGATTGAGGAACTGTGTGTTTGCAGGAGCTAGTTACTCAAATGTAGCTAAAATCTAGCACACCAAATGCTTAACATTACGAGTAACTAGCTCTAATGCACAAAACACAAATAAATCATCAACATCCAAATAAAATTAACAACAAATGCGAAATTTAAGGAAAAAACACCACGCACGACACACCGCAAGAGAAGAACCCGTCAACTGTCAAAAAACGGGCGAATTCGTCCAAATGCCGATCCCAATCCCATGATGGCCGAATTGGACGTAAGTGAGATGCACCGTAGAAAACAATACACTCTAGCGCACACTCCGAAAATGTGGGGCATTGTTGACGATCAACAGCTTGTGCACCACACACAAATACAGAACGACCATCTACGAGTACAACCACTACAGATGCAGTTTCTTCGCTGCAAAAAGGTAAATAGGCCAGGGTGGTTGACCTATAGAAGAACAGCTGAGTGGTACATAAGCCATCAGCAGCTTCGAAGAAGAAATAATGAAAATGTTAAAACACTCGTCAACTAAGAGTCATATAATAAAGTTCATTTCTAAATTGAATTGTTCGAATTTTGTCTGCATACGTATATATTCCTGCATACGTATATATTTAAGCTTGATAATCATCTATTACAAGCCCAACTTAATAATTCCTGCTCGCCTCAGTACGGAACACCCTATCAGAAGTTGCCTCATATGGCTTTTACCGATATTATCAAAAATTTTCGAGAAACTGCTTCTTAAAAGGCTGGATGAATCATAGAGCAAAGAAAGCTTATTCCCACACATCAGTTCGGGTTTAGAAATAAGCACTCAACAATAGACCAAGTGCATCGTATAACTAATGTTATAGAAAAAGCACTAGAAGAAAAACAAGTTTGTTCTACAATACTTCTAGACGTTGCTCAGCCCTTTGATAAAGTTTGGCATAAGGGCTTGGAATATAAACTACATAGGGATCTACCTAGACAATACTAGGTAGTATTACTTAAGTCATATATAGCTAATAGATTCTTTAGAGTTCTCTATGGTTCAGCGTATTCTGAACTTAAAGAAATACAAGCAGGTGTTCCACAGGAAAGTGTTCTAGGCCCCACCCTATATTTACTATATACTAGTGATATTCCACATGCGAATGATACCATGTTAGCCACATTCGCAGACGACACGGCTCTTCTAGCAACTGATGGATGCGTGGCCACTGCAACAGAAAAGCTACAAAACTCAGTGAACTAGATATGTGATTGGACGAAACGATGGTGAATGAAACTTAATGAGTCTAAGTCCACCCATATCAACTTTACATTACAAATAAAAAAATAACGAACGTTCATGTGGTTATTAATAATCAAGTAGTTCCTTATTCTTACACAGCTGAGTAACTGGGTATGAATCTGGATGTTAAACTGAAATGGAAGGAACATCTGAAAACGAAAGTAGAGGAGTTAAATTTTAAATATAGAAAACTCTATTGGTTGTTGGGACATAATTCAGAAGTGTCCATTGAGAAGAAAATCTTATTATATAACCAGAAATTAAAACCTGTTTGGACATATGGTGTCCAATTATTGGGTTGTACAAAAAACACGAATGTACAAATAATACAAACTTTTCAAAATAAAGTTCTTCGGGGAATAGTAAATGCCCCATGGTACATTAGAAATATTGACTTGCATCGTGATTTGCAGATTAATCCGGTAACGGAAGAAATTAAAATGAACGCAATTCGTCACAACGTGCGTCTGCAGATGCATATAAATCCTTCAATAGAAGACGTCTTAAATATACGAAATAATATTCGTAGGTTAAGAAGAACAAAACCTCATGAACTTATAATCTGACAATTATGCGAGCACGTATTTAAATTATAATACCCTCTCAAACGCAACTAAACGTTGAAAATAAAATTATTTGTCGATCTTTCTTTGATTGGTCATGATCAAGGAGGTGTTTTTAGTGCGGTTAGAGTCCCACACTGCTTTGGGTTTCTAACCCCTCTGCGTCTTTCGAGATTTTCACCTTCATTAACAAAAAAAAAAAAAAATTATCCAGTCAGTTTCTTCAAGGAGTTCTTCCGTCGTATTGTGGTTTTGACTTGAGTTCCTTTGTAAGGTCCTTATTTTTTTTTCACTTGCTCTTTTACTTCATTTCATAAATGGCTTGTGAGCAATTCTATATTGCTGAGGTTTCTCCGAAGTTTATCATTTTCTGATTTGAGCTTGTTTATCTCCGCTTGCGGTACTGCTGTGCAGCTTACTGATTTATTGACTGAGCCCGTTCATAAATGCAAGATTTGCAAAGCAAACACAATACAAAGCACGAAAATCTGCACAAATGCAAGTTTAAGTCTACTGCAAAGCAGATGTTTATGAACACACTGTAGGCAGTGTGTGACGTCAAGGATATATTTTTTGGATGGCCAGGCAGATCTCACGATGCTACTGTATGGCGAAATAGTCCATTAGGGAAAGGACTACGAAATGGATCAATTTGTCTCATCTTTTAGGAGACTCAGCATATACACTTTCAACCTACTTAATGGTTCATCAGGGACAATGGACATTTAAATGAGCACCAAAGAAAGTTCAATTTATGTTTAAGTTCAACGAGAGTGTCCATTGAACAAGCATTTGGAATGCTAAAAAATAGGTTTCGAGTTCTAAAGTTTCTTGAAATCTACCACCTGAGAGCCGAAGCATATAGTTACAACTTGCGTTGCACTTTATAACTTTATTTTTTTAATCGGATGGTATAGATAGCGGCAATGATGACGATGTAGAAAATAGCCGAAACGATTTACGCCAAGCACAAAGAGAAGAGTTTCTCAATGAGAACGCAATAAGCAATGAAGCAAAAAATAAACGAGATACCTTATTTGTAAATCAAAATACTTATCCATATTCAGTACATTTTTATCACATGAATTCAATAAAAAGAAAAAAAGAAAACGGGAGTACCACTTAAAAAAATAAATGAAAATGAAAAGTAACTTAAAATACAACTTCACTTGAAACACAAAAACCTAGTTGTTATTGCCACCTTCCAGCATCTTAATTAAAAGCTTTTTTATATCCTGTAAGGCTTCGGTTCGTTTTGCCTCTAAAGCCATCTGCTCGTTGTGACGGTTCTGCTCTTCTACCGATTCTTTCTTAAATAATTCCAGGATTTCAGCTGTGTCTGTTTTCCTCCGTTTTGCTTTTGACTTCGGCTGGACTGATGATGATATAGAGGCTTCTGGTGTTGGGTCATTTTCGCCCTCTGATTCACTCGATGAGGAATCCACCAAACTCGACATCAGGTCTCCTTTAGACGGGTCGATAAAGTGTTTGGTTCCATATACTTCATCGAAATCGTCAAAATATTCCCAACGAGTAGCCTCTCTTCCAGTTTGATTATTGCGCTGCTTTATGCGTTTATAGGTTACGAGAAGATTGTTCCATTTTTGAAGAATTTGCTTTTTCGAGAAACCAAAAAAAAAAAAAATGTTCTGGATTTTCTGCAAAATTTTTGACCAGATAGTTGATTTCAATCTTTTCCCGGAACAGAACTCCACCTCATAACCTAATCGCACGGTGATGAGTAATTTCACCTCCGCATTTGTCCAAATTTTCGTGTCCCTAGTTTTTTATTTATATATTTAGTGATTTAAACAATCAAACATTTCTCAAACATACTTATCTGTAGTATTTTCAGCCATTTTCAGCAAAATTTCCAAATTTGGAAGAATTGTCTTTGCGTATTTTTTTTTAAATTACACATGTACAGACTTTTTCATCTCTATAGCAACTACTTAATTTTCGTTCTTGACAATCGGTTTGACAGAGGAGTAATGTGACAACAATAAATAGAAAAAAAAAGTAACAGAAGTAGCTGTTGGTTGTGTGATCGTGTCTGATTTTGTTTTGCTGAAAATGGCTGAAAATACTACAGATAAGTATGTTTGAGAAATTTTTGATTGTTTAAATCACTAAATATATAAATAAAAAACTAGGGACACGAAAATTTGGACAAATGCGGAGGTGAAATTACTCATCACCGTGCGATTAGGTTATGAGGTGGAGTTCTGTTCCGGGAAAAGATTGAAATCAACTATCTGGTCAAAAATTTTGCAGAAAATCCAGAACATTTTTTTTTTTTTTGGTTTCTCGAAAAAGCAAATTCTTCAAAAATGGAACAATCTTCTCGTAACCTATAAACGCATAAAGCAGCGCAATAATCAAACTGGAAGAGAGGCTACTCGTTGGGAATATTTTGACGATTTCGATGAAGTATATGGAACCAAACTCTTTATCGACCCGTCTAAAGGAGACCTGATGTCGAGTTTGGTGGATTCCTCATCGAGTGAATCAGAGGGCGAAAATGACCCAACACCAGAAGCCTCTATATCATCATCAGTCCAGCCGAAGTCAAAAGCAAAACGGAGGAAAACAGACACAGCTGAAATCCTGGAATTATTTAAGAAAGAATCGGTAGAAGAGCAGAACCGTCACAACGAGCAGATGGCTTTAGAGGCAAAACGAACCGAAGCCTTACAGGATATAAAAAAGCTTTTAATTAAGATGCTGGAAGGTGGCAATAACAACTAGGTTTTTGTGTTTCAAGTGAAGTTGTATTTTAAGTTACTTTTCATTTTCATTTATTTTTTTAAGTGGTACTCCCGTTTTCTTTTTTTCTTTTTATTGAATTCATGTGATAAAAATGTACTGAATATGGATAAGTATTTTGATTTACAAATAAGGTATCTCGTTTATTTTTTGCTTCATTGCTTATTGCGTTCTCATTGAGAAACTCTTCTCTTTGTGCTTGGCGTAAATCGTTTCGGCTATTTTCTACATCGTCATCATTGCCGCTATCTATACCATCCGATTAAAAAAATAAAGTTATAAAGTGCAACGCAAGTTGTAACTATATGCTTCGGCTCTCAGGTGGTAGATTTCAAGAAACTTTAGAACTCGAAACCTATTTTTTAGCATTCCAAATGCTTGTTCAATGGACACTCTCGTTGAACTTAAACATAAATTGAACTTTCTTTGGTGCTCATTTAAATGTCCATTGTCCCTGATGAACCATTAAGTAGGTTGAAAGTGTATATGCTGAGTCTCCTAAAAGATGAGACAAATTGATCCATTTCGTAGTCCTTTCCCTAATGGACTATTTCGCCATACAGTAGCATCGTGAGATCTGCCTGGCCATCCAAAAAATATATCCTTGACGTCACACACTGCCTACAGTGTGTTCATAAACATCTGCTTTGCAGTAGACTTAAACTTGCATTTGTGCAGATTTTCGTGCTTTGTATTGTGTTTGCTTTGCAAATCTTGCATTTATGAACGGGCTCAGTCAATAAATCAGTAAGCTGCACAGCAGTACCGCAAGCGGAGATAAACAAGCTCAAATCAGAAAATGATAAACTTCGGAGAAACCTCAGCAATATAGAATTGCTCACAAGCCATTTATGAAATGAAGTAAAAGAGCAAGTGAAAAAAAAATAAGGACCTTACAAAGGAACTCAAGTCAAAACCACAATACGACGGAAGAACTCCTTGAAGAAACTGACTGGATAATTTTTTTTTTTTTTTGTTAATGAAGGTGAAAATCTCGAAAGACGCAGAGGGGTTAGAAACCCAAAGCAGTGTGGGACTCTAACCGCACTAAAAACACCTCCTTGATCATGACCAATCAAAGAAAGATCGACAAATAATTTTATTTTCAACGTTTAGTTGCGTTTGAGAGGGTATTATAATTTAAATACGTGCTCGCATAATTGTCAGATTATAAGTTCATGAGGTTTTGTTCTTCTTAACCTACGAATATTATTTCGTATATTTAAGACGTCTTCTATTGAAGGATTTATATGCATCTGCAGACGCACGTTGTGACGAATTGCGTTCATTTTAATTTCTTCCGTTACCGGATTAATCTGCAAATCACGATGCAAGTCAATATTTCTAATGTACCATGGGGCATTTACTATTCCCCGAAGAACTTTATTTTGAAAAGTTTGTATTATTTGTACATTCGTGTTTTTTGTACAACCCAATAATTGGACACCATATGTCCAAACAGGTTTTAATTTCTGGTTATATAATAAGATTTTCTTCTCAATGGACACTTCTGAATTATGTCCCAACAACCAATAGAGTTTTCTATATTTAAAATTTAACTCCTCTACTTTCGTTTTCAGATGTTCCTTCCATTTCAGTTTAACATCCAGATTCATACCCAGTTACTCAGCTGTGTAAGAATAAGGAACTACTTGATTATTAATAACCACATGAACGTTCGTTATTTTTTTATTTGTAATGTAAAGTTGATATGGGTGGACTTAGACTCATTAAGTTTCATTCACCATCGTTTCGTCCAATCACATATCTAGTTCACTGAGTTTTGTAGCTTTTCTGTTGCAGTGGCCACGCATCCATCAGTTGCTAGAAGAGCCGTGTCGTCTGCGAATGTGGCTAACATGGTATCATTCGCATGTGGAATATCACTAGTATATAGTAAATATAGGGTGGGGCCTAGAACACTTTCCTGTGGAACACCTGCTTGTATTTCTTTAAGTTCAGAATACGCTGAACCATAGAGAACTCTAAAGAATCTATTAGCTATATATGACTTAAGTAATACTACCTAGTATTGTCTAGGTAGATCCCTATGTAGTTTATATTCCAAGCCCTTATGCCAAACTTTATCAAAGGGCTGAGCAACGTCTAGAAGTATTGTAGAACAAACTTGTTTTTCTTCTAGTGCTTTTTCTATAACATTAGTTATACGATGCACTTGGTCTATTGTTGAGTGCTTATTTCTAAACCCGAACTGATGTGTGGGAATAAGCTTTCTTTGCTCTATGATTCATCCAGCCTTTTAAGAAGCAGTTTCTCGAAAATTTTTGATAATATCGGTAAAAGCCATATGAGGCAACTTCTGATAGGGTGTTCCGTACTGAGGCGAGCAGGAATTATTAAGTTGGGCTTGTAATAGATGATTATCAAGCTTAAATATATACGTATGCAGGAATATATACGTATGCAGACAAAATTCGAACAATTCAATTTAGAAATGAACTTTATTATATGACTCTTAGTTGACGAGTGTTTTAACATTTTCATTATTTCTTCTTCGAAGCTGCTGATGGCTTATGTACCACTCAGCTGTTCTTCTATAGGTCAACCACCCTGGCCTATTTACCTTTTTGCAGCGAAGAAACTGCATCTGTAGTGGTTGTACTCGTAGATGGTCGTTCTGTATTTGTGTGTGGTGCACAAGCTGTTGATCGTCAACAATGCCCCACATTTTCGGAGTGTGCGCTAGAGTGTATTGTTTTCTACGGTGCATCTCACTTACGTCCAATTCGGCCATCATGGGATTGGGATCGGCATTTGGACGAATTCGCCCGTTTTTTGACAGTTGACGGGTTCTTCTCTTGCGGTGTGTCGTGCGTGGTGTTTTTTCCTTAAATTTCGCATTTGTTGTTAATTTTATTTGGATGTTGATGATTTATTTGTGTTTTGTGCATTAGAGCTAGTTACTCGTAATGTTAAGCATTTGGTGTGCTAGATTTTAGCTACATTTGAGTAACTAGCTCCTGCAAACACACAGTTCCTCAATCATCAGCTCCAGTTGTTGTGTTGTGAAGCAACATGCTCCCGGCCCGGCGAACATGGAGTCCCAGGTGTAGGACGTGATGTGTCCTTTGTGTTGTTCAGGATCTTGGAATTGTGACCTATAGTGTTATGGATGAGGTTTCCCCTTTTGCTGGTTTCATCGTCTTTGTTGGCTGTTGTTGTTCGCATCCTCGTGTTCTTTCATTCGGGTTGTGATGTTTGCAAGTGTTGACCGAGAAAAATAAAAATTTTGCATTAGTTCTTGTTTTAATACATGTATACAAATAAATCTAAATAATATTTAGCTGCTCCAGTTGGCTATCCCTAATTAACTTCAGTGGCAAGTCGGTTGATCTTGCAGATTGGGATGAAATTTTATTCTCTTGTGAGGTTAGGGTTATAAATTCACTTATAGTCTATATTACTTCATATAAATTAATTTTATACATTTGTTTATAATGTTTTTACGTTCGACGGATTAGTTACCGGCAAGGGGGATAGTTTCGCGATCGGACGTTTAAGGACTCCTTTCTCTGTCCTTATGGTCACCACGCGCGTTAGACCATCCTTACCGGGATGCAGTTCGATTACGCGCGCGAATACCCACGACGATGGTGGAAGATTATTCTCCTTGACCAGGACTATATCTCCAACTCTGATGTTCGGCTGTTGCTGAAGTCATTTGGGTCGTTGTTGAAGTAGATGCAGGTAAGTTGTGCTCCATTGCTTCCAGAACTCTTGTGTTGGGCGTTGTATATATCTCCATCGATCGAGATTGGTTATGGTTTTGTCCATCATATTTCTTTCAGGGAGTGTAATTAATGGTGCGCCGATCAAAAAATGTCCTGGAGTGAGAACCGTCAGATCATTTGGGTCGGACGTCATTGGGCATAACGGCCTTGAGTTGCTTGCTTCTATTTGAGCGAGCAGTGTAGCATATTCCTCAAATGTAAGCCTGGATGTTCCGACTGTTCTTTTAAGGTGGTTTTTAATAGATTTGACACCAGCCTCCCAAAGCCCTCCAAAATGTGGTGCCGCCGGTGGGTTGAAATGCCATTTGGTATTTCGTGCTGCCAGACTTGCTGATACTTCAGCTGACCACTCAGTGGAGGACAGTTTGCTGTCCTTGTTCAGCTCAGTAGTTGATCCCTTAAAATTTCCATTCATTTTGATTTCCACTTTTTGATTTTCTTTTTTAGTTTCCAGTTCTGTCTCGCATATAATTTGCCCTGGATGTTGACTTATGGCAAAATTCTTAAGAAATTGTGGTCCATGCCACCACATATGGCTGCTGATGAGTTCCTGTGGTAACAATCCTCGTGAGCCTATGTCTGCTGGGTTTTCCTTAGTGCCAACGTGTCGCCACGCATTGGTGTTTGTGAGCGTTTGGATTTCGCTAACTCGATTGGCTACAAACGTTGTGCGACTTGACGGACTTCCTTTGATCCACGCCAGTGTTATTGTGGAATCAGACCATGCAAATATTTTAGCGTTTTCAAATTGCATTGCCCTCTTTACGCGATGTAAAAGTTTGGCTAGGAGCAGAGCTGCGCATAGTTCTAGCCGTAGTAATGATACACACTTTACTGCTGATGGAGCAACTCTCATTCTTGCTGCCAACAGATGAATATGCTCATCCTCTCCATTTGTAATGCGAGCATATATAACAGCGGCATAAGCCTTTTCTGAGGCATCGCTGAACCCGTGAAGTTGTACCGCTGAAGAATTTGTGAATTCGATCCACCGAGGTATTTCGAGGTCGTGAAGAGTTGTTAGCCCCTTTCGCAGCTCTATCCATTGATTTCTGGTGAAATTGGAGAGTCCCACGAATATTCCTTCAGCCACAGTTGCTGAAGAATTAATTTGGCCTTTATGACACATGGGGCTATCCATCCTAGCGGATCAAACAGACGCGCTATATCCGCAAGTACGGATCTCTTCGTGAATTGTTGGACCTCAGGTAAATTGATCTTAAATGCGAATGCATCCTTCGCTGGATGCCATTGAATCCCAAGCGTTTTAATGGCATCTGGAGATTCAAAATTCAGAGGTAGATTTATTTCCCTTTCGCTTTCAGGAACCTGCTCTAATACTCTTGCGGAATTACTGGCCCATTTTCTCAGAGGAAACCCGGCTGATTTGAGGACCTTCAGAATATCCTCTTGCAAACTGATGGCTTCAGTTTCTTCTTTCATACCATAGATGAGGTCGTCGATGTAAAATCCCTCGGTGAGTACCTTAGTAACATAAGGGTATTCGTGTTCCACATCTGACGCCAGCTGATGTAAGGTGCGTACTGCTAAATATGGCGCTGATGCATTTCCAAATGTGACCGTGTTGAGGGCATATGTTGATTACCATAAAATTAGTTGATATGGAGTATCTTCTTTTGACATCCATATCTGCCGATACATCATACTTATATCTGCCACAAAAGCTACCTTAAAATTTCTCCACTTCGTGATGAGATCTATGATGTCGGGTTACAATCGTGGTCCCACCATGAGGCAATCGTTTAGCGACAAACCATTAGATGTTTTGCATGAAGCATCAAATACCACACGCAATTTCGTGGTGCTGCTTGATTCCTTCAAGACCGCGTGATGAGGCAGGTAGTAGTGTAATTCCATGGATGTTGTCACCTCCTTCATCTGTCCTAAGATGAAGTACTCGTGGATGCACTTGGTATACGCTTCCTGTAGCCTTTGGTTCGACAAAAGTTTTCTCTCTATTTGAAAGAATCTGGCCATGGCTGCCTTCTTCGAATTTCACAGGGTTGGGCGAATTCCTTCTCGAAATGGGAGTCTAACCTCATATCTCCCATCTTCCTTCCGTTGTACTATCTCAGAGAAATGTACTTGACATTTCTGCTCCTCCGGTGATAGTTTTCTGTCATCAAGGTCTTCCTCAATTTCCCAGAATTGCCTAAGTTGAGCATCTAAGGAGTTGAAATGATTTTGGACAGGAAAGCATGTGATGTTTGGAGTAGTGGTGGTTTTTCCTGTAAGAATCCATCCAAATTATGTCCGTTGTGCTACAGGAGAACCCTTCTGCCCTTTCACTAACCCTTATTGAAGAGTACACATCCGCCCCTAATAGCAAATCAATCTTCCCTGGAACATTGTAGGTCGGATCAGCTAATGGCAGATTGGATAAGTGATTCCACTCCCCTTGCAGCGGATAGGTTGGTAGCGTTGCTGTTAGTATAGGTAAAACAAATTCTGTGACATCGAGGAAGAAAGCTGCATTGTTAAATGAGTGCTTGCTAAATCTTACTTGATATTTGAAGTAACCAGTTGGATTTTTTCCAAGAGCTGTGACTCTGGCCGATACATTTTGCCTTTTGAGATTGAGAAGCTGAGTGGCGTTCTCAGTGATAAATGTGGCCTCTGAACCGGTATCTATGAATGCCCTGAGAGTACATTGCTTCCCATTTGATGCATAGACCTTGACGAGTGCAGTCGCTAACAATGTTTTTGACTGCATTTGATTGAAATGTGCACTAAATTGTTGAGTAGTGCTTGGTTGATCAATCGGAGCATTGATTTTGTACATAATGGGACTGAGGATTGCATTGGGTTGTGGTTTGATTGTTGAATTGGGGATACTGTTGGTGGTTTTGAATATGGGTTACATTTTGTCCCACCTGTATCTCAAAGTGGAGCAATGTGTGATGCTTGTAACCACATTTTTGGCACCTATTGCTACTGTTGCAAACCGCGGCATGATGGTCATACCCTAAACAATTCCGACAAACTCCATTTTTCTTTGTGACCTCAGCTCTGGTTTTGACGTCCATCTGTAAAAACTTTTTGCAATGTCTAATCCCATGAGAAGCTTTACAAAGTCGACATCGAAATTGTTTTGTTGGTAGCTGGGAGCTTAATTGGCAGGCCGCGGATGTAGTTTTTCGAAACGAATTTGTATGACTCGGGTGTTTCGGCTGCACGTTCAGCTCGGAAATGTTTTCCAGCGAACTAAATCGACCCTCAATGAACGACATGAAAGTTTTCCAATCCGGAAGAGTTTTGGAGGTGCCTGGCTTTTCCTCCCAATCTCGTTGAGTGGCAGTGGCAGTTTATTAAAAATTAAATAAATAAGAATGGCGTCCCATGTTTCAACAGCTATTTCGAGGTTGCAAAGGGCATGAACGCATTCGATGCTGGTATCATGACGCGATTTTAAACCAGCAGCGGATTCACTGGATAGTTTACTCTGCTCTACTAACCTCCAAAGCTGGGTGTTTATAAGTTTACGCTTGTTCTGATACCTATCTGTGAGAATTGTCCACGCTGAGGCAAAACTCTTGGACTCGATTAGAAGGTGCTGGATTAATCGAGCAGCTTCACCACAAACAGACGTTTTCAGATACTGTAATTTTTGTATCTCCGGCAATTCGGTATTATTTCTAATTAAACTATCGAATAAACTAAAAAATTCAGACCAATCTTCATATTTGCCCGAGAAAGGATTTATGTGAATTCTTTGAAGACGTACATCGGAGCCCGCAGATCTCGTGTTGTTTAAGCGAGACGTATCTATTGAGGCATTGTGTTCCTCTGAAAAATGATCAGTCTCATCGTGCAACTGTCTCCTAAAACTGAAATATATTCTCTTGATTTTCGAGAAAATTTCATCCTGAAAGTATTTTTCTCTTAGTGGATCAGCAGCATTTCCGACTATGTTCGAATGTTCTTTTTTCGCCCGTTTGAACATTTCATCGATTTCAGATAAACACGCGATTAAATACCCCCTTGACTTTCGCGACGCCTCTTCTTTTTTAAATTCTTCGAAATCTCGACTAATCTCGTTTAAAATGTCTTCTTGGCATTCAATTGATTTTGATAATTTAGACATTTTCAAGGTCTATCACAACACTTTTATTTAAATATTTTTTTTTTTGCAGATACACTTTTTATATATTATTTATTTGAATTTAATAATTTTATTAAAAATTGAATGTTTGATTAAACAAGTAAGAAATAAGGAAAAATTCCTACCTTTGTTCTGTCTTTTATTGCAGTTGTAACTGCTAATCACCGGTTGACTCTTTGAACAGTTCCCTTGTGATGACCGCTTCTTGTCCGCTTTCACCGGTAGTTCCACTTGTCACCGTTGGATCCGTTGGATGTTCTTCACCGTTGTTTGTCCGTTGGGTACTGTGGCCGATAGACTGTCCGGCAGAGATCGGAAACGTATATTTACGCTGGATATGGTTCTCCAGCTATACTTATCCCACAGTACACTTCACATAAAAAAACTCGTTGGGTACACTTCACTTCCTAGAAAGGCAGTACTCTTTCTATGTGCTCCTTGTGTTGAAGGAATTACTCAAATGATTTTCTCGTTGGGTACTGTGGCCGATAGACTGTCCGTCGGTGATCGGAAATGTATATTTGCACTGGTTAAACTATCCAGCTATACTTAATCCACAGTACACTTTGATAAAAAAAAATGTGGGGATTAGTATCAATCCTCACTATAAGAAAAAGGCAGTTTAATGAAAAGAAAACAATATTTAACTTTCCTGAGCCAAATTTATTGTTGGAGATGTTTCCTCCTCGGACTATTGCTAGCGACTAACTAACTAGCGCAAACAGACAACTGTGTAATACATATCATGATTCTATGTACATACATTAGCTGACCGTAAGCATTAAAGAGAGACATCGCGCCATGTGAAATAGCGGCTCAAATTATGTATTAAAAAGTTACGTTACACAGTGGGGTACAAAAGTTACGCTACAATACTCCCCTTCGGCAAAAAAAAAATGTATGCAATTAATAATAGTCTATTTGTTAGTTGCGAAGATTAAATCGAACGCGCCTTATTGGAGTAGATGTACTCGGCGAATCACTATTGGTGCTTGGCCGATATGATGATGATAAATAACCAGATTGGCTTCGCTGTGATGCTTCTGGGGTTGTCATAATGGTTGGTTGCTCTACGATGGTGTCACTGCTGGTGTTGTTGTTGTCATCTGCTGTGTTGTCGTCGGCATTGCTCAAGGTGAACACGGGCTTCAATCTATCGATGGACACAGTTGCTGATCGTCCAGAAATGTCCACGACAAAATACTTTTCTTGTCGTGAAATGACACGATATGGACCTTCGTACGGTGGAGTGAAAGCACTGTGCGATGCATCAAGGCGGACTAGGACGTGGGAGCAAGTGGCAAGCTCTTTGAAGACGAACACTTTTCGTTGACCATGACGTGTACCAGGAACGGGTGCAAGATTTGCAAACTGCATCCTCAGACGTTCGGCAATATCTTTAGGTGATAAATGATTAGAAGGAGATGGCACAAGAAACTCACCAGGTAATCGAAGCGGCTCTCCATAGACGATATCAGATGGAGTGGTACCCAAATCATCCTTCCATGCTGTGCGAATGCCGAACAATACTATTGGCAATGTGTCAACCCAAGCAGAGCTTTCATGGCACCTGATAGCAGCCTTAAGTTGTCGGTGCAGGCGCTCGACCATACCATTTGATTGTGGGTGGAATGTCGTTGTATGAATATGTTTGCTGCCGAGTAATTGACTGAGAGTATTGAACAGCTGGCTCTCGAACTGCACTCCTTGGTCAGTGGTTATCCGCAGTGGCACACCATAACGGCATATCCAACCGGCGAATAATTTCCGAGCCACGCATTCAGCTCCGGTGTCCTCCAACGGAAAAGCTTCAGGGAAACGTGAGAAGCGGTCTATGATCGTTAGACAGTAACGATATCCTCTTGATGGTACGTATGGTCCAATGATGTCGACGTGTATGTGCTCGAATCTACGGGTGTGTCCAGCTGGAAAATCGTTGATTGGCGACACAACGTGGCGAGAAATTTTATTGCGTTGGCAAGCCAGGCAAGCACGAGACCAGAGACGACAATCTTTCTTCAAACCGGGCCAGACGTATCGTTGTGAGACAAGTTTAATTGATGCATTGGCTCCAGGGTGACTTACACTGTGGAGAGACGAGAAGATTTGCTGGCGGAGACTATTTGGCACGAAAGGGCGGGCTAGCTGACCATTTACATCACAGTAGATCGGGAGGTTGCACTCCGGGACGCTTACAGGCTGAAGACGCAGTGCATCTTGTGGTGGATTTTGGAGGCGGTGCTGGATTTCTTCGTCAGCGGCTTGGGCTTGAGCTAGGTCAGTTGCAGACACAACAGTAGCGATTGCTTCGACACGTGACAAGGCGTCAGCGACAATGTTGTCCTTGCCGGATATATGTCGGATGTCAGTCGAAAATTGGCTGATAAAATCCAGACGCCGAAATTGCCAAGGCGTCGCCTTGTCTGGGTTCTGTGAGAAGGCATGAAGAAGCGGTTTGTGATCTGTGTAGATGGATACATCGCGTCCTTCTAGCAAGTGCCTGAATTTTCGCACTGCCGCGTAAACTGCATGTAGTTCTAAGTCGTAAGGGCTCCGTTTCCTTAGAGCTGGTTGCAATTTCTGGCTGAAAAATGCGAGGGGCTCCCAAACTGTACCTCTTCGTTGTTGAAGAACCGCACCTATGGAGGTAAGAGATGCATCAGTAAAAACAGCCCATGGCAATGTAGTGTCCGGGTAGACGAGAAGCGTGGCATTACGAAGCTGCTCTTTACAGGCTGTGAAGGCTTCGTCTCGTTCTGCTGTCCAGTTGACTTGGTCTGAACTTTTGATATTGGGACCCTGGAGGCACTCATGCAAAGGAGCTTGGCACGTTGCTGCGTTTTTCTGAAATTTACGATAAAAATTAATTATACCAAGGAACTCACGCAACTGTTTGATGGTATCGGGGCGATTGAAATTGATGATGGCTTCTACCCTTTCTGGCGGAGGACGGATGCCTTCTGTGGAAACGTGGTATCCGAGGAAATTAACCTCGGATTTACCAAAGCAGCATTTCGCAGGGTTGATCACAACTCCGGCTTCGGACAAACGCTTAAAGAGGATGCGGAGGTGATTTCGGTGTTCGTTTTCGTCTCTGGATGCTACCAAAATATCGTCTATATACGAGAACACAAAGTCCAGTTCCCTTGTGACCTCATCAATGAACCTTTGAAAGGTCTGTGCTGCATTCCGAAGTCCAAAAGTCATGTATGGGAACTCAAAAAGCCCAAATGGTGTAATGATCGCCGTTTTGCAAATGTCGTCCGACGCCACAGGAATCTGGTTGAAGGCACGCACCAGATCGATCGTGGAAAACACCTTTTTTCCAGTGAGATTTGCTGTGAAATCCTCGAGAACTCGAACTGGATAGCGGTCTGGCACGGTCCGTGCGTTGAGCTGTCGATAGTCGCCGCAGGGTCGCCAGTCTCCATTCTTTTTCGGCACTAAGTGAAGTGGTGAGGACCAAGAGCTTGTTGAGCGACGGGCAATACCAAATTTTACCATTTTTTCAAATTCCTGCTTGGCTATGGCAAGTCGGTCCGGAGCAAGGCGGCGTGCCTTACTCGACAGCGGGGGACCAGGTGTGGTCGTGATGTGGTGCTGAGTTGCATGCTTCGCTGGTTTCCAGATTCCATCGGGCTTGGTGATGTTGGGGAACTCGGCTAATATGTGTAGCCATGAAGAAGTGTTTGGTAGCACCTTGATGGATGAAACATCTGCGATAGAACATGCGACGCAGGCCGCTGAAAGTCCGGTCGTTGAATCCAAGAGGCGATTGTTTTTCAAGTCTGGAAGTAAGCCAAAATGGGCTAGGAAATCAGCTCCTACGATAGGTTTTTCGATGTCCGCCACCACGAAGCGCCAAGTAAAATCTCGTCGCAGGCCAAAGTTTAAAGTGAGCAGAATGCAGCCAAAGGTCTTGATTTGCGATCCATTTGCTGCAAAAAGGCAGTAGCCTGTTTCTTCTTGACGACCTGCTGTGAGCTTTTTCGGGTAGACGCAGAGATCAGCGCCAGTGTCCACGAGGAAGCGGACCTTGGTAGCGCTATCTGATATGAAGAGGCGGTGAGATTGAAGTGCGGGGTCGTGTACCGCCGTTAGCGACTCCCTGTTCCGTTTCCCGCAAGGGTACATGGACTGCGACAATTCTTAGCAAGTTCTCCCCATGTGGCGTGATACCAGCAAAGGCCGTTAGGTGAAACCGGTTGCGAACGGGACCTTGAACGGGATCGTGGACGGAATTGTGGACGACTGTGCACACGTGGACGTTCATGCGTTGAGTTTTTAAATGAACTTACCAACTCATTTATCATGGCTTCGAGTCTTGACAGCCGGGGCTCCAAAGGTGTAACAACATCTGCATAATTATTAGCGCCAACTGCCGCAACGTGGTTGGAAGATGAAATTTCCATTATATGGTCGGCGAGCGTGGCCAGTTTTTCTAACGGTGTATCTTGCTGCGTTGCTAAGATGGTTTGAACTGCAGGTGGCAACCTGCTCAACCACTTTGTTCGAAGAATATTGTCAGGGACGTTATCGACAAGACCTTTTAATTGCCGCAAAAACTGAGATGGTTTACGGTCACCCAAAATTTCTTTGTCAAGCAGCTGGTGGAGCCTTGTCTCCTGTGATGAGGTTAATCGTTCGACGAGCGCCGTTTTTAACCTTAAATACGGTGTCTCGGCAGGTGGGTGAAGAATGACATCTTGTACTTCAGCGGCGGCAACGGCATCCAAGTGGGAGGACGCAAAAAAAAACTTTGTTGTTTCGTCGGTGATAGCGGCTAGATGAAATTGCCCTTCCAGTTGAGCAAACCACAGAGCAGGTCGATCGGCAGTGAAAGCTGGTGGACGAACGACGAAGCGCTGCATTGCTGTGCTTTCAGCAGTTGGAGCACGAGCTGGTAATAATAGTGGTGTTGTGTTGGCGAATGGAGCGTCGGTTGACGATGATGTAGGACCTGGCATGCTTACTTTCGTCGGGGTCACCAAATGTGGGGATTAGTATCAATCCTCACTATAAGAAAAAGGCAGTTTAATGAAAAGAAAACAATATTTAACTTTCCTGAGCCAAATTTATTGTTGGAGATGTTTCCTCCTCGGACTATTGCTAGCGACTAACTAACTAGCGCAAACAGACAACTGTGTAATACATATCATGATTCTATGTACATACATTAGCTGACCGTAAGCATTAAAGAGAGACATCGCGCCATGTGAAATAGCGGCTCAAATTATGTATTAAAAAGTTACGTTACACAGTGGGGTACAAAAGTTACGCTACAAAAAATGTTTTTTTTGTTTAAAAAAAATTAACTCCGCACTGGGTCACTTTATGAAAATACTTCTTATACGAGTATGTTCCTTTTGTTTAAAGGAAGCAATCGTTTGAACAGTTCCCTTGTTCCGTTGAAACAGGATATCTTCCGTAAGTTGAACGGCTACGTACGGTTTCTTTGGTGCTTGGTCCGGTTGACGTCCGTTGTTTCGAAAAGAACTGGTTACGAATTCCACTGGATGCCCGTTGCGTGCGGAAACTTGACCAATCCGTTGAGATAGTACCACTTTTCAAACCGCACTTTAAATCCGTGATATGTCAATTTGTAAATATTTGCGCTACTATAAGTCGATAATACCACTTTTAACTTCACAATTTTATTTGATCTTCAAAATTGTCTAATCCTTTAAGGACTCGAAGGACCATGTTCCGTACTGAGGCGAGCAGGAATTATTAAGTTGGGCTTGTAATAGATGATTATCAAGCTGAAATATATACGTATGCAGGAATATATACGTATGCAGAAAAAAACTCGAACAATTCAATTTAGAAATGAACTTTATTATATGGCTCTTAGTTGACGAGTGTTTTAACATTTTCATTATTTATTCTTCGAAGCTGCTGATGGCTTATGTACCACTCAGCTGTTCTTCTATAGGTCAACCACCCTGGCCTATTTACCTTTTTGCAGCGAAGAAACTGCATCTGTAGTGGTTGTACTCGTAGATGGTCGTTCTGTATTTGTGTGTGGTGCACAAGCTGTTGATAGTCAACAATGCCCCACATTTTCGGAGTGTGCGCTAGAGTGCATTGTTTTCTACGGTGCATCTCACTTACGTCCAATTCGGCCATCATGGGATTGGGATCGGCATGTGGACCAATTCGCCCGATTTTTGACAGTTGACGGGTTCTTCTCTTGCGGTGTGTCGTGCGTGGTGTTTTTTCCTTAAATTTCGCATTTGTTGTTAATTTTATTTGGATGTTGATGATTTATTTGTGTTTTGTGCATTAGAGCTAGTTACTCGTAATGTTAAGCATTTGGTGTGCTTGATTTTAGCTACATTTGAGTAACTAGCTTCCTGCAAACACACAGTTCCTCAATCATCATCTCCAGTTGTTGTGTTGGGAAGCAATATAGGGGTTTACCTTGTTTAGGTATAACAATCATTTCTGCTATTTTCCAGTGATGTGGAACATATCTTTGTGTAAAACAGGCAATAATTATAAGCTTGAGTTTTAGCAATGCTATGAAAGTTCTTTCAGGATTTGGGCAGTTAAAAGGTCGTAACCTGGTGATTTTCTACTAGATAGTTTAGAAATACATGTGCTAATCTCTCTTAGCGAAACATAAGGGATCACGTCTTCATCTATTTTATCAGAGAATTCCAGTTCATTTGCCACGCTAGGTGGAAAAGGTTTAAACACATTTGTTAGGTGCTCCGAAAAAAGTTTAACCTTTTCTTTTGGGTCGCCGATCCATTTCCCTTCAAAGGGAGTAGTCTGTGGCTTTGTCAGCAGTTAAGTTACAAAAGTAATTAGTTAATCTATTTTTGAATTCACTGATACTTTTTTTGAGTTTGTTATTCAGTATATTAAACACAACTTTATCACCGGGATATCTTGTTATTTGCCACCTCCTGCGAGCTCTTCTCATTTCTAAAATTAGTTCCCTAATTTCTGTGGGATATTTTACCGATGCTTGTTTTTTTTTGTTGATAGGTCGGTGTACTATCTTCTGCTGCTGTTGTATATCGGCAATGAATTGTTCCACTTCGATGTCAATATGGTTTGTTGTTGTGAGAGGGGATCTAAGGGTAATAAATCCTTCGAGTAATTCTCTGAATTTACACCAGTTCGCTCTTTTGTTGGTAAGCCTTATATTTATTATCTTTTGTATTATCATGCCGTTGACCGTCAGGATTAGGGGTGTATGATCCGACGACAGATCATCACTGTTTTCAACTTTTACTTCTTTTCTATTGATACCTTTCATTATGATACCTTTCATTATGACTGGATAATAAAAGAGAAAGAGAGACCAAGTAAGCAACGTAAAGAAGCGTCGTCACCAGTCATAAGTCCAGACAAATCGCCCATAATTGGCAAAGAAAAAGTTACAAAGAATCAGGTGACACCCACCCAACCACATATTAAAAAGGAAAAACCACCTCCACTAATCAATATAGGAATAGCTAATTTCGCTGAGGTTGAAACACTTCTGAACTCAGTATCAAGCAAGAACTATAAAATAGTAGCTTTGAATAATGACGTGTGGAAAACGTATACTCTAGACTCAGATATATACAGAGCAGAGTATACGAGTATCTATTATAATGTGTAGGGACACTCTCCACGTTTTCTTTATCAGTGCTTATCAGCAAGTACTGCTGTGTCACACAAGCACGAGAAGTAGATGGATATAAGAAGTGTTGTAGTGAGAGAGAGTAACAGAGGAGGAAATTTTTTTAGGAAAATAGCACAGGGTGCTCCGTTAAAAAAAATCAAACATTAGTTTGTGATACATTTTTATTAAAGATATTTTTTAAGTAAGATATTTTTGCTTGTGGTTGGCTTGTTTGATAATTTTATTGCATTTTTTGATAATGTGATACACTGGAATACGTACATAAAATTTTATAATAAATTCTTTGTTTTGATTTTTACAGCAAAAGTAATCAAAATCATTCTTTAATATGTTATACATTTTAATTGTAAAATTATTACAAAAGTACAAATTGGGAAAACGAGAAATACATTTTTGCTCTAGACTCTCAAACGCATCTCAAAATTCTGAGATGGACGCGTTAAATACGCACCATCATATTCTTTAAAATCTGTAAATCTGGAGAAAACAATAGGTTGCTGACTTAATTGCAACTCACGCTTTTGTTTTTGACGCGATTTTTTTTTAAATATAGCCTGCAAATTAATAAAACGCATTTTCACTACCGAAATCAACAGATTTATAGTCAGATTCGGTTTTGAAAGCGTTAATCACTTTGTCCTTCTTTTTTGGCGATTCTAACTGCATTTCAACGTTTGGAAGCTCTAAATTGTCAGTTAGCTCATTGTTTCCATGGGTTATATCCTTCATGTACTTTGCTGAAAAAGATCTTTTAAATGAACAAGTGAATTGAAACGGAGTCAGCAATTTATTATTTCTTCCTCGGTTGCGTAAAACAGCGAAGGTGTTTTCAAGATAATGTTGATTGAGGTTTCTGGTTAAAAGGAACTGAATACCAACTGCCCTTAACACGTTGACTGCCCACGTGAAAATTATAAAAAAAAAATACCAAAGTGCCAAGTGTGTTTTTTTGTGGTAAAGCGTGGTTTAGTTAATGTTCATAATTGTTTCATAGTTTTTTAGTAAAATTGTGCCGTTTTTCAGTGTTTTTGAAACATGACCACCGGTGGATCATGTGGCACTTTGATAATACATAGATGTGTATGGTGCCCATGACCCACCGGTGGAAATTGATTCGGATGCAGATGAGGAAGAGGTTTCTATTGTTGATATGTGGACATGTGTTGATGGAAGATCTTTGAAAAAATTTGATTTCGAGGAAACTGCTGAATCTGGTGTCGATTTCAGTGCTAGAATGAATTCTTATGATTTTTTTTCGCTCATGGTGACCCAAGAAATTTATGAACTGTTAGTTCACCACACTAATCTGAACGCTCAAAATACTTTGGCTAGCGTGGCACTTTGATAATACATAGATGTGTATGGTGCCGCATGACCCACCGGTGGTCATACTATTTTCTTTTGTGTTAATTTGTTTTTTATTTTATTTTTATAGGATTTGTATTGTACGAATAAATGTAATAAATGGATCCCAGGAGATTTTATGGATCTTCTTCTGATAATGCTGCTTCTGATGAAATAGTTGGTGTTGATTTTGAGGGTTCGGATTCAGATGAGTATATGATTTCCGATTCTGATTAACAATCTAGCGATTCCAATGCAATGGAACAATCGGAAATTGATTCGGATGCAGATGAGGAAGAGGTTTCTATTGTTGATATGTGGACATCTTTGAAAAAATTTGATTTCGAGGAAACTGCTGAATCTGGTGTCGATTTCAGTGCTACAATGAATTCTTATGATTTTTTTTCGCTCATGGTGACCCAAGAAATTTATGAACTGTTAGTTCATCTGAACGCTCAAAATACTTTGGCTAGCGGGACAATCACCCTCAATTCACGAATAAAGAGATGGGTTGATACTGACGTTCGCGAAATAAAAAAGTTTCTTGGGCTTATTATATACATATATGGGTATTGTCAAATACCCATCTATAAATGATTATTGGACCACCGACGCATTCTTCAAGAATTCATTTGTCCCACAAGTAATGCCTCGAAACCGTTTTCAACTGATTTTGAGGTTTATACATTTTTCCGACAATACAACAGTTGGAAACAATCGTCTGGGTAAGGTTAGCGGTCTTTTGAAAATTTTAGAAAGAAATTTTATGCATTCTGGAACTCTTATTATTATTATTTATTACAGTTCCGCCAATATAACCCTGGAAAATCCCACAAATACGGGGTAAAAATTTTCAAGCTGTATGACCCTTATGGATATACCTTTGCGAGTTCTGTATATGCCGGAAAAAATACCTGTTTCAATCAAAGAGGTATACCAACGGACTCAGCGTCACATAGTACCCAAATAGTGCTAGACTTAGCGGAGAGCTATCTCGACAAAGGTAGAACTATAGCAACGGACAGTTTTTACACGTTCGTTAGCTTAGAAAGAAGTTTGCTTGCTTGTAAGACGCATTTGATAGGAACCCCACGCAAGAATCGCAAAGGAAATCCTAAGCACGTTACCAACGCAAAGCTAAAAAAAGGAGAAATAATCGGAAGAGAGAATTTGGCCATTGTAGTAGCCATATGGAGAGACAAGCGGAAAGTTCTTATGCTGAGCACAACATATGACCTTGAGGTGATACAAACTGGAAAAAGGAACCGGAATAATGAGATATAAAAAAGCTGAAAATGGTACTTGATTATAACCACGCTAAACAATGCATTGACATTTCAGACCAAATGGCATGCTATTTCACTCCGTTGAGAAACACAATCAGGTGGTACCATAAAATTGCTTTCGAGTATTTGCTCTCGACATCTGTGGTCATTGGTGATTTACAAAGAAAGACAAAAAAAAATATACAAGTCGTACAGTTTCGCAAGTTGATATGCGAGGCATTATGCGAGACACTATGTGAGCAAACAACTGCCAACCCCCAATCTTCTTCATCTCACTCGAGGAATATGAAACAAGAGACCGAGGCAATCGGAAACTAAGAAAACGTTGCTCGAACTGCTACGAGGAGTTATCAGAAGTTAAGGGATGGAATGAAGCAGGAAAAAAAGCCAAAAAAGTTTCAACTTTTTGCAATAAATTCGATGGAACGCCAGAATTTTGCTTAGAATGCTTCAAGAAAAAACATTAATTTTTATTTTATATTTCTTTGACTTTTATCGTTATGAATTACTATTTTTAAAGTCAAAGAACTGCTGTTATTTATGAATTGTTATTTTTTTTTTATTCGAATAAAAGTGTCAATAACATCTAAAATTATCCCGAGACTGGCCACTTTTTTTGTTTGGATCAAATAATGTACTTTTAACTAGATGCCAAGGAAGAACAAACAACATTTGTCTCTTATGCCATTGAGATAATGCTAGTACAAAAACATATAGCGAATGGCCCACCGGTGGTACATGTGGCCTACTGGGAAAAAATTCCGTGGGTCATGTGGCAGTCAACGTGTTAAGTCACTTGAAATACCAATAAGAGCATTTATACTCGGCTGTCATCCTTTTAAAAATCGCAACTTTTCATTTACATTGGCAGACTTATCAGAAAAAGTAATGTTTTTCAAACAAAATTCATTTCATTTAAGAAATTGATTTGCTCTTCATTTCGAAAAAATAGCCTTCTGGATTTTTGGGGTACTTTAAACGATTTTTGTCCCACAAGTGTCGAACATATAATATTTGTATTTTCTACATAAAAGAGGATTTTCCAAGGGAATGCCAAGGAGCCTATTTAGACCAATTAAATTTCTGCCTTGATCTGAGATTACAAGCCTTGGTTTCATGTCTACTTCGGTCAATTCTTTTACATACATCTTTAAACAAAATTTCTTTCAAAGTTTTTGCTGTGCAAGCGGAATTGACAAAATGATACCCAAGTAACTGTTTGTACTGGTGAGTGATACCTCTAACCATTACAACGACGGCATAATTTGCAGCTAATTTCGTCTTTTTATGTCCATCGTCTTCTAACCCTACAATTTTTCCCTTATTTCTATCAAAATATAGGTGGTTTTTCAAAAATATTTCATCTAAACATATTAAACAATTCTTAGCTATTTCTGGTAGAACCTGTAGTTTAACTTTTAAGGCATTAAATAATGTTTTGTGAAACCCAGGTCCAGAAGGCCAATTTTTCGTAAACCGAGTTAAAGTTTAAAATGAATTCTTTTGACCTGCTTCCACTTATTGTACGTTTTTTGAATTTTGCTGAAATGCATATGTGTAAAGAGTGTCCCTACTCATTACAATAGATGTACTCTGATACAGAACTCTTGAAGAAGTTTAATTAAACTCAATTTTAATGGCTTACCTACGAGGACAAAAATAACAGACCCATCGAGGTTTTGGCTAGGGGCCTCCATCCAGCATGTGATAGAATCAACTAACTTAAACATATGTGGACATTGTTGCTATCATGCCGTAGGGTAAGAGGAGGATCTGCGTTACTCGTGAAAGATTCAATTAAATATTATGAAGACTCACAAATTGAGAAAGAAAAAAAATCAAGGCTACAACTATAAATGTACACTTATTAAACAAAATTAAAATTTGAGTACCTGCATTATACTGCCCACCAAAATATAATCCGATGACTATATTAGATTTTTCCAAACATTGGGACGTTACTATTATCTATCAACCCATAATGGTACAGAATACTCGCTATGGAAAGCTATCAAATGCTTAACAAAAAACAGCAAAACAAGCACAAAAAAAAAATAACCTGGTCCTGGGCAAGAAATACCAAAGCAAACGCTGACCTCTTCGCAGATTACCTTCAGGAGATCTTGCAACCATCCCCTAGGCAAATGGCAGAAGAATGGATACCGAGGCAGTGCGCACGACAGCAGAATTTATAATAATTGCGATCTATCAACAAAATCATCAGAATGTCTAAAAGGAACACAATGACTAATAGACGTTAGTGCTACAAATTGACTCCCATTGTTATCACTCCATACAGATCGAATTCAAGTGAAGGATCACCTCAGGGTCGAACAGAATTTAACAAGTCATTGAGTAAGTATCGAATCAGAATCGAGCATTGCATTGACTTTCTGAAAGAAAGATTCAACAGCTTAAAGGAACTAAAAATGTAACTGTGGGGAAAGAGTAGTGTGGAATTTGTGTGCCGCTGGGTATTAGTTTGTGCTATATTGCACAATATTATTGTATTATAGATCGAAATTAAAGTGAAGACAAATGTAAATGAGAACATTCCTGCTGTGGAAAGAGAAACCAAATGTCGTAAACTTTATGAAATTATAAAAGAGTATAGGCGTTAAGTTTCAATTCCGTTATTTTATATTCAAATTCATTAATTTTTCTTACATTGAGATCAGTAAGGAAGTTAAAATCCCTTCAGTTTTAACTCTTTTTTTTTGTTTTCTAAAACTAGGATGAGAAAATTTGCTCTTTGGTGAACATTCTGGTTCCAAGCTGTTATTTGAGACATTAAAATTTCCTGCCTGGGAATAGAACGAAATATCGGTCTCTTGGGCATATCACTCGCTGCTGCATATATCACCGACGGGTGGATACTCCTACTTGTTCCAATAAGGACAGATTTTGGTAATACTCAGATATTCTGAAATATGGAAATGAATACACTAAAGCAACAATAAAAGGGTTAGAAAAATTCCGCCTGAAATACTTTTTTCATCCGCATCAGCCAACAACCCAACACCTGACTGATTCTTCCATTTCACGGCTATGAATAATGACTTCAAATCGTCGCAGAAATTTACGAAAAATTGTTTATATACTGTAGCATAATAATAACTACGCTCCCTAAAAGTATGATGCAACAAATTCCGAAGTGTCCTTTCATTCTGGCAGAATTTTGGTTCGAAGTGTCCTTTCATTCGAGGTTCGTGTCTGCGGTTTCACGTCTACGAAAGAGACGGATAATATCACGGATGAGAGGGAATTATAACTGCAAGAATGATTGTCATCTTGGAATTTCTCTTGTTCCAGTGGTCGAAGAATTTGCTAGAAGTTTCTGGCTATCAGAAACTTCTGCTATATAAGGACAGATGGCGATCAAAAAGGGGGCAGTAGTTTTTAAACTGTGGCGAAGAGATTAGAAAAATGATAATGGGCGAAGTTGTAATTTTGTGATAAATTGAAAGTTGAGATTTAACAAGAAGAAGTAATTAGTTTGGATTTGTGAATTAAGTAATTGAAAGGAGATAAAGTGATTTGAGAGGACAGAGACCTTGTAAGAAAAGAATTGCGAAGAATAGTATAGTGTGAACCTGAATTGTTCTATAGACTAGAAAATAAAGAAATAATTTCACAGAATATTGTTTTATCTACTCGAGCCGTAGCTCGCATATTACAATACAATAAAATTAGACAAATCATTTAAGCGATGGTAAATGTATAAGGTTTACACAGTTTTTTTCGAGTTGCCGATGCTTCGCTGCGGCGCGGATAATCTTTGCAAATGAACTACAAATAAACGCGCTAACAATCAAAGAACAACGTTGTAGTATTTTTGTTCAAAGAACAAATAAGAAATGACCGTGCTTTCGTGATCCAACCTGGGCTGGGGTAGGTACGAAAAAGACTATTTTAAGTTCGTATATACGGAATATGACCAAAAGATAGCAAAATTCGTCAAATTTTTAACTTTAAATAGCAAATTGAAAAATCTTCAAAAAAGTAGCATTGTGACAACAATAACAAAGGCATTCACGAGAAAAGAAACCGAAACCTGCCTTAACTTGTTCGCGGACACAAGAGTTTTGGCGGTGGATACCGTAGGATGCATGCAAGCGCAAATAACTTTTAAGTATTTTTCGGGAATCGAACCCTGAGTCTCCCGCTTAGGGATTGTTCATTACACCACTGAACCAAGACGCGAAATATGATGTAGAAAAATATTATGAAAGGTGAATTGTTACACTGTTATATTTCTGTAATCAAAGAAATCATTAATATATACCTACGCATATACATATGTATATGTGTGACAATCGGCCTAACATAAAAATTGGGATATAAAAATCGAACTTATCTGTCAGTATAAATCGGAAAATGCTTTATACTTTTACCACAGATAATAAACTACTTTCATATATCACTTCTTCCCATATGAATGAGACATCTGGGTAGTTTATTATCTGTGCTTTTACTTTTCGCACACTCATTGTGAGCGCAAATTTAAAATTCGAAAAAAAATTGTTTGAATTCGTGCCACGTCTAAATATACATATATATTGTAGTTACGAAGAAAAAATACGGCGCGCGGCTTTTTCATGTACTAGGGCTTTGGGTCATTGTTGGCAATATCGCTTTTATAGTATTGTAGCATAATAATAACTACGCTCCCAAAAAGTATGATGCAACAAATTCCGAAGTGTCTTTTCATTCTGACAGAATTTTGGTTCGAAGTGTCCTTTCATTCGAGGTTCGTGTCTGCGGTTTCCACAGTTCATGCCTACGAAAGAGACGGATAATATCGCGGATGAGAGGGAATTATAACTGCAAGAATGATTGTCATCTTGGAATTTCTCTTGTTCCAGTGGTCGAAGAATTTGCTAGAAGTTTCTGGCTATCAGAAACTTCTGCTATATAAGGACAGATGGCGATCAAAAAGGGGGCAGTAGTTTTTAAACTGTGGCGAAGAGATTAGAAAAGTGATAATGGGCGAAGTTGTAATTTTGTGATAAATTGAAAGTTGAGATTTAACAAGAAGAAGTAATTAGTTTGGATTTGTGAATTAAGTAATTGAAAGGAGATAAAGTGATTTGAGAGGACAGAGACCTTGTAAGAAAAGAATTGCGAAGAATAGTATAGTGTGAACCTGAATTGTTCTATAGACCAGAAAATAAAGAAATAATTTCACAGAATATTGTTTTATCTACTCGAGCCGTAGCTCGCATATTACATTGGTGTCAGAAGCGGAATAAAACTTATTCTGTGAATAACTATTTCCGTGGTGTGAAATTGCACAAGCAAAAAAAAAAAGAAAAATAAAAAAAAAAAACCATTTCTGCGTTGAGTTAATTAGTTGCGCAAAATGGGTCGCAAATTGGGAAAACTAATTATAATTGAACTAAAGGCAGAACTCAGTAAGCGGAACCTCGACACAACTGGGGGAAAAGATGCCCTACTGATTCGTCTGGAAGAAGCAGTAACGCAGGAAGGTGAAAATCCGCACGACGTAGAGTTTGACGTGGAAGAGGAACCAGCAAGTACAGCAGCCGACCCGGGTATAACAAGTCTGCTCCTGCAACTTAAGTTAGTCATGGACGAACAAAAGAAAGCAATAGAAGACCAAAAGAAGTCCCTGGAACTTAAGCTCGATGACCAAAAGAATTCTATAGAACTTAAGCTGGACGACCAAAAGAAAGCGATGGACGAACAAAAGAAAACAATGGACGAACAAAAGAATTCTCTAGATGCTCTGGAAAGTAAACTTGATGAGCAAAACAAGAACTTGGAATCCAAATTCGAAGTGATCGAAGAGAAAATCGAGAAGATCGAGACGCAACTCGAAAAAGTCGAAACTAGATTCGATGAAAGTTTTGAGAAACATGAAACTCAGTTCGGGAAGATAGAGACTCAGTTTGGAAAAGTGGATACGCAATTCGAGATAGTAGGAAAGCAAGTCGAAAATCTTGTTAAGGAGCTCAGCAACGTGAAGAGACAGAAAGCACGGGAATATTCCACTGACGGTCTGAGAAGAAAGGAGATGCAGCCTCCTATCTTCGATGGTCAAACATCATGGCCAATTTATAAAAGGCAATTCGAAGCGACCGCAATGACCAATAGCTGGGACGATGAAGAGAAGTCCATTGCACTTACACTTGCACTGAGGGGTCCAGCTGTGGAGCTCTTGCAGATCATCCCGGAAGATAAACAGCAGAACTACGACTCTCTGGTTCAGGCTATCGAGATGCGGTTTGGGGATGAACACATGCAGCAGGTGTACAGGGTTCAGCTGCGTAGTCGAGTCCAGAAAAGGGGGGAAACGCTCCAACAGTTCCAAGCGGATATAGAGCGACTAGCCCATCTTTCATACCCTAAAGCCGGTGAGGAGCTTATCAACGAAATGGCGGTGGAAGCTTTTATTCAGGCCATAGAGATGGCTGTAAGGATGGCTGAAAAGCGAACACTCCCCGAGGCATTTGCATTCGCTTTGTCAATGAAGGCTGCGGACCAAGCATACCAGGGAATACACCGTGTCAGGGAAATGTCCGTCGTGGAATGCTCATGCCAGAGAACAGCCGCCATGGATGAAGACAAAGCTCGCGGAGGTCAAATCCGTTGCTGGAATTGCAACCAAACCGGACACCTACAACGGCAGTGCAGAAGTGCACCTAGACGAGGAAATTGTCCACATTGCGGAAGTAGGAGAAGCAGAGAGGAAGCATCTGGCTGTCAGTCAGACTTACCAAAACCAGCAGTCGGGAAATGCGTAAGGACCAACTTCGCGGGGCAGAAGTTGGTTACTGGAATCGAGGCCCCAGGACCACCATTCAAGTTTCGCAAACCAAACGGGGTAACAAGAGCCTGACAGTGGAGGCACTAATCAACAAGAAGAAGTGCGTAGCCACCATCGACACAGGTGCCACTGCCTCCATTGTAAGAAGAGATATCGTCAGAAGCGCCTGGCTGCACAACACCAACAGCTACTGTCTGAAGACTGCAACAAGGGAAATGGCGAAAGTGTTTGGAGAAGTTCGTCTTACGATTACTCTGGCGGGACTGACGTTCTCCCATGCGTTTCTGGTGGCAGATATATGCGACGAGTGCATCATCGGAATAGACTTTATGAAAGCAAATGAAGTAATCTTTTACATCGGGATGCAAGTACTGAGGTATCGAAATGTGGAAATTCCGATGGTGTACGGAAACGTGAATGCCGTAACTCTCAGGACAGTCATCAGCAAAGACGAAGTTTTGCCGCCGTCTTTAGAGACAATCATTTGGACGAAGCTGGAAGGTGATCTTAGGAGCCACCGATTCTACATAGTAGAACCAGACCCCGAGAAGAATTCTCAAGACTACATCGTGGGAAAGACGTTAGTCGAACCAAAGAACACCATGGTTCCAGTAAGAGTTTTGAACGCAAGACCACACACTGTCAAACTAAGGCGAGGGGAGGTGACTGGAAAATGCACGCCGATTACCGCCGTCGCAACAATATCTGAACGTGATGCTCCAAAACCTCTCCCATCACCTTGGACAGCGGAAACGAGAGAGAAGATTCTCCAGTCCAGTGAGCTGAATCAGGAGCAGCGAACTATGGCAGAGAATCTTATCAATGAGAAAGCTGATGTATTTGCATCACAGGACGGAGAATACGGCCGAACACACCTGGTACAACATCGAATAGACACTGGTGATACTAGACCAATTCGTCAGCCTGCTAGGCGCCTTCCATTGGCAAAGCAGACAGAAGTTGCAGAGATGGTGTCGGCAATGGAGAAAGAAGGTCTGATTGAAAGTTCCAAAAGTCCGTGGGCATCACCGGTTGTACTGGTTAAGAAGAAAGATGGCAGCACGCGGTTCTGCGTGGACTATCGGCAGCTCAATTACGTCACCAAGAAAGACAGCTACCCTCTGCCACGGATTGACGACACGCTAGACACACTATCAGGAGCCCGATGGTTTTCCACTCTCGACCTGAAGAGTGACTACTGGTAGGTACAGATCCATCCAGAAGACCGGGAGAAAACCGCCTTCACCGCAGGAAATGGGCTATGGCAATTCACGGTAATGCCATTCGGGCTGTGCAATGCTCCGGCGACTTTCGAGCGATTGATGGAATGTGTCCTGCAAGGGTTAACATGGAAAACCTGTTTGGTATACTTGGCTGATGTCATCGTCGTAGGAAAAACGTTTGCGCAACACCGAGACAATCTGTTTCAAAGTCTTCGAAGTGCCCACCTGAAGCTCAACCCCAAGAAGTGCGCCCTGTTGAGAGCGGAAGTCAAGTACCTGGGACACATAATTTCAGCGAAAGGAGTGAGAACCGATCCAGAGAAGGTCGAAGCGGTGAAAAACTGGCCAGTCCCCAAAGACAAACACCAACTAAGGAGCTTCCTGGGCCTAGCCACCTACTACAGACGGTTCGTGAAGAATTTTGCCGGGATCGCAAAGAGCCTGCACCAGTTGACGGAAAAGGGGAAACAATTCAAATGGTCAATTGAGTGCGAGAAGAGCTGCAAGGCACTTAAACAACGGCTATGCGATGCCCCGATACTAGCTTACCCCACTCCCGGGGAAACGTTCATTGTGGATGCAGATGCTAGTAATGTTGGGGTAGGAGCCGTACTCTCCCAGGTGCATGATGACCAAGAGAAGGTGGTTGCGTACTTCAGCAAGGTGCTCTCTAAGCCAGAAAGGAACTACTGCGTGACAAGGCGGGAACTTCTAGCTTTGATCTTGGCTACGAAGCATTTTCACAAATACCTCTATGGGAGGAAGTTCGTTCTTCGCACAGACCATGCAGCCTTAAAATGGCTATTACAGTTCAAGAGTCCTGAGGGTCAGGTCGCAAGATGGATCGAAAGGCTGCAAATCTACGACTACGAAATACAGCATCGTAAAGGAAAACTCCACTCTAATGCGGATGCACTGTCCCGGAGACCATGCAGAACGGATTGTAAACATTGTGCGCGTCAGGAAGAACGGGAGCTGGTTTCCATCCAAAGAATGAGAGCCGAACCTATCGCCGGCTGGAGCGTAGATAAGATCCGGAACGCTCAGAAGGAAGACCCGGATATCGAGCCGATTCTGGCCTGGAAGGAGAACATGGAGAAACCGGATCATCAGGACAGCTCTCACAGAAGCCCGACCTTAAAAGCATATTTTGCGCAGTGGGACTCACTCCAAGGTGTTCTGAGAAGAAAATGGGAATCCTCCGACGGAAAGTCGTTTGTAATGCAGCTTGTCGTACCACGGACGAGGGTCAAGGAGGTGTTACAGGAAATGCATGGCGGGGCGTCCGGAGTCCACTTGGGAGTGAATAAGACCCTAGAAAAGGTACGAGAACGTTTTTATTGGTTAAAAGCGAAGGAAGATATCGAAGACTGGTGCAGAAAATGCGACGTGTGTGCAGCTAGCAAGGGTCCGAGAATCAAAACTCGAGGTAAGATGCACCAATACAACGTGGGAGCACCTTTCGAACGAATCGCCATTGACATCGCAGGGCCCTTTCCGGAAACCGACAATGGTAATCGGTATATACTCGTAGTGATGGACTACTTCAGTAAGTGGCCGGAAGCGTTTCCGATCCCTAACCAGGAAGCCAGAACCGTGGCGGAGTAGATCGTCTACAGTTGGGTTAGCAGATTCGGTGTGCCCTTGGAATTGCATTCTGACCAAGGGCGGAACTTCGAGTCAAGAATCTTCCAAGAGATGTGTCAACTACTCGGAATCAAAAAGACAAGGACAACCCCGCTTCATCCACAGTCGGACGGTATGGTGGAGCGTTTCAATAGGACTTTGGACGAACATCTCTCGAAGGTCGTAGGTGACTACTAACGGGATTGGGACCGGCAGATTCCCTTGTTTTTGATGGCCTATAGAAGTGCCGTGCATAGCACTACTCGACATACGCCGTTCGAAATCTTATTTGATGGAATAGCTCGTTTACCCAGTGAGGTGAAATTTGGATCTCCTACCAATGAGCCCAGAAATGAAGAGGAGTACGTGGCGGACCTTAGGGAAAGGCTTAGGGACATACACCAAAGGACCTGCGGTTTCCACAGTTCATGTCTACGAAAGAGACGGATAATATCGCGGATGAGAGGGAATTATAACTGCAAGAATGATTGTCATCTTGGAATTTCTCTTGTTCCAGTGGTCGAAGAATTTGCTAGAAGTTTCTGGCTATCAGAAACTTCTGCTATATAAGGACAGATGGCGATCAAAAAGGGGGCAGTAGTTTTTAAACTGTGGCGAAGAGATTAGAAAAGTGATAATGGGCGAAGTTGTAATTTTGTGATAAATTGAAAGTTGAGATTTAACAAGAAGAAGTAATTAGTTTGGATTTGTGAATTAAGTAATTGAAAGGAGATAAAGTGATTTGAGAGGACAGAGACCTTGTAAGAAAAGAATTGCGAAGAATAGTATAGTGTGAACCTGAATTGTTCTATAGACCAGAAAATAAAGAAATAATTTCACAGAATATTGTTTTATCTACTCGAGCCGTAGCTCGCATATTACAGTATTTTCTAGAAAGAATAGACAGGGGGATGAGCTAGTGAAACTAAAAAATTGTGTAACTAATAAAAAAAGGATGTATTCCAAAAAAAAATAAAGTGAACTATTAGGTAGCACATACTTACAGCTACATATGTATGTATTTGCAAGTTACTCAGATTTTAAATTTAAGCAAAAATGCTAAAGTGCATTAAAAAGCAAAAAAAAAAAACGTATTTTTGATAATTTTTCAAAGATATGCTATGGTGGGCTGATTCGAGCAATTTTTGAACTGAGCAGACATGTGTATAGGAGCTAGTGTAGGTTGTTTATTTTTTTAACTTTTCCGCGGGTTTAATTGCAACTTTTTTCTTAAGTGGTTATATTAAACCTCTTTATCGAACTTTGGAAATACCGAGTCGATAATATGGATGGTTTTTGTGGTAAATGCGACAAAGGATTTAATCGCGGTGATCCGCAAATTGTACCGTGTAGCGGGTTATGTAAAATATTGTTTCACCGTACTTGCCGTGAAGATCGACTGTCGGAATGCGACCTGGGAATTTTAAAAAAACAAGCGAAGTCTCGGATATTATTGTGTGGAGTGTAAAATAATTTCGGGAAAAATATTGAAGCAATATGATTACATATTAGAGTCGCAACAATCCAAATATGGGAAAGTGATCGAAATTCTAAGTAAAATCGTATTGATGTTGTCAAATCAAATTACGGAATTAAAGCAAATAATGCAAAATGAACTGTTCAAGAAGAATCAAAGTGAAAAAAAAAAACAATAATTTGAATGAAGGAGTGCAATCTATTTCAAAAACGGTAAACGAACTTAAACATGAACTAATTATGAAAACAAATAAATGTGCGAGCGAGAAGGATAACATGATTAAGGAAAGTGTCGTATATATTTCAAAATCGGTTAATGAAATAAAAAATGAAATGAAAAAAGTGAATAATAGTTCTTCAGAAAAGGATGATAAGAGGCAAAAGGAAAAGTCATTCTCTGAAGTACAAAGAAATAGGGAACCGGCTGTCCTTATTTATCCAAAAAAACGATCAGGTAGAAATTACAACAAGAAAGGAAAACAAGGCGAACATTGATCCAACAACAATTAACATAGACAGGGTCGTAAACAAATCCAAAGGTGGCATTGCCATTCGATGTGCTGATAAAAATTCGTTAGAGAAATTAAAAACCCAAGTAGAAAATAAATTAAATAATAATTATGAAGTAAAATGAACATCATTAATTAAACCAAAAGTGTGCATTATGAACATTGAGAATGATGAAATCGAAAATAAAATCTTAAATAAAATTAAATCACAAAACACGGAAATAGCTAAATGCGAAATGTCGTTAGTTAAAATCTTTAAAAATAAAAATAAATGGAGAAATTTGAATGCTGTGTTGGAAGTGGATAGTGAGAGCTTTACAAAATTATGACTTTAGAAAAAATTTGAGTTGGTTGGGTAAAGTGTCCAATCAGAGAATTCTCCGACATTACGAGATGTTTTAATTCCCAAGGGTATATAAGGCAGAAAAATGTAAAAATTCATAGCGTGTATGAAATGCGGTGATAGCCATACTCGTAAGTTTAAAAACAAAATTATAAAGTGTGTCAACTGTAAAAAAGGTGAAAGAAATTTTTGGGTTAAAATACAACTGAGATCATAAATCAAACGATAAAGACTGTTCAGTTTTCTTAAGCAGACTTAAAGTATTAAGAGAATCCATTAGATATTAGCAACCAAAGGGGCTAAGATTGGTGTATCTCAATATTGAGGGTCTTCTTAATAATTTTGAGGAGTTTAA
Source organism: Pocota personata (assembly GCA_963082735.1). Taxonomy (NCBI): domain Eukaryota; kingdom Metazoa; phylum Arthropoda; class Insecta; order Diptera; family Syrphidae; genus Pocota; species Pocota personata. The sequence goes on along the minus strand of OY720429.1, from coordinate 177,004,473 downwards.
AGTTTTAATACTGGAAAAAAATTGATGTTATTGTGTTGTCAGAAACTCTTCTTATCAAAGACATTTTAGACAAGGAGATCAAAGTGCCGAACTATACTCCATCCAGATGTTACAGCTTGTCGTCTCATACAGGAAGAATTGTTATATATGTGAAAGATGAACTAAAGTCACAATGGCATTGTCGAAGAAAGACGATAATATGAATGTGTGGTAGTTGTCAAATTATGTTATAACTAACAATTACACATGTGTAATAACCGGTGTTTATAGGTCGCCAAATTCTTCGGAAAAAAATGTTTGTGAAGATTTTGAAATATTATGCGAAGAATTAAGTGGTGTTCGGAAAGTTACTGACTTTAATATTGATTGGTTTCAAATTAATGGCACTTATAGGAATAACATATCAAAAATTTTAAAAAATAATTCATATTGCCAAATTACGCAGACTGCGACAAGGATAACAAAATCATCTAGCACGCTAAGTAATCTAGAAAGTACAGTGTTCGACAGATCAAAACTCTATGTGGAAAAATTTAAAAAAAATATGTTCTAAAAGACGAAAAGTGTAGTGAAATAAAAAGCATTCAGTTTAATAATGAAATTCTAGACTTGTTTGAAAAAATCGTCTTTAAACAGTTAAATAATTATTTTAAATCAAATAAATAAATAATTGACATTTAGTCAGGATTTAGAAAGAACAATTCGTGTGAAAGTGCAATCAATTTGATTATTAACAATTTTAAGGAAGAAAGCGACCAAGGGAAAATAGTTTTTTGTGTTTTTCTCGATTTAAAATGAGCATTTGAAACAGTAGACAGACAAGTATTAATAGATAAGCTTAAACGATATGGAATTAAAGTGATTGGTTCAAATCATACCTTAGTAATAGAACCCCATGTGTAAAATTTAATGGTGAACTATCATGTCCAAAGAATGTAATGTTTGGTGTACCCCAGGGATAGGTTTTGGGAACATTATTGTTTATAATATATAAACGACAAGAAAAGTGCAATAGCAAATGGAAAACTTGCATTGTTTGCTGATGATGCGGTGATATACGTTGCGGATAAAAATTACATAGAATGTCACAGGACCTTAAAAGTGTTTCTGAATGGCTGAAGATGAATAAACTGAAACTGAATGTGATTAAAACCAAACAACTGATCATAAATAAACTGCAAGGAGAAGAAGTAAGATTGAAAATTGGCGGTGAATATACTGAACAAATTGATGAAATCAAGTATTTAGGTATAATAATCGATAATAAATTGACCTTTAGCAATCATGTTGACTACTTATGTAAACAAATTTCAAAAGGTACAGGGTTTTTTAAAATAATAAGAAGTGATATATCTACATTAAGTGCAATAAATATTTATAACGTAATAATTAAACCACACTTCGAGTATTGTTCCTCAATTTTGTTTTTATGTACTGATAGTATAGTACAAAGATTGCAATTGTTACAAAATAAGGCCATGCGATGTATTTTAAAGTGCAATAGATATGTTTCAATTCGTTTTATGTTAAGTTTGTTAAAATTGTTGTCAGTTAATCAAAGGATCATAATGAATACTTTATTGTTCATTTATAGATTTAAAAATAACCTAATGCCTATTTATTTATTAAATTATGTGCAATACATTCGTGATGTGCAACCCTATTTCTTAAGAATAGCTAATAATTTTAGACTACCAAACTTTTTGAAAGGAAGATCGCAAAATTCTTTCAATATAAAGGTTCAATGAATTGCCAATTATTATAAGGAATGAAACAAATTTTGCGGCTTTCAAAAGAAATATTATCAATTACGTCAAAGACAATTTTTAAGTGTTAAAATTCTTATACAAAATAAAAATAAAACACTGTCTGTGAAATGTATTTATATACATGGCTAAATGGTTTTTTAAAAAGCCAAATAAATAAACGCTATCTACGAGTATCTATCTATCTGTCTATCTATCTATCTATTTATCTATCTATTTGCCCAAAACTCCTCCCAAATTTCGTCTAATGTATTAAATTTCTCGTCTTTGTACCGACGACTTATTCTTGATTCCCTATCATCATTGACGCTCTTTGCTACCTTCTTTAACTCATCCGCTAGCTTTTTTTGTCTTGCGACAATTGTGAATACATAAGTTTCGTTCATTACAGTTGAGTTGACTGATTGTTGGTTTGCAGTGCTAACTAGCCCTGGTTACGCTATACCTACACTACCAGCGCTACAGTATACCAATGTTAACTGGCTCGAAGGACCAATGTTTCGGTGAGCAATGGCCACTGGTGGGGAAAGTATTATCAAAAAATAAACACACAATGCCTCGGAAATTAACGTAAAACTTCAACAATTTTATTATCTTCATCATCTTATATACTTACAATAGAATTACAGAATGGAAACAATATTAATATTACAAAGCTATAGGAAACAAACAATAACAAATTTAGAAATTTCGCAAGGTGACACCTTTTCGTGTGATACCTGTATGTGTTTGAGTAGGTTGTGCAAATGTTTGGGGAGACAAGAATCATTCCCGTCCGACGAATTAAGTCGTACAACAGCGTACGTGCGATTGCCCCCCTAAATTGCACTGTGACCTGCCCCTGGCTTACAAAAACTGTACGAAGTCTAAAAAGCAGACATTTCATTTACTACTAAGAATCAAGGAGTCTGTATTGTATACCAAATTGTATTGTTCTAGTTTGAAATTTAATATTTAAGGCCCCAAAGCCTGTAACATATGGATGTCTTGACTTTTGGTACCAGTCACTTCTGGTGTATGAGTATTTTTGTTACACACTGAACAAAAGTTAATATACCCTATACATCACCAAACCATTTTCTCGAAAATAATCTTAGACTATAAGCACAGATAATAAACTACCCAGATGTCTCATTTATATGGGAAGAAGTGATATATGAAAGTGATATATGAAAACGAAATTCACATGTTTTTCTGCTCACTTTTTAGTCCATCGTGTCACTCACACATACCCTTGTTTAACTTCACTGCAAAAAAGAAACAAAAAAAATATTTGGCGCGACTGCGACTGCGGAGTTCTGATGCCGACACGTTGGTAGGATGGATATGGAGTATCTGTATAGATCGTATGTATATATGTATGTGCAAATGGTTGGGCTTATGTTGTGTGCTTTTTATTTTGTCTGTATGTATGTACCTTATTTTTAGAATTTCACTTGATTAAATAAATAAAAACTCTGTAAACTTTGTGGACACAAATTTGCTCTGAAAATGGGTATGAATGTGAGTTTTGCATACTGCCTTTTTTATATTTATGCACTTATAATAACTGATCACTGCTCTTGGCCTACTTAAGTGAAGGTGACTAATCTCGAAATTATCATAAAAAAAACTAACTAACTTAACAAAATAATCATTAACTTAAATTAGGTTAGTATTAAATTGCAGTTAAATCACTTATCGTAACATACATTGAACCAATTCGGAAAATGTATATTTGTTGCCTTTACGAGTATACATTCTTTGATTATATTTTCTTTTAAGTTAGATGCAAAAGGTAGTTTCGAAAGTATTTGTATTGTACATGAAGACAGCATACTTGAAAATCTTTTTCTGACGGCCATAAGAGAACCGTATTTTCTTTTGAATTTTCATATTCTTCTATTTTTATCAATACTTCCGTTAGATCGAAATTCTGTTTGTCCTTTGACATTTCTTCAGCACAATTTTCACAGATTTTGTTCATTCTCTTTATTGTTTTAAAGATGCAATATCCGGCAAAGTATCTTGCAGCTAGGTCGTTGACCTGCGGTACCTTGACTGATATTGCGTCTTCATCTGGTGGAATAATTATATTGTTCGTATTCATGTTATTTTCAAAACATTCCTTATTCTTAAGAATGTCGTGATTTTGTGACAGCTATTGGGTAACTATTATTTGTTCTTTCATATCATTCTGCAAAATAGCATTCCAATCCACCTGTACATATTCCGAATCGTCTTCTTCGCACTTGGAACATTTCGATTTGAATAAAAATTTTATCGATATAACTTTGGCTAGCAGTGAGTTAAATTCGGAAACATTTGGATTACTTTTATTAATATTCTCTTATTTTACCAAATAAGTTTTTTAACGGATCTTGATTAAATTTATTTACATAAATGTAATATAAATCATTATGATCCATGCATAATGTGTCTCTTATTCTTAAAACGCCTTTGAAACAAAATGATCTATTTCTTGCGTTTGTGGGTTTGATGTTTAATATATAATCCTTCATTTCTTGTATAAAATACATATTTTGATCATACTGAATAAGTGCTGGTTTTCCATTTAATAGGTCGAAAAGTCGATCTATTTTTTTTTTTATAAATTCAGCTGTCGATTTTGCAAACTGGGCTACATGACTTGTTGTTGAGTTTTATTAAAGCTTCAATGCCGCAGGCTACAGATCTGCTTAGAATTTGTGCAGTCAACTTCACGTTCTTTTTCTGAAACTCAGTAGGATCAATGAGTGCCGATGTAAGTTTTGGACATATTTTGGTAGTATTACTTTTTCCTGTGTTAAAAGGTATTCAAATACCTTCCAATTAACAATTCCATCAAAAGTGGCCAAATTGTATTTAAATAAGTTGTTGAGGAATATCATACATTCCATATATGGATTTATTTTTGTAATTGAAGTTTTTTTTTATTTAGATTAAGTTTACTATATAAACTACGATTTGTGGGTCCTTGATCACAGCAAATAGCTCTAACGGTTAGTTTCAGCTCCGCGCATATATCAAGACAATTCTATACCTCAATCTCAAGTTGTTTTATAGGTATATTGCTTGGACAAATGACTAAAACTGGCTTAAGATTTCCGAATCATAAAAACACACACAGACTGAGCGCATATACATATTAGGTCTTTGATAATCACGACTTCTTTTTCTTTTGGTGATAATGTCGAAATTATTTTCTTTATTTCCTCTAGAACATTTATATTTATTCCAGGTGACAGACTTTTAATCTTAATCCACCTATATAATGAAGACGGGTGCGGCAAGTGTAGTCCCAGCTGATCACGTAGAAACTTGTATCCGGAAGGCGAACGGGAAAAAATGTACTGCGAAATCCACTTCTCCTCTTCGGTGTATTTTTTTGTACTTTCAGATAGAATGAGCTTCGAAAATGTCTTAGTATTTTGATCAATACCAAGCAAGAAATCAATTTTCTCTTGGACACTATGCTTTTCACGCACTTGCAGCCTTTTTTTTCTTTTAAACGATGAATTCTCTGCAGCAGATTTATTTTCGATTTGCGATTTCCTTTTATTGTTATCCTTAAGCAATTGTTCAATTTCTTAAGCCTCCCAATTCTTTTGATATAAATAGATTGAATTTTTATATGAGTCTCACAGTTGGCGCAAGTAAATTCAACGTTATCATTGAATCTTTTTCTTGATAACCTTTTTGAAGACAAGTTTAGTTCTTCTACTGTAACATCATTCGAATCCAGTACTAATTTATTGCAGTTTTCATATGTAACCTTAGATCCCGTTAGATCAAAACAAATGAACTCGTCATCAGATATAGCAACACTTCGTTTTAACAAGAGAGAAGGATTTTTTTTTAAATATTTCTTTCCAATAAAGGTATTCTTAACCCTGCAGTCGTCGCGCACCAAAAAGGCACACCAGTCGTCGCGCGGATTACATATGTAATCTATTTTAAAATTAAAGTAAAACCCATATGCTTTAATTTTTTCAAATTTATTTTGCTGCAAAATGCAATTACATATTACTTAAAGATAAAAAACATAAATTATTACTTCATAATACAAAAAAAAATTAAAAAAATAAAAATTTCGGATTTCTTGTAGAAAAAAATGAACTTTGGTGGATTACAATAGTAATCCGCGCGACGACTGCAGGGTTAAAATGTTTGCTGCATATATAGGGCGTTTTAATGCTTTTCATGTGTTCCCGAGACTCCTCTGCTAAAGCTAGCCATTCATCGTATTTAACTGTTCCTTTTTTAGGAAATTTAAATAATTTTCCATCAGGCAATTCATTTTTTGGTTATAGAACAGTGTGCAATTGCGCACTTCGTTCTTTTCCATGACATTTTTTCCTTGGAGACAATTTTCTTATGCCTTTTAATTTTTTAGTATATGTATGTAATATATATATATGTATGTTAGTAAATAATCTGAAAATCTAATTCTGATTGATATTCGAGCAAAATCTCTCAAACCTTCTCTTCATATACAACGCATACGCGTTTACAAAACTTCCATTCATGAAAATTTATTCTTTTGCTGCGGTGGTATGGAAATCACACCGTCATGCATCTTCATGCCCCTTCCCGCATACCCCTTTACACTTCATCACCTCGTTTGTTTCCATGTCACAACACACGATGAGAAAAAGAACTTTTCCCACACGAGCGAACGGAGTGAGGAAAAAGAAAAAGCTTTATTTGTGGTACTTATTCTGAAAGCTCTCTGTCTGCCAGGACGTTGTCTGTCACGACAAAAATATGGTACATTTTTTTTATATGGGCGTGCGACATCTCGGTAGTTTATTATCTGTGCTATGTGTGCAATAAAATATTGTGCTTTTGGAGTGTTGGCTCAAAAAACCCTTTCTTATGACTTAAATGCCTATCAAGTTACCTAATTAGTGTCTGCATATAAAACAACGTTATAGGTTTGGAGAGTAATTGTGCCAGAGCAGGGTTGAAAACCCCTGCCCTAGTCCACTCTCTCTGTTTCACTACCACTCTCTGCTCATTGTCGACTGAGCTTTCTGCATAATGCCATTGTCGAGCTGTATAGGTAACTGCAGAAACCTGTGGAGAGTGAAACTACAATCTTACTACTTGAAATTATCTAAATGGAGGCTGTGTGATGTGAAAAACATTGACTTCGAAACTATTCTTATTGAAATTGTTTTTTTTTATCACCCGGTGTGAATTTGGAAGAGAGAATGAGAATGTTGAGCAGAAATTAAATTTAAATCTTAAGCACTGATAGAAAAAAAAAAAAAAAACATCTACACATTAGTTATTAAAAATGAAATAGATTAACCTGTTTAGGTTTAAGTGAGTATGTAAAAAGCTTTGTAATCTCACCTACTTCAGGTTTTTTTCAGTTAGTACTTTCAACTTTTTCTACTTGTATTTTTCAAATGCCAAACAAGAGGAAGGTGAATGTGGAATTTCATGTCAATTAGCTGCCGCCTTACATGAGGGTAGCTCTATATATTGATGAGATAGTCATATACTCGTATAAGAAGTTAAACTAAAGCTTCTTGTCATTATTCGTGTTCTCTATTATTTATATATGTAGGTGCGTGTATTTCAACGTAACTGCATTACTATCTGCATTTGTTCTAATAGGGCACTGATTTATTGATTTATTGATTAACATATTTACTGTATGACTAACTATGCATTGTTCATTAATTATAAATAAATATTTTGTACTATAATATATCCCACCCTCACTACAAAAAGAAAAGTTTATATTACTTACATGGATATTGATACACCGAAGGGGTATTTGTGCACACATAAACAGATGCATATATTTTTGCCAATCAGTTTTTATTTATTTATTTTTTAGCCAAAAATATTAATTAAATGATCAAGTAATTGTAAATATTTCGTAATCAAGATTCCAAAGATTCCATGTATTTACTTACTTTACTCTAGATGGCGCTACAGTCCGGGGTGAAACTGGGCCTCAACCAACAAGCGTCTCCGGCAAGCTCGATCTTGTGCTAGCCGCCTCTAGTTTTTCATACGAAGTTGGTTGAGGTCCCTTTCCCCTTGAGTGCGCCACCTTAGGTGAGGTTTTTGGTTACCGCAACATCCCTCCGGGATGGATTCGAAGACTTTCCAGGCCGGAGCGTTGATGTGCATTCGCTCTACATGTCCCAGCCATCTACATGTCCTAGCCATCTCAGATGGTTCAGACTCTTCTGACCAGGTCTATGTCGCTGTGCGACTAGTATAGATCGTTGTTGTATTTTCGACTCCATTCCCCGTCGATAAAAATCACTCGAAGAATTTTTCTTTCAAAACAACCATCCGCCTTTGATAACGTTCATCTTAGTTGTCCATGAGAGGTCTTTGCTACTCAATTGCCTTCTCTGCCTAAAGAAACAGTGGTTGGCAAGAGTGATGATCTCGCTTGATCTCTGCACTGGTGTCATTTTTTTTTTGAATTTAAAGCGGAGCCAGACCCAGTCCTTCACTACTTCAAAATTGTAGCTGTCTGTTGTGACGTTATGTCCAAGTCGTCAATGTTGACTGTCCTTTTTTGGTGACAGCATATTTTATAATGCCCTCAATAACCGCTAAACCTATGTATTTTCGCCGCTTCTGTTCAATACTACCAAAAGCACCACTGATAGCCCTCTCCGTTCTTCCAATTACTTCAATTTCGCAGGGATGCCAAAACTAGGCATGGCTCCGTATAGCCACTTTAAAATCGATGAAAAGGCGGTGGGTATCGATTTGGAGTTCCTGGGCTTTTTCCAAGATCTCCCGCTAAGTGAATCTATGGTGAACTTTCCTGGCCTAAAACCACACTGATACGGACTAATCACATTGTGGACAAAAGATCGGGCCAACGATGCTGAGGTTCCATACGTCGGTCGGGCATACTTTCATTCGCTGCTTTAAATACCTTGGCAGTTAGACCGTCAGCTACTTTATTGCTTCACTTTGGTTGGGTGGACGGAATTGTTGAATGCGGTATTCTGTCTGACAGTGGAGTTTTGATCGTCACCACCATTTAATAGTCTGCAGAAGTGATCTTTCCAAATTCTCAGCACCAACTGTGACTCTATTACTAGATTTCCTTCCTCAGTTTCTTCAGATTACAAGTAATCAACAGTTTATGATTACGTTGTAATTGCAATTACTTAGTAATTACAGTGTACATGTAATTTTTATTACGTACAATTATTAATTAATTATTTATAAACATAAATACTCGTACATATAAATTTACAAACATTCAATTTACTACAGTATAGAGATGTGCCGGACATACGTATCCGTATCCGCGGATATACGTAATACGCCAAAATAAAATATCTGAATCTGTCTTTTTTGCTACGGATATTTTGTAAACAAAAAATGTCATACTCGAAGTTTTTATTGTAGACTTGCAATCATAATCGATATTATATACTCATATCTACACCTAATACCATTGCATATGGATATTAAAGTGATATTTTTACTTATACCTTTACCTACGAGGGCAACTATTGGTTTTCTGGAAATTTTCCATCTCGAGATTTTGATCAAATTACTATGATATGGTCGACTGCAGCCTTAACGGGTTAATGGATTTTCTTCAATCTTCATATCGATGATGAGTAGGGACAGAATTCGAAGAATCACAATCTAATTAATGGTGCTTTACTAATGGCCGATTTAAAAAAAATCGATTTTCTCGAAAACGGCTCCAGTGATTTTAATCAAATTTGACATTTAAGTTACAGTGATTATGTGCTATCGGATGACGTACTAAGGTTTTTCCAGAAAATTATTTTAACGGTACTATACATACAAGATTACGACTTACCAAGTCTCTGAGTGATTCAATTAAGCAACATATATGTACATATGTATATAGGTGCAAATACTTGCGACGCAATCGTGCACTTTATTTTCTTTTTGCCTCCCGTCGCCTAGGTTGCGTTTTCTCAATAAAGCCTAAGAGAAGAAATATTATGAGATGTGAAAGCAGTAAAAAAAAACAGTTTTCATTACTTATTTAGCTCTCTGACAATAGGGGCCGGTGATTACCATTAAATGCGCATTGTTTTACCGCATTTACGATGAGTTTGTTGGTAAGAAGGTGAAGAGATAACAATTCCATATACTAATCATTAATATTAGAAGTGCGGAGGGAAATGTAGGAATGACCAAAGAGGACCGCTATCATTGTTCTATGCGTATTTTAATTAGGGCATTTAGAAGAAGAAGAAGAAAGTAGAAAATGAGACCGATTAACACTGAGCAGGTTATTTATATTATTACAATGATAGGCAGAAATTGTGGTTTAATTACGTAGGGGTAGTTTTCTCGAAATGCAGGCTTTTGATTTTTAAGTGAACGACGATATCTTACTTTGTAATGCATATAATACAGAGTACCCCCTTTAGAGTGTGTCCAAATGTCGGTGATGTATTTATGGGCAATTCTAAGACTAAAACATAATAATGGTTGATTTGAATACGCATGTTTTTTTATGTACCCTTTTTCGGCATTGTTAGATTATCTTTGAAAGTCTGCATGATTTTTTATAGATTTTTGGTACCTATGGTAACACCTCCCAAAGCTTGATCGTCTGAAATGGAAACACCCTATATGTAGGCAGTTAGAAAAGAAAAAGTATACCACACAAAATAATTAGGGATATTTGTATACCTATACATGTTTATTTAATAATTTATTAAGAATAATCTCAACACTTACTTTACTTTAGATGGCGCTACAGTCCGAAGGGGACTTGGACCTCAACTAACATAACAATATGTATTACAATACACACTACTGAAAATAATTGAGTTTATCAAATATTCTCATTTTAATTACACCTAAAAGCGCAAGTATTGGTATCCTAAAAATGTTCGATCTAGAGATTTTAATGATCTCTCAGTTCTCCCTGTCTGTTTGTATGCCTGTCAGTATATATGGCCGACTGCAGCCTAAACGGCTGGAGGGGTTTTATTCAAACTTTTTATCTGGGGTTCATTTATAGAATTTTCATTCTAACCCCAATATTAACGGTATTTTACTAATGGCCAATTTTGATGAGATGGGTATACGCTCTCAGATGGTGTATCAAAGAATTGACTCGTTTCAGGTATGACTCTGGTGATTTCAAAATCGATATATTGTGTTCAGCGACAAGCTTGAAGACTTATCAGTGATCAATCTACACTATGCAACCCATTCTCTTTGTCTGGAAGTCGAACATATTCAACGAGATCCTGAATTCCCGGCAAAACTGTAACTTCAACAAATCAACAATTCATTATATCAGATTCAATCGGATCCCAATCACCTAACTGGCACTTCTTAGCTCCACTTGGCAATAAGTATTGGACCCTCTGTTCGTATCTGTCTATTGAACATCGACGGCATGAGCAGAGCAAAATGCGACCATCTCTGCCGTTTACTTAAAATGAATAAAATAAATGTGGCACTCCTCCGAGAAACATACTATAAGGACGAACAAAACTTCTTCCCCCTTCACCACCAACACTACGGCATTGCTAAGTACAATATATAAGTAAATTCTACCACAAAAAAAGCAAGCCTCGTAGAAACCAAGGACAGCGATAATCTGTTCCTGGTAGCCAATGACAAAGAAGCATTCTACTCAAGGAGGTGGCTTAAAAACTTCAACCCCGATCTGTGTTTTGCTACATCCGATTGCGGAGATAGATGACAACAAATATCTAGTCGAGTTCTACACGACATAGCCAACACCGCCCAATACTCCCAGATGCTAGCATAAAAATTTCAATAGTAAATTCCAACCATCGAGCACGATGGAATTTCAATAAAGCAAGATAGCAAGACTATGCTTTGGAGTTTGACTCTAATGTCTGATGGGTTTCTCTGACGCCCCATAGCTACGTAAGATTCGATGGCACCGAAGTCAGTACTGCGAAGAAATTTATTCCTCGCGGCTTTAGAAAAAATTACATTCCGGGTTGGGGCGAAGAAAGCGATAGGCTATATTAGGAATTCGCACAAAATGGTGACCAAGAAGTTGCAGAGGAACTCCTGTAATTCCTCGATAGATCGCGCTTAATTCGATGGAAGCAAAAAATGGAAAACTTGAACTGCACACATTCCAGCAGAAAAATCCGACAAAGCCCACACAAGGTCCATCAAGAAATATTTTATGGAACTTAGGGCGGCGACGGAAGGACAATTTGAACACTGTCGAGCCTTCTCAATTGCTGAACTAGAACCTGCCATTGCCAACTGAAAATCTGGGAAAGCTGCCCAGAATTTATCCAAAATTGTGGAAGAAACACAATAACCTATTATCCGGAATCCTACCTAAAGAGTTTAAAAAAATACAAAGTTAATTGCGATTTTAAAATCTGTAAAACCAGGCGACTGAGCTGATAGCTATCGACTCTCTTAAGCAATTACTATAGGATCCTAGAGCGTGTCATCTATAACAAGATAGTAGTTGTAAATGAAATAGTCCCAGTTGAACAGGATGGTTTCCGATCAGGTCACAGCTGCGCAGAGAAGGTCTGGTCATAGCCACCTATATCGTACATTGCTTCGAAAATATATTTAAAACCGGTGCTGTATTTCTGGCGCACAGGCATGATTTTTCAACTTTTGAGAGTAGTCTCATGTGTCAAAATAGCAAACCTATAAACAACATGCTCAGCAATCGGTCATTTCAAGTTTTCATAAAAGACAGTGCATTTAAGGCCAGACAACTCAACAATGGTCTAGTCCCACTGTTATTTAAACTGTACACCTATGATATTAACGATTGTCTGAAAATACGATACTTTTCTCGGAAATAAATGACGTAAATATGGGAAATTAAGGAACTTTTTTCCAAATTCCACTATGAGAATCGTTTAAAATTAATAAACGTACAATCACTAGAAAAACGCCGACATTCTCTGTGTACATCAGTTATTAGCAGGAAACATGGACAGCACTGCCCTGCTACAAATGATATCCCTCAACATCAACCCTCGCAATCCGAGATTTATTCTTCCGCCTTAATTTTCACTGCCCCAACTATGACTGTTACGAACCTATGTCTAGAATGCTGAGCATGACCAACTGTACTCTTCTCCCTCTCCTCCTTAGTTTTATAGTTTAGTTTTTGAGTTATCTTTAAGTTTTTTTTAGCTTAATACAGATTAAGTTAGGTTAATTTTGCTTTAAATTTATAGCTAAGCTTAAGTAAATAAATTAAAAAATGGTTGTTTCTCGTTTATGGCTCGATCGATATTGTCCAATATGAATATCTAAACAATATTTGATGTATGTACGCAAGGTTATAATAATATAATATATATGTTGAGTTGTGATTTTGTTGACCTATATAACTTATAACATACCTACCAAAGTTTTGAACAATTGTCAAACAATTTTTTTTGAATTTAAACGAGACATTTTTTTTTTAGTTTGAACGTAGTTTTTACAGTCAGACAACACATACATACATACATAGGTGCAAGTCGTGCACTTTATTTTTTAAGGTTTTACTGTCATCTCATCTAATATTCTTGTACTATTTTAGTCAAGTTCAAAAAGTAATATTTCACACTTCATTGACTTTATAATGCAATCAAAATAGTTAATTCTAGATTGACAACAATACGCTAATCAGTAATGCAAATTCACAAGACATGTACCTATTTTTCAAACTAAATGAAAGAGTACAGTAACCAAAATCATACTCCATTAAAATATATATTTATTTTACTATTAAGTCTAATAATAGACTGTATAGAGACAAAAAATCATATCCATCTCTAAATTATCCTATACAGTAATAATTCTCATTTGCATTGTATTCATTAGATGAAAATCATATACTACGAGTATGTGGACCATCTAACACAGTCGCGTTGTTATTGAGCAAATTTTAGGAAGTGATATGAAATTGGAATTAATATGTTTGTTTGGAAATGTGTGATTTATTATTGTAGGTGCGTTATTAAAGTGTGCGTCGCGACCCCCTTTCATAAATTATACTTAATTTAGCAATAAGACCGCGATTCTTCCCGCTACGTAATTTGAAATTTATTGTCATCCATCAGCGTATAGAATGGCGTGTGCAATTAATTGGGAGTGAATTTATAACTAGGGGTGTCCACTTTAAATATCACAAAATGGCTATAACTGTTAAAAGGTAAAAGATGCCGACAATTTTTTTTTTGTATTCAATTGAAAATATGGTAGGTGTAAGTAAATTCGTTTTTTAGTATTGTTTTTTTTTTTAAGGAAATTTCCAAATTCCAGAGCACTTGGATTCAATTTTCGGTCCATTGCACTATCAGGCAGAACACCTTTTGGTGTAGTGGTGGAAGAAACTTGGATTTTATTTGTTTTTCTTTTATGCTCGGGTGGCTGTGGTTGCTGTTCCCTGTCCAGGCTCGAACCTGCACAGTTCGGATCACAATCGAACATACTACCCGCTACACCGTGGACAAAAAACTTAGATACAAGGTCCCAACATTTTTTTTTCAGTTTTTGTCAGCTTTTCTAATTTGAAACTTTACATTTCAGATATTACTTCCAACAGATAATAAAGAGTACGACTGGGTCGCACGTACTTGCTCCATATGTGCTGTTCGTTTGTAAATTGTTCAAATTTCAGATTTAGGTGTCGGGTGTTAAGAATATGTAAAGACTGAGTTCTACTTTCCTTTACAGCTAATCGATGTCCTTTTCCGTAGGCATTTCTAAAACAAGTCAATCCATTTTTTTCTGTATTTATAGATAGGAAACTAAAGTGGGCATATAGTTTCTGACATTATTTAAAGCAACATGAGGTCTCGCATCACTAACTAGGACGATCGTGTCATCTGCATACAAAATAGCTCCGGGCTCGTTCGTAATCGGATCATTAAATAGAAAGTCTTGGAGAAATATATTGAATAACTTGGGTTCAAGTATAGATCCTTGGGAAACGCCCGAAAGGATCGGAAATTCATCAGATACTTCTAAACCAATGCAGGCGTTCCTTGAACTTAAAAAGTTAGCGATCACTCGAGTGATAGAAACAGGAAAGTTAAGATTAAACAACTTAAAAATCCGTCCCATATTCCAAATAGAATCAAAAGCCGCCTGTAGGTCTATGTCTAATGCAACAGTACATTTTCTCTGTCTCAGGTTATGTACTATCTTGTTGCATAGAAGTAAGGAAGCATGCTCCGTCCAATGCCCCTTTCTGAAACCAAACTGATTATTCGGAATGATACGAGTATTCATGTCCTCGCAAAAATTATCTAGGGCTTCTGCTAGAACACGCTCAAATAATTTTTATTGGAGAGCAATGAAATAGGACGAAATTCCTTTACATCCCTTATGCTTTTTTTTTAGCTATGGGTAAGATCTTTGACTTTTTCCAGACTATGGAAAAACAACCATTGTTTATGCATTGGTTTAAGTATAACCGAAAGTGTAATATCTAACGAATGCGGACATTTTCGCAGCACAAAATTTGTGCAATAACAGACGGCTTTCTGATACGCGAACACGCCACGTACAATTGTCCGTGCGAAAAGCAAGGAAATTCGAGATTAAGGCCACACACTTGCAACGATTGGCCTTGCGATTTGTTGATTGTCATGGCGAATGCGAGTCGAACGGGAAACAGAATGCGCTTAAATTCAAACGGCAAGACGGTCGGTATCATCGGAATTCTTGGAATGAGAACTTCCTCGCCTTTGAACTTGCCTTTGATTATGGTGGCTTGGTTGACGTTCGTGAGTTTCTTCACCGATCGGACACATCCAACGAATTCAAAAATTCAATTGGATAGTTTGTTGCTTCGTCATCATTTGTTACGGGATCAACCGATTTGAACGAATGCAGTGTGGCTGCGATTTGATTTTGAATAATGAAATTCAAATCATCGATATCCTTATTCTTCGCAGCTAATATCGCGCGATGTCGATGTTCCATTAGGCGCATCGAGAAAGAATATGCCGCCGTTTCCGTCGTCAACCGCCTTCATCAATGTGACGTACATGTTCTTTTCGTGTGGATTCAGCAGTGGGACTGTTTCTGTCAGAGCGTCTCGATTGAAATCTCATCATCAATGTGATGTACATGTTCTTTTGGTGTGGATTCAACAGTGGGACTGTTTCTGTCAGAGCGGCTCGATTGAAATCTCGCTCGTGCTGCAATTCTCGATTAAATGTATCGTTCATCGAGCGATTGCCAATTTACTTAACGGACTGCCGCACATGAGCAGACACATGTCTTCGATCAATATCAGCACCTCGTTGCGGATCTCATCGTTAATTTGAAGTTCGGGATTCGATGTCGTTCTTCGAACTCGATGCAAAATATCGTCAGCCATGTCGTCCTTGTATTTGTTCCACAAATTGAGTGCGTTCGATGGACACCCGTCTCGTATTTTTATTGCGAGCTCCAATGTTTGATCGTCTTATCGACGGCATTATTACACTGACACAGAAAAATCCTGAATGAAAAATGTCACAACCGTCAATCAATTACATTGAACACGAAAATTCAACACCAATCCATTGAATTTCACTTGGTCACTGAGTAAATACCTTTATTCACTTTGTTGATCACAGAACAAAATACTTTCGTCGATTTAAAAGTGAGAAAACAGCAATAATTTGCGCACTATATCGAGACATAACCACTCCATATCAATCGTCAATGTGGAAAGATCGAATATACTACTCCGCTGTCAAACGTGAGTCGGAGAGCGTAACACCATCTGTTGGCGATCCCATTTCCGTGAGGGACAAAGTTAGCCGATTGTCAATTCCGAAGTGTTTGTCATTCCTTAGAATCAATATTTTCTCCTTCCATACAAAATGGAATTTTCAGATATCGCCACCATCCACCCCTGAAAGAATGCGATGTTGGGTTTTCACGATCGTACGACTTTTCCGCCCGAAATTTCCAATTTCCGGCTCCGTAGTGTATTTACCTGGTTCAATACGTTAAAATCGGTGACTGTTTGCAGTACTCGGTTAGTCAAATTTTGGTCAAAATTAGGTGTTTTTTTTAAAGATATCTGTATGAATATACATCTTTGAAAGTATTAAGCTTAGACTAACTCTTGACCGTTATAATTGAGAACTTCTCACTATTTCGTTGATTATCTTACTTAAGCATTTTAAAATGTAATTAAGTTCTACATACTCCCGATTTACCCTATTAATATGACGGTGATAAATTCTTTTAAGTTTTCTCAGCCAGATGGATCGAATTTTTATAAGGTTATTAGTTTGTGCGGTTTAGATTTTGATTACAAGAGTCGCTTTGAATACAAGAAATAATTTTCCCATTCAACTCGTTTATCACATTATCTATATCAGAGTTAAAAATATTTCTTCCCATAGGAATGTTTAATTGTGTTAAACTAGAGTGGAGTTGGGTTCTAAATGCATCCCAATTAGTGTTTTTAAAAGAAATATAGTATTTTGGTGGTTTTAATATAGGAATAATGTTAAAGACATTTAACAAGCTCTCTATTCCGAAATGGTTAGAAGGTGTGGGGAATGTTTTACAGAATCCACCAGCATTTTGCATAGCATTCAATGAACAGGATACTGTAAAAAGATTCAAAACTGAAGAGGATCTGGGAAACGTCGGACTGTAAGTAACTATTAAACCAAGTTGAAGAAATGGACCATTATAAAACCAATTGTTTACTAATCTTCCATTTACATTGGTAGTTGTATCGCCCCAATTTGGATGCCTCGCGTTAAAATCGCCTCCAAGTATTACAACATCGAAAGTGTTTGCAATACTACACAGCCTATTAAACTTACAGGCAAGGTTTTGACCAGCTGACGATGGTATGTAAATACTTCCAATCAGTATTCGTTTCATTGCTCCCGTATGGTTCTGACAACTTAAAGAACCTAGACAAACTGTAAAATTGTCGCTTTGGAAAGGAACTTTATTCAGCTTCAATTTCTCACAAAGAACGATGGCAGTTTCTCTCCCATAATCATTTCTTATGATGTTATAGCCATTGAAAATAGGCCTACTTCTTTTTTTTTTAAAGCTGGTTTCTGAAAGGAAACAAATACCGGGTTTATGGCTTTTTAGAATATTAATCAGTGCAAGAGGCAATGGCAGAGGTCATTAATGCCATGGCATCTGAGGCCGTCACGATGGACGAGGAGATCTCGAAGGAGATGGAGGCGCATTTGCTTGCCAACCCCGAGCACACAGTCCAAACTGACACTGCGAAAGAGGAGATCCCCAAGAAAAGAGGCCTCTCCGAAGGTATGCTGAGGCTTAGGCTGTACAAAAAAGACGTACACCTGAAGCACATACTGGAGAAGAAAGGTATCCCCTCACTCTCCGACTTGGAGAAAGAAAAATTCGCCTGGGCCGTAGACATCATCAAGAAAGATGCCTTGACGAGACGGGGAATAAAAACAACGCAGCAGCTAGCTGCAAGGGTGTCATCGCTAAGATGAACCCTGTTAATAAATCTTCCAAGGTTGTTACACGCAAAGGGAGGCATGGAACCAAGCATCGAAGCCTCTGGGGTTGATCCGGGGAAAAAATCCAAAATCGCAGTCGCTAAGACGGGCAAGGGCAGAACACCAGCGCCATCGAAAACAAATAGAAAGGAGTTTACTTCCAAAAGGGAACGATCATAGGAAGAAACAAATAACCCACCTAAAATCAAAAGGGCCAACACAACGGTTCAGTTCAGCGGGGTACACGAAATGCTCTACAGCTTGATGTACTGAATATCGGTAAGCCCAACGGACAATATTTCTTCGAACGGTAGAAGTTTGAAAAGGCTGGTTAGCACATCATGCTATGCGTTTTATGCCAGCTGCTTCTGTTACTTCTGCTGCTCTTCTTAGCTTTTCTATTCTTCGCAGCTTATTTTGAAGAGTTGTTACAAAAATGAAAGACTGCGTGCTCTGTAGTTGCATTCCCCATGTTTTCGACTTATCCAATCTTGGATTGTCGGTATTAGCACAGATAATAAACTACCCAGATGCCGCACGCCCATATAAAAAAATGAAGCATATTTTTGTCCTGGCAGACAACGTCCTGGCAGACAGAGAGCTTTCAGAATAAGTACCACAAATAAAGCTTTTTCTTTTTCCTCACTCCGTTCGCTCGTGTGGGAAAAGTTCTTTTTCTCATCGTGTGTTGTGACATGGAAACGAACGAGGTGATGAAGTGTAACGGGGTATGTGGGAAGGGGCATGAAGATACATGACGGTGTGATTTCCATACCCCGTAGCAAAAGAATACATTTTCATGAATGGAAGTTTTGTAAACGCGTATGCGTTGTACATATATGAAGAGAAGGTTTGAGAGATTGTGCTCGAATATCAATCATTTAGATTTTCAGGTTAATTACTAACATACATATATATTACATACATATGCTAAAAAATTAAAAGGCATAAGAAAATTGTCTCCAAGGAAAAAATGTTATTGGAGAACGTATACGATTTTCCAACAACATCACTGGGGCAATCGATGAGTGGTGTCATTACTCGTATCATTTCGGTGATTTTTCGATGTCCAGTATTTGCACCACCGATAAAATGACTGGTGACTAAAAAGTGAGTAGAAAAAACAAATGTTCTGTGTTCTGATTTTTTCCCTTTTTTAAGAAGTTTAAGCTTTTTTTTAGTGAATTTCGTTTTCATATATCACTTCTTCCCATATGAATGAGACATCTGGGTAGTTTATTATCTTTGTTTATAGGTATGTCCATCTGCCTTTTGTTGTATTGGCCCAACGGGTTTGGTACATAGCTGCTAACGGCCTTTTCTTCCATTTTGATCATCTTGATGCCATTGGCATCGTGTTGATTCAGGGTTATTCTATTGTATATTCTAAACATCTCATCTACGAGGTTGTCGGTGGGAACTATTCCAGCTATAACAAAGGCGGTCTCATCTAAGATGGCTCGGAATCCACTGATTGTCCGAATCGAGTAGAGTCTAAATTTTGATGATAGTCTTCTTTTGGTCTCCTTCGTTCTTAGTGCTTGTACCCAGACTTGGGCGGCATATAACAGAACCGAGATGACAACTCCGGGGAGTAGTATCTTATACGCAATAGAGCTCCCTGTATTTGAAATGCTTTTTTTTTAATCAACGTGCGTTTTGAACCGCTGTTTGTTGTCTAGCATTACTCCAATGTATTTAGCTGCTTCTTTGGACCTGATTGTTTGGTTACCAACCTGAAAATCCACGAATTCTACTGTTTTTCGACTGGTTATAAGGACAGCTTCTGTTTTATGGTCGGCTAGTTCTAGTTCGGCAGAAATTAGCCAATCTCTTATCCAGGCAATATCTTCATTTGCAGCTGATTCGACTATACCGATCTGTTTAGCTACTGTCGCGGCGGCAATATCATCAGCGAATCCAATTATCGTTACTCCGTCGGGCAGCCTTAATCGTAAGACTTCATCGTACATGATGTTCCACAGTAGCGGTCCTAAAACCGATCCCTGTGCGACTCCCGTACTATTTTACCCCTTCATCGCTATTATTCCTCAGCTTTCTGTTTTTGAAATAGTTCGTCACTATACGCAGCAAGTAATATGGCGCATCCATCCTGGCGAGTGATCTTCTAATCAACGACCAGTTCGCAGAGTTAAATGTGTTTTTAACGTCCAGCGTTAACACTGCGAAGTACTGCTTTGCGCCGTTGAGCCATCATTCTGCTTCGATGGCATCTTCTGCGATATCAACTCTCTCTTATGGCATCAACTGTAAATCGCGCTTTTCTGAAGCCAAATTGGTGGTCTGAGAGAGCTTATTTCTCTTCTGCTACTTCGAGTAATCTATTAAAAATTATGTTCTCAATGATCTTTCCCATCAAGGATCTTTCCCAATAGGCATATTGGGCGATGGTTCTCCTGGAAGCTTATTTCCTTTTGATAGCAGGACCAAATGTTGTATTTTCCATTTTTTAGGAAAGGTTCCTTCTTCGAGACACTGCATTATAGTTATGAAGAGGTCTGGTCTCTTTTTTACGGCCGCTGTTAGTGCCTTATTTAGGATGCCGTCGGCCCTGGGCGCCTTATGGTCGCCTAGCAACTCTTCCATAGTAATTGATAGGGTATCCTCTGGTTTGACTTCTCTTATGTGTTGCACATAGTGGCTGGTCTTTGGGGGAAAAAGTGTTTTATTATGGATCTCAGAAATATTGGACATGTTATTGGAGGGATCCCACAACCCTCCAGTTTCGTCATCACTATTCTGTATACCAAGCCCTATGGATTAATGTCAGCTTCTTGAGAGAGACGTTTGAAGCATGCGGTTTTCTCCTTGTCTAAGGTTTTCTCGTCAGTCTAAAGTGTCCAGGCGTTGTTGAAAATCTGTTATCCTTCTCGATCATTGGACATTTCGTCAGGCTTGTAGACGTTTTCTTCAAAGTATCCTTATTTCCTCGTTCCATCAGTAACATGGTGATGCCTCCCTGCTATTTGTCCTTCTAGGCATTGATGCATCGCATGCTGTGGTGACGGTGCCTGTAAGGCGATGCGCGAGTATCTCCGCTGTTCCACTTAGAGTTAAATCACCGTTCAGCATCTCTTCGAAAGTGTCCTTTTCGAAACATCTTGTTGCGATAAAACTTGGCAGCACTAGTTTGGCACACGTCAGGACTGACATCCCATGTCAGCTGATAGATGTCAGCACAAGTCTGCAACTTCATTTCCTCTTTCATTTTAACTTTGGAGTTGGGAAAAACAGGACGGAGTCCAAACACTAATGTGAGAATTACTATTGAATTTGTATATTATAATATTTTTGTATGTATAACATTTACTTTTGAAATAAAGATTTCAGTATACGAGAACACTCGTTGGATACTTGGAATACGTGTTTTGCCTACAGCCGTCCGACTTCTCAACACATCTGTCATTCCATTTTGGGTCCATAAGTTTTGGGACCTGGGCTGGTTTCTTTTCTTTGATCTCTATTGTATTATTATCACCTGATGATCGCTGTGTGAGTATTCCTCACTTACCCTCCACTCAATTGTTCTCAGGATGGAGTTGCTCGCAACGCAAGGGTTGTGTCAATAATTGAACCTACTCCAGCCTTCCGGTAAGTATTTGCTCGGCCCTTATTAACAATGCTTATCGCTACGGGAGGGAATGTTTACAGTAAGGCCTGCCGCTGGTGTTGGTAAGTCGCCTCCTATAACCACTGGGGCTCTCTGGAGTGCATCCGCTGTTAGATTGTTCAGTTGATGCTCGTTTGCAGCTATAGAAATGGATCCCATTTATTTTCGCTCGTACGAAGTCTTCTGTTTGGTCATTTATTTCTTGGCAGGCGTGGAGTCCGCATATCCATATTGCCGTTTGATTTGCTTTATCGCAGATGAGGTAGATTCCGTATCTTGTTGTTTAGGATGTTTGATATTATTATTTGATGGTCTTTATTGTATTTTCTGATTTTGTCTCTAAACTGAGAATCTTGATGTCACGATGTGCGTTTTCATTAGAAATATACCAGGATGCATTGACAGTGGTACGGAGTATATTCGATTGTAATCGCTTTATAATGTCAATATTTGATTTGGCGGCGGTTCCCCATATTTGGATGCCATGAGTCAACATTGGTTGAATTATAGTTTTATATATTCAGAGTCTATTTTGAGTCAAGAGTTTAGAGTTTTTTCCTAGAAGCCAGTACAGTTGTCTAATTCTATTTTTAATTTGGTTGTATTTTTGAATTATGTGTGGTTTCCATGTCAATGTATTGTCTATTAATATGCTAGATATTTTGCTGAATTATCAAGAATAAGTTCATTACTGTTTAGGGTGATGGTTTGTGAGTTGAAGTTCCTTTTTGTGGTGTATATTAGAGATCTGCAATGAATGTCTTGAAACCAGTTCCAAGACATTCGTTTTATTTCAAGTACACTTTATTATTGTACTCACTGTTTAAAAATTAAAATGAATGAATCATTTGATTACTATATGAGTGATCATTATAACCATTTTCAACGAAACTCTTAGTGCAGTGTACTCGTAAATACACTGAGTACACTGAATGCACTGAGTACATCAAATATTCATTTACTTTCTTCTTTTGCAAACCAAAGACGAACTTCTCAAATGTCAGAATAACGGGAAGTGGCGATTAGGAAAAGGAGAGGCAATTGAAAAAGGTAAAATAAAGTAATTGAATTTAAATTCTTTTTTAATCATTTCCTTATAAAAGTTCTTTCAGACTGTAAAAATATAATTTGATTAATCAAAACTGGGTCGGATCCAATTGGACAACGTTTTTGTGAAATTAATATTCTGTCTGAAGAAAAGATGCGTTCAGAAGCAGTACTACTTACTGGCGTAGATAATATTTTGCAGCTAATTTTAAACCACCATTCCAAAACATTAAAATCTTCATGAAAAATCACGCCTACGTTTTCATATGCGAGTAGTTCGTTGTTAATTTTATCGTTAGAAGTGCCAATTTCTACCGGTAGAATAAAGTCTGCAAACAAATCTTTACCATCTGATACAAGGCAATCCAACTCTTCATTTAGCAATCGTTCAAAGACTTGAGCTTCGTGTAGTATTTTTTTAATGTTACGTGAAACTGTTGTAGAGTGTGGTAATAATTTATCAATGCCAATATCTTCACCGTATTTTGCACCAATGGATATTTAAAATTAAACGAAAATTTCATAAACCACAATCTCTTATAATATTAAACAGTCGGCAATTTTCTATTATCCAGTCTGTTACCAACAATACATTTTTTTTTTCTTATTTCTTTATTAATTTCTAGAAAATATATACCTAGAACTAGATAAGAGCAATAAATCAGCTGCACTCTTTCTTGATCTTACTTTTCTTACTCTTGATCTTTGACTTAGGAAATAACAAGTTACTATTGAAAATTCTATACAGATATGGTTTTAGAAGTAATATTCTTAAGTGATTCTCATCGTTCCTTCAAAATAGAAAACAAATTGTACAGGTAAACTCAACTTTGAGTGAGACATTGTCAAGTCCATGTGTCGGTGTTCCTCAAGGATCAGTTCTCTCTTATGCTGCTCCTTCAGTAGTTAATATGAGGCAAAAGATGAACTCAGATTTGACTCTACTGAATAATTGGTTTACTCAGCATCAGATGTCGCTAAGCAGTAAATCGAAAGTTATGTGTTTTTCTCAATATGACATAAACGGAGTTGGTTATCATGGTGCTAATTGTGACTCTGTAAACTGCAATGATGATTGCATGTTTTTGGAATCCGTCTCTCAATTCTAATATTTAGGTGTCACCTTAGATTCCAATTTGAATTGGAAACCACATATAAACAATGTTAAAAAAGTTGTGTATATAGCAATGAATAAGATATTTCATCTACGAAATTTAGTACCCTCTAATCTACTTCTTTCCATCTACTATGCACTGGTTAATTCCCGCTTAGAATGTGGTATTGCTTGTTGGGGCAGCGCATTCGTTAGTAACTTAGAACTTCTTATAATAGCGCAAAAGAAGATAATTAGGGTAATGATGTTTAAACCGCGATGGGAGCCATCACTTCCCTTATTCCAATCCGCCAGTATTTTGCCACTCAGGTATCTATATGTCTTCAAGGTATTGCGATTGTTCTACTTACGGGGTGGTTGCTCTAACTTCAGGGGAAACGAAACCTATTCGCTGAGATATGCAACCACTCTAATAGTTCCAAGAGTTCGGACCGAACATTATAGACGTTTTGCTACTATAATAGCTCCATTTATTTTCAACAAACTGCCCTTAGATATATGCAAACAAGTTGAATGTAAATCGAGATTCCTTAGGAGTCTGAGAAATTGGTTGCTGTTCAGATCGGATGTAGAAATGTTGATGCAAGTAATAATCTAATCATTACCCAATTTTTCTTTTTGAAAACTGTTTGCTTTTAAATTCTTGCCTAATAGCTCAACTACTCATCAATCTTTTTGCCTTATTTTTTCGCCCAAGTTCGCCTTCTCAAAATTTCTATCTCAAAATTTTTGGTCTCTTTACTTATGAAATAAAAATATTTTTTCTCTTTTTTTTTTACTCGGTGCGGCTTCTCATAACATTGAAGTATATATTAAAATATTAATGCACTCAAAACTGGTATTTTATACCACAGAGTGTATACTAGATAATATTTCAACAAAATAATTGCATAATTCATGTGTATATCTTGATGCAAAAGTGTTAATTAAGGCTAAATTATATATGAATAATTTTACTCTAGATAGAAATATGAATTTTGTGAAATTGAAATGTAAAAAAAAAAAAAACATTTTTGCCTTGATAGCTGAATTGTTCAGCAAACCTGGCCCTTGAAACATCGGAGTCTTTTGTTAAATCCTAGTTAAATATTAAACGTTCGTATAAACAAAACCTTTCTATAAAAGAAAAAAAAATAACTTACATTATTAGTTTCCATTTTATTATTTTACATTAACTTTTTTGATAAATTTATATTTTATTTTCCTTTTTTGCACTGTACTATGTTTGTACTAAAATGACCAAAGCTAGAAACCAACTAGACTATTATTATTAGAGTACTCATTGTATTCTGTGTATTTTTTACAGTTAACATTGCATATGATTTGCTCCATCATGCCAGTTCAAGCACCCAGCGCAGGAGAGATAAAAAAAAACACAGTGCATTCATTTTGCTATCAGGTGACCAACTATTGTACAGTAACTGTCTCTCCTAGCGTTGTACTCTATTTTAGTGTACACTTGGTTGAATAATTGCAATGAATGAAGTGCACTGAAGTACTGTACAAGTTTAGAAAGAACAAATGAATGCATTCATGCAGGCCTCTAGTATGAATTGAACCGTTTTTTCCTCATTCATTTTTATTCCCCATTTATCAAACCAGCCTGTTGTTTTGTCCAGTATTTTTTTTTTACCTGCTTTGGTAAAAGACTTAATGGTCTGTATGAAGAAGATTTTGTAGCATCTTTTTCAGGTTTTGGGATAGCGATTAGTTTCGAAACTTTTCATACTTTTAGGTAGTAATTTGGCCATAAGAAGGTATTAAAAACATTTCTAAGATAGGTTGCAGCTAAGTCTGGTAATTGTTTTGATATTTGTCCTGTTACTAAATCATTTGTTTAATGTCGTATTCGTTAATGTATTGTAACATAATGTAGCATAATAACTACGCCCTCGAACAGGCAACAAATTCCGAAGTGTCTTTTCATTGCTTTCTTTTGAGGTTCGTGTCTGAAATTAGTCACCACAGCTCGGATAATATCGCGGATAAAAGAGAACAAGAGAGAATTATAACTGCACGAAATGATTGTCATCTTGGAATTATTATATCAGAATTTTTCTTGCTCCAGTGGTCGAAGAATTTGCTAGAAGTTTCTGGCTATCAGAAACTTCTGCTATATAAGGACAGATGGCGATCAAAAAAAAAGACAGTGATTTTTAAACTGTGGCGAAGAGATTAGAAAAGTGATAATAGGCGAAGTTGTAATTTTGTGATAAATTGAAAGTTGAGAGTTAACAAGAAGGAGTAATTACTTTGGATTTGTGAATTAAGTAATAGAAAGGAGATAAAGTGATTTGAGAGGAAAGAGACATTGTAAGAAAAGAATTGCGAAGGATAGTACAGTGTGAACCTGAATTGTTCTATAGACTAGAAAATAAAGAAATAAATTTCACAGAATATTGTTTTATCTACTCGAGCCGTAGCTCGCATACTACATTGGTGTCAGAAGCTGGGATAAAACTTATTCTGTGAATAACTATTTCCGTGGTGTGAAATTGCACAAACAAAAAAAAAAAAAAAAAAAAAAAAACGATTTCTGTGTTGAGTTAATTAGTTGCGCAAAATGGGTCGCAAATTGGGAAAACTAACTATAACTCAACTAAAGGCAGAACTCAGTAAGCGGAACCTCGACACAACTGGGGGAAAAGATGCCCTGCTGATTCGTCTGGAAGAAGCAGTAACGCAGGAAGGTGAAAATCCGCACGACGTAGAGTTTGACGTGGAAGAGGAACCAGCAAGTACAGCAGCCGACCCGGGTATAACAAGTCTGCTCCTGCAACTTAAGTTAGTCATGGACGAACAAAAGAAAGCAATAGAAGACCAAAGGAATTCTATAGAACTTAAGCTGGACGAACAAAAGAAAGCAATGGACGAACAAAAGAATTCTCTAGATGCTCTGGAAAGTAAACTTGATGAGCAAAACAAGAACTTGGAATCCAAATTCGAAGTGATCGAAGAGAAAATCGAGAAGGTCGAGACGCAACTCGAAAAAGTCGAAATTAGATTCGATGAAAATTTTGAGAAACATGAAACTCAGTTCGGGAAGATAGAGACTCAATTTGAAAAAGTGGATACGAAATTCGAGATAGTAGGAAAGCAAGTCGAAAATCTTGCTAAGGAGCTCAGCAACGTGAAGAGACAGAAAGCACGGGAATATTCCACTGACGGTCTGAGAAGAAAGGAGATGCAGCCTCCTATCTTCGATGGTCAAACATCATGGCCAATTTATAAGAGGCAATTCGAAGCGGCCGCAATGACCAATAGCTGGGACGATGAAGAGAAGTCTATTGCACTCACGCTTGCACTGAGGGGTCCAGCTGCGGAGCTCTTGCAGACCATCCCGGAAGATAAACAGCAGAACTACGACTCTCTGGTTCAGGCTATCGAGATGCGGTTTGGGGATGAACACATGCAGCAGGTGTACAGGGTTCAGCTGCGTAGTCGAGTCCAGAAAAGGGGGGAAACGCTCCAACAGTTGCAAGCGGATATAGAGCGACTAGCCCATCTTTCATACCCTAAAGCCGGTGAGGAGCTTATCAACGAAATGGCGGTGGAAGCTTTTATTCAGGCCATAGAGGACAGACAACTGCAAATGGCTGTAAGGATGGCTGAAAAGCGAACACTCCCCGAGGCATTGGCATTCGCTTTGTCAATGAAGGCTGCGGACCAAGCATACCAGGGAATACACCGTGTCAGGGAAATGTCCGTCGTGGAATGCTCATGCCAGAGAACAGCCGTCAAAGCTCGCGGAAGTCAAATCCGTTGCTGGAATTGCAACCAAACCGGACACCTACAACGGCAGTGCAGAAGTGCACCTAGACGAGGAAATTGTCCACATTGCGGAAGTAGGAGAAGCAGAGAGGAAGCATCCTGTCGGTCAGACTTCCCAAAACCAGCAGTCGGGAGATGCGTAAGGACCAACTTCGCGGGGCAGAAGTTGGTTACTGGAATCGAGGCCCCCAGGACCACCATTCAAGTTTCGCAAACCAAACGGGGTAACAAGAGCCTGACAGTGGAGGCACTAATCAACGAGAAGAAGTGCGTAGCCACCATCGACACAGGTGCCACTGCCTCCATTGTAAGAAGAGATATCGTCAAAAGCTCCTGGCTGCACAACACCAACAGCTACTGCCTGAAGACTGCAACAGGGGAAATGGCGAAGGTATTTGGAGAAGTTCGTCTTACGATTACTCTGGCAGGACTGACGTTCTCCCATGCGTTTCTGGTGGCAGATATATGCGACGAGTGCATCATCGGAGTAGACTTCATGAAAGCAAATGAAGTAATCTTGGACATCGGGATGCAAGTACTGAGGTATCGAAATGTGGAGATTCCGATGGTGTACGGAAATGAGAATGCCGTAACTCTCAGGACAGTCATCAGCAAAGACGAAGTTTTGCCGCCGTCTTCAGAGACAATCATTTGGACAAAGCTGGAAGGTGATCTTGGGAGCCACCGATTCTACATAGTAGAACCAGACCCAGAGAAGAATTCTCAAGACTACATCGTGGGAAAGACGTTAGTCGAACCAAAGAACACCATGGTTCCAGTGAGGGTTTTGAACGCAAGACCACACACTGTAAAACTAAGGCGAGGGGATGTGACTGGAAAATGCACGCCGATTACCGCCGTCGCAACAATATCTGAACGTGATGCTCCAAAACCTCTCCCATCACCTTGGACAGCGGAAACGAGAGAGACGATTCTCCAGTCCAGTGAGCTGAATCAGGAGCAGCGAACTATGGCAGAGAATCTTATCAATGAGTACGCTGATGTATTTGCCTCACAGGACGGAGAATACGGCCGAACACACCTGGTACAACATCGAATAGACACTGGTGATACTAGACCAATTCGTCAGCCTGCTAGGCGCCTTCCATTGGCAAAGCAGACAGAAGTTGCAGAGATGGTGTCGGCAATGGAGAAAGAAGGTCTGATTGAAAGTTCCAAAAGTCCGTGGGCATCACCGGTTGTACTGGTAAAGAAGAAAGATGGCAGCACGCGGTTCTGCGTGGACTATCGGCAGCTCAATTACGTCACCAAGAAAGACAGCTATCCGCTGCCACGGATTGACGACACGCTAGACACACTATCAGGAGCCCGATGGTTTTCCACTCTCGACTTGAAGAGTGGCTACTGGCAGGTACAGATCCATCCAGAAGACCGGGAGAAAACCGCCTTCACCACAGGAAATGGGCTATGGCAATTCACGGTAATGCCATTCGGGCTGTGCAATGCTCCGGCGACTTTCGAGCGATTGATGGAATGTGTCCTGCAAGGGTTAACATGGAAAACCTGTTTGGTATACTTGGATGATGTCATCGTCGTAGGAAAAACGTTTGCGCAACACCGAGACAATCTAAGGGATGTATTTCAAAGGCTTCGAAGTGCCCACCTGAAGCTCAACCCAAGAAGTGCGCCCTGTTTAGAGCGGAAGTCAAGTACCTGGGACACATAATTTCAGCGAAAGGAGTGAGAACCGATCCGGAGAAGGTCGAAGCGGTGAAAAACTGGCCAGTCCCCAAAGACAAACACCAACTAAGGAGCTTCCTGGGCCTAGCCACCTACTACAGACGGTTCGTGAAGGATTTTGCCGGGATCGCAAAGAACCTGCACCAGTTGACGGAAAAGGGAAAACAATTCAAATGGTCAATTGAGTGCGAGAAGAGCTTCAAGGCACTTAAACAACGGCTATGCGATGCCCCGATACTGGCTTACCCCACTCCCGGGGAAACGTTCGTTGTGGATGCAGATGCTAGTAATGTCGGGGTAGGAGCCGTACTCTCCCAGGTGCATGACGGCCAAGAGAAGGTGGTTGCGTACTTCAGCAAGGTGCTCTCTAAGCCAGAAAGGAACTACTGCGTGACAAGGCGGGAACTTCTAGCTTTGATCTTGGCTACGAAGCATTTTCACAAATACCTCTACGGGAGGAAGTTCGTTCTTCGCACAGACCATGCAGCCTTAAAATGGCTATTACAGTTCAAGAGTCCTGAGGGTCAGGTCGCAAGATGGATCGAAAGGCTGCAAATCTACGACTACGAAATACAGCATCGTAAAGGAAAACTCCGCTCTAATGCGGATGCACTGTCCCGGAGACCATGCAGAACGGATTGTAAACATTGTGCGCGTCAGGAAGAACGGGAGCTGGTTTCCATCCAAAGAATGAGAGCCGAACCTATCGCCGGCTGGAGCGTAGATGAGATCCGGAACGCTCAGAAGGAAGACCCGGATATCGAGCCGATTCTGGCCTGGAAGGAGAACATGGAGAAACCGGATCATCAGGACATCTCTCACAGAAGCCCGACCTTAAAGGCATATTTTGCGCAGTGGGACTCCCTCCATGTCCAAGAAGGTGTTCTGAGAAGAAAATGGGAATCCTCCGACGGAAAGTCGTTTGTAATGCAGCTTGTCGTACCACGGACGAGGGTCAAGGAGGTGTTACAGGAAATGCATGGCGGGGCGACCGGAGGCCACTTGGGAGTGAATAAGACGTTAGAAAAGGTACGAGAACGTTTTTATTGGTTAAAAGCGAAGGAAGATATCGAAGACTGGTGCAGAAAATGCGACGTGTGTGCAGCTAGCAAGGGTCCGAGAATCAAAACTCGAGGTAAGATGCACCAATACAACGTGGGAGCACCTTTCGAACGAATCGCCATTGACATCGCAGGGCCCTTTCCGGAAACCGACAATGGTAATCGGTATATCCTCGTAGTGATGGACTACTTCAGTAAGTGGCCGGAAGCGTTTCCGATCCCTAACCAGGAAGCCAGAACCGTGGCGGAGCAGATCGTCTACAATTGGGTTAGCAGATTCGGTGTGCCCTTGGAATTGCATTCTGACCAAGGGCGGAACTTCGAGTCAAGAATCTTCCAAGAGATGTGTCAACTACTCGGAATCAAAAAGACAAGGACAACCCCGCTTCATCCACAGTCGGACGGTATGGTGGAGCGTTTCAATAGGACTTTGGACGAACATCTCTCGAAGGTCGTAGGTGACTACCAACGGGATTGGGACCGGCAGATTCCCTTGTTTTTGATGGCCTATAGAAGTGCCGTGCATAGCACTACTCGACATACGCCGTTCGAAATCTTATTTGGTGGAATAGCTCGTTTACCCAGTGAGGTGAAATTTGGATCTCCTACCAATGAGCCCAGAAATGAAGAAGAGTACGTGGCGGACCTGAGGGAAAGGCTTAGGGACATACACCAAAGGACCAGAAGCCAGATTAAGATGACGAGCGACCGCATGAAGACCAGGTATGATGCCAAGGCAACAACGTCAGGATTCCAGGAAGGAGATCTAGTGTGGCTGTATAATCCCCATCGCCAAAAGGGGAAATCACCTAAGTTGCAGCAGAACTGGGAGGGTCCCTACAGCATAATAGCCCGCATCAACGATGTTGTCTACCGCATCCAGCGAGGACCAAGGGCCAAAATGAAAGTGGTTCATGTGGACCGACTGAGTCGATACAATGGCCGAAGTGAGGACACACTTGTTCGGGACGAACAAGTCTAAGAGGAGGGCAGTGTAACATAATGTAGCATAATAACTACGCCCTCGAACAGGCAACAAATTCCGAAGTGTCTTTTCATTGCTTTCTTTTGAGGTTCGTGTCTGAAATTAGTCACCACAGCTCGGATAATATCGCGGATAAAAGAGAACAAGAGAGAATTATAACTGCACGAAATGATTGTCATCTTGGAATTATTATATCAGAATTTTTCTTGCTCCAGTGGTCGAAGAATTTGCTAGAAGTTTCTGGCTATCAGAAACTTCTGCTATATAAGGACAGATGGCGATCAAAAAAAAGACAGTGATTTTTAAACTGTGGCGAAGAGATTAGAAAAGTGATAATAGGCGAAGTTGTAATTTTGTGATAAATTGAAAGTTGAGAGTTAACAAGAAGGAGTAATTACTTTGGATTTGTGAATTAAGTAATAGAAAGGAGATAAAGTGATTTGAGAGGAAAGAGACATTGTAAGAAAAGAATTGCGAAGGATAGTACAGTGTGAACCTGAATTGTTCTATAGACTAGAAAATAAAGAAATAAATTTCACAGAATATTGTTTTATCTACTCGAGCCGTAGCTCGCATACTACAGTATTAATGTTTGGGAGTGGAATATTTTGTCCATTTATGGTATTAGTGAATGTTAATTTGAAATAGTCTGCTAGTGTGAGTCGTTCACAGACTTTTATAGTGCGCAGACGTATTTCGGCTTTTCGTTTAAAATCGTAGTGTTTTAAAGGAAAATATTAAACAGTGAAATTCCAAGTGGCGAGTTAGCCTAGAGGCAGTGGTGGTGAACTGTCAACCCAGAGACTTGGGTTGAATTCCCGAACAGGGAAAATTTCAATTTAGACTTTTTGTATTATTTACACAAAAATAGTGAATAAAATCTGATAAATAATAAGAAACAGGCGTTGGATAGTGAGCGGTCCGCGCTCCCATTAGCGAGACCAGCTGATAACAAAGTATCAGCCGATGAGGCAGTGACATCAGGCCACCAGGCAACAGTGGCTGCAGATCGTACGTCGAAGAGGAGAAGGAAGTTAAAACCGTCTCCCAATTTGGTTAAGCGTCCCTCCACATCAGCTTCAGCTGTACAGCTGCCAGGTGGAGTGAGGGAAGGGGCGCCGAGCGCAAAAACAGCGGCAGCAGCAGAAAAGAAGCGACTAAGGTCGGATGACTCAGTCGACTTCCCGTACATCTCCGACGGCGGGGAAGGCCGCTACGATAACAATTGCTTCGCAGTTCTGATGAAGAAGTTCTAAGTCTGACTAGCAGCATCAGACAGCTAGAGCAGAGGGTGCTTGCCATTAAAGCCAAACAAATGGTAAGAAGAGAAAGGGAGCGGCAGCTAGAGCTCCAGCGACCTTCCGAACAACAACGGAAGCAGCCAGAAGGCCAGCTGCAACAACAACAAATGCAGCCGCAAATACAGCAGCAGAAGCAGCAGCAAGAACAACAGCAGCCGAATAAGCAGCAACAAAAACAGCAGCAGAAAACGCTGCAACAGCAGCAGCAGTAGAAACAACAGCAACAACCGCAAAAGCAGCATAAAAAACAGCAGCAGAAATAGCAGCAGCAGCAGAAACAACAGCAACCGCAGCAACAACCACAACAGAACACTACTACGAAGACTAGGGTGCCGCCAATTAATACCTACAAGGTGGAGTTTAAGGCAATAATATATTGTAACATCGTCTAAAAGTATGCAACAATAATGTAGAATAATAACTACGCTCCTACAGCCCATTCCAAACTGTACTTTCATTCGAGGTTCGCAATAGCTGACAATGCCACGGATAAAGAGAGAATTATAACTGGAAGAAATGATTGTCATCTTGGAATTATTTCCAGTGGTCGAAGAATTTGCTAGAAGTTTCTGGCTATCTGAAACTTCTGCTATATAAGGACAGATGGCGATCAATAGGAAAGACAGTGATTTTTAAACTGTGGCGAAGAGATTAGAAAAGTGATACTAGGCGAAGTTGTAATTTTGTGATAAATTGAAAGTTGAGAGTGAACAAGAAAAAGTAATTAGTTTGGATTTGTAAATTAAGTAATTGAAAGGAGATAAAGTGATTTGAGAGGAAAGAGACTTTGTAAGAAAAGAATTTGCGAAGAATAGTATAGTGTGAACTTGAATTGTTCTATAGAGTAGAAAATAAAGAAATAAATTTCACAGAATATCGTTTTATCTACTCGAGCCGTAGCCTGCATATTACATTGGTGTCAGAAGCTGGGATAAAACTTATTCTGTGAATAACTATTTCCGTGGTGTGAAATTGCACAAGAAAAAAAAAAAAAAAAAAAAAAAACGATTTCTGCGTTGAGTTAATTAGTTGCGCAAAATGGGTCGCAAGTTGGGAAAACTAACTATAATTCAACTAAAGGCAGAACTCAGTAAGCGGAATCTCGACACAACTGGGGGAAAAGATGCCCTACTGATTCGTCTGGAAGAAGCAGTAACGCAGGAAGGTGAAAATCCGCATGACATAGAGTTTGACGTGGAAGAGGAACCAGCAAGTACAGTAGCCGACCCGGGTATAACAAGTCTACTCCTGCAACTTAAGTTAGTCATGGACGAACAAAAGAAAGCAATAGAAGATCAAAGTCATAAGCTCGATGACCAAAGGAATTCTCTAGAACTTAAGTTGGATGAACAAAAGAAAGCAATGGATGAACAAAAGAAAGCAATGGACGAACAAAAGAAAGCAATGGACGAACAAAAGAATTCTCTAGATGCTCTGGAAAGTAAACTTGATGAGCAAAACAAGAACTTGGAATCCAAATTCGAAGTGATCGAAGAGAAAATCGAGAAGATCGAGACGCAACTCGAAAAAGTCGAAACTAGATTCGATGAAAACTTTGAGAAGCATGAAACTCAGTTCGGGAAAATAGAGACTCAGTTCGAAAAAGTAGAAAAACAAGTCGAAAATCTTACTAAGGAACTCAGCAACGTGAAGAGACAGAAAGCACGGGAATATTCCACCGACGGTCTGAGAAGAAAGGAGATGCAGCCTCCTATCTTCGATGGTCAAACATCATGGCCAATTTATAAAAGGCAATTCGAAGCGGCCGCAATGACCAATAGCTGGGACGATGAAGAGAAGTCCATTGCACTCACACTTGCACTGAGGGGTCCAGCTGCGGAGCTCTTGCAGACCATCCCGGAAGATAAACAGCAGAACTACGACTCTCTGGTTCAGGCTATCGAAATGCGGTTTGGGGATGAACACATGCAGCAGGTGTACAGGGTTCAGCTGCGTAGTCGAGTCCAAAAAAGGGGGGAAACGCTCCAACAGTTGCAAGCGGATATAGAGCGACTAGCCCATCTTTCATACCCTAAAGCCGGTGAGGAGCTTATCAACGAAATGGCGGTGGAAGCTTTTATTCAGGCCATAGAGGACAGACAACTGCAAATGGCTGTAAGGATGGCTGAAAAGCGAACACTCCCCGAGGCATTGGCATTCGCTTTGTCAATGAAGGCTGCGGACCAAGCATACCAGGGAATACACCGTGTCAGGGAAATGTCCGTCGTGGAATGCTCATGCCAGAGAACAGCCGTCATGGATGAAGACAGAGCTCGCGGAAGTCAAATCCGTTGCTGGAATTGCAACCAAACCGGACACCTACAACGGCAGTGCAGAAGTGCACCTAGACGAGGAAATTGTCCACATTGCGGAAGTAGGAGAAGCAGAGAGGAAGCATCCTGTCGGTCAGACTTCCCAAAACCAGCAGTCGGGGGATGCGTAAGGACCAACTTCGCGGGGCAGAAGTTGGTTACTGGAATCGAGGCCCCCAGGACCACCATTCAAGTTTCGCAAACCAAACGGGGTAACAAGAGCCTGACAGTGGAGGCACTAATCAACAAGAAGAAGTGCGTAGCCACCATCGACACAGGTGCCACCGCCTCCATTGTAAGAAGAGATATCGTCAAAGGCTCCTGGCTGCACAACACCAACAGCTACTGCCTGAAGACTGCCACAGGGGAAATGGCGAAGGTATTTGGAGAAGTTCGTCTTACGATTACTCTGGCAGGACTGACGTTCGCCCATGCGTTTCTGGTGGCAGATATATGCGACGAGTGCATCATCGGAATAGACTTCATGAAAGCAAATGAAGTAATCTTGGACATCGGGATGCAAGTACTGAGGTATCGAAATGTGGAGATTCCGATGGTGTACGGAAACGAGAATGCCGTAACTCTCAGGACAGTCATCAGCAAAGACGAAGTTTTGCCGCCGTCTTCAGAGACAATCATTTGGACGAAGCTGGAAGGTGATCTTGGGAGCCACCGATTCTACATAGTAGAACCAGACCCGGAGAAGAATTCTCAAGACTACATCGTGGGAAAGACGTTAGTCGAACCAAAGAACACCATGGTTCCAGTGAGAGTTTTGAACGCAAGACCACACACTGTCAAACTAAGGCGAGGGGAGGTGACTGTAAAATGCACGCCGATTACCGCCGTCGCAACAATATCTGAACGTGGTCCTCCAAAACCTCTCCCATCACCTTGGACAGCGGAAACGAGAGAGACGATTCTCCAGTCCAGTGAGCTGAATCAGGAGCAGCGAACTATGGCAGAGAATCTTATCAATGAGTACGCTGATGTATTTGCCTCACAGGACGGAGAATACGGCCGAACACACCTGGTACAACATCGAATAGACACTGGTGATACCAGACCAATTCGTCAGCCTGCTAGGCGCCTTCCATTGGCAAAGCAGACAGAAGTTGCAGAGATGGTGTCGGCAATGGAGAAAGAAGGTCTGATTGAAAGTTCCAAAAGTCCGTGGGCATCACCGGTTGTACTGGTTAAGAAGAAAGATGGCAGCACGCGGTTCTGCGTGGAGTATCGGCAGCTCAATTACGTCACCAAGAAAGACAGCTACCCTCTGCCACGGATTGACGACACGCTAGACACACTATCAGGAGCCCGATGGTTTTCCACTCTCGACTTGAAGAGTGGCTACTGGCAGGTACAGATCCATCCAGAAGACCGGGAGAAAACCGCCTTCACCGCAGGAAATGGGCTATGGCAATTCACGGTAATGCCATTCGGGCTGTGCAATGCTCCGGCGACTTTCGAGCGATTGATGGAATGTGTCCTGCAAGGGTTAACATGGAAAACCTGTTTGGTATACTTGGATGATGTCATCGTCGTAGGAAAATCGTTTGCGCAACACCGAGACAATCTAAGGGATGTGTTTCAAAGGCTTCGAAGTGCCCACCTGAAGCTCAACCCCAAGAAGTGCGCCCTGTTTAGAGCGGAAGTCAAGTACTTGGGGCACATAATTTCAGCGAAAGGAGTGAGAACCGATCCAGAGAAGGTCGAAGCGGTGAAAAACTGGCCAGTCCCCAAGGATAAACACCAACTAAGGAGCTTCCTGGGCCTAGCCACCTACTACAGACGGTTCGTGAAGGATTTTGCCGGGATCGCAAAGAACCTGCACCAGTTGACGGAAAAGGGAAAACAATTCAAATGGACAATTGAGTGCGAGAAGAGCTTCAAGGCACTTAAACAACGGCTATGCGATGCCCCGGTACTGGCTTACCCCACTCCCGGGGAAACGTTCATTGTGGATGCAGATGCTAGTAATGTTGGGGTAGGAGCCGTACTCTCCCAGGTGCATGACGGCCAAGAGAAGGTGGTTGCGTACTTCAGCAAGGTGCTCTCTAAGCCAGAAAGGAACTACTGCGTGACAAGGAGAGAACTTCTAGCTTTGATCTTGGCTACGAAGCATTTTCACAAATACCTCTACGGGAGGAAGTTCGTTCTTCGCACAGACCATGCAGCCTTAAAATGGCTATTACAGTTCAAGAGTCCTGAGGGTCAGGTCGCAAGATGGATCGAAAGGCTGCAAATCTACGACTACGAAATACAGCATCGTAAAGGAAAACTCCACTCTAATGCGGATGCACTGTCCCGGAGACCATGCAGAACGGATTGTAAACATTGTGCGCGTCAGGAAGAACGGGAGCTGGTTTCCATCCAAAGAATGAGAGCCGAACCTATCGCCGGCTGGAGCGTAGATGAGATCCGGAACGCTCAGAAGGAAGACCCGGATATCGAGCCGATTCTGGCCTGGAAGGAGAACATGGAGAAACCGGATCATCAGGACATCTCTCACAGAAGCCCGACCTTAAAGGCATATTTTGCGCAGTGGGACTCCCTCCATGTCCAAGAAGGTGTTCTGAGAAGAAAATGGGAATCCTCCGACGGAAAGTCGTTTGTAATGCAGCTTGTAGTACCGCGGACGAGGGTCAAGGAGGTGTTACAGGAAATGCATGGCGGGGCGTCCGGAGGCCACTTGGGAGTGAATAAGACGCTAGAAAAGGTACGAGAACGTTTTTATTGGTTAAAAGCGAAGGAAGATATCGAAGACTGGTGCAGAGAATGCGACGTGTGTGCAGCTAGTAAGGGTCCGAGAACCAAAACTCGAGGTAAGATGCACCAATACAACGTGGGAGCACCTTTCGAACGAATCGCCATTGATATCGCAGGGCCCTTTCCGGAAACCGACAATGGTAATCGGTATATACTCGTAGTGATGGACTACTTCAGTAAGTGGCCGGAAGCGTTTCCGATCCCTAACCAGGAAGCCAGAACCGTGGCGGAGCAGATCGTCTACAATTGGGTTAGCAGATTCGGTGTGCCCTTGGAATTGCATTCTGACCAAGGGAGGAACTTCGAGTCAAGAATCTTCCAAGAGATGTGTCAACTACTCGGAATCAAAAAGACAAGGACAACCCCGCTTCATCCACAGTCGGACGGTATGGTGGAGCGTTTCAATAGGACTTTGGACGAACATCTCTCGAAGGTCGTAGGTGACTACCAACGGGATTGGGACCGGCAGATTCCCTTGTTTTTGATGGCCTATAGAAGTGCCGTGCATAGCACTACTCGACATACGCCGTTCGAAATCTTATTTGGTGGAATAGCTCGTTTACCCAGTGAGGTGAAATTTGGATCTCCTACCAATGAGCCCAGAAATGAAGAAGAGTACGTGGCGGACCTTAGGGAAAGGCTTAGGGACATACACCAAAGGACCAGAAGCCAGATTAAGATAACGAGCGACCGCATGAAGACCAGGTATGATGCCAAGGCAACAACGTCAGGATTCCAGGAAGGAGATCTAGTGTGGCTGTATAATCCCCATCGCCAAAAGGGGAAATCACCTAAATTGCAGCGGAACTGGGAGGGTCCATACAGAATAGTAACCCGCATCAACGATGTTGTCTACCGCATCCAGCGAGGACCAAGGGCCAAAATGAAAGTGGTTCATGTGGACCGACTGAGTCGATACAATGGCCGAAGTGAGGACGCACTTGTTCGGGACGAACAAGTCTAAGAGGGGGGCAGTGTAACATCGTCTAAAAGTATGCAACAATAATGTAGAATAATAACTACGCTCCTACAGCCCATTCCAAACTGTACTTTCATTCGAGGTTCGCAATAGCTGAGAATGCCACGGATAAAGAGAGAATTATAACTGGAAGAAATGATTGTCATCTTGGAATTATTTCCAGTGGTCGAAGAATTTGCTAGAAGTTTCTGGCTATCTGAAACTTCTGCTATATAAGGACAGATGGCGATCAATAGGAAAGACAGTGATTTTTAAACTGTGGCGAAGAGATTAGAAAAGTGATACTAGGCGAAGTTGTAATTTTGTGATAAATTGAAAGTTGAGAGTGAACAAGAAAAAGTAATTAGTTTGGATTTGTAAATTAAGTAATTGAAAGGAGATAAAGTGATTTGAGAGGAAAGAGACTTTGTAAGAAAAGAATTTGCGAAGAATAGTATAGTGTGAACTTGAATTGTTCTATAGAGTAGAAAATAAAGAAATAAATTTCACAGAATATCGTTTTATCTACTCGAGCCGTAGCCTGCATATTACAATATTGTAATATGCGAGCTACGGCTCGAGTAGATAAAACAATTATTCTGTGAAATTATTTCTTTATTTTCTAGTCTATAGAACAATTCAGGTTCACACTATACTATTCTTCGCAATCCTTTTCTTACAAGGTCTCTGTCCTCTCAAATCACTTTATCTCCTTTCAATTACTTAATTCACAAATCCAAACTAATTACTTCTTCTTGTTAAATCTCAACTTTCAATTTATCACAAAATTACAACTTCGCCCATTATCACTTTTCTAATCTCTTCGCCACAGTTTAAGAACTACTGCCCCTTTCTCAATCGCCATCTGTCCTTATATAGCAGAAGTTTCTGATAGCCAGAAACTTCTAGCAAATTCTTCGACCACTGGAACAAGAGAAATTCTGATGTAATAATTCTTGCAGTTATAATTCCCTTTTATCCCTGATATTATCCGTCTCTTTCGTTGACATGAGCTGTGGAGACTTCATCCCAGACACGAACCTCGAATGAAACGACAGTTCGAACCAAAATTCTGCCAGAATGAAAAGTCACTTCGGAATTTGTTGCATAGTCGTAGGAGCGTAGTTATTATTATGCTACAATATTATTAAAAGATTAATACAATGGAAGAATATAAAAAATTAAAGAATTACTTAGGGACATGACGACGGAGTTCTTCTCCTTCACCCCGAAGGGGGAAAAGCGGCAAACAATGCTGCTGAGGGAAACGCTCCTTGCGCTGCTTAAAGAGAAAGAGTACAACGAGCTCGAATTTGTAGGGGTCAAGCCATTCACCACAGCTAAGGCAAAAAGAGAGAAGCGGAAACTGCCGTTATTCCTAGTTCAGCTTTCACCCAATAGCAAACTGGATGGTCTAAGGAGTATTAAAGTCCTAGACCACCAGGTTGTCGCATGGGAAAAATTAAGAAGGAGCGAAAATAATTTACAATGTGTTCGCTGCCAAAGGTTCGGTCACGCCGCGTCGAACTGCGAAATGCAGCCTCGATGTGTAAAGTGCGGAAAGAACCAGAAAGCAGAGGAATGCACACTGGGTAAGGATGGAGTGGCAGATAAGAGCCAGCTCTCGTGTGCTTTATGCAGGAACTCGGGACACACCGCAAACTATCGGGGTTGTCCTAAGTTCCAGTACATTAAGAAAGTAAATCTGGTTCGTCAGGAGAAGGTCGTAGTAAAACGTCCACCTGCTCCAATTCAAACACAATCCGTGACTCCCCAAGTGACCTACTCCTAAATAGCGGCAGGTCGGGGAAACGCGGAACAGAAAGGACCGAAGGTTGCTTCTCAGGCCCCAGCGCCTAGAGCACCGGAGGCTCAAACTGACTTGCTGGCCATCTGTCTCTCTATCCAAGGGAAGATGGAGCAGCTTCAACGTCAGGTACAGGAGCAGGCGAAGCGGGTGGACCAGATCTACGCACTTCTGCCGAGCCTAACGCACCTCCAGTCGTAATGGGTACAAACATGGAGGAGCAACCCTTGAAGATCCTTGCGGTGAATATGTATTCACTGATTAGGATCGAGCGAAGAGCCGTATTGTTTAAGTTGCTAGAAAACCAAACCCCTGATGTGCTTATGGTTAGCGAAACAAAGCTATCCCAGAACCACAAATGGGGCACAATAAATGCAATATTGTCAGAAGAGACCGTCCCAACTCCACACCAGGAGGAGGTGTTGCGATCTTCATACGCAAACAACTGCATTTCTGGTGGCTAGCCGAAAGAGAGGAAACTCCTTCGTCGTTTCCCCCTAATCCAGGGTAGCCTGTTTGAGGTTTAAAGTTGGCTGTTCATATACTAAGTTTTATTTTTTTTATGTATTGTAGCATAATAATAACTACGCCCCCTAAAAATATGACGCAACAAATTCCGAAGTGACTTCATTCTGGCAGAATTTTGGTTCGTACTGTCCTTTCATTCGAGGTTCGTGTCTGGGACGAAGTCTCCACAGCTCATGTCAACGAAAGAGACGAATAATATCAGGGATAAAAGGGAATTATAACTGCAAGAATTATTTCTCTTATTCCAGTGGTCGAAGAATTTGCTAGAAGTTTCTGGCTATCAGAAACTTCTGCTATATAAGGACAGATGGCGGTCAAAAAAAAGACACAGTTGGTTTAGAACCGTGGCGAAGAGATTGGAAAAGTGATAATGGGCGAAGTTGTAATTTGGTGATAAATTGAAAGTTGAGAGTGAACAAGAAAAAGTAATTAGTTTGGATTTGTGAATTAAGTAATTGAAAGGAGATAAAGTGATTTGAGAGGAAAGAGACATTGTAAGAAAAGAATTTGCGAAGAATAGTATAGTGTGAACTTGAATTGTTCTATAGAGTAGAAAATAAAGAAATAATTTCACAGAATAATTGTTTTATCTACTCGAGCCGTAGCTCGCATATTACATTGGTGTCAGAAGTGGGATAAAACTTATTCTGTGAATAACTATTTCCGTGGTGTGAAATTGCACAAACAAAAAAAAAAAAAAAAAAAAAAAAAAAACGATTTCTGTGTTGAGTTAATTAGTTGCGCAAAATGGGTCGCAAATTGGGAAAACTAACTATAACTCAACTAAAGGCAGAACTCAGTAAGCGGAACCTCGACACAACTGGGGGAAAAGATGCCCTGCTGATTCGTCTGGAAGAAGCAGTAACGCAGGAAGGTGAAAATCCGCACGACGTAGAGTTTGACGTGGAAGAGGAACCAGCAAGTACAGCAGCCGACCCGGGTATAACAAGTCTGCTCCTGCAACTTAAGTTAGTCATGGACGAACAA
The DNA here is from genome assembly GCA_963082735.1 of Pocota personata. Lineage (NCBI taxonomy): Eukaryota > Metazoa > Arthropoda > Insecta > Diptera > Syrphidae > Pocota > Pocota personata. The sequence goes on along the minus strand of OY720429.1, from coordinate 176,962,296 downwards.
AAGAAAGCAATAGAAGACCAAAGGAATTCTATAGAACTTAAGCTGGACGAACAAAAGAAAGCAATGGACGAACAAAAGAATTCTCTAGAACTTAAGCTGGATGAACAAAAGAAAGCGATGGACGAACAAAAGAAAGCAATGGGCGACCAAAGGAATTCTCTAGAACTTAAGCTGGACGAACAAAAGAAAGCAATGGACGAACAAAAGAAAGCAATGGACGAACAAAAGAAAGCAATGGACGAACAAAAGAATTCTCTAGATGCTCTGGAAAGTAAACTTGATGAGCAAAACAAGAACTTGGAATCCAAATTCGAAGTGATCGAAGAGAAAATCGAGAAGGTCGAGACGCAACTCGAAAAAGTCGAAATTAGATTCGATGAAAATTTTGAGAAACATGAAACTCAGTTCGGGAAGATAGAGACTCAATTTGAAAAAGTGGATACGAAATTCGAGATAGTAGGAAAGCAAGTCGAAAATCTTGCTAAGGAGCTCAGCAACGTGAAGAGACAGAAAGCACGGGAATATTCCACTGACGGTCTGAGAAGAAAGGAGATGCAGCCTCCTATCTTCGATGGTCAAACATCATGGCCAATTTATAAGAGGCAATTCGAAGCGGCCGCAATGACCAATAGCTGGGACGATGAAGAGAAGTCTATTGCACTCACGCTTGCACTGAGGGGTCCAGCTGCGGAGCTCTTGCAGACCATCCCGGAAGATAAACAGCAGAACTACGACTCTCTGGTTCAGGCTATCGAGATGCGGTTTGGGGATGAACACATGCAGCAGGTGTACAGGGTTCAGCTGCGTAGTCGAGTCCAGAAAAGGGGGGAAACGCTCCAACAGTTGCAAGCGGATATAGAGCGACTAGCCCATCTTTCATACCCTAAAGCCGGTGAGGAGCTTATCAACGAAATGGCGGTGGAAGCTTTTATTCAGGCCATAGAGGACAGACAACTGCAAATGGCTGTAAGGATGGCTGAAAAGCGAACACTCCCCGAGGCATTGGCATTCGCTTTGTCAATGAAGGCTGCGGAGCAAGCATACCAGGGAATACACCGTGTCAGGGAAATGTCCGTCGTGGAATGCTCATGCCAGAGAACAGCCGTCATGGATGAAGACAGAGCTCGCGGAAGTCAAATCCGTTGCTGGAATTGCAACCAAACCGGACACCTACAACGGCAGTGCAGAAGTGCACCTAGACGAGGAAATTGTCCACATTGCGGAAGTAGGAGAAGCAGAGAGGAAGCATCCTGTCGGTCAGACTTCCCAAAACCAGCAGTCGGGGGATGCGTAAGGACCAACTTCGCGGGGCAGAAGTTGGTTACTGGAATCGAGGCCCCCAGGACCACCATTCAAGTTTCGCAAACCAAACGGGGTAACAAGAGCCTGACAGTGGAGGCACTAATCAACAAGAAGAAGTGCGTAGCCACCATCGACACAGGTGCCACCGCCTCCATTGTAAGAAGAGATATCGTCAAAGGCTCCTGGCTGCACAACACCAACAGCTACTGCCTGAAGACTGCAACAGGGGAAATGGCGAAGGTATTTGGAGAAGTTCGTCTTACGATTACTCTGGCAGGACTGACGTTCGCCCATGCGTTTCTGGTGGCAGATATATGCGACGAGTGCATCATCGGAATAGACTTCATGAAAGCAAATGAAGTAATCTTGGACATCGGGATGCAAGTACTGAGGTATCGAAATGTGGAGATTCCGATGGTGTACGGAAATGAGAATGCCGTAACTCTCAGGACAGTCATCAGCAAAGACGAAGTTTTGCCGCCGTCTTCAGAGACAATCATTTGGACGAAGCTGGAAGGTGATCTTGGGAGCCACCGATTCTACATAGTAGAACCAGACCCAGAGAAGAATTCTCAAGACTACATCGTGGGAAAGACGTTAGTCGAACCAAAGAACACCATGGTTCCAGTGAGAGTTTTGAACGCAAGACCACACACTGTCAAACTAAGGCGAGGGGAGGTGACTGGAAAATGCACGCCGATTACCGCCGTCGCAACAATATCTGAACGTGATGCTCCAAAACCTCTCCCATCACCTTGGACAGCGGAAACGAGAGAGACGATTCTCCAGTCCAGTGAGCTGAATCAGGAGCAGCGAACTATGGCAGAGAATCTTATCAATGAGTACGCTGATGTATTTGCCTCACAGGACGGTGAATACGGCCGAACACACCTGGTAGAACATCGAATAGACACTGGTGATACTAGACCAATTCGTCAGCCTGCTAGGCGCCTTCCATTGGCAAAGCAGACAGAAGTTGCAGAGATGGTGTCGGCAATGGAGAAAGAAGGTCTGATTGAAAGTTCCAAAAGTCCGTGGGCATCACCGGTTGTACTGGTTAAGAAGAAAGATGGCAGCACGCGGTTCTGCGTGGACTATCGGCAGCTCAATTACGTCACCAAGAAAGACAGCTACCCTCTGCCACGGATTGACGACACGCTAGACACACTATCAGGAGCCCGATGGTTTTCCACTCTCGACTTGAAGAGTGGCTACTGGCAGGTACAGATCCATCCAGAAGACCGGGAGAAAACCGCCTTCACCGCAGGAAATGGGCTATGGCAATTCACGGTAATGCCATTCGGGCTGTGCAATGCTCCGGCGACTTTCGAGCGATTGATGGAATGTGTCCTGCAAGGGTTAACATGGAAAACCTGTTTGGTATACTTGGATGATGTCATCGTCGTAGGAAAAACGTTTGCGCAACACCGAGACAATCTAAGGGATGTATTTCAAAGGCTTCGAAGTGCCCACCTGAAGCTCAACCCCAAGAAGTGCGCCCTGTTTAGAGCGGAAGTCAAGTACCTGGGACACATAATTTCAGCGAAAGGAGTGAGAACCGATCCGGAGAAGGTCGAAGCGGTGAAAAACTGGCCAGTCCCCAAAGACAAACACCAACTAAGGAGCTTCCTGGGCCTAGCCACCTACTACAGACGGTTCGTGAAGGATTTTGCCGGGATCGCAAAGAACCTGCACCAGTTGACGGAAAAGGGAAAACAATTCAAATGGTCAATTGAGTGCGAGAAGAGCTTCAAGGCACTTAAACAACGGCTATGCGATGCCCCGATACTGGCTTACCCCACTCCCGGGGAAACGTTCGTTGTGGATGCAGATGCTAGTAATGTCGGGGTAGGAGCCGTACTCTCCCAGGTGCATGACGGCCAAGAGAAGGTGGTTGCGTACTTCAGCAAGGTGCTTTCTAAGCCAGAAAGGAACTACTGCGTGACAAGGCGGGAACTTCTAGCTTTGATCTTGGCTACGAAGCATTTTCACAAATACCTCTACGGGAGGAAGTTCGTTCTTCGCACAGACCATGCAGCCTTAAAATGGCTATTACAGTTCAAGAGTCCTGAGGGTCAGGTCGCAAGATGGATCGAAAGGCTGCAAATCTACGACTACGAAATACAGCATCGTAAAGGAAAACTCCACTCTAATGCGGATGCACTGTCCCGGAGACCATGCAGAACGGATTGTAAACATTGTGCGCGTCAGGAAGAACGGGAGCTGGTTTCCATCCAAAGAATGAGAGCCGAACCTATCGCCGGCTGGAGCGTAGATGAGATCCGGAACGCTCAGAAGGAAGACCCGGATATCGAGCCGATTCTGGCCTGGAAGGAGAACATGGAGAAACCGGATCATCAGGACATCTCTCACAGAAGCCCGACCTTAAAGGCATATTTTGCGCAGTGGGACTCCCTCCATGTCCAAGAAGGTGTTCTGAGAAGAAAATGGGAATCCTCCGACGGAAAGTCGTTTGTAATGCAGCTTGTCGTACCACGGACGAGGGTCAAGGAGGTGTTACAGGAAATGCATGGCGGGGCGACCGGAGGCCACTTGGGAGTGAATAAGACGCTAGAAAAGGTACGAGAACGTTTTTATTGGTTAAAAGCGAAGGAAGATATCGAAGACTGGTGCAGAAAATGCGACGTGTGTGCAGCTAGCAAGGGTCCGAGAATCAAAACTCGAGGTAAGATGCACCAATACAACGTGGGAGCACCTTTCGAACGAATCGCCATTGACATCGCAGGGCCCTTTCCGGAAACCGACAATGGTAATCGGTATATACTCGTAGTGATGGACTACTTCAGTAAGTGGCCGGAAGCGTTTCCGATCCCTAACCAGGAAGCCAGAACCGTGGCGGAGCAGATCGTCTACAATTGGGTTAGCAGATTCGGTGTGCCCTTGGAATTGCATTCTGACCAAGGGCGGAACTTCGAGTCAAGAATCTTCCAAGAGATGTGTCAACTACTCGGAATCAAAAAGACAAGGACAACCCCGCTTCATCCACAGTCGGACGGTATGGTGGAGCGTTTCAATAGGACTTTGGACGAACATCTCTCGAAGGTCGTAGGTGACTACCAACGGGATTGGGACCGGCAGATTCCCTTGTTTTTGATGGCCTATAGAAGTGCCGTGCATAGCACTACTCGACATACGCCGTTCGAAATCTTATTTGGTGGAATAGCTCGTTTACCCAGTGAGGTGAAATTTGGATCTCCTACCAATGAGCCCAGAAATGAAGAAGAGTACGTGGCGGACCTTAGGGAAAGGCTTAGGGACATACACCAAAGGACCAGAAGCCAGATTAAGATGACGAGCGACCGCATGAAGACCAGGTATGATGCCAAGGCAACAACGTCAGGATTCCAGGAAGGAGATCTGGTGTGGCTGTATAATCCCCATCGCCAAAAGGGGAAATCACCTAAATTACAGCGGAACTGGGAAGGTCCCTACAGAATAATAACCCGCATCAACGATGTTGTCTACCGCATCCAGCGAGGACCGAGGGCCAAAATGAAAGTGGTTCATGTGGACCGACTGAGTCGATACAATGGCCGAAATGAGGATGCACTTGTTCGGGACGAACATGTCTAAGAGGGGGGCAGTGTAGCATAATAATAACTACGCCCCCTAAAAATATGACGCAACAAATTCCGAAGTGACTTCATTCTGGCAGAATTTTGGTTCGTACTGTCCTTTCATTCGAGGTTCGTGTCTGGGACGAAGTCTCCACAGCTCATGTCAACGAAAGAGACGAATAATATCAGGGATAAAAGGGAATTATAACTGCAAGAATTATTTCTCTTATTCCAGTGGTCGAAGAATTTGCTAGAAGTTTCTGGCTATCAGAAACTTCTGCTATATAAGGACAGATGGCGGTCAAAAAAAAGACACAGTTGGTTTAGAACCGTGGCGAAGAGATTGGAAAAGTGATAATGGGCGAAGTTGTAATTTGGTGATAAATTGAAAGTTGAGAGTGAACAAGAAAAAGTAATTAGTTTGGATTTGTGAATTAAGTAATTGAAAGGAGATAAAGTGATTTGAGAGGAAAGAGACATTGTAAGAAAAGAATTTGCGAAGAATAGTATAGTGTGAACTTGAATTGTTCTATAGAGTAGAAAATAAAGAAATAATTTCACAGAATAATTGTTTTATCTACTCGAGCCGTAGCTCGCATATTACAGTATTTTTCTTAGTAAAAAGTAAAAATAAAATAATGAAATAAATAAAAAATGTATGTACGTTACGTCGAAAGACATAGTTTTAAGTATTAGGTTTAACTTAGAGCGCCCGCATAGGGTCAGTAAGTTAGAATAAGAATAGTTAAGTTAGTTAAGCTAGTTTTAAGCGTTTTGTCTAGCATATAAGTTAATAAATTGATTAATAAAAATGCACTAAAAATGAAAAATGAAAATGATAGTCTGCTAGTGTTTATCCAAGACCAAGTACCGTCGATTTTCATCAGAGGCGGTTGATGAAAAATCAGTTTTCTGAACGTCTGTTCATCTTCCAAAGCGAATAGTTTGTTGCTTAGGTTGCTGTAAGATTTGTCAAAAATATTTTAAAGAGTTTGTTATTATGTCATCTTAGGAGCTGTTTAAGTTCGTTAAATTATTTTTTGTAATTTGCTTTATCAAGTGGTGATCTGGTACATTGCCAAATTTTTCTAAGTCTTCGATTTTCTTTGATTTTTTGTTTTATTAATTTCGGTGTATAGGTAGATGATTCGTTAGGTTTAATTTAAGGCGTCGATTTTATTGCTGCTAAGTGTATTAAGTCATTGATGTATATTATAGCGCTTTCGATGAGAGAAATTTGCAGGTCAATTATCTTGCGAAAAGTATCCCAATTAGTTTTATAATTAGTTAGGAAAGAAGTAAAGCATCGATCTTTACTTTTAGTCAAGTAGGTATCTAACTATAACAGGAGAATGGTCAGAGGACAGATCAAGACAGGAATTTATCGTCAATTATTTAGATTATTTAGAATAAAGCAAGAAGGTGAGTACTCCACATTAAAAGATATAAAAGCTGGTGTACCCCAAGGAAGTGTATTAGGACCTCTCTTGTTCCTATTATACACCTACCACAAAATTAGGAAACTTCTGTTGCCACCTTTGCAGACGATACTGCTGTACTTGCTGTCGGTAATACAGTGCAAGGAGTTACTGGAAAACTGCAAATGGCAATATATGATATTTTTGAATGGACCAAAAATGGCAAATAAAATTAAATGAACTGAAGTCAGTTCATGTAAACTTTACAAATAATTATGTACAACACATACCTGTGTAGCTAAGTACTTAGGCATGACTCTTGACGCGAAATTGCGCTGGAAAGCTCATGTAAAGCAAAAGCATGACGAATTAAACATACGATATAAAAAAATGTATTGACTCTTAGGGAGGTATTCCTGTCGCTCGATTTCCAAAAATTACTGCTCTACAAGCAAGTATTAAAGCCAATATGGACATATGGCCTCCAGCTTTGGGGGTGCACAAGTAAGACAAACCTAGAAAGGATGCAAGGCTTCCAGAATAAAGTACTACGCAATATAGTTAATGCGCCATGGTACATACGTAACGTTGATCTACATAGAGATCTAAACAATGAAATAGTAGAGGACTAGGTCAGGAAGGTCGCAAGCAGACATGAAGTTAGACTTCGCAATCACATCAATTCAGAAGTAGTAGAACTACTTAATAATAACAATTTAGTTCGAAGATTAGGACGCGTAAAATAATAAAACTTTTGAACATGATCACACTAAAGAGTGAAACTACCTACATAATAAAAGCTTCTGTAATTTTCGCGCCTAATTTATTGTGGAACTTGAGTAAAATTGTAAAAGTTTCTGATAAGTTCTGTCACATCTTATAGGCAAACCTTTTACTAACCACTCTGCGCCTAAAATCAGACAATATAAAAGCTCTAAAATCGCTAACTACTAACTCGGATAAGTGTTGCCAGATCGCCCCCAGTGGGGCGAAAGAAAACCTCGTAACCCTTCGATAATGTTATAAAAATAATAGCGTCTAGCTTTTCGTGACATGTACAACCACAATAACAACTGCAACTAAAACTTGTTACTTTACCACCTCCGCGTCAACACATGCATCATCATATGCAACTATTAACACCTCAAATACAAGAACATCACCAATAACTAGTATTATAGATCCAAACATAAATTTGTCCTTGTGTAACCCTTCAACCGACCTTCAGAAAATGACCTCCATATCAAATAAACTGCAAAATATCGCAAAACAAAAAGGAAATAGAACTTCCCCGATCAAAACCAATGATGATCCCCAAACACAAAAAAAAATCAAATGAAAAAATCAGAGTAAATTGGATTCTTACTGGCTTAGTAAACTTATCGAAAAAAAGAAAACTCCTCCAATCGTTTCGATTTACTGTCCTTAGACGATGAACCCGATACCTTTGAAGACCAAGTACTTCCAAAACTACCAAACAATCAGCCCCGTAAAACTAACAAACCTCCGCCAATATATGTTCAAGGCGTTGAATGCATTAAGGCCCTAACCAATGCACTTAATAAAGTTGCAAATCAAAACTCCTCTATTATACTATTCTTCTATATAAAAACCATACAGCAAACTACAAAGGATGTTTCCCACCTCTTAGGAAAGAGGAACTTCCAAGTAAAGACGTATCTCATACACAGGACGTGCCTGTCATCGCCCCCAAAGCAGCAGTAAGTTTCGCAGAGCAGTCACCCAAAATCATCCACCTCGATCTCCTATCTTACAAAACAATATCCAAAATAATGATCAAGTCAACAACCCAAAATACGTTCAATCCCATGATAACAACGAACTCAAGAAATGATGAAACAACTCATAAGCCAAATGACTAACATGATGAACTTTATCACCTCACTGGTAATAAAATTAAAGGGACAATAATAATAATCTTAAAATCACTATATGGAATGCAAATGGATTCCACCAACACTACTTAGAACTGAAATAATTTATAAAGGACAACGAATCAGATATTACTGTTGATCACCGAAACCCACTTTACGGAAAAAAGTTTTCTGTGATTTCCAGGCTACAATATCTTTAACACTAATCACCCTAACGGAACAACAAACGGGGGTAGAGCAGTAATTATTAGAAAACAAATAAAATGCCTCGAACTCCAAAGTTATCATACGAACCATATACAATCGACATCAGGAAGGGAAAGAATCTACTGAACGCAATTAAAATCAATAACTGCAAGCATATAAGCACTGGCGAACCGACGTACTAGCCAACTGACACCAAGAAAACTCCTGACCTCATTGACTTCTGCATTACGAAAAACATCAGCCATGCCCTTATCAAAATCAAATCTATTCTTGATCTTTCCTCCAACCATTCTCCAATAATAATGGAATACACAACTCACCCTATCGATACATCAAAAGCTCCTCAACTGTACAACAGCAAGACGGACCACCGGAATGCGTTTCGTCAATTCATCAATTCAAACCTCCTGACTAGCATTCCACTCAAATCCGACCACGGCATCAAAAGATCTATTATATATTTTAATTACACGATAATAGAAGGAGCTTTCAAATCTATGCCAATAACTCAGAATATATCTGAAGACATCTTTACACCGCCAAACAAGAAAAAAGAACACTCCGGAAAAAATGGCAGGAAACCAGGTCACCTTTAGACAAAAATAAGCCATATTTTTATTAAATACTGTAATATGCGAGCTACGGCTCGAGTAGATAAAACGATATTCTGTGAAATTTATTTCTTTATTTTCTAGTAAGGTCTCTTTCCTCTCAAATCACTTTATCTCCTTTCAATTACTTAATTCACAAATCCAAACTAATTACTTCTTCTTGTTAACTCTCAACTTTCAATTTATCACACAATTATAACTTCTCCCATTATCACTTTTCCAATCTCTTCGCCACGGTTCTAAACCAACTACTTGGTCTGGATCGCCATCTGTCCTTATATAGCAGAAGTTTCTGATAGCCAGAAACTTCTAGCAAATTCTTCGACCACTGGAACAAAAAAAATTCTGATGTAATAATTCCAAGATGACAATCATTTCGTGCAGTTATAATTCTCTCTTGTTCTCTTTTATCCGTGATATTATCCGAGCTGTGGAGACTAATTTCAGACACGAACCTCAAATGAAAAGACACTTAGGAATTTGTTGCCCGTTCGAGGGCGTAGTTATTATGCTACATTATGTTACACTGCCCTCCTCTTAGACATGTTCGTCCCGAACAAGTGTGTCCTCACTTCGGCCATTGTATCGACTCAGTCGGTCCACATGAACCACTTTCATTTTGGCCCTTGGTCCTCGCTGGATGCGGTAGACAACATCGTTGATGCGGGTTATTATTCTGTAGGGACCCTCCCAGTTCTGCTGCAACTTAGGTGATTTCCCCTTTTGGCGATGGGGATTATACAGCCACACTAGATCTCCTTCCTGGAATCCTGACGTTGTTGCCTTGGCATCATACCTGGTCTTCATGCGGTCGCTTGTTATCTTAATCTGGCTTCTGGTCCTTTGGTGTATGTCCCTAAGCCTTTCCCTAAGGTCCGCCACGTACTCTTCTTCATTTCTGGGCTCATTGGTAGGAGATCCAAATTTCACCTCACTGGGTAAACGAGCTATTCCACCAAATAAGATTTCGAACGGCGTATGTCGAGTAGTGCTATGCACGGCACTTCTATAGGCCATCAAAAACAAGGGAATCTGCCGGTCCCAATCCCGTTAGTAGTCACCTACGACCTTCAAGAGATGTTCGTCCAAAGTCCTATTGAAACGCTCCACCATACCGTCCGACTGTGGATGAAGCGGGGTTGTCCTTGTCTTTTTGATTCCGAGTAGTTGACACATCTCTTGGAAGATTCTTGACTCGAAGTTCCGCCCTTGGTCAGAATGCAATTCCAAGGGCACACCGAATCTGCTAACCCAACTGTAGACGATCTACTACGCCACGGTTCTGGCTTCCTGGTTAGGGATCGGAAATGCTTCCGGCCACTTACTGAAGTAGTCCATTACTACGAGTATATACCGATTACCATTGTCGGTTTCCGAAAAGGGCCCTGCGATGTCAATGGCGATTCATTCGAAATGTGCTCCCACGTTGTATTGGTGCATCTTACCTCGAGTTTTGGTTCTCGGACCCTTGCTAGCTGCACACACGTCGTATTTTCTGCACCAGTCTTCGATATCTTCCTTCACTTTTAACCAATAAAAACGTTCTCGTACCTTTTCTAGCGTCTTATTCACTCCCAAGTGGCCTCCGGACGCCCCGCCATGCATCTCCTGTAACACCTCCTTGACCCTCGTCCGCGGCACGACAGGCTGCAGGTGGCTAGGCCCAGAAAGCTCCTTAGTTGGTGTTTGTCTTTGGGGACTGGCCAGTTTTTCACCGCTTCGACCTTCTCTGGATCGGTTCTCACTCCTTTCGCTGAAATTATGTGCCCCAGGTACTTGACTTCCGCTCTAAACAGGGCGCACTTCTTGGGGTTGAGCTTCAGGTGGGCACTTCGAAGCCTTTGAAACAGATTGTCTCGGTGTTGCGCAAACGTTTTTCCTACGACGATGACATCAGCCAAGTATACCAAACAGGTTTTCCATGTTAACCCTTGCAGGACGAATTGGTCAAGTATCACCAGTGTCTATTCGATGTTGTACCAGGTGTGTTCGGCCGTATTCTCCGTCCTGTGAGGCAAATACATCAGCGTACTCATTGATAAGATTCTCTGCCATAGTTCGCTGCTCCTGATTCAGCTCACTGGACTGGAGAATCGTCTCTCTCGTTTCCGCTGTCCAAGGTGATGGGAGAGGTTTTGAAGCATTACGTTCAGATATTGTTGCGACGGCGGTAATCGGCGTGCATTTTCCAGTCACCTCCCCTCGCCTTAGTTTGACAGTGTGTGGTCTTGCGTTCAAAACTCTTACTGGAACCATGGTGTTCTTTGGTTCGACTAACGTCTTTCCCACGATGTAGTCTTGAGAATTCTTCTCTGGGTCTGGTTCTACTATGTAGAATCGGTGGCTCCCAAGATCACCTTCCAGCTTCGTCCAAATGATTGTCTCTGAAGACGGCGGCAAAACTTCGTCTTTGCTGATGACTGTCCTGAGAGTTTCAGGACATCTCCACATTTCGATACCTCAGTACTTGCATCCCGATGTCCAAGATTACTTCATTTGCTTTCATGAAGTCTATTCCGATGATGCACTCGTCGCATATATCTGCCACCAGAAACGCATGGGAGAACGTCAGTCCCGCCAGAGTAATCGTAAGACGAACTTCTCCAAACACCTACGCCATTTCCCCTGTTGCAGTCTTCAGGCAGTAGCTGTTGGTGTTGTGCAGCCAGGAGCTTCTGACGATATCTCTTACAATGGAGGCAGTGGCACCTGTGTCGATGGTGGCTACGTACTTCTTCTTGTTGATTAGTGCCTCCACTGTCAGGCTCTTGTTACCCCGTTTGGTTTGCGAAACTTGAATGGTGGTCCTGGGGGCCTCGATTCCAGTAACCAACTTCTGCCCCGCGAAGTTGGTCCTTACGCATTTCCCGACTGCTGGTTTTGGGAAGTCTGACTGACAGGGTGCTTCCTCTCTGCTTCTCCTACTTCCACAATGTGGACAATTTCCTCGTCTAGGTGCACTTCTTCACTGCCGTTGTAGGTGTCCGGTTTGGTTGCAATTCCAGCAACGGATTTGACTTCCGCGAGCTTTGTCTTCATCCATGACGGCTGTTCTCTGGCATGAGCATTCCACGACGGACATTTCCCTGACACGGTGTATTCCCTGGTATGCTTGGTCTGCAGCCTTCATTGACAAAGCGAATGCCAATGCCTCGGGGAGTGTTCGCTTTTCAGCCATCCTTACGGCCATTTGCAGTTGTCTGTCCTCTATGGCCTGAATAAAAGCTTCCACCGCCATTTCGTTGATAAGCTCCTCACCGGCTTTAGGATATGAAAGATGGGCTAGTCGCTCTATATCCGCTTGGAACTGTTGGAGCGTTTCCCCCCTTTTCTGGACTCGACTACGCAGCTGAACCCTGTACACCTGCTGCATGTGTTCATCCCCAAACCGCATCTCGATAGCCTGAACCAGAGAGTCGTAGTTCTGCTGTTTATCTTCCGGGATGGTCTGCAAGAGTTCCGCAGCTAAACCCCTCAGTGCAAGCTTGAGTGCAATAGACTTCTCTTCATCGTCCCAGCTATTGGTCATTGCGGCCGCTTCGAATTGCCTCTTATAAATTGGCCATGATGTTTGACCATCGAAGATAGGAGGCTGCATCTCCTTTCTTTTCAGTCCGTCAGTGGAATATTCCCGTGCTTTCTGTCTCTTCACGTTGCTGAGCTCCTTAGCAAGATTTTCGACTTGCTTTTCTACTTTTTCAAACTGAGTCTCTATCTTCCCGAACTGAGTTTCATGCTTCTCAAAGTTTTCGTCGAATCTAGTTTCGACTTTTTCGACTTGCGTCTCGACTTTCTCGATTTTCTCTTCGATCGCTTCGAATTTGGATTCCAAGTTCTTGTTTTGCTCATCAAGTTTGCTTTCCAGAGCATCTAGAGAATTCTTTTGTTCGTCCAGCTTAAGTTCTAGAGAATTCTTTTGTTCGTCCATTGCTTTCTTTTGTTCGTCCACTGCTTTCTTTTGTTCGTCCATTGCTTTCTTTTGGTCGTCCAGCTTATGTTCTATAGAATTCCTTTGGTCTTCTATTGCTTTCTTTTGTTCGTCCATGACTGACTTAAGTTGCAGGAGTAGACTTGTTATACCCGGGTCGGCTGCTGTACTTGCTGGTTCCTCTTCCATGTCAAACTCTACGTCATGCGGATTTTTACTTTCCTGTGTTACTGCTTCTTCCAAACGAATCAGTAGGGCATCTTTCCCCCCAGTTGTGTTGAGGTTCCGCTTACTGAGTTCTGCCTTTAGTTGAGTTATAGTTAGTTTTCCCAATTTGCGCAACTAATTAACTCAACACAGAAATCGTTTTTTTTTTTTTTTTATTGTGCAATTTCACACCATGGAAATAGTTATTCACAGAATAAGTTTTATCCCACTTCTGACACCAATGTAATATGCGAGCTATGGCTCGAGTAGATAAAACAATATTCTGTGGAATTTATTTCTTTATTTTCTAGTAAGGTCTCTTTCCTCTCAAATCACTTTATCTCCTTTCAATTACTTAATTCACAAATCCAAACTAATTACTTCTTCTTGTTAACTCTCAACTTTCAATTTATCACACAATTACAACTTCTCCCATTATCACTTTTCCAATCTCTTCGCCACGGTTCTAAACCAACTACTTGGTCTGGATCGCCATCTGTCCTTATATAGCAGAAGTTTCTGATAGCCAGAAACTTCTAGCAAATTCTTCGACCACTGGAACAAAAAAAATTCTGATGTAATAATTCCAAGATGACAATCATTTCGTGCAGTTATAATTCTCTCTTGTTCTCTTTTATCCGTGATATTATCCGAGCTGTGGAGACTAATTTCAGACACGAACCTCAAATGAAAAGACACTTAGGAATTTGTTGCCTGTTCGAGAACGTAGTTATTATGCTACATTATGTTACAATACGATATGTATATTTAACCGTATAAAAAAGTAGTTATCAACATTTATTTATTTTCATTTATGTATCAATTATCAGCAATTATATATTATATAAAACATACATACATAACATCAGTCATAAGCATTATATAAAGTATCATAATCTCATAATGATAGATAATTCACCAGAATTAACAAAATGATTTTGCTGACAATGGTCACATAGTTCAACAATATTTCCTTCATATTGTAGCATAGGAATAACTACGCTCCTATGACTATGCAACCCATTTCGAAGTGTCTTTTGCATTCTGGCAGAATTTTGGTCCGAAGTGTCCTTTCATTCGAGGTTCGTGTCTGCGGTTTCCACAGTTCATGTCTACGAAAGAGACGGATAATATCACGGATGAGAGGGAATTATAACTGCAAGAATGATTGTCATCTTGGAATTATTACATCAGAATTTCTCTTGTTCCAGTGGTCGAAGAATTTGCTAGAAGTTTCTGGTTCTGGCGATTGAGAAGGGGCAGTAGTTTTTAAACTGTGGCGAAGAGATTAGAAAAGTGATAATGGGCGAAGTTGTAATTTTGTGATAAATTGAAAGTTGAGATTTAACAAGAAGAAGTAATTAGTTTGGATTTGTGAATTAAGTAATTGAAAGGAGATAAAGTGATTTAAGAGGACAGAGACCTTGTAAGAAAAGAATTGTGAAGAATAGTATAGTGTGAACCTGAATTGTTCTATAGACTAGAAAATAAAGAAATAATTTCACAGAATATTGTTTTATCTACTCGAGCCGTAGCTCGCATATTACAATATTGTTAAAGAATGTACTTAGTGTCGTAAGATAGATGTATATATGTACGTAAATCATGGAATTAAAAAAATTAGTTTGACGACTAGGGGCGATAATTGGAAGGATGACATTAAATCCTCCCTTCTCCGGGTGTTTTTAGTGGATTAAAGTTCCACACTATCGCAAAGTTCGCATACGATGTCTTTTGATGATCTTTCACCCAACTACAAGCAAAAATAAATTAAATTGTCGTAAATTATGATTATGGTTAATGTTCTTACTAATGCAAAAATCTATTAGGTCCGGTTTTTTCCTGATGTCAGTATACCAATAGGTGGGCTCCACAGAGTTTATGTATTTGCAATTCTTTTTAGTTAAGGCGTCCATAAGATGTTTCCCTTTTTTGTTATTTTATCTCGAACTCCATTCTGTATTTTCTGCATTGAAGTTTCCCCCCTTCAATAAACCATATGCCCATCGATTCTCGAATCTACAAACTTTTAAGACTCAAAATACTAAAAGATATCTAAATGATATATCATTGAAAACGAATGAAATTAAATTAGGTAAATGAAATATAACAGAAATTAGGTAAAAGTGGGTTAAGCAAAGAAAATTTAAATTTAGAATAATACGTAAACGTCAAATAAATTAATTAAAAGTGAATCAAGCAAGAATTGAATATCAATAAGTCATAAGAACGAAATAAATAAATTACAATTTTATTAAGATAATTAATTGGAAAAAGTATAAAAAAATATATATATACAAACTACAAATATATACAAACATATTTAACTAATTAATTATGCCACTATTACGATCAATAATCCTCCAAAGGAAGACCAATCCATTCTTATAAATGCCCCCATTCCATTTAATGACAGTGCTAATCATTCATTCTAATGCGCAAGATATTCAATTCGGACGTAGTCTGAAGTCTTATGAATTTTTCAGGGGATCCAGCAGAATTCAGTTCATAGAAAAAGGGTGTAGATCGTATTCTACAAATTTGCGAGTTCCTAAAAGGAATTCCAAAATATTCTGGAATTCTAAGCGTAATTGGCAATGCTGACATTGCCGTCTAGTCTTACAACATGCCTTTAGATTGATCATACATGTCACTATATCTTGTCATGCATTGTACAGACAAGCGTGACTTACTCTAGAGTTCAAATACAATCAATGGTCCAAGGCAGCAATACCATCCAAGGATTCTATCATTTTGCATATTCCCATTTGTCTTTAATTCTAAACAAGTTGTCATGTACAGATGTATAAAAGCACTGAATCCATGGATTTGCTGACACAAATATACTATATAGGGAAAAGGCCCTCGACACATTCATCAGAGGACTCAGAGGAGATTTTCCTCGACTACTTGGTATCAGGGAAAGTTGGTTTCGAAAATCGAAATCTTCGTGCTAGTCACTCCTATAATACTCACCAAACATTCCAGAAACCACTTCGGAACTCAGCGCCAACAGCACAACTGAGACCACTAAATAACCTTAACCCCATGTATCAAACAATCACTATGCCAATGGCGTGGTCAATATACAATCCTAGACCCATGTATAAGGCAAACCATGTGCCACAAGGACAAGCAGGGTCTTAATCTCTAGACTTACGCAAAACAATTTTTTACGTAATCAATGTCCAGTAAATTTCAATAGGAATTATAGTCAGTTTAATAATTTTCCCAAAGGCACCAGATTAATACGTAATATTTATTTTAAGCCCAATTTCAAACCATCCAATTTCTAATTCCCAAGCAATACAAGAAGACCTTTCTCAACAAAATGTTGATGTGGAACCAGCTCAAAAGGAATTGAGCACATATAATGAAACAATATTGTCAGAGGATAACACCTACAATTCCGAAACTACAGACTTTACGAATTTGAATTTTTTTTTTTTTTTTTTTGAATTTTTTCATTACCTTGTTTTGAATGCCGCACGAGGAGCAGAAAAATGCATATAGATAACCCTCTTTAGTAGATAAATCAATTAAAAGTGAACAATGTTTTTGTGCTAACTCCGCAGTAGGAAGCATTAATATCTTAGCCTTTTTGGTTTTCATAACACAAAAATTAAATTGTTCTCGCTACCTATCCTTAAAACGTTTAATGGAATTTTCCGACATGGGTTAAAACTATATGACAATTAAAAATCAAATTAGCATCCGTATAAAGCATAATGGAATAATAAGATCGTTTGGACCGTCTCTAAACTCAAAGCAGTACCAATTGCATACCAGAAATAAACAAAGTCCTGTCTTAGCCTGGAAAAAAATAACAGGTTCACAGTCTTAAACTTAAAAAGTGGTTTTCATCAAATTTCTCTAAAAGAATCACACATTCTATATTCTAAATTATAAATTTCTGAAGTCCTCGAACTTAAAATCCTCGATCCTTTATAGGATTAGCCGGCTATTGCCGCCCCTTTATAAGGGACTATGCAAATTTAGCAAAACTCCTTACAATTCTCTTGAGAGAAGGTTAAGGCAGAATATCTAAAAATGCATCTTACAAACATCCGACAACTATCAACCACTAACCTCTTGAATCGTTAAATAAAATAAAATATGTTCTCGTTTCGAAGGAAACAATTCTCCAATACCCTGACTTTAATAAAGAGTTTCAATTGACTGCAGATGCGCTATTGGCGCAACACATGTCCAATAAATAAACAAATCAGAGGAACATTATGCCGCGAATGAAAGGAGATGCTATCATTAATATGGTCCTTAAAATCTCTATGAAATTATCGATCAACCAGTTTTGTTAATTCCATGACCTACAATACATGCCAACAAATGTTCCTTCCAAGAACTCATCCCAATCGTCGAAGTACCAATTAACGGTTTTAAGAACCAAATTTTTCGCAACTTAGGCGAAATACCCAACCAAAAATTTAAAATCACTTTTCTCAGATATCATTGACATATCTTAACCGAAATGAACTCTAATAATGAAAATCTTTTATAAATTAAAAAAAAAAATCGTAAACCCATCCATAACTGAATAACTGAATAAAAACCTCAAGAACGAGTGATGGATATGATACAAGAATTACACCGTCAACATTTCAATATACATATTTAGAATCACATTTACGTAATTACAGGTAGAGGACATTCTCAATCAAAGCGACCAAGGAACAGTTTTAATTGAAAAGCATAATCGTGCTGACAGAAATACTCAAGAAAACCGCAATCTATGACACAAAAAATAAAAAGAATGTCAAACAATATTTACCGGGACAAGTAAATTACGTCAAAGTTAATAAAAAGCAGCGAACGAAACTTTCCACTAGTTTTAAAGAAGAAGTAAAAGCAAATAGAAATTCTACGGTTCTGACTGAAACCGGAAAAATTATCCATAAAATTCACATTCGTAATTGAAATTGTCATCAATTTGTTCAAGTCACAATTAAACAAACTTACGGAAATGATTCGCTCCTAATTAAAAGATACTCGAGGTGTTAGTTGCAGCCGATAAATCGACAGAATACTCATTGTAGAAAACAATTAAAAACCTTAAACGTCCTATTCAACACAAGCCACCAATTAAATTAAATAATTCATGGGCCAAAAGCAACTCTGAGAAAGCAGAAATATTCGCCGAGTATCTGACAAATATATTTGAACCCAATGAAAGTCAACACGAAGTAATATGGCCGGAAATCGAACAACTATCCGTGAAAATTCCTCCAGTTACTCCATTAGAAGTAGAAACAATTACACAAAAAGATCTCGAGAGGAAAAAGTCACCTGGCTATGATCATATATTACTGCTGAGCTATTACAACACCTATCGTCAAGAGCTACGATTAAATTGACGGTACTTCTAAATGCTTGTTTGCGGCTAAAGCGAAAGTTTCAGAAGTAATAATGATCCCAACGTCATCCTACAGCCCAATCTCCTAACTACCCATTTTGTCAAAAATATTCGAAAAGATACTGCTAAAGAGACTTAAACCATTTATAAACAGTGAAAATATGATTCCTTTTCATCAATTTGGCTTTAGAAACCAACATTCTACTAACGAGCAGATACATAGAATCACTGACATTATCGAAGCTGCTCTTGTAAATAAAATGATTTGTTCATCAATATTCCTGGACGTCTGTCTCTCAAACGTTCGATAAAGTATGGTATGAAGGTCTACTCTATAAGCTCAAAACTCTTTTTCCTAGAGAATATACAACAATTCGAAAATTTTTGCTCACTGATCGATATTTTCGAGTAAAACAAGAAGACGCCTATTCTGTATTGAAAGCGATTAAAGCCGGTGTTCCCCAAGGAAGTAGGCCCAATAATGTATACGTATATGTTTATACTCGTACTATTCACAAATGACATGCTAACTTTTTCAAATTGCACACTTGCTACGTTTGCTGATGACACAGCCATTCTTTTAGTTAGAAAAAATTAAGTAAAATCAACTCAAATCCTACAGAATGCTGTGGATACTGTATTACTAGTAAACTGCTCCAAAAAATGGAGCTTAATGCTAGATAGTATAAAATTGATACGTGTTAATTTTACTAACAAAAAGATTCAACATATTCCAATTATTGTTAATGGGATACAAATACCTTATTCCAATACAGCAAAGTACTTAGGAATGAACCTGGACGCTAAACTACGATGGAAGCAACAAAACTTTGGGAAACGACTGGGATTACTCGAAGACTAAAGCGAATTGAACCACACGAGCTAACTGGCAATAACGTTATCTAGAAGATACAATAAAAAATTTAAAATAAACATGTATTTGTTTATGTTAAATATATAGTATGTAATGAAATATATAACAAATGAAAACTACTCGTTTGTATAAACTAGTTGTAGTGTAATGAAATGTTGTCAATTTTATAACACTTAAATAACATTTAGAACAATTTGCAGTTCGTTTTATTTAACTTCAATTTATTTATTTCGGAAAATTTTATAAAATACATTTACCACATTGGGCAAAGAACGAACACGCAACCATTTGTAACAATTCTTTTGGGTTGTCAAAAGAGAGAGAGAGAGATGTGGCTAGCCGCGCGCATTTATATAGTTCGTTTTGTAGACTTGTGTCGACATCTATAATTCGATCTGAGAAAGGTTTATTATTAAATTCAAATTTCGCGGTTACTATATCGGACGCCACAAACACATAAACATTGGTTTAGGTTTTTCTAACCTTATTTGAAGGTATAAAATTGATGACATTAAGTTGAAAAAATGATATCGGTCAAATGACCACATTCTGAGGAGACGCATTTTAAATTGTTGCTTGTAAAACATCTGGCTCCAAATTGGTGATTTCTTCTTCAATGTTGGCTTTCAAGACTTGCAAGGTTTCTGATTTCTTGTGGTAAATGCAAGATTTCAAAAAGCCCCAGAGGAAAAAGTCTGGCGCCGTCAGATCTGGCGATTTCGCCGGCCAGTTCAAATCGCCAAAACGGGGGATCACATGGCCCAGAAATTGGTGATTCAAAATCTCCATCGTTGCCCGAGCTGTGTGAGCAGTTGCTCCGTCCTGCTGGAACTTGTGGCAAAAAAAAACTCGTTTAAAATCTATCGGTAGCGCTCACCAGTTACGGTTACGGTGGTGCCGTTGGCGTCCTCAAAAAAATGAGGGCCAATCACTTTTCCACTGCAAATGCCGCACCAAACAGTCACTTTGAGGGGATGCAATGGCGTTGTGTATTTCATGTGGATTCTCCATACCCCAGAAATGCAAATTTTGTTTATTCACATAACCACTTAAGAGGAAATGGACTTGGTCGCTTATTATGATTTTGGATACGAAATCATCCTCTTCTTGCTCCAGGTTTAACAAAGAGTGGGAGTAAGTTAACCTCACTTGACGGCCAGCAGGTAGCAATTGGTGAACGGTTTGCACTTCATAAGAGAACATCTTCAGGTCTTTCACCAAAATTTGACGCAACGAACGTCTACTGATGCCAAATCGTGTGCGTCGTTGTCTCGTCCATGTTTGTGGACTCTCTCGAACCTCCTCGGCCACAGCAGCAATAATCGGCCGAACGAGCAATACGGGGCCGGCCACTGCTTGTGACATCTCTAGTGGACCCACTTTGCACGAGACGTTCAGCCGAACTCTTAATTGTTCCCACACATGGTGCATGACGACGAGGAAAACGACGACAAAATACATACTTTTGCCCCACCTAGTACCTTCGTCATTCGGAAAAAAAATGCCAAAAAATAAAGGAATACGCTTTAAGTTTGCAAGTGGAGTCTTGCAAGCGTGTGTAAAAAGCATGTAGACTAAACATCCAAGTACTACTTGGGGCTTAAACTTCGGATAAAAAGATCAACTCAGTACCATTGGTATTACCCATGACGATATTCGAAGAGGTTCTTGTTTGCTCTGCATTATGATGTTAAAACAATGATAACTTTTTTATTGTATTAAAATTAAAGTCTAAATAAACGACATAAAGTGAACTCAATATAAAGGCCATACTCTCGTATTAAAATTAAAGTCAAATCGAAGGAAAAAGTGAACTCACTAGGTATGACTAATGTTATTAAATTGATTTGGAACTCTTGTTTCTGATGCTAAATTAGATTGGGACACACTCCCTATGCAATAATCAGATAAGAAGCATATAAATATTTATGTACATATGCCTATCAATAATAACTATACCTACATGTGTATGTATGCATGTATACAAAAAACCTTTTCTCTTTAGTCCTGCAATGTTTGTAATTGAACTGTGACGCACGAGCATTTGTTAATTTCAAAAAGTTGTGTGTTCTCAATAAGGCCACGGATATTGGGCATAGGCATGAGGGTGCATAAGTATGATGTACGAGTTTTTAATGAGCGTGAAAGCTTTCAAATTAGTTTGTTTATAAGATATGCCAAGCTACGAGTATGCAGAACAAATTTTATTTATAGACTTTAAACGCACGTTATAATAGATCAAATGAATAAAATTGCCAAATTATACTAAAAGACAATATATCGCATTAAATTATATGTACTTTCTTGTTATTATCGACGGAAAGTCTGATAAGAAATGTAGTTGGATAGGTATGAGTGATACTATGTTACTGAGCGCTGGGACCGAGTTTTTTTGATTTCTTTTTTTCGTAAAAAATTCCTCTTTTGCAGCATTGTAAAGCGGATGCGACACATCTGCTAAGGCCTTGCTTACTAGGTTCATTACTCTCTTCTGTCCTAAGAAATTAAAGGGGATGTAGCCAGTTTCTAATCGTAGGGCTTCGATTCTAGTACTTTTTAATGCTTCAGATGCTGTGCGATAGCACTCGTTGATAACTGTGTCAATGCTGTTAGTGTTACCTTTTGTAGTCCACATGAAATTAGTCATACCATGCTGAAGAGTACCCTCCACCAAGGTCTTGGCAATTCGAAGTGCAGTTTCTAGGTGTGGCCCTTTTTTCTTTGTGCAGATCATTTTTAACATTTTGTTTCGCAACTTTAACTTATTAATAATGTTTTTTATATGCATGTTCCATTTCAAGTTCCCGCTAAATATTACTCTGAGAATTTTTAGTTCTTTTAAACGCGGTATTGTTGAACCGCGAAGTATAAGTGGGGACGGTGAGCATTTGCTTTTCCTGCAAAGGTGAAGCGCCTCCGTTGTTGAGGGAGGAATAACCCTACTACTGACAGTGGAGACCATTGGGGGGTTCCATTATCGAGTCCAACGAGTGATGAGTTGTATCCATCGACATTTACTCGAAAAGTTCTTGCAGACAAAAAAGACATGACAACTTTTAAGGTTTGTTTGGGAACTCCCCAGCTATACAACTGCTTAAGAACTGGAAACTTTGTAATTCGCTCAAATGATTTTTCTAGGTCAGAAGACATTACTACACTCTGTTTAGCTTTTAATAGATTGTCTGCAAGTTTGTTCTCTAATAGGTGTATAAGCGTTTGAACTCCTCTTTTAGGCCTGAAACCATGCTGTGCTGAACTTGCGTTTTTCTCCATTAACCAACCTATTCGTCTCGCAATGATTTTTTTCAAAAATCTTGGAAAAAACAGGAAGAAGTGAAATTGGACGATACCCATCCAAGTGATGACAATTATGTGTGTCCTTAGGGATTGGCTTAAGTATTGCCCTCTTCCAGTCGTGTGGAAAATTTCCAGTCAGTAAGATGCTGTTTTACAAAGAGCATATTCTATCTTTGAGGCTATCAGCGCACAATTTCACCATATTATATGTAATCTTATCTTCACCAGGTGTGGTACCTTTCGCTGTTTTGAGAGTCATTTCAAGTTCGATTCGTGTTATTTTTTCTGCAAGCTCTTCAGACTGGTTTGAAATTGATGGTAGATCATCTAAATTAAAAGTTTTATTTTTCTCGAGCACAACACTCGAATATGTGTCATCCGCACTATACTTCTTCCATTTTTCCGCAAAAGAATTTGGTATAACTTTCGGGTCATTTTGTAGTCTGTTGCCCAAGAACATGTATGGAAAGCTCTGAGTTATCATAGATGAGTGAAGAGATCTAATTCTATTCCATAAATTTTTCATATCCAATGAAGGATTCACTGTATTGACAAAGTTTGGCTTGGATTGATTCTGTTCTGAGTATAGCACATATTTTCCTATATTCAATGCAGTTCCCGTTGGTGGGGCACCTACGCGCTTTTTCCAGGCCTTATTCTTATATTTTACCAACATCGCCAGCGTTGGTGTGAACCATATTGCATTTGTTTTACAGCGATTTTGTTTTGTTACTGGGATAGCTTTTGCTGCAGCAGTTCTTATAATTTTCTTTATTTTTGACGCTTCTTGGTTGGTATTGTTAGTAACCGGTATTTTGGATGAGAGAGATTGTGTTTGAACAAGTTCTAGTCTGCCTGATCTTCTTTGAATCGCGGAGAAAATTTTGCCATTGGTCTTCGCTCTGGGATGCGTAATATAATGGGTATATGATCTCTACTCGCAGCATGATTAAGTATTTCACAATGGAAAAGTGTCGCTAAATCCTGGGTTGCCAAGGTTCCGTCGAATACAGTAAAGGTGTTCCTTGTACTAAAAAAAGTTGGTGACCCATCGTTCATAATTAGGAGACCATGATCATTGTCAAAATTTTCGAAAAAAGCTCCTGTATTATCGGTTAAGATCGAACCCCATAGTGTGTGTGACCGTTGACGTCTCCCAATATAAATTGGTGGCAATTGCCGTTGCTTGTCGCTATGTTATTCAAAATATCTGTAGTTATTCTAACATCGTCTTCTCGTAGGAATTTCTATAGTTTGGTGTAGGAGATTAGTAGTGGAGGTGATATGCGATGCTACTGGAATATCTTTCCTTACAAGAATGCCTATACCTGCTTTAAAATAATCATAGGATTGATTAAAGTGAAATGGTTTGTAGTTTTTTATATTAAATAGTCTTCGATCCTTTGTGATTATGTGAGTTTCCTGAAGTGCTATAATACCTGGTTTATATTTTGCAATTAATCGTTCTAGTGTATGTTTGTTGTTGCAAAAACCTTGGATGTTCCATTGGAGGATTAAAAAATCCATTTCCAACAGATTCATTATTGCGGCTGCTGAGGGTCTTTTGGTGGGAGAGGTGTGTTTATTGTATATTTGTTGAGTTGTTTTGAGAGAGAGAGAGAGATAAGTTACGTGAGTTTAAGAGATTGGGTAAGTTATTAAGAGAAGACATGGTAGGCTGAGAAGATTTTCCAGTATCTGTGTCCAATGTCCATGTCATAATCTTCTAAATCAGAAGAAAGGGATAGATGTTCTGTTTCCTTTAGTTTATTTTGTTTATTGTTTGCTGAAATTGATGTGGATGGTTGATTATTTTGATTTTGTTCATTGTGTGAATTTACATTGTTTTGGTGTATTTTGGTAATATTTTGTATTGTAGGTTTATTAATTTGAGTTTTAGTGTTATATTGTTCAAGAGGAGTTTGCGTTGATAGTGTTTCAGTGAATGATAAGCAATTTTGCTGAGCTTTGGGTTCGACTGTGATTTTTTCTGTGGAATCTTGGAAGTCGTTCTTTTGTCTATCAAGCTTAGTTTTCTCTGTACGATTTTTAATCATCTCTGCGATTGTAGGGGTTCCACCGTTCCGCTTTTTGTACGCAGGTAATTGGTGAAGAGCGGGGTTATCGTTGTAGATCTGCCAAGCATCTCGAACTGTACACCGACGATCGGCTTTGATCTTATTTACCGACTTGTAGCGAAGGAAGGCAGGGCAAGCGGAGTCGTACGATGTGTGGCTTTCTACATTACAGTTGATGCAATATATGCGTGTGCATTCGTCGTGTGGGGGAGGGAGACAACAATTTTTGCATAGGAAGGCATTTGTGCAGTGGTTTTTGGTATGACAGAGCTTTTGACAAGACACGCAGCGCATGGGGTTTGGTATATACACTTCTAGCTTACAGTTAACCCAACCAATTTTTACTTCATTGGGCCGCCGAATTAGATCGAATGTTAATATAGCTGCGCCTGTCGGTACTAGTGCATTATTTTCTCTCTTCATCATAATTTTTTTGATCTCCACAACTTTAAACTTCTTGAGCTCTAATAATAGTTCCTCCTCTGTTATTTCAGTGATGTGCTTCGAGAAATTTCTTCCTTGAACAGAGTTGAGATTCACATGGTTTATTATCTTTACTGGAATCGAATCGATTACTTTAGCCTGAAGGAATTTGTCAGCTGTTTTGACATTCATAACTTTTAACAGTAGGTCTCCTGACCTCATGGCTTTGTCTTCCAGTATATCTTTCGATATGTATGTTCCAGACCACGATTTATTTGGATCGGTTTATAAGAGGAAAGCGGACGAAGTTTTTCTCCTACCTTTTCTATTCCCGTTGCAACAATGTATCTCGGGATATTATCATCGTTTCTTATGACAGGCAGCTGGGGTACTCTTCGTCAGCATGTCTACGTTTTGCTTGTTTTTTCTATTCCGGTTTAAATTTACCTCGGATTCTAGGCATTTAAACCGGTTGTGGTATTGGGGGGGTCCATAATTTTACTTAGTGCAGATGTAGCTTTGATTACTTTATCTTTTATGGAAATAAGATTAACAAGTGAACCTTCACTTACCCCGGAGAGTAATTGAGAGAGAGGAAAAAATATACAACTATCACTAGTGTAATTAGAAATCCTTTTTAGAACAATACACGGCTTACACGGCGATTGCCTGACAAGGATAACAACTCTTCATACGCTGTAATACAATTAGACCAAAGTCAGCAAATAACCACAATTCTTCAAGGACTTCTCCCATCCCAGGACCTGCTGGCAGCTAAGCAGCAATTCATAAAGGAATAACTATTGCTCAAACGTGGCCTGGCAAAACTTTGATCCTAACAGATAACCTAAGTATTCTTATCGGATTGAGAAGCGAGACTAATAAATATCCTACTTTAGAGCTCATAAGAGGTAAGCTGCAATCTAACAACAATATTGCATTAGCATGGATATCTGGGCATGTAGGCACAAAGGAAATAACACACTAAATTTAGCAGCAATGGAAGCTACAAATTATCCATTTATTGTCGAATTCCCTAACTTCTACCAGCTTACGAAAAGTGTTTTCTTACTACAACAAAAATAGGAGTTAGGTGAGATGTGGAAAAACTGCAGCACATTTCTTCGCACCCACCATCCCCAATACACCCGGATCCCCTATAATATTCTATACACAAGAGAAGATTGTGTAAAGTTACTACGGATCAGAAAGGGAAAACGCTTTTTACAAGCCGACACTTCTATACCGGCGAATCACCAGAGGAATGTGAAAATTGTCGAATGGTTCTATCCATCTGGCATATTTTTGTTGAATGCCCTTTATCGCGCCAAATCGGTGAATCATCAGACAACATACCGAAGCAATTAGCTGAAATCCTCAACCCATCGGACACTAGGACACTTCAACGAGTAAAGCTTGCTATTACAGCCCACCATAAATATAATGAAATATAGTATAACGTAATTAATATTATTCTTTTTTCATTACCTTCCTATCCTTATTTTCTATTCTGTATTTCTGTAAATGTTTAAATATTTAAATTAAATTAAAAAACGACATCATATGGCTTTGCTGCCCAGATGTCTTCAATGTAAATAATTTATAAATTAATTTTGTAAATTACTTGAATAAATAAATAAATAAATAAAAACATATAATATATAATAATATTTGTTCCGCACCAGAATTGTATAAGCGGAATACTAATAGATTAAACACGGTGAATGTCTGACCGTCTGCCAGTGCGTCCGTCACACGCTTGTAATTTTTTAACTGTTTGACCTAGAGAGCTCAAATTCTGCACAAAAATGCAACAGTTTTTTTTTTAATGAAGGTGAACATTTAGAAAGAGACACTAGGGTTCGAAACCAAAAGTAGTGTGGGACTATAACCGCACTAGAAAACCTCCTTGATCATGACCAATCAACTAGTGATCGACAAAAGATTTTATTTTCAATGTTAAGTCGGTTTTGAGAAGGTATTATAATTTAAATACGGTTAAGTTTTTCTTAACCTACGAATATATCGTACGTCATCTATCTCAGGATTAATATGCATCTGCAAACGCTCGTTGTGACGCATTACTTACTTTTTAATCACATCTGTTACGAGGTCAATCTGCAAATCTCGATGCAAGTCACTATTTCTAATATGCCATGGGGCATTCACTACGAGTATTCCCCGAAGGTAATTATTTTGAATTGTTTGTATTATTTGTACATTCGTTTTCTTTGTGCAACCTCATAATTGGATACCATATGTCCAAACGAGTTTTAGTATCTTATAGGATTTCATTCTCAATGGGCAGATTTGAGTTATATCCTAACAACCAATAAAGTTTTCTATATCTAATATTTAGGTTTTCTACTTTCTTTTTCACATGTTCCTTCCATTTCAGTTTAGCATCCAGATTCATACCCACGTACTTAGCTGTGTTAGAGCAAGGAACTACTTGGTTATTGATAACCATGGGAACATTCTTATTTCTTTATTTGTAAAATTAATATGGGTGGACTTTGACTCATTAAGTCCAATTCGCCATCGCTGCGTCCATTCACATATCTCGTTACCTGAATTCTGTAGCTTTGTCATTTGAAAATATGGCTATCATGGTATCACTCGCATGCGGTATATCACTCGTATATAATAAATATAGGGTGGGTCCTGGAACACTTCCCTGTGGAACACCTGATTGTATTTCTTTAAGTTCAGAATACGCTGAACCATGGCGAACTCTAAAGAATCTATTTGCTATATCACATTTAAGTATCTCATAGTGCTGTCTAGGTATATCCCTAGGAAGTTTATACTCTAAACCCTTATGCCAAACTTTATCAAAAGCCTGTGCAACATCTAAGAATATTGCAGAACAAATTTGTTTCCCCTCCAGTGCCTTTTCTATAACATTAGTTATACGATGCACTTGGTCTACCGTCGAGTGTTTATTTCTAAACCCGAATTGGTGGGTGGGGATAAGTCTAGTATTTTAAGAAGGAGTTTCTCGAAAAGTTAAGATAATACCGGTAAAAGTGAGATTGGCCTATATGAGGTAACTTCGGATAAAGGCCTACCTTGTTTAGGTATAACAATAATTTCTGCTATTTTCTAGTGATGTGTCATACCTTTGTTTAAAGCAAGCATTAATTATAAGCTTTAGTTTCAGCAATGCAGTGGAGGGCAGTTCTTTCAAGATTTGAGCAGTTATAAGATCATAACCTGGTGACTTTCTATTATTTAGTTTATGAATACATGTCTTGATCTCTCTTAACGAAACATAAAGAATTTCCTCTGCATCTACTCTGTTATAGAAATCAAGATTTTCGTTTGCTACGCTAGGTGGAAAAGGTTTGAAAACATTTGAAATGTGCTGGCAAAAGAGTTTAACTTTTCTTTTGGATCGCCGATTCATTTCCCATCCAGGTGGTAATCTTCAAAAGACAAAACT
This sequence comes from Pocota personata, assembly GCA_963082735.1. NCBI lineage: Eukaryota > Metazoa > Arthropoda > Insecta > Diptera > Syrphidae > Pocota > Pocota personata. The sequence continues at coordinate 176,933,662 of OY720429.1, read as the reverse complement.
GAACCGGGACTCAGTAACAGTGTGGGATTTTTACCCACTAACCCCTTCTCCTTCCTTCCCGTTTTCCCTACGGTACTGCCGTCTTGGCATTTCATCGCAGGGCGGGAAGGAGCTAGCCTTCCACTTATTGCACTTAGTCGTTAGACCAATCAGCAATTTTTCTTTGATATCTTAAGGTGTTTATGATAAGTATTCATCTGTGGATGATTAAATATTGTTTTACGAGTAGCTTTTTGTATTTTATTTTTATTTTTATTTATTTATTTATTTATTTATTTATTTATTTTTTCTATCTATCCAGCTTGTTCAAAAAGTTTTACTCTTCTTAATCTCCTGGTCAGATTGCTAGTATTTAATAGTACCGACATTTCTGAGTTTATGTGATTGGGAAGTCTAAGTTTGTGTCTATTAGCCACTTTTTTGACTTCATCTTCAATCATTTCAATTTCTAGATCTCTATGCAGATGAATGTTTTTTATGTACGAGTACCATGGTGCATTTACTATATTCCGTAGTACTTTATTTTGAAATGTTTGTATTTTCGGTAAATTGGTTTTGAATGTGCATGTGCATTGAAGGTCCATACTTTTTTTTATAATCTGCGCGCGCCGCATTTTACCAATACATTTTACCGTAGCGCATGTTCAGTTCTTCTCTTTTTTTCTTTACATGCACTTTCCAGCGCAGTTTTGCATCTAGTGTCATGTCTAGATATTTGGCTGTGTTTGCGTATTCTACTTCATTACCATTTATTATTACTGGGATGTGCGGAATATTTTCATTTGTAAAGTTGATATGGACCGACTTTAGGTCATTTAAATTGAACTGCAATTTTTTTTGTATATATCACGAGTATTCCCTGCCTTCTGTATCTTTTTCGTCGCTACTTCGAGAGTTTCTCCCACAACAAGGAAAGCAGTATCATCTGCAAATGTCGCGACAGTTGTTTCATCACTAAATGGCAAGTCACTGGTAAACAAGAGATATAATACCTAGCACACTGCCTTGTGGTACACCAGCTTCTATTTTTCTCAATGTGGAGTAGTCGTATCCTTGCTTGATTCTAAAAAATCGCTGTAATATATAAGACTCTAGGATTTCTGAGTACGAGTATTCCTTTGGTAGAAACTTTTGCAATTTATGTATCAGTCCTTTGTGCCATACTTTATCGAAAGCTTGAGCTATATCCAGAAATATAGTAGAGCATATCTTTTTTTCTTCAAATGCTTTTTCAATTTTACCAGTTATTCTATGCACCTGAACAATCGTGGAGTTCTTATTTCTAAAACCAAATTGATGGTTTGGGATTAGTGATTTTTCTTCAATTATTTTATGCAGACGTTTAATCAACATCTTTTCAAAAAGTTTGGATAACATAAGCAGAATCGATATGGGGCAGTAGGAGGTGACTTCACTAGGTGGTTTCCCTGGTTTTGGTATCATAATTACCTCCGCGACTTTCCACATGCTATGTACATACCTTATCCTGAATGCAGCATTAAACTGTGCTAGTTTCTTTAAGCCTTTTTTGGGAGTTGCTTTAGGATTTTCCCTGATATCAAGTCAATGTATAAGCGGTACATATATATCCCCTGATTTTTAGTATTGATAACTCTTGTATTTCTTTTGCAATTTCTTTCGCCGTTACCGGTTGAATATGTCTCTCCTCTTCGCGCAATTCTTCCGTTTCTTGACAGTCTTTATCTTCAGATACTCAGCAAATAAATTCGCTTTTTCTTGGTTGTTTCTTGCCCAGTTAATTTCTCTGTTTTTAACTGGTGGAATGTGTGTAATTGGCCTTTTCATTTTCTTTGTTGCCTTCCAGAGTGAATATGCGGTACTAGCATCATTCGTAAGATTGGTAAGGTATTTTTTAAGAGACTCATTTTTAAATTCTCGTATCGATCTTTTAACCTTACTGTTTAGATTATTCAGTATTGTTTTGTCGCTGGGCGCCCTGGATTGTTGCCAATGTTTTCTAGCTCTTCTCTTTTCCGCAATTATATCACATATTTCTTTTGGATATGAGTTTTATTGGATTTTAGTTTTAGTTATAGGTGTTGCAACTCATGCAGCTTTTTGGATATTAACTGTAAATATCTGAACACCCTTTTCTAATTGGTCTTCTGTTTCAATTGTTTCTGAGAGCTGAATTCTATCCTCCAGATCATCTCTGAAGTAGTTCAAATCATTCATCTTATTAGTTAGTTTTGGGCTGTTTTCTTTGCTAGTGGTTAAGTTTCAGTAAACTCCAAGGGTGGCGCTCAGATAACTGGGGATCTTGTTTGTTTTGCTTTTTTGTCGTTGCTTATGATTCACAGTATTTTTTTCCCTCCACCTGATGACATCATCACGATCAAGTTGCATTTAAGCCATATGACCACCCTACTGCCAGTGTTATGCATTCGCAGTAGAGTTGACTAAGCTTTCGCAATTGATCGACTTTTTTATTTATTTCAGAAGAAATAAATAGATGATTGTTGAGATCAGGATTCGAACCGTGAACCAAGAGCGTGACAAGCGTTGATGTTACCACCACACCACGGCCACCTGGTGATCGATCGTATTCTTTACTATAACTGCACCTCCGCATTTTGAACTACTTGAATTACTTCTTTACGATTCTCGATACCATTAGCATTCCATTCCATGATTTTTATATTATCCATAATGCTTGTCTCTTTTGTGAAGTCTTTTTATTGATGCTTTTTCTCTCAAGGAACGAGATTCTTTCTAGTACGAATATAGCTTTATTGCTTTTTTCCATGCTTTCCATTCTATTTAGAATTTTTTGCACGAAGGATTCCATACTAGCATTTGATAATGTTTTTGTTGTAGCTATTGGTTTTTCTAAATTTGTTGATGCAGCCTGTGCATATGTCAATTCTGCACTTGCTCCTGTTTTTGGTCTTAGGACTTTGTTGATAATTTTTTGGACTTTGGATACTTCTTTTGGCGTTCTCGGTTGCAAGTCTTTTATGACTTTAGGTGCGTCCTTTTCTGAATTAGGTTTAGTTTGTTTATGCTTTTTGTCTTTTGTCAGTTGAATCTGTTTTGCAACTAATCAGCCTCTATAGTTGGGTAGGTGCTTTTCGTTGCAATTGGCACATTTTGCTGATTCGTCTTTTTTCTTCGTACAATCTTTAGTATGGTGCTTTCCTACACACTTAACGCATCTTGGGTTAGAGCTGCAGTATTTATGTGTACGAGTATGTCCATAATTTTGGCAATTCTTGCACTGTGGGACTAGTTTTGATTTCTTTATGACATGGATCTCTACCTTCATTCCAAGGATATCTTTAATTTCGTATATCTTTTTGATATTTTCGTCGTGCTCTAAAGTAAGCATAAACATTGGAAGTGGTACTTTGCTTTTTAATTTCAGCATATTAACAGCTTCCAATATCTTTAAGTTTTGCCTTCTTAGATCTGAAACTATACTCTCTGGTGAGCATGAGAAGTGCAGTTTCTTTACAATAACCTTAACCCTTTCATGCCCGATGTTGCCTATAGGCAACATTGTACGTTTTAGCTTCTAAGTCCAGTAATTCAATTTTTTTTTTTGCTGACTGCTTTTTTTCAGACGATTGATATGTTCTGAGTGCATATAAATGACTTTCATGAAATTAGCATTGTAAGTGATCATTTGCCAGCTGCTTTCGTTGTGACTATTTTAACCACTTCATCGATGATGCAATAATACAAATGATCTGACGAAACAAATGCATATGCGTTGCAAACCACGGGTGTAGAATTAAAATGCGAAACGAACGAGATTAGACAATTATTGGGGGTACTACTTTATTTAGGAGTAATATTTAATGCCCATATCCGGATGGCTTGAGCGTCCAATTTTAAGTTATCAGCTGTAGCACAATCCTTATCCAGTAACCGCTTTGAGAAACTAAAAGAATTCTCCCACATTAATGATAATTCTCAACAACCCCAAAGGGAAGAACCTAATTTTGATTAAACAAAAATACAAGGAAATAGACCAGGAGGAACATCAAAGCATTGATGAACAAATGATTACTTATAAAGGTAATTGTGTTGTGATGTAATCAAATAACATGAAATATTTTTTTATTTTTTATTAGGACGTCACAGACTGAAAGAATACCTGCCCAAAAAGCTTCACAAGTGGGGTTTTAAAATGTTCACATGAAAAAAAGAGGTCGCCCATCGTGACTTCAAACATACAATCAGGTCCATCGTCACCAACGTCTTCACCTCAAACTCCATTATCACCAGATGTTTAATTTCGAGTAAACGATCCTACATTGCGGAACCTCCAAAAGCCATGCGTCTTGATCAAACCGGTCACTGGATTGAATGGGGAGTAAAAGGAAGGTGTAGGTTATGCCACACTGGTTTTCCGCGTTCAAAGTGCACTAAATGTCATATCACACTTAATTTGTCACAAAAATTAATAAAACAAAACAAAAATATCTACATTATGTATATACATATATGTACATATTGTTTTTAAAATTTACCTCAATGTTGCCTATAGACAACATCTCAAAACGGTCAAATCAACAAACATAGAACTTTGAATTTAATATCAGTACATATTTAAGGCTCAACCAACAACTAAATGTCCTCAACAACATTTTAGCACCGCCCCAATTAATTCGGGCATGAAAGGGTTAATTGATCTTGTTGTTCTCATAAGAGAACCATTGCACCTTTTTTTTTGATTAAGTATTTTGGTAAGTTTTCTATAAGAATCTTCAGCTACATTAATTTCAATATCATTACTATTTATTGACATTGTGCTAGCTTAAATTGTATTTTCCTCCAAAAACTTAACTAAGCTTTCATACATTATTATTTGCAGTACAATAATTGGTAGAGGTTTGGCTGGCTTTAGAATTATATTTTCTTTGTTTAGGACATGCTCCGTAACTTGGTAGCTTTCTTTCGGAGATGAGATCTTTGGGGATGTACTTATTTTCCGTTTTTTATTTTTGTTTCCGGTTTTCGGTTTTTCTTCGATATCTTTCAGTAGTTCTTCCTCATCAGTTGAGAACGCAACTACTTTAATTTATCTTTTTCTCTATTTTGGCTGTTGATCTGTTGTTTCAACGTTCGGAACTCTTGCTTTAAACTATTAATTTTCTGAATTAATGTCTCATTTAGTTGCTTAAACCCATCTCTTTCTTCGCAGGCTTTTGAGTATTTAGCCTTCAGAATTTGAATTACATCCATTGTATGTGATGGGGGTATTCTCGCTACCCTCTTACATTTTCCAAAATGGTTTTCGGCGAGCAAGGCCGTAGTACAAAAATAGTTTGAGTCCAATATAGCACTTTTAATTTTATTAATCAGAGATGTGTACGTTTCATCTAACTTTCAGAGCTGTTGGTCTGCTCATGACTTTAATATTATTTTATTTATTATTTTACCTATATAAGATCTCAATATGCAATTAAAAATTGTTACTAATATAAAAAAAATAAGGAGCAACTAGCAGCAATGGCTTCCGGCTCTCGAAAAACATACTCGTATTATAATTATAAAGCGATTTTGAGTTTTTCTAATTTTTTTTTTTTAACTTATCAATATTGCTTTGGTTTGGTTCCCTGAGGAGTTCCAATAGATTTTGATTTGGACTAAAGTTGTTTTGTAGTGATGATAAGAAGCATGGGCTTAGTAAATGCTTTGGAGTTATTGTGGTGAAACAGGTGGGACAGGTTGGTGGAGAATCCCTTCTGAGCAGGTGCTGGTGAGTGTATGCTGTGTGACCAAGACGGAGCGGGATAAACATTGTTATGTCAGATTTAGAGATGTTTGTTGGTAATTTTGGCTGAACTTTATTCGGGTTGACTGTTTTATAGTGGTGTGTGTAGTGTTCCCATTTAAGTAGCTGTTGGTTGTGGCATTCCTGATTTATGTATCTCTTTAAGTCAAGGCGAGAGAAGGTTTTGTAGGTTAAGGGGGCCTTTAGCACGGAGTTTGCAGCAACGTCAGCGAGTTCATTACCCTTAATTCCTGCAGTACCTGGTGTCCACATGAGTTTTATCTTGGTTCTTGATTTATTTAGGATATCTCGAATTTTCGCTATAATAATTGTGTCATTTCGAGGATTGACTATGCCTTGCAGTACTGGCAGGCTCTCAGAGCAGATGGCCCATTATCCTGCTGTTTGAGAACTTCTCTTTGCGGCTTCAAGTATAGCTAGTGCTTCAGCAATGTTTGGTAGGATTCCTTGTATGATTATGGAACCTTCTTGATTTACCACTGCAAAAGCTGTGTTAGTCTCTGATTTTGACCCATCTGTATATATGAAGTTCCAGCCTTTACTTTTCAGGTCAGTTGAGATTTCGAGGAATCGTGATTCATAAATAGCACTACTTGTCATGTCCTTTCGCAACCCTTGTAGATTGAGAACTACTGAGTCCTCACGAAGTGACAACGGTGGTTGAGTTGGTGTGAACTTGGCTGTTCTGTTGCAAGATAAACTTAGCTTGTTACCGGATTCTAGGATGCTGTGTATTGCGGATGGGATCCTCCTGTTACGTTTGTGAGTAATGGCTTACCGAATAGGTACTTCCGAACTTTGATAGTCGATAGCGGCCATATTGTTGAAGCTACATCTGTCAAATTGGCTGTCATTTATTCAGCCTGTTTTGCCAAATCACCATGGACGGATATAGCGTTCAACAACATGTGCAAATAATAAAGCTACATCTGTCAAATTGGCTGTCATTTATTCAGTCTGTTTTGTCAAATCACCATGGACGGATATAGCGTTCAACAACATGAGTAAGTAATAAAATTGTTTTATCAAAATGGGTGTTCTTTCCGGGAAACGTTCCGCGCGCTTCGTTCATTTTACGGTCGCCATAATCGACCTTCCGAGAGAACTATTCACAGTGTGGTGGATAAATTTGAGTAAATGATCAACCAATACCCGTACGTTGACAAAACGCAAGATCTGCCGAAAACATCGCCGCTGTCCGTGAGAGTGTGCGGGAGAATCCGAGGGAGTTGATTTCGCGTCGCTCACAAGAACGCTTTTCGCAGACCACAACTTGGCGAATTTTGCGTCGTGACTTGGGCCTGCACCCGTACAAAATTCAACTGACCCAGGAGCTGAAGGTAAACGACCAAAGACAACGACGTGTATTCGCTGAATGGGCTCTTGAGCGGATGGGATCCTCCTAACTGACTCTAATTTTCATTGAAAAATCATCTTCAGTGATGAGGTCCATTTCTGGATGAATGGGTACGTCAACAAACAAAATTGTCGAATTTGGAACGATACCAATCCACATAAGATTCAATGCATTCCGATAAAGTCACTGTTTGGTGTGGATTTTGGGCTGGTAGCGTCATCGGTCCATATTTCTTTGAGAACGACGTTGGCCAGGCCATCACCGCAACGGCGAGCGCTATAGGTCGATGATTACCAACTTCGTTTGGCCTGAATTGGATCATATGGACACCAACGACATGTGGTTTCAACAGGACGGCGCTACGTGCCACACAACTCACGCCACATTGGAAATTCTGCACTAGCGATTCGAGGGCATGGTTATCTCACGTGGAGGTGATGTGCACTGGCCACCGAGATCGTGCGATTTGACCCCGTTAGACTTTTTCTTGTGGGGTTTCTGAAGTCGCAGGTCTATGCGAATAAGCCACAAACCACAGCGGCCCTCAAAGCCTGATTTATGCGCCAGAGAGTCATGGAGAATTGGACATTTCGAATGCGCGCCACCCAGAAAAGCCGCGGCGGGCATTTGAACGATGTTATATTCCATACATAATCGCATCGATAGGCCTTTCAAACGAATAAAAAATTTCGATGATACCTCACACACACTTTGTTTTATTTAAATTTAAAGATAGGAAACGCTTAATGAAAGACCCTTTATAAGACCATTCATAAATTTCCTTGAGCATGAGAGAACATACATATAGTTTTTGTTTTCACTAGATCATTGTATTTACATAATATATAAGCATCGTCTGCATATATACAGTGATCTAGGTTTTGTATTTGGATATAATGTCATTTAATTGATTAAAGGCAATTACAAAACAAACGACTGATAAGGGAGATCCTTGCGGGATACCATTATCGAGTGGCATAAGTGGCCGTGGTGTAGTGGTAACATCATCGCTTGTCACGCTCTTGATTCACGGTTCGAATCCTGATGTCAAGAATCAACTATTTATTTCGCATGAAATAAATACAAAAGTCGATCACTTGCGAAAGCTAAGACATTCATTTTCATTTTTAATACATTTTTATTTGTTAAATTCATTGTAACTTAATTGCTAGACAAAAACGCTTAAAACTAGCTTAACTAACTTAACTATCTTATTCTAACTTACTGGCCCTAAGAGGGTGCTCTAAGTTAAATCTAACACTTAAAACTATGTCTTTCGACGTACCGTACTTGAACATTTTTTCATTTATTTCATTTATTTAATTTTAACTGTAACTAAGAAAATTATACAAAAACTTTGTGACTGAACTTTTTGTATTCTTATATATATATAACTTATAAACTACCTTAAAATAAATCTTAAAACTATCTTATTCTACCTTACGTATTCTCTACATAAATTTTTTTTTGTTTTTAAATGTTTTTTTTTTTTGGTTTTTTTATCGAGTGCTGTTTTTCTTTTTTTATTTTTATTTTTTTTGTATTTTTTGTGTTTTTTGTGTGTTTTTTTTTAATTTTTTCATCCAAGTGCTGTGGATATTATTTTATTTTTTATTTTTTTTTTAAATTATTACCTACAAGCTAAACTACCTAAACCTAAACTATGTAAGTCGGCCATGGAATAGCACAGCCAACCACAAACATCCAACAGACTACCCTGGATTAGGAGGAAACGACGAAGGAGTTTCCTCTCTTTCGGCCAGCCACCAGAAATGACCGTACTGACGTTGTACGTCATAAATATCGCAACCCGATACCGCCCTACTAAACCGGAGACGCTCCACACTGCCGTGTGCAACGTCTCTGTCGTAGTTGAGTCGTCTATCCACAGCTGTCCGAGCAAAGTGGAAGATTAGCGGTACCGCCAATCTGTCCTGGATCAGACCTTTCTTATCAAAATAGAGGAACGCCTCTGGGGGAACAAAGCCGTTAAGGCGCACTCTCTCGTGATACTCGTAATTGGGGTAATAAGCCCCGGAGATCAGGTCGAGCTCATTGCTCTTGCAATGTGCCTTCGAATCAGCTTGATAACGAAATTATCCACTCTTATTAGGTTAGCCCTGTTGTATAGGACCTCATTGGGATAGAATTTTATGTACTGGGACTCTGGTGTTCTGTATAAATGAAGGCAAGCCCTCTCAAACACCCGAATCTTTTCCAATAAGCTTGCTCCCACTTTGAACCACACGGGGCATCCATATACGAGCATGGGCCTAATGAAGGCCATGTAGCAGATTACCTTTACCCTTGCATCGAGTTGCTTGCTATAAAAAAGTCTCTTTGTAAGGGCAAAAGCACCTTTGGCTCTGGCCAGAGCAGCATCTATATGTTTGTTAAAATATAGATATTGGTCTAACCAGAGCCCCAGGTATCTGACTACACTTCGACTCGCAAGTGGCTGTCCGTGCGGTCCCACGATTGAGAACTTTCGCCAATTCTTTCTGGTATCCCTAGAGACACCAGACAACGGCGTCCTAAAAAGAATGGTTTCCGATTTCTGGAAGTTGATCTTCAACTTCCAGTCATCGCAATATCGCTGAATCTTATCGAAGTCACGTTGCAAGAGAATTGCAATGACCTCGATTTTTGGTCCTGATCTGTACGCGATCAAGTCGTCTGCGTACGCTATGGCATGGTGAAGTGATCCTATCAGATCGCTCGTGTAAATGTTGAAAAGGATCGGTGAATTAACCGCACCTTGTTGCAGACCGTTTTTAATTAGAAATGTTCCAGCAGAAGTCACCTTGCCATTTTTGACAATGAACTGTCTACTGGTGAGCATGTTATGAAATATGTACAGCAGTGGTTTGCTTATGCCCAGCCTGCTCACCTTGTAGAAGAGTCCCTCTAAACATACGGTGTCGAAGGCCTTCTCCAAGTCAATCAGGCAAGCACCCGTGCACTGATTCTTGCTTTTGTTCCATTGGATATCCGATACCAGTTTAGACGCGGCATGTATTGCCTTAAGCCCCGCCTTAAAACCGAATTGGTTATCCGGAATTATATTACTGTTCTCAGTCCACTTAAGCAGGGCTCTATTGATCACTTTTTCGAATACCTTGCTGATGTTTGGAAGGAGACTTATCGACCGGAGATTTGCCGGATTGGAGGTGTCCTTACCCCTTTTGGGGATGGGTTGTATCACTGCTGTTTTCCAATGCGCTGGATAATGTGCATTATTCAGCGCATTGTTAAACAGAGTGGTGTAAATGTTCTAGAGGGAGATGTCGAAGCACAATGTTCGACACCCCGTCGATTCCTACAGACTTTTTCCTCCTCAATGAGTCGAAGATCGCTTGGAGCTCCACCTTCGATATGTACGGGGGATGTACCCTTTCATCGGCGATGACATTATTTGCCATGTTATCGTCATTGAACTCGGTAAAACATATGTTCTCGGATCGCCAGTGCTCTATATCATTTCGAAGGTAGAAGTTGTGCACAAGGACGCGATTTTCCAGGTCGTGGTTCGGGTAAATGGTATCATTCACCTTGTACACTTGCTGGAAAGTAGCCCCTATAACCTCTACCTTCTCCTGCGGATCTTCGATCACAAAGAAGTTGTCATCCTCTACTGCGTTATCTGGATCTATACCTGCTGTTATTAGTATTTGTCCATTGTTCGTCGTTCGCGGGATCTTAAGACACGAAAGGTCGTTTTGATTATTCCTCCGAAATATTTTATTTATTTGCGAGAACATACTCGGGTTGTTGGATTTTACAGCCCAAATTTTGTTGTTCCAATGCAAATTTACAGAAAGTCTGTAATTTTCTCTAATTAATTTCTGGAGGTTTTTAATCAACGACTTTAGCGTCCTAACCTCCGAGTTTTGTCTGTCAGTAAACTGTCTGTACAAGGTTTTTAGTCTCGACAGCAGTCTACTTTTGTGTTGGTGTAGTGCGTCAATTGTTGCATTGCGGAATATGTCTGCGTTGTCAGTATGTTGATACCGAGGTATCGTATTGTCCATAGTTCGTTTAATTGTTTCGTCCATTTGTTTTAGGTACCAGGCAATCTCCTCGTTTGACAGATTTCTATTGGACGATGGGTAGAGCGAATTCGAGGAGAGCGCTCTTGTCAAAGTTCTTGAGAAGCGAGTCCAACGCGTCCTACTATAATTGTAGGAGTACGTTTGGACAAACTCCTCCAACTCCGCAATTTCGTTGGGAATCGTTATTACGGCACTAAGTCCGCAATGGTCACTGTCATACACAAATGTGTGCAGGCAGTTTATAGTTTGTCGGTCCATGTTGGTCAGTTGTAACCGTACGTCGAACAGCATAAGATCCAGATAAGAGCCGCTACTAGGAAACGATGGACTATCTGTAGCTTTCAAATCGAGTTTATACTCGACACTGTGCCGACCCCACCAATTGAATAGTAGGTTCCCTCTAGGATTAGGTATGTTATTTCCCCAATCTCTATGTTTGGCGTTTAGATCTCCGGCCATGATGAAATAATTCTCCTCCGACTCCAGCCTTAGGTATCGAAAAAGTGTCTCGAGCTCTGAAATAAATAAAGTAGATTGAGTAGCTTCAGGTGCAACTTCAGGAGTGCGACCAAGTACATCCTCTTTCCACTACGGAGAGGGATGTACACGATACACGCTTCCAGCTCCTGGAACCTTCGCACTTCACCGCTGTACATAACTTTAAATTGCAGTTGTTTGCGTATGAAGATCGCAACACCTCCTCCTCGTGTGGAGTTGGGTCGGTCTCTTCTGACAATATTGTATTTATTGTGCCCCAATTTATGCTTCTGGGATAGCTTTGTTTCGCTAACCATAAGCACATCTGGGGTTTGGCCTTCTAGCAACTTAAACAATACGGCTCTTCGCTCGATCCTAATCAGTGAATTCACATTCACCGCAAGGATCTTCAAGGGTTGCTCTTCCATGTTCGTACCCATTACGACTGGAGGTGCGTTAGGCCCGGCAGAAGTGCGTAGATCTGGTCCACCCGCTTCGCCTGCTCCTGTACCTGACGCTGAAGCTGCTCCATCTGCCCTTGGATAGATAGCAAGATGACCAGCAAGTCATTTTGAACCTCCGGTGCTCTAGGCGCTGGGGCCTGAGAAACAACCTTCGGTCTTTTCTGTTCTCCGTTTCCCCGACCTGCCGCCATTTGGGCGTAGGTCACTTGGGGAGTGACGGATTGTGTTCGAATTGGAGCAGGTGGACGTTTCACTACGACCTTCTCCTGACGAACCAGATTTACTTTCTTAATATACTGGAACTTAGGACAACCCCGATAGTTTGCGGTGTGTCCCGAGTTCCTGCATAAAGCACACGAGAGCTGGCTCTTATCTGCAACTCCATCCTTACCTAGAGTGCATTCCTCTGCTTTGTGGTTCTTTCCACACTTGACACATCGAGTCTGCATTTCGCAGTTCGACGCGGCGTGACCGAACCTTTGGCAGCGAACACATTGCAAAATGTTTTCACTCCTTTTTAATTTTTCCCATGCGACAATTTGCTAGTCTAGGACTTTAATACTCCTTAGACCATCCAGTTTGCTATTGGGTGAAAGCTGAACTAGGAAGAACGACAGTTTCCTCTTCTCCCTTTTTGCCTTAGCTGTGGTGAATGGCTTGACCGTACAAATTCGAGCTCGTTGCACTCTTTCTCTTTAAGCAGCGCAAGGAGCGTCTCCGGATCAGTAGACGGGTCTATCCCCCTCAGCAGCATTGTTTGCCACTTTCCTCCCTTCGGGGTGAAGGAGAAGAACTCCGTCGTCATGTCCTTTAACAAATCTTTAATTTTTTTATACTGTTCCACTGTATTGCAGTGGATAGAGTGCCTGTCTACATTTAAACGTTTAATAGAAAAATTATTTCCTATGGCCGACTTACATAGTTCGATGGTATCCTTCAACTCCACCTTGTAGGTATTTATTGGCGGCACCCTCGCCTTTGTAATCGTCTTCTGTTGCGGTTGTTGCTGCGGTAGTTGTTGCTGTTGTTTCTGCTGCTGTTGCTGCGGTTGTTTCTGCTGCTGTTTCTGCTGCTGCTGCTGCTGCTGTTGCGTTTTCTGCTGCTGTAGCAGTTGCTGCTATTTTTTCAGCTGTTGTTGTTGCTGTTGCTTCTGCTGCAGTATTTGCGGCTGTACTGGCTGTTGCCGCTGGCTTTCTGGCGGCTGCTGCTGTAGTAGTTGTTGTTGAGCGCGCTGGAGCTCCTGTTGTCGCTCCCTCTCCCTTCTGGTCAATTGTTTGGCCTTTATGGCACGCACCCTTTGTTCGAGCTGCCTGATGCTGCTAGTCAGACTCTCGACTTCTTCTTCTTCATCATCCGATTCGGAGGATGCCAGAACTCCGAAGCTATTGTTCTCATCATAGTGGCCTTCCCACCGTCGGAGATGTACGCTAGCGCGACAGAGTCATCGGACCTCTGTCGCTTTTTTCTTGCTGTTACTGTTGTTTTTGTGCTCGGCGCCCCTTCACTCACTCCACCTGGCAGCTGTACAGCAGAAGCTAATGTGGAGGGACGCTTTACAAGGTTGGGAGAAGGTTTCAACTTCCTTCTCCTTTTCCCCTTACTTGCGGTTGCCACTGTTGCTGGGTGGCCTGTCTGCACTGCATCGGATGATGCTGTCACCCCACCAGCTGGTCCCGCTAATGGGAGCGCGGACCGCTCACTCTCCATCGAATGATATCTGTTTTTGTTTATTAGCTTTTCACTTATTTTTAATAAATGAAAAAAAAAGCCCGGAATTTGACATTTCCCAGTCCGGGATTGAACCGAGGTCCCTGGGTTGACGGTTCACCACCACTACCTCTAGGCTAACTCGCCACTTGAAATTCTACTGTTTAATTCTGTACTTTAAAACACACCGATTTTAATTGAGAAGCCGAAACACGTGCGTACTCTATCAAAGTCTGTGAACGACTGAGACAACTCTACTGTGAATGGCCATATGGCCAAAATGCAACTTGATCGTGATGATGCAACGACAATAATAGCGAAAAACAAAACAAAATACTCCCCAGTTATCTGGACAGCCACCCTTGAAGTTTACAGAAACTTAATACCACCTGAGTTTCAAACCACACCACTCTGTCTTTCTCTCTGTCTCTTCCTTTCCACAAAAAAACGCACGTGTTCTAAAAATTAGTATAAGGGTATTCATATCCCCTTTAACACGTGCAAATTATAAAAAAAAAAAAAATGTTTCGAATTTTGATGAAGCACTTTCTGTTCATTAAGAAGGATTTAAAATATCCAAACATTTTGGTTCCAACTTCCCAATCTCTTAATTTGTTAAGGATGAGGTGGATGCCTACGCGGTCAAAGGCCTTTTCAAAATCTAAGGCCAGCATTGTAATACGAGTATGGTTACGTGCTGAGAGGGCGTTTGTGATAATGAAGTCAATATGAAGTAGGGCATCTATACACCCTCTTTTTGGTTTGAAGGCGACTTGATTAGGACTTAAAAGCTTTTATAAACTCGGTAACCCATAAAATCCTGTTAGCAATTATTTTTTCAAGGACTTTTGATAAGCAAGGAAGCAGTGAGATTGGACGGTAACCATTAACACTTGCGATATCTTCCTTGAGCTTAGGTATGGGAATTATGGTAGCTATTTTCCAGCTTTGGGGGATAATACCTTTACTGAAGATGTTGTTATACAGCAATATAAGCCTTTGTTTTGCTGAATCAGGCAGATTTTTTATCATAGGATAGGAGATTCTGTCCCGGGCTGGTGTTTTCCCTTGTAATTTACTCAGGCTACTTTCAAGTTCGAGTAAAGTGATATCTGTTTCAATACGTTGTGCTGCTGTTTTCAATGCAGGTTGAGGAATTATCCTGAGACTTTCCAATTTCTTGATATAAAAAGCCGGTGGAAAGTTAGCATTATCTGAATAGGATGACCAGGTTTGGGCGAAGAAATTGCAGATTTCGTTACAGAGCCAGTTGGAGTGTGTATGTGTGAGGTAGCCTGTCAGAGTCCTTATTTGTTGCCAAATTGTGCTTGTGGATGAGTTTGGGTTAATTTTTCCCGTGAATTCCTTAAAGCTATTGAGCTTGCTCATTTTTAGCAATCTTCCAAAATGAGCATTAGCTTTTTTGTAGGCTAATAAGTTGACTTGAGTAGGATTTTTCTTGAAAGTCCTCCAAGTTATGAACTTCTCGGTTCTTAGCCTAGCCAGATCAGGGTTCCACCAGGGCACAGATCATTTGGAAGTTGTTGGAGATGGCTGAGGAATGGAAAGATTAGCAGCGTTTCGAATGCATTTAAGCAAAATCGCAGCTTCCCTGTTTATACCATAGGGGGTTGTGGTTACCTCCGAAAGGTATGGTTCGAATTTATTTTTAAATAAGTTCCCGTTTGCCAACTCTGTTTTATACGAGTGTTTAGGAACAGAGCACCCTGTGCTGCTACCTTGCGCTGACAGCTAATCTACTACTCCTTCTTCTTTTACATAGAACCTGTCACTTTGACTTTGGATTACTTAGATTACCACGTTTTTTTCTTTCCTTTATTCTATCGATTGAATAAAGACACTTCCTGGAGGTTAAGTCGCTGGAGTTTTCTTTTTGGTCAAATCCTCTTTCCAGTTCGTTTGGTGGTATTGCACATAATTTTTGGTGCCTCCTGTGAGGAATGAACTGGTGGAAACTGGTATACTTTGCTGTCTTTCTACAATTTATTTTGTATTTTTTATTTGCCGGTGTTCTTTATGGCTGAGTTGAACTTACGGACGGCTGCTGCCACAGCGATAAAACGAGTACGTGATCGACTGGAAGCAGAGAGCCTGGAGATATGCGACGCTACTCAGGTGGAACAGGAGCTCAAATCCATTACCGCTCTCTATGCCCGCTTCGTCGCAAACCACGAACGGTTGGTGGGAGCTGCTAAGCCGACTGAATTGGATGCGCATGGACAACTATGGGAGCAAGTAGAGACTTCCTACAATGCGATATGTGTCAAGCTCAACAGGAGGTTATTGGCGATTAATTCGGCGTCGGCGCCCCAACCCAAAGCGAAAGCTGAAACTGTGGATGGTGATTCACGCTGCTTCGACCTGAAACTTGATCCGATTGTCATTCCAACATTTGACGGATCGTTGCAGAATTGGTTGGCCTTTAAAGATGCATTCGAGACACTGGTTCATGACACAAAGCTTCCTGAGGCGTACAAACTGAGCAAGCTTCGACAGGCAATTAATGCTGCGAAGGTTCCCTTGATTGGCAGTATGTACTCTGGTGGGTACGAAGAAGTTTGGCAAGCGCTAAAGAATCGTTATGACAACCCCAAACTGTTAGCGGAAATCCACGTCTCACGTTTCATTAACATCAAATCGTCGGCAGATGAAACACCGAAGACACTATTGGCTATCGTAGATACTGTGCAGGAATCCTTTCGGGCGCTGCGTGTCATGAAACTTCCGGTAGACAAATGGGATGCCTTAGCAGTGCCGATTATCGTCTCGAAACTTCCTACTGCCACGCAGCGGGATTGGTGCATGAATTGTTCCGCTAAGGACATTCCCGTCCTGACCGATTTACTGACCTTTTTAGAGAAAAGGGCCTATAGTCTTACAACGGAGCTCATACGCGTTTCAAATCGGTCAGAGACGTCGACGACGCGTCAATTTAACCGCGCTCAGCAATCAGTTAAATCTCATTTGATCACAATGCCAGAAGGAAACTGCCCACACTGCCAAGGATCTCATAGGATTTCAAGATGTCATGTTTTGATGGCCATGAAACCTAAACAGCGCTTCGAGTCACTTAAGACTTCCAATTTATGCTTCAACTGTCTTAAGCTTGGGCATACATCGAAGCAGTGCCCATTCAGTGGATGTCGCCAGTGCGGTCGTAAGCACCATACGATGTTTTGTAGAGGAGTTCAGTTACAGCCCACGGTGTCACCAACCTCAGTCAAGACTCTACATCGATTGGAGCACTCGTCGCTGCGCAATCGAACATTTGACTAGCCGATCCTCCCACCACCTACCTCTCTCAAGGAAATTCTATCGTTTTGTTGGCAACTGCGCGGGCATATGTAACCAGTTTGACGGAACTACGTGTGGCTCGTCTTCTCTGCGATCCTGGATCGCAGGTAAGTTTTGTTACTGAACGTTTATCTAACCAATTAAACCTTCGCAGAAAGAAATGTGAAACAGTGGTAGTACCAAAGGCAGCGTCATGCTCACACTTCAGTCCACACACTCTGATTTTACGTTGACGATTACTGCGCTTGTCATTTCGTCGATAGCCTCTACAACCCCAGCGGTACACGTGGAGGTAAATCAATGGAAGCATTTGGATGGTCTTCAATTAGCTGATGCAAGTTTTGGTACCCCTGGAGGCATCGATATACTTCTTGGAGCTGACATGTGGGGTCTCATATTCGAGAATGAGATCATCAATGGTAGATCTGAAGAACCACATGCCCAGCGCACGCGTTTGGGGTGGGTCGTATTTGGTCCGGCATTGACGAATCCGTCAGGGAAGCGCCTGCATGCATTTCATGGTCGACTGTCTGAAGAAGAAACAAGTTTGGAGAAGCTCGTCCGTAACTTTTGGAAACTCGAAGAAGTGCCCGATTATATTGTTCAGGATGATGAGTGCGGTCGTCTATTCACAGCGACGCATTCCAGGACAGAAGATGGTCGCTACATTGTACACATACCTTTCCGAAGTGAGCACCAGACACTAGGTGATTCTTATTCCCATGCAGTACGTCGGCCACATTCTCTCGAACGGAGTCTCGCCGGTAACCCTCATCTCCAAGAGAAATACATTGGTTTTATGCGTGAGTACTGGGACATATGGAACGCGTCGATCAACCTGGTGATCACGCTATTGCTACTACGTTCCACACCATGCGGTGACAACGAAATTCCGCGTTGTGTTCAACGCTTCAGCTCGTACTACGAGTGGTGTATCTCTAAACGATATTCAGCTGGCGGGTCCTACTATTCAGGATTCATTGATCAACATATTATTTCGTTTTCGTCGCTTTCGCATCGCACTAACTGCCGATATTGAGAAGATGTTCCGGCAGGTGCTCGTGACCCCGGAACATAGGGACTTTCAGCGGATTTTGTGGAGAGAATCGCCGATGGACCCCATAGCCGTTTATCGCCTAACAACAGTCACCTATGGTATGGCTTGCAGTCCATACAATGCCATCCGTGCATTACATCAATGTGCATATGACAACTTTGGCGAGGTTTCCAATCATCAAGAGGCACTGGCAGCCCGAGACACGATCCTGACATCTTTCTATGTGGACGATTTCCTTACCAGCTGTAACCACGCCAGTGAAGCAGCAAGCCTAGCTGCGAATATCGACTTGGTCCTTTCCGCTGGTCATTTTAAACTTCGGAAATGGAATTCCAACAATGTTCAGGTAATTCATCAGATCACGGGGGAGAAAACTCCTGCTCCAGAGCTCATTATCGAATCACCTACTGCTTCAGTGCTTGGTTTGCGTTGGGATCCAGTATCGGATGAGCTTTTTTTCCGAGTGAAGATTGAACCGCAGAATGATGTTCCTACCAAGAGACGGGTGCTCAGTCAAGTGGCCCAACTATTTGACCCAATCGGGTTGCTATCGCCAGTGGTTGTCCGTGGTAAGATGTTCATACAGACGCTTTGGTCAGCTGGAAATTCCTGGGATGATCCCCTATCTGAGGAGCTCAACGAGGTGTGGCGCAAATTTCGTGAGGGCCTTAAGGCACTTAACTTTGTCAGGGTTCCACGATAGTTGGGTATGGTGGATAGAAAAATTACAACACTCCATGGTTTTTGTGATGCAAGTTTCGGTGCCTATGCGGCGGTTATTTATACAAGGACAAATGGATTGGACGGACGCAGCCAAATATTGTTACTTACGGCGCGGACCAAGGTGGCACCGCAAAAGGCTGCTACCATTCCTCGTTTGGAGCTCTGTGCAGCGCATCTGTTGGCCTTAACACTGGAAAATGTGAGAATAGCTTTGGGGCTGATGAACACGCCGTATTATTTGTGGTTCGATTCCAGTATAGTATTGTATTTTGTTGGTTGCGTAAACCACCTTGTACGCTTAAGCCATACGTGTCCAACCGAGTACGTCAAATCCAAGTAATTACTTCACCTGAGCAGTGGCATCACGTTCGATCAGCACAGAATCCAGCCGATTGCGCTAGTCGTGGGATGGCCGCTAGAGAACTTTTGAATTTCCGATTGTGGTGGCATGGTCCGGAGTGGTTGAAGGGTGATGAGGTTCCTTTCGGAGATGTCAAGCATCTTACCGAAGATGAGGCTGTATCCATGCAGGAGGAGCAAAAGGTGTCCAGTTTTACATGTGCTATTTTAACAAAACTTGAGCTCACTACGCGCAGAATAGATGGTCAGATCATTTCCCTCAGCGAACGATTTAGTTCATTAAATCGCCTTTTACGCACCGTGGCATATTTGATGCGTTGGTCTTTGAAACAACGACTTTTACAGAGATCTCCGGTCAGGATTAGTGAATTGGAGGAAGCCATACAAATACTGATACGCCTCGAACAATATTCCGCATTTAAATCGGAGGTTCATTTGCTTACGAGTGGTTCCAGTGTCCCATCAAATACCCGGTTGCTTCCATTGAATCCCTTTCTGGACAGGGAAGGCATATTGCGTGTGGGTGGTCGGATTGGCAAGGCATCCACGCCTCATGATCACCGTTTCCCAATGATCTTACCAAAGGCTGGCGCGCTAGTTCAATTGCTACTTCATCAAACGCACCTGGATACCTTGCATGGTGGCCCACAACTCATGTTACACACCCTTCGCAACTGATATTG
Source organism: Pocota personata (assembly GCA_963082735.1). NCBI lineage: Eukaryota > Metazoa > Arthropoda > Insecta > Diptera > Syrphidae > Pocota > Pocota personata. The sequence continues at coordinate 176,913,703 of OY720429.1, read as the reverse complement.
GATTCTGAATGGCAGACAAGCAGTACAAGCAGTAACAAGCGACCCCGGTTCAATTCCGGGCAGGGGAATTCTGGCCTTTTTTTTTTCATTTATGCTAAATAAGGGAAATCCAAATAAATAGAAAAAAAAAAATAGGCGATGGAGAGTGAGCGGTCCGCGCTTCCAATAGCAGGACCAGCTAGTGGGGTGACTGCGTCAGCCGATGCAGTACAGGCAGGCCACCCAGCAACGGTGGCAACCGTTGAGAAAGAAATTGAAACCTTCTCCAAACCTTGTTAAGCGTCCCTCCACATCAGCTCCAGCTGAACAGCTGCCAGGTGGAGTGAGGGAAGGGGCGTAGAGCACGACAACAGCAGCAGCAGGGGAAAAGAAGCGGCAAAGATCAGATGACTCTGTCGAGTTTCCGTATATCTCCGACGGTGGGAAAGGCCGCTACATCGGAGACGATAATAATGGCTTCGCAGTTCTGGCATCCTCAGAATCAGATGACGAAGACGAGGAAGTTCAAACCCTAACTAGCAGCATCAGACAGCTAGAACAAAGGGTGCTTGCCATTAAGGCCAAACAAATGGCAAGAAGAGAGAGGGAGCACGAGCTCCAGTACATCCAAAAACAACAACTACAGCAGCAGCCGCCAGAAAGCCAGCGGCAAGCACAGCAGCAGAAGCAGCAGCAACAGCAACAGCTGAAGAAAAAGCAGCAACAACAGCAGCAGAAAACGCTGCACTCAAAGGAACAACAACCGCAGCAGCAGCAGAAAACGCAGCAACTACAGCAGCAAAAGCAGCATCAGCAGAAACAGCAGCAACAGCAGCAGCTGCAGAAACAACAGCAACAACAACCGCAGCAGAAGCAACAGCAAAAGATGACGATTACAAAAACGAGGGTGCCGCCAATTAAAACATATAAAATTGAGCTGAAGGATACCATCGAACTATGTAAGTCGGCCATAGGCAGTAATTTTTCTATACTAAAATAGACATGCTATCCACTGTAATACAGTGGAAGATTATAAAAAAATTAAAGAATTACTTAGGAACACGACGACGGAGTTCTTCTCCTTCACCCCGAAGGGGGAAAAGCGGCAAACAATGTTGCTGAGGGGGATAGACCCGTCTACTGATCCGAGCTCGAATTTGTAGGGGTCAAGCCATTCACCACAGCTAAGGCAAAAAGGGAGAAGAGGAAACTGACGTTCTTCCTAGTTCAGCTTTCACCCAATAGCAAACTGGATGGTCTAAGGAGTATTAAAGTCCTAGACTACCAAGTTGTCGCATGGGAAAAATTAAAAAGGAGTGAAAACATTTTGCAATGTGTTCGCTGCCAAAGGTTCGGTCACGCCGCGTCGAACTGCGAAATGCAGACTCGATGTGTCAAGTGTGGAAAGAACCACAAAGCAGAGGAATGCACTCTAGGTAAGGATGGAGTTGCAGATAAGAGCCAGCTCTCGTGTGCTTTATGCAGGAACTCGGGACACACCGCAAACTATCGGGGTTGTCCTAAGTTCCAGTATATTAAGAAAGTAAATCTGGTTCGTCAGGAGAAGGTCGTAGTGAAACGTCCACCTGCTCCAATTCGAACACAATCCGTCACTCCCCAAGTGACCTACGCCCAAATGGCGGCAGGTCGGGGAAACGGAGAACAGAAAAGACCGAAGGTTGTTTCTCAGGCCCCAGCGCCTAGAGCACCGGAGGCTCAAAATGACTTGCTGGCCATCTTGCTATCTATCCAAGGGCAGATGGAGCAGCTTCAGCGTCAGGTACAGGAGCAGGCGAAGCGGGTGGACCAGATCTACGCACTTCTGCCGGGCCTAACGCACCTCCAGTCGTAATGGGTACGAACATGGAGGAGCAACCCTTGAAGATCCTTGCGGTGAGTGTGAATTCACTGATTAGGATCGAGCGAAGAGCCGTATTGGTTAAGTTGCTAGAAGGCCAAACCCCTGATGTGCTTATGGTTAGCGAAACAAAGCTATCCCAGAAGCACAAATTGGGGCACAATAAATACAATATTGTCAGAAGAGACCGACCCAACTTCACACGAGGAGGAGGTGTTGCGATCTTCATACGCAAACAACTGCAATTTAAAGTTATGTACAGCGGTGAAGTGCGAAGGTTCCAGGAGCTGGAAGCGTGTATCATGTACATCCCTCTCCGTAGTGGAAAGAGGATGTACTTGGTCGCACTCCTGAAGTTGCACCTGAAGCTACTCAATCTACTTTATTTATTTCAGAGCTCGAGACACTTTTTCGATACCTAAGGCTGGAGTCGGAGGAGAATTATTTCATCATGGCCGGAGATCTAAACGCCAAACATAGAGATTGGGGAAATAACATACCTAATCCTAGAGGGAACCTACTATTCAATTGGTGGGGCCGGCACAGTGTCGAGTATAAACTCGATTTGAAAGCTACAGATAGTCCATCGTTTCCTAGTAGCGGCTCTTATCTGGATCTTATGCTGTTCGACGTACGGTTACAACTGACCAACATGGACCGACAAACTATAAACTGCCTGCACACATTTGTGTATGACAGTGACCATTGCGGACTTAGTGCCGTAATAACGATTCCCAACGAAATTGCGGAGTTGGAGGAGTTTGTCCAAACGTACTCCTACAATTATAGTAGGACGCGTTGGACTCGCTTCTCAAGAACTTTGACAAGAGCACTCTCCTCGAATTCGCTCTACCCACCGTCCAATAGAAATCTGTCAAACGAGTAGATTGACTGGTACCTAAAACAAATGGACGAAACAATTAAACGAACTATGGACAATACGATACCTCGGTATCAACATACTGACAATGCAGACATATTCCGCAATGCAACAATTGACGCACTACACCAACACAAAAGTAGACTGCTGTTGAGACTAAAAACCTTGTACAGACAGTTTACTGACAGACAAAACTCGGAGGTTAGGACGCTGAAGTCGTTGATTAAAAACCTCCAGAAATTAATTAGAGAAAATTACAGACTTTCTGTAAATTTGCATTGGAACAACAAAATTTGGGCTGTAAAATCCAACAACCCGAGTATGTTCCCGCAAATAAATAAAATATTTCGGAGGAATAATCAAAACGACCTTCCGTGTCTTAAGATCCCCCGAACGACGAACAATGGACGAATACTTATAACAGCAGGTATAGATCCAGATAACGCAGTAGAGGATGACAACTTCTTTGTGATCGAAGATCCACAGGAGAAGGTAGAGGCTATTGGAGCGACTTTCCAGGAATTGTACAAGGTGAATGATACCATTTGCCCGAACCACGACCTGGAAAATCGCGTCCTTGTGCACAACTTCTACCTTCGAAATGATATAGAACACTGGCGATCCGAGAACATATGTTTTACCGAGTTCAATGACGATAACATGACAAATAATGTCATCGCCGATGAAAGGGTACATCCCCCGTACATATCGAAGGTAGAGCTCCAAGCAATCTTCGACTCATTAAGGAGGAAGAAATCTGCAGGAATCGATGGAGTATCGAACATTGTGCTTCGACATCTCCCTCTAGAAGCGGTAAACATTTACACCACTCCGTTTAACAATGCGCTGAATAATGCACATTATCCAGCGCATTGGAAAACAGCAGTGATACAACCCATCCCCAAAAGGGGTAAGGACACTTCCAATCCGGCAAATCTCCGGTCGATAAGTCTCCTTCCGAACATCAGCAAGGTATTCGAGAAAGTGATCAATAGAGCCCTGCTTAAGTGGACTGAGAACAGTAATATAATTCCGGATAACCAATTCGGTTTTAAGGCGGGGCTTAAGGCAATACATGCCGCGTCTAAACTGGTATCGGATATCCAATGGAACAAAAGCAAGAAACAGTGCACGGGTGCTTGCCTGATTGACTTGGAGAAGGCCTTCGACACCGTATGGTTAGAGGGACTCTTCTACAAGCTAAGCAGGCTGGGCATAAGCAAACGACTGCTGTACATACTTCATAACATGCTCACCAGTAGACAGTTCATTGTCAAAAATGGCAATGTGACTTCTGCTGGAACATTTCTAATTAAAAATGGTCTAATGGTTGAAGATCAACTTCCAGAAATCGGAAACCATTCTTTTTAGGACGCCGTTGTCTGGTGTCTCTAGGGATACCAGAAAGAATTGGCGAAAGTTCTTAATCGTGGGACCGCACGGACAGCCACTTGCGAGTCGAAGTGTAGTCAGATACCTGGGGCTCTGGTTAGACCAATATCTATATTTTAACAAACATATAGATGCTGCTCTGGCCAGAGCCAAAGGTGCTTTTGCCCTTACAAAGAGACTTTTTTATAGCAAGCAACTCGATGCAAGGGTAAAGGTAATCTGCTACATGGCCTTCATTAGGCCCATGCTCGTATATGGATGCCCCGTGTGGTTCAAAGTGGGAGCAAGTTTATTGGAAAAGATTCGGGTGTTTGAGAGGGCTTGCCTTCGGGCGTTCCTCTATTTTGATAAGAATGGTCTGATCCAGGACAGATTGACAGTGCCGCTAATCTTCCACGTTGCTCGGACAGCTGTGGATAGGCGACTCAACTACGACAGAGACGTTGCACACGGCAGTGTGGAGCGTCTCCGGTTTAGTAGGGCGGTATCGGGTTGCGATATTTATGACGTACAACGTCAGTACGGTCATTTCTGGTGGCTAGCCGAAAGAGAGGAAACTCCTTCGTCGTTTCCCCCTAATCCAGGGTAGCCTGTTTGAGATTTAAAGTTGGCTGTTCTTGTCCATGGCCGATTTACATAGTTTTAGGTTTAGGTATTTTATATATAGTGTATAGGTAAAAATAAAAAAATAAAAAAATAAAAAAAAAAAAAAAAAAAAAATATAAGCCCAAGCCATTACAGCACTTGATAAAATAAAAACAAAAAAAAATTAAAAAAAAAGTACGTATATAATTACGTAAGGTGGAGTAAGATAAATTAAGGTAGAATAAGATAGTTTAAGATTTATTTTAAGGTAGTTTGTTAAGTTATATATATAAGAATAAAAAAAAAAATGTTAGTTTACTAAGTTTTTTGTATTTTTGTATAATAATTTTCTTAGTAAAAATTAAAATTAAATTACTAAAACATAAAGAACCAATTTTCAAGTTCGTTACGTCGAAAGACATAGTTTTAAGTGTTAGGTTTAGCTTAGAGCGCCCGCATAGGGCCAGTAAGTTAGAATAAGAATAGTTAAGTTAGTTAAGCTATTTTTAAGCGTTTTTTGTCTAGCAATTAAGTTATAATGAATTTAAAAATAAAAATGCATTAAAAATGAATGAAATGAAAATGAATCTCGTGCTACGACTAAATCCTACCTCGCTGTTTTCGTTTCCATGGCAACCAAGGCCGTCCACATCGAGGTAGTCGATGATCTTTCTTCACATGCGTTTCTGGATGCTTTCACCCGCTTCATCAGTCGACGTGGACCGTGTCGAGACCTCTATAGTGACAATGGAACTGCATTTGTGGGTGCTAATCGGATGCTTAGAGAGGATTTGAGTGCTTGGCACAGCGAGAACAACCAGAACTCCTTGACTAGTATCGGAACTAGATGGCACTTCATTACGCCCAGTGCTCCTCATCAGGGTGGCCTTTGGGAGGCTGCCGTCAAATCAGCGAAGCGACATTTACTTCGTTTAGCCGGCACACAAGTTTTGTGGCAGAGTCAGCTTCAGACCTTAGCAGCTCGGATAGAAGCCTGCCTAAATTCTCGCCCGCTGACTCCTCTGCACGATGATCCGGAAGATAAATTTGCGCTAACACCAGGCGATTTTCTCATCGGCGGTCCATTAATTGCAGTCCCCGAGCCGAACTACATCCCGACTAATCGCGTCAAGCATTGGCAGTGGCTAAGGCAGGTCCATCAACGATTTTGGGCAAGATGGAGCGAAGAGTATTTGTCGACCCTACAGACACGGAATAAGTGGCAGCGACGTTCGGACAACATCAGGCTTGGAGACATTGTTCTAGTTCGACAGGAGAATCTACCACCGACACATTGGAGATTAGGTAGAGTTATAAAGGTCCATCCGGGCGGCGATGGATTGACGCGCAACGTCACGCTTGTCACATCCCATGGAGTTTGCAACCGGGCAGTGCAGAAACTGTGTCGACTACTGGAACCACAGGATTTCGAGCCCAATGGCTCGACTGGGCAGGATGTTTAGGAACAGAGCACCCTGTGCTGCTACCTTGCGCTGACAGCTAATCTACTACTCTTTCTTCTTTTACATAGAACCTGTCACTTTGACTTTGGATTACTTAGATTACCACGTTTTATTCTTTCCTTTATTCTATCGATTGAATAAAGACACTTCCTGGAGGTTAAGTCGCTGGAGTTTTCTTTTTGGTCAAATACTCTTTCCAGTTCGTTTGGTGGTATTGCACAACGAGTATCTTGGAATATGCATAATAATTACATGCCTGGGTGTCAGAAGCAGAGGAATAGATATTGGAAAATGATCGCTATTATACAAAACATCGGAGATATGCCAAGATATTTTTGGAAAGAGTATTGAAGAACAGTATATGACGCCAACGTGGGTAAACGTGTTGTGGGTTGAGAAGTGGATGGGAGAACCATCGTTTAGTATGGTTAAGTCGGATTTGGTGATAAATTCTTCATTAACTGACCCCCTTTTGTTAGTCTTGGGGGAACCCTAAAGCGCACTCCAGGAGTTGAGATCACCTGTAAGTATATATGGTGGTTGCACTTGCCGAATTATATTCTCTAAGTCCGAAAGAGCGAATATTTGCCCAGCAGAATATAGACACAGATAATCGTAACCTTAATACCCATATCAACTTGTACAGCAGTCGATAAAATATTTGATGAAATTAGTTTATGTACGTGGGGGATATTGTCTTTAAAAAGTTTAAGACTCCTTGCATAGATTTTAAATTACAAGGTAAATTGATAAAATACCCAAGGTATGACTTCGGTTTTATAGGGTCTTCTTTGTAAGCGAGATGCGTTTCTTGTCGATGGTCACACTTGTGGGATAGAACGCGGTTTCTACCACACGCAGTAGATAGATCCGCGCTCTCTACCGCAAGTGCAACCATCGACGTTGAGGTTTTATTTTTGAAGTTTGTAGAATTGGTAAGAGAGTTGATTTGTGGATATGTATGGTTATGTGAGATGGAGTCTATGGTGAAATCGCTCATTTTTGGTGAGGTTAATTTGGTGTTGAGAGCATTCGATTTAGTTCGTTCTAAGAGTTGTTTATGTTTGGAGAGGCAGAGAGCATTGGTTGATCGTTGAGTACTTCTGTAAGATGTGATGTAGATTGTGAAGTGGGAGGCGTGTTGATCGTTTGTGTAGGTACTGTTGTGTTGATTTCGGTGATGCTGGTTTGCAAGAGTGGGATAGTGAGAGATGGGTTTAGAGGTTGGTGAGTGTTGTTAGGTAGTGGCTTTTTAATTTGCTCAGAGAAAGATAATGGTTTGGGAAAGGGGTTTTTGGTTTTGTTCGTTTTATGTGCGTCTGGCATCGGCTATACTGCACTTATTTTTAATTTTAATGGTTACTATTTCTTTGTTTTGAACAAATTTTGGACAATCTTTTGACGAGGATGAATGTTTGTTTAAACAATTTGCACACAGCAATCTAGTACAGGGTTCAGGCTCATGCGCAGGAAGACTACAGTTGACACAAACCTTACTTCTAGTGCACCTTTTAGTTGTATGACCGAGTAACTGGCAGTTGCGGCATCTCATAGGCGAAGGAAAATATTCATTAACCTTTGCCTTGTACCAACCAATTTCGACGGTTTGTGGAATTTGATGAAGATCAAAAGTGAAAACTACGAGGCCTGTGGGTTCGACTTTATCATTAATTTCTTTTTTTGTGGACTTGTTAAGTTCTTAAATTCGTGTTTTATAGACTTCGTTCTTTGGCCTTCTGATTTCATTTCTATGTATTCCTGAAAACCTTCAGAGTGTTTAGTAGTTAAATGTCTTATGAAATTCGATGTTACTTGAATCGATCCTTGCAATTTGGATTTGCAGTTACAACTTTCGGCTAATACACCATTTTTTGACCGTTCTATTTAACAAAGAAACCGGGTATTAAAAAAGGTTTACAAATTCATAACATTTTTCTGAATACCTAAAAGATGAACAAATCCTGGTCACTATTTAGAAAAAATACATCCTCTATGCGACTGTTATTATGATACTAATCTAGATCATAAGGCATCGAAAAATCAAAGGTGAAAAGTACGCTGAAATTACGGGCGGAAAAATTTCAAATATGATTGGATGTGTGTTAAGAGCTACCTGATTATAAAGTTTTAGTTTCGTAAGCCCTTAGGCTTCCGAAAAATTGGAAGCGTACGATGTCCACGAGATATCCAGAGTCACCCCTAATTGTGAAAAAATACCCGATACTCGCATTACAGTCGAAAAAGTTAGTGAGGTAGTCAAATACTACGAAAAATTAAAAGTGGTTGGGCCAGACAAGAAACGAGATCCTCTCTCCACAATGTTGGAATAATAGAGCACGACCTGCTTAGCTAGTATTTTCATGTTCTTTTGAACCCCGTTAGGCAGTAAAGCAATATCTAAAGATATCTTAATAAGTACAATATTGTTGAACGTACATACATATACACATCTGATTTTGCTGAAATAACTAATTGTAAGTCCACAATGTACATAGACTGCTGTGCAAAATAATAAGCACACATGCTCCTGTAAATATTTATTTTATCTGTTACATTTTAAGTAATGGCAAAATAAGCCAAAAAAAATTCTTTGAGCTCAAGTAACGGTTAAAATACGAGACAACAGCCGCTAAATATTGTTGAGTTCAGTAGCCTGGACGAGTTTGTATAAAGAAGTCGCTTTTTCTCGTGTGCAAAATAATAGGCACAGAAGAGAGTTCCGATAATTTCTAATGCAGGTATTAAAAACAGCTAGAAGGGTTAATTTGTGAGTAGAATTTGTTAATTGTTTTTATAGGAAAATGGGTCGCAAAAAGCATTGTTCGGTACAACTGCGGGATATAATAAATAAGCTAAGAATCACAGAAGAATCACTAAGGGGTATTGCCAAAAATGCTTCGTGCTCTTTTGGAATGGAAATACCAATATTCTGGAGAAACTCGGGAGTAGAAAGCGCAAAACATCCCTTAAAACTGACCTTTCTTTTCATTTCATTTTTAATGCATTTTTATTTTTTAAATTCATTGTAACTTAATTGCTAGACAAAATGCTTAAAACTAGCTTAACTAACTTAACTATCTCATTCTAACTTACTGGCACTAAGCGGGCGCTCTAAGTTAAACCTAATACTTAAAACTATGTCTTTCGACGTAACGTACTTGAAATGAATTTTTTATTTATTGCATTTATTTAATTTTAACTGTAACTAAGAAAATTATATAAAAACTTAGTGACTGAACTTTTGTTTGTATTCTTATATATAAAACTTATAAACTACCTTAAAATAAATCTTAAAACTATCTTATTCTAAATTAGCCTATCTTATTCTACCTTACGTATTTTCTACGTAAATTTTTTTTTTTGTTTTTAAATGTTTTTTTTTTGGTTTTTTTATCGAGTGCTGTGTTTTTTTTTTTTTTTTTTTTTGTATTTTTTGTGTTTTTTGTGTTTTTTTTTTTAATTTTTTCATCCAGGGATGTTATTTTTTTTTTTTTTTAATTATTACCTACTAGCTAAACTACCTAAACCTAAACTATGTAAGTCGGCCATGGAATAGAACAGCCAACCTCAAACATCCAACAGGCTACCCTGGATTAGGAGGAAACGACGAAGGAGTTTCTTCTCTTTCAGCTAGCCACCAGAAATGACCGTACTGACGTTGTACGTCCTGAACATCGCGACCCGATACCACCTTACTAAACCGGACACGCTCCACACTGCCGTATGCAACGTCTCTGTCGTAGTTGAGTCGCCTATCCACAGCTGTCCGAGCAACGTGGAAGATTAGCGGCACCGCCAATCTGTCCTGGATCAGACCTTTCTTATCAAAATAGAGGAACGCCTCTGGGGGAACAAAGCCGTTAAGGCGCACTCTCTCGTGATACTCGTAATTGGGGTAATAAGCCCCGGAGATCAGGTTGTTCGTCGAGCTCATTGCTCTTGCAATATGCCTTCGAATCAGCTTAAAACTGACCTTCGTATAGTTAGATGTGCTAAAAAGGATCCATTTATAACATCGAATCAGATCAAAATCGATTTAAACCTAAAAATCGATACCTCGGTAATTAGGAAACGGTACAACCTTAAAGCTTACTATCCAAAAAAAGTGTCCTCTTCTATGAAAAAAAAAAAAAAATTAAGGACCGAATAAAGTTTGCAACAACAAATTCCAATAGACCACCTGAGAAATGGCGAAACGTACTTTGGTCTGACTAGACGAGAATTTATTTATTTAGACCGGATACCAAAAAAAAGTATGTAAGAAGGTAATCTGGAAAAGAACATGATCCCAGGTTTACTGTAAACAGAATTAAACATGGTGCCGTAAACATTATGGTCTGGGGATGTTTCTCCCATTCTGGTGTTAGGCCAATTCACTGGATCCAAGATATTCTAACAAAAGAAAAATATGTAGAGATCTTGGAAACAGTAATGTATCCATTTGCAGATAATAACATGCCGTTGGTTTGGCAGTTTCAACAAGACAATGATCCGAAACATTTTGCCAAAGTAACTAGAAAGTGGTTTGCGGATAGGAATGTGCGAGTTGTTGAATGGCCAGCACAGTCCCCAGATCTTAATCCAATAGAAAATCTGTGAGGTCATGTTAAAACGGGGCTCAGTAAATCCTCCAAATCAAGAAAAAAATTGGAACTTTGGCAAAATGTTTTTATTGTTTATGTAAATATTTTAATTTTTTGTTAAATGTGCTTATTTTTTTGCACAGCAAAAATCATTGAAGTGACTTGATTTTTTTTGTTTTTTTTTTAATTGTATTATTTCAATTCTATATTTATGTTTGGAGTTTTATAGTAAAATAAATTAAAAACGGAAACAAATTGAATAGTAAGCATTTACTCGTCGTTTTGATTTTAATATTTGCATTTTAATATTTTCTGACATGCCTGTGTTTATGATTTTGCACAGCTGTGTACATATGTATGAGCTTATTCTAGTTATCGAAACCAAGTTATCGGCCCTTAATATTTTAATGTGTTTAACCCATTTATGACCACTGGTGCGTTAACGCACCAAAAAACGTAGTTATAATTTTTGAATTTTCTATTTTCAACGGTTAAAATTTTTTCAAGAAATTAAGTTGGATATTGTGATTGTTGTGGAAAAATAAATTCAGAAAAAATTAAATCTCAACCTACTTTAACAAAATGAAATGGTAAGTATAAAACAATTATTCGAAGTATATTATATCTGTGTTATTTACTTAAAGAATAGATGTAATAGTATGTAGTAGTAATAAAAGCAGTAAAAATGTGAAGATGTAACGAGTTATAGTAGGATATATTAGCATGCTGCGTTAAAACACCAATGGAATTTGCAAACTAATTATCGTATTTTTCAATATGTATAGTGCAAGAAACATTACGGTCGGAGAGATTCTGGAGTATTTAGAAAATGTATCTGAATATGAAGAGATTCCAGGACAAATTATTTTAGAACCACCAGAAGATGGCTACCTTATACCTTACCGATGAGGAGTCGGGCTATGAAAAAAATATTGATGCTAATCGCTTAGGCAGTAAGCAACTTAGGGTGCAGGGGGAAACTGAATTTGGTACGAAACATGACAAAAATTTACCGGAAATCGATACTACTGTTTGCACAAAACAAAAGAAAGTGACTCAAAGATGGAAAAGCGGAAATGAAGACAGCCTTCAACTAAACGCTCTTATAAATGCAAGTAGTTTTAATGAAATGAGTTTTCCTTAACCTCTTACCTTATCCTCGGAAAGTACCCCATTGGAGTTTTTTGAAATTTTTATTGATAAGGAGATTATTGATCTGATCGTGCTTTGTACGAAAACATATTCCTTAGTGAAAAGGAATAAAGTTCTAGATGTCGATATGAATGAGATCTATACTTTTCTTGGAATACTGATTATTAGTAGCTATAATCATGTGCCAAGAAAGCGAATGTTTTGGGAAGACCGAGAAGATTGTCATAACGACTTAGTAGTCAATGCGATGCGCAGAAATAAATTTGAAGATATTTTCTCAAATTTATACTTTACAGATCCAAGCCTTTACTTTACAGATACTCAATAACAGATAAGATGAAAAAAAGATGAAAAGTAGGATACTATTCAATATTTTAAAGATTTCTTATCTTTTATATGTAAACCTTTACAGATACGTCCATTGATTGAACATCTAAACAAAAAATTTCTTCCTATGGAAGACAATATTTCTGTAGATGAATCAATGATTCCGTACTTTGGTAAGCATAGCTGTAAGCAGTTTATTCGAAACCTGAGCGATTCGGATACAAGGCTTGGGTTGCTGCTCACAAATATGGCTATTGTCTCCAATTTCTAATCTAGAAAGGAAAAAGTGGAGATCGAGATATTTCTTTGGGTTTAGGCGAGTCCGTTGTGCTCGATTTCAGTAACACAATGAGAAAAGAATTTCCTTTAGTCAAATTTGTGTTTTTCTTTGACAACTTTTTCTCAAGCCCGGACTTGCTATCTAAGCTGTCTTCAATGGAATATGGAGGAACTGGTACCTTACGCGAAAACCGTATCAAAAATATTTCGCTTGTAGAAAAGAAAATATTTTTAAAAAGAGTAAGGGGCACTTTTGATTCATACCACGACAAAGAAAACAGACAGATTTTGACCAGATGGAGGGATAAGAAAATCTTCACAATGATCTTGAATGCATATGGCAGTAATCCTACTCGTATTCGGAATGTGAAACGGTTTTCTTTCGCAGACAAGAGAAGAACAGATATTCCTCAACCCAATGTGAACTATCAGTACAACTCTCATATGGGAGGAGTAGATTTGCTTGATGACCACATAGCAAATTATAGGATGGGTTTCGGGGAAAGAAATTGTATAGTTCCATTGTTATGTGGATGATAGACTTAACCATCATCAATTCATGGTCGCTTGGTAAGAGCTGCGGAAAAACCATAGACCACTTGGAGTTTCGAAGGCAGCTAGCAATCTATTTACTGACGAAATATGGTTATTCACCTACACGGAGCGGAAGGCCTAGGGCACCGGACGTTCATGAAATTGATAGTGGACAGCACCTTATTATAACTGGAGGTACATTTTAAAACACAATGCAACAACAATATATTTAAATACTCTTTGCAGGACTAAAACTAAAACTGACTTTAAAAACTATGCCAAATGCAAGCTGCGAAAAAATAAAGTCAGCATGCAAGCTACCGGCGGAGGTCCTAGCAAATGTGTGCCACTTATGCCATTAGAGGAAAAGGTAGTGGACATTTTACACCTCGAAATGGCTGTAAGTGGCACGCCGCTAACAAAATCATTTGGCATACCGTCTCAGCACCAGTCACTCGAAGACAGCGTAGAAATGGGCGAGGACGACGTCGAAAACAGCAGACCATCAGTGTCGCCTCCTATAGACGCGGGAGGACCTTCTCCTTCGTCTCCTTCGTTCGATGCTTTCAATTCTTCTTTCGTCATCCTCAAACCAAATAGCAACACTGTCCATTTTTTCTCTTATTTCTATTTTCAGTCACCTTGATTCACTTTATTTATCTTGAGAAATTAAAAACAACATTCACTCAAATATAAACAAAATTTCCAAGTAATTTAAATGACGTTAGGTGACATTTGTTTTGACAGTTTGAAAGTTTCGGAAATGTTTGGTTTTGAATTGGAAGCACTTGAACCCAATCCGAAAACCGTACAAAATACCAACTCATTTTAGAATCGGATTACATTTCCGAATGGGAATCCGAATCCGAAAGCAATACAAAATAAGGCCGCTGGAGTTCTATACTACCCTAACGGTGTCAGCGTCTTGTTGACTCCATGAAACGGCGTTACGCAGCTGTAATAAGCAATAAAGGACATGCTACCAAATATTTGTTTATGGTCAATAGACCCCCATTATAATTTAATGAAATCCAGATTTTTTTTTTATCTATTAAGTGGGAAACGAAATGGCATTCCTATTTTTTGCTCTGCTTTTCTAAAGGTACTTTTTGAAGAAAAGAAATGGATTTATTTTAGTTTAATTTAATTAAATCAAAAATTAATTAATGTACATATAACAAGAAAATAACATATTTTATGCTATAATAATAATTTTTAAACATCATTGCTTAATATTTTATTTTTTTTTTTATTAATGTTGCTTTTTAAGGTGCACCTTTGGAGTTCACTGAAACTTAGTACTCCTACCATCTGAGTTTCAAACCAACTACACCACTCTGTCTTTCTCTCTGTCTCTTCCCCTTTCCTCAAAAAACGCCCGTGTTCTAAAAATTAGTATAAGGGTATTCGTATCCCATTTAACACGTGCAAATTATAAAAAAAAAAAAAAAAACTGCTTTTATTTTGCAGCTGTATATATATATATTTATTATTTAATTGATTTTTCCATAATAACCTCCTTGATTACTACTGCTCGTCAACTTGTCAAGAAATCCTGAAAGTCACAAAAAATCTTTATTTCAAAATCTTTTCTTTATAATCATTCTTCAGGAAAAGAAGAAACTCAGCAATGTTATGTACGTCAGCGAAGGACAATAAATCTTTATAGAAATAGGGTAAAGTAAGTTTATTATTTTCAGCTACAGGTGGTTGGAGGACAGGGGCTACGAATTTAATGATCGATTTCGAATTGTTACTCTCGCTGCAGCAAAAATAAGGTCCCAAAAATGTATTAACCTGCAGTGAATGTAATATTTAATATTTGTACTCGTAGATACGAACGGAAACATGCCGCACTATATATTTACTTTATTTAGCTTTGGATAGCGCTATAGTCCGAGATGGACCAGGGTCTCTTCGATCTTGAGCTAGCCACCTCCAGTTATGTACACGAAGTTGGCGTATTAAAGTCTTCCTTTACCACGTTCTTCCTTTGGAATGGATTTGAAGGCTTTACGGACTGCAGCGTTCGTGTCCAATTCTTAGTCCAAAAAACAGCTGTTGTCAAGAGTGATTCTTCTGAATCTCTGCGCTTATGTCATTATTTGAATTTACTATTTGAATACTATTTACATTATTTAGATTTACCTAGATAGACAAAGTCCTTAATTAGCTTAAAATTGTTCCTTTGTATTGTGACGTTCTGCCCAAGTAACCAATATTGAGTTTTTTTATGACAAAATAGTGTTGCGGATGGATCTTCTGATGATTTTTGTCATATCTGATGATATCAAATCATATCAAAAGAAGCGTGAAACGCACATATGTACGATCATTATCATATCATGTTTCTAAGATTTTCAATTTTTGAAATATTCAATTAATTTCTGAAGACTTTAAAACGTTACGTGAATCTTTCAGGCTTTAATTTGGTGTATATTAATGTAAGATTCAGCCTACATTAACTAAGAAAATAGACGTTCAAAGTCATAGGTAGCATGATAAGTACCTACATGTTTTTTTTTTTTACAGAATCTTGAAAAAAATGTTATTTTTTTTGTTTTCAATATAGACGTTAACATTTTCTATGAATCTGATCAAAGCCAAGAACATACATACTCGTATTTATGTGGTAGATAACAGTCAGTGATTGTCACTTTCTATGCAGTCCGCTTCCAGTGTGCATACATGGTTGGTTGGTTGGTTCATCTGCCTTTTCGTTACCAGGCTTATGTTCTTCACTTAGGCCTCCACTGGGCCCGTTGTGTTCCCCTCGTCTATCGAGCTGGAGGTAAAGTAATGTAATATGGGAATTAAGTGATGAGAGAGAATGTAGGTATTGGGATCATGGGAGTATCAAAAAGGAGATTATGTCATATAGTGATCGGGAAATCGTTTAGTTCGTCTAGCGAACTCCAATATATCACCGATTACTTTCTTTCTGATGTGTGTTAGATCCGGTATCCTTGGGGATCCCAGTATCTTCAGTCTTAATCTTGCTGTTGCAGGGCAGTGGCAGAGGAAGTGTTCTATATCTTCCTCCTCCTCCTCACAGTTGGCACAGATTGTTTATTGAAATTGATGTGCCCTGCTAAAAGTCCCACCATCGGTCTTAACTGTGTTCTGCTTGAGTTGAAAACTCTTTTAGCTGTGTTGTTACTCGGTTCTCTTACCACGGATATGGCCACTTTACACGTGTCTAGATTTGTCCAGTAGTTATTGAACTCCTGTCTTCTCATTGATTATCTTCTCATTGATTATCGTTTTAATAGTTGTCAGAGGGACCCCTATAGTCTTAACAGGATTCAGTTCTGTGTCACTCGCTCCTTTCCTTGTTAGTTCATCTGCCTGTTCGTTACCCGGTACACCTTCGTGCCCCGGTACCCATATAAGGCGGACTCTATTAAGCCAGGCAAGTAGGTTCAATTTAATTTTGCACTCCTTTATTAGCCGTGATTTTGACACAGGTTTTGAGATCGCGCTAATTGTTGGAAGGACTTCTGCTTGGAACACGGTTAGAAATGGTTCTAGATGAATAGATGTGCATACATACATATGTATGTTCGTTTCTTTTTCATATTCATATTAATAAGTTATGTTAAAAAGTCTAAATATGGAAGTGAATTCAGGTAACCAATGTTTTAATTGATCAATACCATTACGAGCAATTACGTCCAACACTATATGCGTATTACTAAAATAAGAGAGCAATTAGATTTCTCTACGACAGGTAAGGTCGAATATATCAGTCTCATTAATGTAAGCTCTTGGCCCAAAGGTGCCCCATCTCCTTTCACCCTTTTAACATTCCATTGGAACTTAAGGAAAATGAGTTTAATTTATGCAAAAACGTTTGTCAAACAATGCTGGACAGATTTCGCACTGTGAATTGCTTCTTCTGGAGCGACAAGGCCCGCTTCCACCTGAATGGGGACATAAATAAGCAAAACTATCGCTACTATGCTCCACGAAAACGTAATCCGCAACTTAATCACCAACGGGCTTTACATTGCCCAAGATTTTAGTGCGCCTTATCTACGAACGGAATCATCGGCACCTTTTTTTTTAATTTCCAGAGACCAAGCGATAAATATGGACAGCGAGAATTATGGGCGCATGGTCACAGATTATTTCTTACCTAATTTGCGAGCACATCCATCTTACTCATCACACACGTGGTTCGGTACGTCGAAAGACATTGTTTTAAGTATTACGTTTAGCTTAGAGCGTCCGCATAGGGCCAGTAAGTTAGAATAACATAGTTAAGTTAATTTAGCTAGTTTTAAGCTTTTTTTGTCTAGCATTTAAGTTGTAATCGAATTGAGTTAATAAAAAAGCATTTAAAATAAAAAAAAACACGTGAATTCAACAAAATGGGGCGACTCCGCATACCGATAGAACCTCCATGAATTTGTTATGTGAACATTTCCCACAAAAACTGATCAGCCACTTTGGAGACGTCCCGTGGCCACCAAGGTTTCCAGACTTAACCCCCATGGATGTTTTTCTATGCAGATACATCAAAAGTAAAATCTAGGCTAATAACTGGCGGTCTATCACGGAGCTGAAGGGAAATATCCGTCGTGAAATTCACGACATCCAGCCAAGCATGCTGCAGTGTGTGGCACGAAATACGGTGGTCCGCTTCCATCAGTGTGTGCGACTAAATGGACGGCATTTGGACGATATTATTTTCAAAAAATAGAATCCGCATTCTTTCTCTTTATGTTAAACTAAGTAATAAAACAATTTGTTTCATAGTTTTCGCTTTATTCACGTTTAAAAATATAAATATGCCACCGGACACCCTGTACATACGAGAGCAAGGTGAAAAGTTCTCGTCCTGACAATAAAAGACTGCGATTTTCAGTTAAAAAATGATTTTATTTTTCTACATAATCTCCCTTGACTTCAACGCACTTGGTCCAGCGTTTCTCCAACATCAGTATTTCTTCTCGGAAGTGAGAATCTGGAAGGCTGTGAAAATATTCACCTACGGCCCTCTCAACTTCTGCATAAGATGCGAAGCGCTTCCCAGAAACAAATTTCTTCAAGTTTGGGAACAGATGGAAGTCTGAGGGTGACAAATCAGGTGAATAGGGGGGATAGCTGAGCAAATCGTACCCCAAATCCCGCAGTTTTCCCATCGCCAACGCACACTTGTGTACAGGTGCATTGTCCTGGTGAAAGATGAATTTCTTCTTCCTCAAGCCAGGCCTCTTCTCGCGAATTTTAGCATCCAGCTGGTCAAGAAGGTTGGAGTAATATTCGCCTGTAATTGTTCAGCCTTTCTCAAGGTAATCATCGCCGCACAAAATCGGTCGGATCCCTATTGAATCGGTCCAAAGATTTCCGCGCAAATCGTTTGCGCATTTGCTTTTGATCGGCATTTAGCAAATGCGGCACCCATCTTGCCCAGAGCTTTGGCATCCCTAAGTTTTTGTGCAAGAAGTTTCGCACCCTCTCATCCGATATACACACAGCCTCAGCTATCTCACTCACCTTCACCCGCCTATCGTCCAACACGATATCATGCACTTTTTCGATGGTTTCGGGTGTGGTTGCGGTTTTTGGCTGTCCATCACGTGGTCATTTTCGAGCGAGCACGTTTAAATTCAACTGCCCACTTTTTAACGGTTGACATGGAAGGAGCAGATTCCCCGTAAACTTTTGTCAACTTTGGATGAATTTCCTTAGGGGTTAACCCATCCAAAACGAAGAATTTTATCACCGCACGATATTCAAGTTTATTATTACTGCAAAAATTCGTGTAAAGAAACTACTTGAGAGAACAAGTTGAAACGTGTCATACGAACTAATGAGAAGTGCACCCAGGCAGGAAACATAAATTTTTGCTGATTAGAACGCCATCTCTGCGTCAGGCCGATAACTTTTCACCTTGCCCTCGTATATCTCGCATTCTGTTGTGTATGGCCATAACTGAATGAAAAAATGTACGAGTCTGGCCTCAAAAAAAATATTTTTTTGCATATTCGAATTCCTTAGAATTTCTTTTTCTGGCTATTTTTTGTTCACCGGATACTAAAGGATGTTCTACGGAAAGGTCAACTACTTTAACAGGTTGCCATTTGGTATATTCGTGAAGTGTAAACGTGGCAAAATTTATCATGTTCTACCAAAACTTTGATTTTCGTGAAAAAATCATAATGAGTGATGAAACGGTGGTAAGCGTTTTATCATTTAGGTAAATGGTTATATTAATAAACACAACAGTCCGTTCTTGGAAAATGAAAAACCACAAATTATTCATGAGTCACCCTTACATCATGCAAAATTTACAGTGTGGTGCGGTATTTGGTGTTTTTTCGAAGATGAAAATTAAATTACTGTTACAGTTACTGGAGAACGATACCGCCACATGGTTGAACATTTGTTGACAGTTGAATGGGATGCTTTGTACTAGTCTCAACATATGGTTTCAACGGGATGATGCCAAATTGTATCGCATTCGGTTTACATACCGAATTACCTCCAGGAATTGGTGATGTCGAGCAGTCGCCAGATTTAACAGCACCGGACTTCTTTGTATGAAGACATCTAAAGAGCAGGGTGTATGCTAATAGACCACAAATACTGCAGCAACTTAATCAAAATATTTGAGATGAAATAAATGGAATATTTCTACAAAATGTCAACTTCCTGCAGATAGACCGCCATATTGAATACTTTAGTGTTCCGTTTGTAGCTTTATGCTACGGAACACTAAAAACAAGCAAGAACCTACTTTCAATGGAGAAAATCATGTCCTGCCTTTATGCTAGGCATCAGAGGGAAAGTACCAAACGTCACCTTCATTATATGAGAAAAAGACATTGCGTAAATTCCACATACAAACATAAAATGTTTTATCAAGAGTACGGGTTAGTTTAAAAAAGACCAAAAAGCAAAGTACACTTCACCCAAACCAACTATCTAACCAACAACAAGAATCTAACCAACTTATATGGTAAAGAAGATATTAACTACAATGCGCAAACTCGGAAAGAAAACACCTTCACTTTATTACCAACAAACTCGACTGCAGCCTGTGGAACTGCAGCCTGTGGAACTAATATGAATAGGTCATGACTGTGTTGAAGAAAACGTACGTGCTTTAAATAATGTGCGCTCAATACTATTGATCGTTTAGCTTATTACTTTTATTAAAAAACTCACAAAATAAACATACAAATATTTCACAAAAGTGATATGAAATGCTGATTTAAACTTTCCAGGCCTCAAGGTCTACATCGGGAATTTTTGCACTGTTACATGACAATTTCTCGTTGCTGTTTGTAAAAAAAATTTTTCAAAATGCATATTTAGAACGTACGAAATATACTATCAAAATTCTTACCCAGTAAAATCTGGCCGAACAAATGCTGCGCGGGATACTTCAAATATGCCTATATGATCCGCATTATCACATATAATTCGAGCGAATGACGCTTTTCGAATTTCATTAATTTGAGCCGAAGTAAATGCACCTGGATTGATACGTTTATCGTATTCATAAAAATAGCGGTCGCCATGCTTCAACCTTGAGAACTGATCTGCAATAATTTCACCAAAAGTGGATCCAACTAAACCATCGTTAATATGTGGCTCCAACAGACCACCAACCCATAGGTCTATATCATCTGGATGACGATACACTCGAGCTAGCTTTCGAGCAACCTATAAGATATTTGAATAGAATGCACAAGTTCCATTTTATGTTAGTATACCTACATCCTGAGGAAACTGGTTAAAACTATGAATCCTATTGTGGCCGCTTACTTCTCGATAATCATTGTAACTTCTAAAAGCGTGATCTCGTCCACGTTGAATGTTCAAAGCAGCCAAATCCAGGCCGAATGCGTTGGATCCACGGAATAAGAACCTACTCAACTGTGGAATCATAGATTTAGTACGGGCGCTATAAATAATCCCGGATTACAAATTCCCAACGCATTAAAACCCCTGAACTAAAAACCGTGAACTCAGATTTATCCCGAATTAGAAAATCCCGGAGATATTAAATCCTGGAACAGGATGGCGGCTTACAGGGTCCCGGAATTGAAATATAACTAAAAATTCCGGACATATTTTGAAGATTTCGAGACTGCTCTGATTTGATTTAAGGAAATCCCAGAGCAAAGTAAAGACTTTGATAAATTTTAGAAAAACACATACATACATAAAAGTTACAAAAGCATTCTAATCCATCCCTAATTGTGAAATTTTTCATTTAAATGCAGTAACACATGGCTACTCGGTAGATATTGCACCGATTTTTAAATGATTTATATTAAAGAATAAATAAATACACGTATGTATATATATTTTGGCGCTACTTAGAAAATATATGAGCAAATCATTTTGTAACTAAAATTCATGTATCCTGATGAGATTTTCAAAATAAAACCTATCCATCACGGTAAATAGATTTAAAAAATCTCTATAGAAGAACTGTAGAGAATATTAACATCTATATATACAATATATATTTCGAACTAACGTTCGAAACTCGAGAAAAATGTCACTCAGATTTATGAAAAAAAAAAAATCCACAACATAACTGCACTGCCATTCGGGATTCTGTAGCTAGGGATTTACAAAGCCGGGATTCCGTAATTCCGTTTAACCGGATTCTATAGTAGGGATTTTCTAATACCGGGATTTCATACCCAACCCAATTAGTGCTAAACCCAACCAAAAATAATCTAAAAGCCTACACCGTGTGTAATTGATCCATCAACTTTCTGCATAGGCTGCTCCAACATCGTTTTGATTATACCATCCAAGAATGATCGTTTACGCATGCGTGAGGGATTGAACATTACGTCGGGAATATCAATAACCTCATCGATTCCATTGCTTGAATGCAAATGAAATTTACCATCAACTGTGGAATGTCCAAATCGGAATGCAGCTCCTGTGAATTCATTAGTAACCGCAGGATTGACGTCAGCACTATAGTCATTAGCAAAACCAGTATGTTTTGTGGATAACCGGAAGCGTTTCATTTGCATTGAACCAATAACAATTGGCAAGTATTCATGGTACACAATATGTTGCAACTCAGCAATTACTATTCGACGCGCTTCTTGATAGATTACTTCATCCGTAAATTGAGGATTAATTTGTGACAACGCATCCGCAATACGATTGTGCTCCCTTGCAAATAAAACGTGTATTGCCACTAAAGAAATTATTTGATTTGTTCGACCATCTCCTGAAATTTTTTTAGAGTTATTTACATTAAGATGAATTTGAAAGCCATACATTTACCTGATTTAAAGCAAACATTTCCTGCTTCACTACTAGCACATGCTTCCTTTTCTTTTGTTAAAGGAAGTAAATCTCTTCCGAAATCGTCAAGCATGCGAAGCTTTCCACCTCGGAATGTGCGAAGCACTTTTGCCATCTGGAGGTTTGAACCATAAACCGGAGATGCATCTATGTAATGGGTAACCTTGCTCCTTTGTTTCCCATAGCCCATTTTACAATTCGAATGAGGCGAAAGTGATAGACGAACAAAATTTATACATCGTTGATTGAAATGTGAATAGAATTCATCCTGTGGCTCAACCGGTATGGCCATGCAAGCGAAATGGCTCTTTTGAGGCGGTAGAACATCGGACCCATCCGAGGTGCAGCATTCAACTGAATCTCCGTTTGCTAATAACGATAATTTAATTTAGAACTTCATATTAACAAGTGTCCATTTTACCTAAACGAATCGAAGCTGACTGCGTTATATCATGAGCAATAAATTGGCCAAATTGCATAACTAACAGGTTGTACTTGGGATGGGGTCTATTGGTGTCGATCAAAAGAGTTCTCGATATTTCCCTAGCTCCTATAAGGGGCGAACCGTCAACACCATGCACTCTTGGCAACCATACACCATCTTCGTAGACAGGAGGTAAAAGCCGCTCCATTGGCTGACCGGCTGCTCCCCACATAGACCTATGCGCTAAAGGATTGTTGCAAGTTCCATCGAATGTTCTATATTTGGCATTGAGCTTAGCACATACTGGTGGCGGTCTACAATGGTGACCTAATGGCGACGAACCAAAATCCACTTCAATGTTATTTGTTTCGAATTCTTCCACAGGGATATGTTCTCTGAAAATATTCCAATAATTAATAAATATATAAAATAAATTGGGCGTTCAACGGATATAAATTATGTGCATTTAAGAAAATAGGCACAACTCAGGTACTTACTTACTTACTTACTTTGCTTTAGATGACACTACAGTCTGTGGAGGATCTGGGCCTCAACCAACCAGCGTCTTCAGCTAGCTCGATCTTGTGCTAGCCGCCTCGAGTTTTGCACACGAAGTGTGCTGGGAACCCTTTCCACTTATGTGCGTTACCTTCTCTCACTCGAAAAGTTTTTCTTTCAACACAATTAAGGGTGTTTGCATCCACCTTTGATAAAGTCCATGACTATATGTCGCATAACAAGCCGGGGATGATGAGGGTCTTACATAAAGTTACCTTAGTAATCTGTGAGAGGGCTTTGCTACACAATTGCTTTCTTATCCCAAAGAAATAGTGATTGGAAAAAGTGATTCTTCGCTGGGCCTCTACACTGGTGTCATTATTCGAATTTACAGTGGAGCCTAGGTAACCAAAGTCCTTAACTACCTCAAAATTGTAACCGTCTATTGTGACGTTATGTCCAAGTCGCTGATTCTGCCCTCGTTAACCGCTAAACCCACGACTTGAAAATCAATGAAAATGTGATGATTTTCGACTTGGAATTTCTAGTTTTGTTCCAAGATCTGCCGCAATAAGAATATCTGATCCATAGTGGATTTTCTTGGCCTAAAACCACACTAATACGCACCATTCAGATTATTGACAAAAGGTTTAAGTCATTCAATTATTATGGCAGGAACGGATACGCGATGTTGAGGAGAATGATACCTCTGTAGTTGTCGCAGTTCAGAGGATCTCCTTTCTTTCTTGAGGATTGGTAAACGATGACGAGGTTCCATTCGTCGGACATACTTTTATTCGACCATACTCGTATCTTACAGAAATGTTTTTTTTTTTTTTTTTCATTACAGAGCACATAAAACACTACGTTCTCTCAGTATGCTCTCAGTATCGCTTTACACAACTGTTTTTTGTTGTGCGACTAAGGATTCATCTCCGTTCCAAATCATCCCCAGCTGATTAAAATATCTCATCAGTCAGTCTGCCGGCTCTAGCAGCCTTGTTGGATTTAAGCACTTTTGTCAGGTGAACTGAATTATTGATCGTCATCATTCTTGTTATATGGAACATTCAGCCTGACAGCGAAGTTTTTGTCGTGTTACGATACGCGCCGACTGTGACTCGAAATAAATAAATATATATTTTTTTGTGCTATCAGTACATACAAGGCCTGATTTAGCTTGTCGCTGATTTAGCTCATGCTGAGCCCCGCACGAATGGTTGGGACCCACAGTTTTACATCGTTTTCGAAGGTACATTTTTTTTTCAATTGAGAGAGGCTTTTCATAACAATTTGAGTAGTAGTCAGCTCAGACAAAGTGCTCTGTAAATAGACCGGCGAAGGAACCGTGTGGTCTGCTCGTCTGACTGTCACCACCTTCTAATGAGCAATAAAATCTATATGCATGAGAGTAAGTTAAGTTAAGTAGAACATTAAACCCAACGAGTATGAAGTTTGAAGAGAATCCGTCCAGCCGTTCAGGCTGCAGTCTGGAATACAGATAGAATTTAGATACCCATTTTTTGAGTTTATCTATTATAGTACTCGTAATGTCAAGTTTGATCAAAATCTCGAGATCGAACATTTTCAGGAAACCAATACTTGCTCTTATATGTAGATAACTACATAAGTATGTAGTGAAAATTAACTTTATAGTCGGGCTTTTTATTGCTCCTGCATAGACTACTAAGCGGGAATTTCAGGTTTCGAATCCCAGTAAATAGCAAACGTTTTGTTTAAAGTTTTTTACTCTGCGAATATCTGACAAGCCTCCGAAACTAAAATGTCATTACGGAACTTCTGAATCCCATTCGGAAACGGCAATAAGAACCGCATGTACAAGCGGGAAATATACTACGCTGCCGTGTCCGTGATAATTAAAGCTTTACGTCAACGGCGTTGAGCCTCCTTTTGTTGTGTATTAATTAATTTTAAAAAAAATGGCGGAACCACACTTAAGAATAGCAATAATGGCAATTTTTCATAGTTAATTCATCCATTTATATTAAACAGGAATGGCAATATTGGCTACTTTTCATAGCTAATTCTCCCATAAATAAAAGCTGAATTAGCTATGGGCGATGTCCTTCTCTTCAATTTATATATGTATATTATTAGCAGAGATCATCTATAATGAGATAGTCGATTTTGGGGGCCTCTCTCATTTCGCCACAAAACTTTTTGTTCGGCCTAATGGTCATAGCAAAGGCGCGTGTTGATGTATATGTTCCATTTGAATAGCATTGAGATGCTTTTTTGGCACGCATACATTATAACTTGCTATGGGCAAAATAATGAAATCTAGGAATATTATGCCCTGTCAAACTGATTGTCAAGAACAACAATTAGTTGTTATAGGGATGAAAGTCGATACAATGTATCATACTTTAAAAACTACACATATATTATACAATTCTTAACTTTCGAGTACATTACGTTTTCATTTTATGGAGCGAAATTATTTAAATGAATTATTTTCGAATACAATAAATTATCGATTCAAAAATCGTATAAATTATAGTTTACCTATACTGTTTATAAATTAAAAACATGTTTGCTTTGGGGATTTGCAAGGTATGCATTCCATTTTTCACCGAAACTATATGTCGTTCAATAGCAATCTGAATTTTAGATAAAATATTAGCGTATTTCATTCAAAAATATTATAGGAAGGAAATGTCGAAACCGATTTCAAATTGTAATATGCTCTGCATTGATTGAATCTTTGAATTCAAAAGAACATTTTTGCAGCCATTCTTTAAAAATGTTGTTAGAAAAGAACACAAATTGTTCTCTTTAGCCTAGAAGATCGCCTGGACGAACTCTTATTTTGGTACTTTTCTCTATTAAAATATGATTTTTTTTTTATAATTTGCACGTGTTAAAGGGGATATGAATATCTTTATACTAATTTTTAGGACACGGTCGTTTTTTTGTGGAAAGGGGAAGAGACAGAGAGAAAGACAGATTGGTGTAGTTGGTTTGAAACTCAGGTGGTAGTTAAGTTTCAGTGAACTCCAAGGGTGGCTGTCCAGATAAATGGGGAGTATTTTGTTTGTTTTCGCTACTATTGTCGTTGCTTATGATTTACAGTATTTTTTTCCGTCCTCCTGATGTCATCATCACGATCAAGTTTCATTTTAGCCATTTGACCATCCGACTGCCAGTGTTATGCCTTCACACTCAGTCGTTCACAGACTTTCAAAGTGCGCAGACGTGTTTCGGCTTCTCCTTTAAATCTGTAGTGTTTTTGAAGTAGACTATTAGACAGTGATTATTCAAGTGGCGAGTTAGCCTAGTAGGAGTGATAGTGAACTATCAACCCAGGGGCCTGGGTTCAATTCCCAACCAGGGAAAATATTATTCTGGACTTTTTTCATTATAAATTAAAAATAAAAAATTGTGAATAAAAGTTAAGAACAGCCGAGTATCAGGAGATGGAAGGTGAGCGATCCGCGCTCCCATTAGCGGGACCAGCTGATAAGAGAGTGTCAGCCGAAGCGGCAGTAACATCTGGTCACGCAGCAACAGTGGTAACTGAAAGTGTGGGAAAAAGGAGAAGAAAATTAAAACCTTCTCCCAACTTGGTAAAGCGTCCCTCCAAATCAACTCCAGCTGAACAGCTGCCAAGTGGAGCGAGGGAAGGGGCGCTGAGTACAGCAACAGCAGCAGCAGCAGATAAGAAGCGGCAGAGGTCGGATGACTCTGTCACCTTAGCGTACATCTCCGACGGTGGGGAAGGCCGCTACATTGGAGAAGACGATAACTGCTTCGCGGTTCTGGCATCCTCTGAATCGGATGACGAAGAAGAGGAAGTCCAATGTCTAACCAGCAGCATCAGGCAGTTAGAAGAAAGGGTGCTTGCCATTAAAGCCAAACAAATGGCAAGAAGAGAAATGGAGCGGCAACAAGAGCTCCAGCGCGCTCAACAACTACAGAAGCAGCCAGAAGGCCAGCTGCAACAACAAAAAAAGCAGCCGCAAATGCAGCAGCAGAAGCAGCAGCAGAAGCAGCAGAAGAAGCAGCAGCATGAACAACAGCAGCAGAATAAGCTGCAACAACAACAGCAGCAGAAAACGCTGCAACAACCACAGCAGCAGAAAAAGCAGCAACAACCGCAGCAGCAGCAGCAGAAACAACAGCAGCAGAAACAGCAGCAGCAGCAGAAACAACAGCAACAACAACCGCAGCAGAACCAACAGCAACCGAAGACGACGGCAAAAGCGAGGGTACCGCCAATAAATACCTACAAGGTGGAGTTGAAGGATACCATCGAACTGTGTAAGTCGGCCATAGGAAATAATTTTTCCATTAAAAGATTAAATGAAAATAGACATGCTATCCACTGTAATACAGTGGAAGATTATAAAAAAATTAAGCAGTTACTTAGGGACACGACGACGGAGTTCTTCTCCTTCACCCCGAAGGGGGAAAAGCGGCAAACAATGCTGCTGAGGCGGATAGACCCGTCTACTGATCCGGAGACGATCCTTGCGCTGCTTAAAGAGAAAGAGTGCAACGAGCTCCAATTCGTAGGGGTCAAGCCATTCACCACAGCTAAGGGAAAAAGGGAGAAGCGGAAACTGCCGTTCTTCCTAGTTCAGCTTTCACCCAATAGCAAGCTGGATGGTCTAAGGAGTATTAAAGTCCTAGACTACCAGGTTGTCGCCTGGGAAAAATTAAGAAGGAGCGAAAACATTTTACAATGTGTTCGCTGCCAAAGGTTCGGTCACGCCGCGTCGAACTGCGAAATGCAGCCTCGATGTGTTAAGTGTGGAAAGAACCACAAAGCAGAGGAATGTACTCTGGGTAAGGATGGAGTTGCAGATAAGAGCCAGCTCTCGTGTGCTTTATGCAGGAACTCGGGACACACCGCAAACTATCGGGGTTGTCCTAAGTTCCAGTATATTAAGAAAGTAAATCTGGTTCGTCAGGAGAAGGTTGTAGTGAAACGTCCACCTGCTCCAATTCAAATACCATCCGTGACTCCCCAAGTGACCTACGCCCAAATGGCGGCAGGTCGGGGAAACGCGGAACAGAAAAGACCGAAGGTTGCTTCTCAGGCCCCAGCGCCTAGAGCACCGGAGGCTCAAACTGACATGCTGGCCATCTTGCTCTCTATCCAAGGGCAGATGGAGCAGCTTCAACGTCAGGTACAGGAGCAGGCGAAGCGGGTGGACCAGACCTACGCACTTCTGCTGGGCTTAACGCACCTTCACACCTGGAGGAGCAATCCTTGAAGATCCTTGCGGTGAATGTGAATTCACTGATTAGGTCGAGCGAAGAGCCGTATTGTTTAAGTTGCTAGAAGACCCTGATGTGCTTATGCTTATGGTTAGCGAAACAAAGCTATCCCAGAAGCACAAATTGGGGCACAATAAATACAGTATTGTCAGAAGAGACCGACCCAACTCTACACAAGGTTTGCGTATGAAGGAGTTGCGATCTTCATACGCAAACAATTGCAATTTAAAGTAATGTACAGCGGTGAAGTGCGAAGGTTTCAGGAGCTGGAAGCGTGTATCGTGTGCATCCCTCTTCGTAGTGGAAAGAGGATGTACTTGGTCGCACTCTATGCACCTGAAGCTACTCAATCTACTTTATTTATTTCAGAGCTCGAGACACTTTTTCGATTCCTAAGGCTGGAGTCGGAGGAGAATTATTTCATCATGACCGGAGATCTTAATGCCAAACATAGAGATTGGGGAAATAACACACCAAATCCTAGAGGGAACCTACTATTCAATTGGTGGGGTCGGCACAGTGTCGAGTATAAACTCGATTTGAAAGCAACAGATAGTCCGTCGTTTCCTAGAAGCGGCTCCTATCTGGATCTTATGCTATTCGACGTACGATTACAACTGACCGACATGGACCGACAAACTATAAACTGCCTGCACACATTTGTGTATGACAGTGACCATTGCGGACTCAGTGCCGTAATAACGATTCCCAACGAAATTGCGGAGTTAGAGGAGTTTGTCCAAACGTACTCCTACAATTATAGTAGGACGCGTTGGACTCGCTTCTCAAGAACTTTGACAAGAGCACTCTCCTCGAATTCGCTCTACCCACCATCCAATAGGAATCTGTCAAACGAGTAGATTGACTGGTACCTAAAACAAATGGACGAGACAATTAAACGAACTATGGACAATACGATACCTCGGTATCAACACACTGACAATGCAGACATATTCCGCAATGCAACAATTGACGCACTACACCAACACAAAAGTAGACTGCTGTCGAGACTAAAAACCTTGTACAGACAGTTTACTGACAGACAAAACTCGGAGGTTAGGACGCTGAAGTCTTTGATTAAAAACCTCCAAAAATTAATTAGAGAAAATTACAGACTTTCTGTAAATTTGCATTGGAACAACAAAATTCGGGCTGTAAAATCCAACAACCCGAGTATGTTCCCGCAAATAAATAAAATATTTCGGAGGAATAATCAAAACGACCTTCCGTGTCTTAAGATCCCCCGAACGACGAACAATGGACGAATACTTATAACAGCAGGTATAGATCCAGATAACGCAGTAGAGGATGACAACTTCTTTGTGATCGAAGATCCGCAGGAGAAGGTAGAGGTTATAGGGGCTACTTTCCAGCAAGTGTACAAGGTGAATGATACCATTTGCCCGAACCACGACCTGGAAAATTGCGTCCTTGTGCACAACTTCTACCTTCGAAATGATATAGAGCACTGGCGATCCGAGAACATAGGTTTTACCGAGTTCAATGACGATAACATGGCAAATAATGTCATCGCCGATGAAAGCGTACATCCCCCGTACATATCGAAGGTGGAGCTCCAAGCGATCTTCGACTCATTGAGGAGGAAGAAATCTGAAGGAATCGATGGAGTGTCGAACATCGTGCTTCGACATCTCCCTCTAGAAGCGGTGATACAACCCATCCCCAAAAGGGGTAAGGACACCTCCAATCCGGCAAATCTCCGGTCGATAAGTCTCCTTCCGAACATCAGCAAGGTATTCAAAAAAGTGATCAATAGAGCCCTGCTTAAGTGGACTGAGAACAGTAATATAATTCCGGATAACCAATTCGGTTTTAAGGCGGGGCATGATACAATACATGCCGCGTCTAAACTGGTATCGGATATCCAATGGAACAAAAGCAAGAACCAATGCACGGGTGCCTGCCTGATTGACTTGGAGAAGGCCTTCGACACCGTATGGTTAGAGGGACTCTTCTACAAGCTGAGCAGGCTGGGCATAAGCAAACCACTGCTGTACATACTTCATAACTTGCTCACCAGTAGACAGTTCATTGTCAAAAATGGCAATGTGACTTCTACTGGAACATTTCTAATTAAAAACGGTCTGCAACAAGGTGCGGTTAATTCACCGATCCTTTTCAATATTTACACGAGCGATCTCATAGGATCACTTCACCATGCCATAGCGTACGCAGACGACTTGATCGCGTACAGATCAGGACCAAAAATCGAGGTCATTGCAATTCTCTTGCAACGTGACTTCGATAAGATTCAGCGATATTGCGATGACTGGAAGTTGAAGATAAACTTCCAGAAATCGGAAACCATTCTTTTTAGGACGCCGTTGTCTGGGGCCTCTAGGGATACCAGAAAGAATTGGCGAAAGTTCTCAATAGTTGGACCGCACGGACAGCCACTTGCGAATCGAAGTGTAGTCAGATACCTGGGGCTCTGGTTAGACCAATATCTATATTTTAACAAACATATAGATGCTGCTCTGGCCAGAGCCAAAGGTGCTTTTGCCCTTACAAAGAGACTTTTTTATAGCAAGCAACTCGATGCAAGGGTAAAGGTAATCTGCTACATGGCCTTCATTAGGCCCATGCTCGTATATGGATGTCCCGTGTGGTTCAACGTGGGAGCAAGCTTGTTGGAAAAGATTCGGGTGTTTGAGAGGGCTTGCCTTCGGGCTTGCCTTCATTTATTCAGAACACCGGAGTCCCAGTACATAAAATTCTATCCCAATGAGGTCCTATACAACAGGGCTAATCTAATAAGAGTGGATAATTTCGTTATCAAGCTGATTCGAAGGCACATTGCAAGAGCAATGAGCTCGACGAACAACCTGATCTTCGGGGCATATTACCCCAATTCCGAGTATCATGAGAGAGTGCGCCTTAACGGCTTTGTTCCCCCAGAGGCGTTCCTCTATTTTGATAAGAAAGGTCTGATCCAGGACAGATTGGCGGTGCCGCTAATTTTCCACGTTGCTCGGACAGCTGTGGATAGGCGACTCAACTACGACAAAGACATTGCACACGGCAGTGTGGAGCGTCTCCGGTTTAGTAGGGCGGTATCGGGTCGGGATGTTGATGACGTTCAACGTCAGTACGGTCATTTCTGGTGGCTGGCCGAAAGAGAGGAAACTCCTTCGTCGTTTCCTCCTAATCCAGGGTAGCCTGTTTGATGTTAAAAGTTGGCTGTTCTTGCCCATGGCCGACTTACATAGTTTAGGTTTAGGTAGTTTTTTAGGTTTAGGTAGGTGTTGGTAATAATGTAAAAAAAAAAAAAAAAAATAAAAAAAATATATATCCACAGCACTTGGATGGAAAAAAAAAAAAATAAAAAACAAAAACAGCACTCGATAAAAAAAAAAAAAAAAAAAATAAAAAAAAAAAAAAAAACAAAAAAAAATTTACGTAAAAAATACGTAACATAGAATAAGATAGGGTAATTTAGAATAAGGTAGTTTAAGATTTATTTTAAGGTAGATTGTAAGTTTTATATGTAAGAACATCAAGAAATAAGTTCATGTACTAAGTTTTTGTACAATTTTCTTAGTTACAATTAAAATTAAAAAATTTAATTAAATAGAAAATTTTCAAGTTCTTTACGTCGAAAGACATAGTTTTAAGTATTAGGTTTAACTTAGAGCGCCCGCATAGGGCCAGTAAGTTAGAATAAGAATAGTTAAGTTAGTTAAGCTAGTTTTAAGCGTTTTGTCTAGCATGTAAGTTAATAAATGAATTAATAAAAATGCACTAAAAATGAAAATAAAAAATGTTATGCCTTCACAGTAGAGTTGACTTAGCTTTCGCAAGTGATCGACTTTTTTATTTATTTCATGCGAAATAAATAGATGATTCTTGACATCAGGATTCGAACCATGAGCGATGATGTTACCACTACACCACGGCCACCCTCAATGATAGTGTAGATGATAGTTCTTATTAAAGTAGTTCGTACTGTTTAATACGTTTTCATCAAATTATGTACATTAAAATTTATTTAAAACTACAAGTTTGATCTATTTTAATGTTTCATAATTAAAACACATCGTACTAAATTTAGATTTTGAAAATCTTAAATTAATTTATGAAGCTAAAACTTATTGGCACTTATAACTGAACTTTTCCAACTGCCAATCATACAATTGTTTTTTTTTTTTTCTCAAAATGTTTTAAAAATGTTAAGAAAGAAATATTGTAGTTTGGAAGTTAAATACAAAAAAACACCAAAATCCCAATCACAATTTTCGGTACGCCAAAAGCATATCTATCATATTTCGCTTCTTGAAATTCGGCCGGATCCAGTACCATATTAAAAAAGCAAAAACTTAGTTGTAAATACGGTCAATTGAGTGACATGAATCACTTACATGTGTTTGTGAAAATCTATCTGTTTGCATCACACAAATTAGGTGAAGTCGAAATTAACGAAAATCAAAACATTTTTGATTTTGCATGACCACCGTCATGCTGATTGATGAGTGTAAGGGCTGGATTGACATAATTACTTCATTATGTGTTGTGTCGCGGAAGAGAAAACATATCTGTCGCTAGCGGAAAATTGAGGGACAATTAAGACCGATCATTTGTATGGGATTTAATTGAAACTTACGAGTATCGGTCATTACCGAGTTTATGAGATGTGAAAAGGTAAGGTGACAGTGACTGAAACAAAAAATTGCAACAATATGAATTTTTACTACAAAATATAATGAAAAGTATCCCGATGCACAAAAAGCGGGTGTCACTTTATGCAAAGTACACAAGCAATATATGCAATACAATCATCCGTTGCACTTATCGCACATCCGTACACCGTAAGGGGTAACGTCAATCAACACATACACCATGCTTGATGTCAATCGATTGACCGTGTAAGGGCCGCTTACTGTTTAAAGTCAAAATTTCCTTAAGGATGCTAATAACAGGGGTCGTTATAATTCAATCCATTTCAGAACAATTTATTTTTAATTTTCAGTACAACTGGAAAAGTCTGTTTTTCGTTCTTAGTTGTTCACCGCTTTGTTTACTTTTTGTCACAGTAGCGCAGCGCTCTCCAAATTATTGTTGCTTTTGACGATGAAGACGGCTGTCGGAGGGGTTCATACGTATTCACAGATACAAGTCGACGAGAGAACTGTGAGAAATTGTTTCCAGGTTTTCGGGAGCAGAGCATTGCAAGTCATTTGTCTCTCTATAATTTATCTCTGATTACTAGCCTAATCCTTTTGTTGGCGACCACATAACTGCTGTTACTATAAAAGTGAAAATCCGTGCATTTTTGCAAGTTTACGTGCGCCAAAGAAATGTTTGCCAATATTACACAAAATTCACTGTATTTTCGAAACCGATAATGCGACTGACATTAAAATCTACAAATTTAAAGTACATCATTAGGTTTATTTTATTTTTTATTTATTTTTTTTTTTAATTCTGTAAATCTAATATTTTAGTGATTACTTTGACTGAATAAAATAACTGAAACAACAAATCAAAATGGTCAAAGCAAGTTCTAAACAAATCCCTTAATCGCTTTATTCAGGTAGAACTGAAAAGTACACATAAGGGGTCCATACTGTGATAGATTCAGCTTTGCGATGAAAAACATAGAAAGATAACGCGGTTTTGAATTTGTCGTCTTATGATAAACGGAAGACATAATTATTTTTTTTCTAATATTTGCCATATTCGGATTCGCTAGGTTCGAATCTACCTACAGTGACTCAAAGTAATAACCGGACACCCCTATTTTCGTACTAATTTGTATGAATTAAAGGCGAAATAATGCAAATTATACTTAAAAATTATTTATTCTGACTTAGTTAGGTTTACTTCAACTAGAATACAACAAAACAAAAATAAAATGCATTCGTAATCAACGAAAATGGTTAATTCATCCAAAATGCATCTCAAAAACTGAATCCTATTTCTTCCAGACTACGAATAATCTCCCGCGGCATCACTATCATCAGTTCACTATATACATACATACGAGTAAAGGGCAAGATAAATATTTTCTATTAAAATGTCCACTTATAACTTAAAATTTGTTAAAACTTGAGGTTTTTCTTCAGTGGATTGTAGAGACATCTGAACAGGCGATTGCTATAAGAACCTTTGAAATCTGACAGCAAGGAGCAATGAGCAAACAACGAAATGTGAATAAGCTTCCATATGCATCGCATATACATATGTACATATATATCAATGAAGTATTATGTAGCAAAATATTATAAAACTTGAATTATTACACTTAATATCAAAGAAATCTTTAATATACATATTTCTATGATTGTTTAATAGCGGACTTGCGTAAAAATTGTGATATCTCTAAAATCGGGAGGGATATCAAAATTAAACTTGTTTGTCGTTATAAATCTGAGAATGCTTTATTATCATGACTTTTCCAAAAATATTTGGATCACGTATTTTGCAAAATTGAGGGGTGGATACCCACTTTTCGTAGTTATTGCTTCACTGTGAGTGCAGATTTAAAATTTGAAAATATTGTTATTGAATTCTGCTCAAAGAGTTTTTTTCAACGTAAATCACACTTACGAAGAAAACAAATTTTGCCCGCTAAAGCCACTTTCAAACACCTTCTTTTCTTTCGATCTTTGTTCTATATAACTTGTGAGCAAATCATACACATGGCTTTTATAGTTTAGGAGCTAGAAGGTGGTAAAAGACAGATCGACAGATGAATGGGTGAGAGCAATAGGGGTTTGTGGACGGTACATATGTGTATTGTGTATATTATGGATCAAGTTACTAATGCCTATTGTACTGCACATAATGCTCAGAGAGAGACCGGGATAAATATTTGCAGCAGTATGCACAATTCGCTCCCAGGAAGCGTAACCCGCCCCAATTGCAATAATAAACAATAAACAAATAAAAAAGGACACATTCCAACCAAACAAAAATGTACGTCCCCCCTGATGAAAATTTTGACTACGCCCTTGTACATACATATGTATATATGTATAATCGCTCTTTTTGGTAAAAGAAATTTTGAAATCCATTATTATTATTCTTGACCAGATAATAATTTATAAAAAAAATATTTTAATTTTACAATGAAAATGTAATGTTTTTATTAAACTATATAAATTAGAAATATAAATGGAATTTAACCATTAAAATAAAAAGTTAGCAGCTTTTATTTGATCTTCATATTTCTTTAATTGGAATATTTATTCATTTTTATCATTAACACGGCAAACCCCACAGGCGGACCAGTAGGGGTGCAGTAAAGTGGGAAGGTTGTGATCCTTCTACTCCGGATCATAACTTCGCCGCAAGAAGAAGAAGAAGAAGAAGAACAGTTCATATGGGTATCTTTAAATCTCCTTCATTTTAACAAGCAATGGAATTTAACTCTTTTCCTCTTGATAATAGGTAAAACCATTCTATATAACTTCTACGGCGAATGAAAATCGAAACTGCAACTCTTATAAATAACTTATTCTGAATGAACAGTTAATAGCAAAATATATGATTTTTTGAGTTTATCTGAATGTAGCTAAATTAATTATTTTTTTAAAATTAACTTTTCAAGATGAACAAAATAAATCTCCTAGCTGCAACGGTTCTGCAGTTATAGCGTAATAAGTGAAGGCACCTACAAGCCATAATTCTAATTTTTACAAAGTATAAAAGTGCCATAGCTCCTTTTTCCCACGAACTACAAAAAATTAAGAACATTTTAATAAGTCTCATTTCAGTACACTCTGGGTTAGAAATCGCCACTCTCTTTTGAACCTCTTTATTTTTGCTTAATACTGTTTTCTTGTAGGGGGCACCAGATTTGAGATATTTTGGAAAGAAAAAATATATTTTTATGTAAAGTGTTCAAAATTTCCAAACTGTTGTCGTGGTCACAAATCGGATGTGTTATAATTTTTATATTTTTCATATAACTTTTTTATATTTTTTTTTTTTTTGTATGAAATTATCTTTTCAAAATGACTTGGAGTTAACTATTGCACAGTTATAGAGTAATAAATCATGGCACCTCACAGCCAGAATTTTAATTTTTACATAGCATAGATGGACCCAATTCAAATATGTACCTTGAGTCTGTTGCAAGCAGCACTGTCGATTGATATACTCGTATGTTTCAATACTCCACAATTCCTTTGCCACAATTCATATCTTATGACTGACGCGTTGCAACTTGATAAAATTACAAAAGTTTTGAAAATTCGTCCAAACAATTTTATTTTTCAAAATATTTCGATTTCCAAGTTTACCAGAAAAAATTAGAAAATCAACACAATTAGCTATAACATTATGTATGCCTGTGTTGGTACAGCTAATAATTAAGGCGTGACAGAGCGATGAATATAAGTACTTGTCATAGGTCGTATAAAAGTTCGTTTATTAAAGTTTTCTGAACTCGTATCTACTTCTAATCGATTATTTATCCCATGATTGCTAAATAATAAATAATAATCGCAAAAAGTTTTATTTGAGTTACAACATAATAAAGTTCCCCTAACCGTGTTCACGACATCATTTTTCGTTTTTAAAGCGTGCATATCTTTCTGCACACTTTCAAACTCGCACAGTTGATATATTAAACTGAAAATTTGTATACTCATAGCATAATCATTAATGAAGAACCGACCGCAGTTGGATGATTGATTTGTGAAATACAGGGGGTAAGGAACAAGTATTAAACAAAAAATGTTTTATAACCTATATTAGATTTCTAATGTGAGTGTGCATTTTCTACCTTCCATTTGTAAAGTAAAAAATAAAGCTGCGTGTGATTATTTCGTAGTACATTTTAGATGGATACAAAGATTCAGTTTACTAACTCATCCGTATGTTATTCCAAGTGCATGTATTGTCAAAGTGTGAAATTTCAGCTTTCTAAATCATCCATGAGAAAGGTAAACAGATTTGCGAGATTCGATTTACTTTGTATATTAATCTCACGATTCTCTCGCATCCTTGCTACCAACAAACTAGTATTTCCGATATATTGAGAAAGAAAATGTGAAAACAACAAAGTCAAAGTCGTGGATTTTGATCAATTCTGGCGTTATTATGATAGTGCTTTTCGGCCGTAGAAGGGGAACGGCAACGTATGTTAAACACATTAAATTCCTGGACAGCATAATTTAATGGGGTTCAACCAACAGAGTGGAATTTAATACTTCCAAATCACAATGCTGTCTTCTGTCTCTCAAGCGAAACCAAAACCCTCAATCATTATCCATGGATGGTACTTGCATCATTTAAACCGAAAGACTTGCCATTCTCGGTATTTGTATAATAACCATCTTCGATGGAATGATCACTTATTCCAATATTGTCGCCAAATATGCTGCAAAATGTCTAGGATTCCTTAAACGGTGCAAGAAATATTTTACCCCGTCTGATCTGGCCTCAATTTATAAGGCATTCATCCGCCCTAAGCGTGAATATAACGCCCATATCTGGTCTGGTGCACCCAAGACCGTTCTGCACATTCTTGATAGG
The DNA here is from genome assembly GCA_963082735.1 of Pocota personata. Classification (NCBI taxonomy): domain Eukaryota; kingdom Metazoa; phylum Arthropoda; class Insecta; order Diptera; family Syrphidae; genus Pocota; species Pocota personata. Next base: position 176,875,710 of record OY720429.1, on the reverse strand, counting down.
GTACACAATCGCGCGTTAAGACTTATAGGTGATAGAGACATAGAGACTAGAACATCGGAGAAATGTCTCCTGTCTCTCCCTGTTTTATCGTTTTTTTTTATAAAAAATGCTCCAGCGAAATAGCCAGCTGCATTCCTCCCCTTCAAAATTTCACCCGCAATACGCTACATGCTTCGAATGCACATCAGTTCACCCTAAAGCCTAACTTCGGTCGTAATGTTAAATATAGGGATTCGTTTATAAGCCGAAGGACACGAATGTAGAATGATCTACCAAGCTCTTTTTTTCCCCATCACTACAACCTTCAAACATTTAAAACCATTGTGCACAGGCTTCTCCTCTGTTCCCCTTCCCCTTTTCCTTAAAAGCCCGTGCCCTGTAACAGTACAAAGGTATTCATATTCCTTTTGGCGCGCGCGACTTATAAAAAAAAAAACTCCAAAAAATGTCTATCTGTGTGTATGTTAGATCGACTTCATCATAAAATGATGGACGGAATTTACTCAAACACCATATCTGAGAACAAGTTACTAAACTTCTAAATAATTAGTATTATTTGATCTTCTAGGTTTCCCCATAATTCATGAGTGTAGATTGTGCCTTAAAAGACCGACGCCCCTGGCGAAAAAAATATTGGTAGATCAGTGATAGATTACAGGGAATTAAATTCAGTAACAGTAGCTGACAAATACCATATTTCCAAAATCATCTCCACTAGTTGGTTTACAGTTTTCGATTTAAAAAGGGAGTTTCACCAAATCAAATTAACATAATCAGATATTGAAAAGACAGCCTTTTCAATAAATAATGGCAAGTACGAATTTACGAGGTTACCTTTTGAGCTGAAAATTGACCCCACAATCTTCCAAAGAATACTCGATTATATTTTACGAGAACACATTGGTAAAATATGTTACGGTATATACTCGTAGGCTACATTATAATCTTTAGTAGAAACGAAACAACTCACGTAGAAAACATCAAAAGAGTATTTAAAACATTGTATGCTGCCAATATGAAAGTGCAGCCCGATAACTGCGAGTTCTTTAAGCAAGAAATTTAATTTCTAGGATTCATTATTTCTTCCAAAGGCATTAAAACCAAGCCGGGAAAAATAAAGAAAGTGCTGACTTTTCTACTACCCAAAACCCTGAAAGACTTGGACACCATTTTCAAGAAAAAAACGAATACATATTAACGATGAAACATTGGAAGCTTTCCAAAAAATAAACAATTTTTTAGTACCAAAATGTACAGTGCCAACTTATCCGAATTTTACAAACTTATAACAGACGCCTCAAATTTTACTATAGGTGCTGTTCTGTCGCAAGAGAATGAACCCACCATGTTTATTTCTCGAACTTTGAATAAAACCGAAGAACAATAAGCGGCAAATGAGAAAGAGTGTTGGCCATAATGTGGGCCTTGAATCCACTCAGAATCTACCTTTACGGTTCTGCCAAAATCATAATCTATACTCATCATCAGTTAAAATAGTCAAAAGTTATGTCGATCTAGTCATGTCAAACAAGCAACAGTTTGGTGACAAAATTTTTTTAAAATCTAGAAAATATTCTATGTGTAGAAAGATATCGAAAGATATTATTACATCTATTTTAAAAGTTTCGCAACGCCACGCTCACTTTATTAGGGATGAGTTAGAAGATAGGGGATATGAATCTTTTCTGGACGATCTGTAACTTTCCTGTACATTTCTCAGTATTTTTGTTAGAAACTGAAAAATATTGTCTAGATCAAATATGTCGACGCTCCATCCTTACATTCTACATGGCCACGCTCACTTTTTTGATGCCTTTTCTACATACTGCTTTCTCAGAACAATTTATGATGATTATGTATTTATTTATTGTACATATATTATTATTTATTATTAAATATTTATAAGAATCCGTAAACTCTGGTTAGAAATGTTGGCCACAGTTTTCCGATAAAATTTCTTGAAAATAGCGTATATATCTTCTGAATAGAAAGATATCATTGTGCCTGTTTTTAAAATTTCGCAACGCCACTCCCACTTTATAAAGGGTGGGTTAGAAGATAGGATAGGGTATCATATGATTCGTTCGTGTTGGATTCTAGGTTTCCTATATGTTTTTGTTTATCTTTGATTTTGGACCAAATTAAAGATAATTAACAGACCTAAAAACAATTAGTGACAATTTATGCATTAAAATCATTACTAACTGTAGGTTTTTGGAAAATCCAATTGATTAGCTTCGGAATTAAATAATCAACATAATAAATCCAGATTTTAAACAAAACTAAATTCAGAACAGTAAAAAAAATTAAACCTGTGATTAGGAACTGGCAGTAGTAGAATTACCAAACTCAAATATTATTAAGATTAATCGAAAAAGAGAGAACATTTATCTATCTTCGTATTTCACAAATTTCTTTCTTATTTCAACTTTATGCTTACCTTCGGTACATATTTGAAAGCCAGTCAATTAGGTTTATCAAGAAATTATAGAAAATGCTTGCTTAACAACGATGTCTTTGTGCATGACTGTTCAAGGTAGGAGATCAGGCTGTGTACCGACTTTTAGATGTTTTAATTATCTTTCATTGCATGCCCGAACATTTAAATTCAATACAGATTCAAAGATAAACAAAGAAAACCGACTCTAAACTATCCATATGATTTGAGTCCTTCAAGTACACATTTTACAAAAAAAAAAAAAAAAAATTATTGAAATTGAGGCAAGTTTGCACAAATTATCTTGAACAAAATGCACGGGGACATTCCACAAAGCATTTTAATCATGTAAGCATTTTGAACGTTTGTATAAGTTATAGTTATATATGCAAAAGCATGCCGAAATTGCACAAAATTAACTTTATTTTCGAAATTCGATTGGCACCAGAAACAATAGAGCTCTAGTTTTCACTGTGGAAATACCATGCAAGAAGAATCCTCGAAATCGACATATAATTACAGGTATTTTCCTTTATCTGATTGCTACCAAGAGTCCTACTTCATCAAATCGGCGCATTTTTACAGAAGTCATCGTAAACAAAAGTCGCGAATGATAATGCCACAGACACACATACTCACAGTCAGACAAGCGCTTCAAAAACAGTTTTTTTTGTAAGCAATACACCCTTTAGAAAATGTCCCCAAAAAGTAGGAGTGACCACGTATAATGTATGAACGAAATATAGAAAAAGTCAACGTCTATATCTCTTTACCAAGTTAATACATAATATTTCAATTTCTAGCAAAAATATAGAGAAAAACAATATTTCTTTAAAAGTGGGCATGTCTGTTGGCGGTTTTCAAAAATGTTTATTATTGTACTGCCTCAGATTTTCATATACCAAATTTCATATTCCTAGCTCAAAATTGAAGGCCCGAAAAGTGGCAGACTGACGGACGGACATAGCTAGATAGCTATAACTTTTACCGTTATTATTTCTCTGTGTTACAAACTTTGTATCAGAATTAACATACCCTGAGAAAAAATGCATATTTTATAAGATTTGTTCATTTCACAATGTGAAACGTAGTTAAAAGGTCTAAAATAATTTTGTAAATGCGTTTTTTATGTGAAACTCATACTCTGAAAGATATAAAACAAACAAAATTAAAACATCACAAACCCTAAAGCCAAATATTTAAAGTGACCGTTGAAAAATTACTCTGAGATTTGTAATATCTCATTTTTATTTCTAATGTATCTTGAAAAGTATAAATTTTATATAAAAAACACCTAAACATATTCTATACGAATTTTAAATATCTCTCATAATAATAGATTTCGATCTGAAAAAGTGAAATTCAAAATGAAACACGAGAATAAGGGGTCGTTTACAAAGGATGTCACCCCTTTCCTCGCCCTATCTTCCTAAAACAAAATTTAGATGGAAACTAGCTTGGATTTCGGTAATTAATAAACAGAACATTTAACAAAATAACAAAATAGAAATGTGAGGAGTTTTTATAACACTACATTTCCTTATGTGACGTCACATTTTTGAAGACCCCCCACTCTACACTTTCGTGAGTGACGTAATTTATAAGCTACCTCTCATAGTTGAAAATTAAAGATATGGTGGGTGCGGTCAACTAGATGAGATATTCTCTTCAATAATGATTACATACATACAGAGTGTACTTACTTTTCTCGAAATATTTGGGATGTTATGACTTCCTCCATTGCAGAAGCAGAAATTTCAAAGCTTTCTATATCTTCCTGCGCACTCGAATGAAATACAATGTTGTGCAAAAAGTCTGGATGACCACGTTGTACAGCAGCACCCACTGCATTTTTCATCAACAAGGCGAATTTTGCACGAGCCTCTTCTATAATAGTTTCTGATAAGCCCGGAAAACCAGAAAAGCGTTCCTTATTTTTTAGATATACTAAAAATAAGTTGTTTAAGGGATTTTTCAAAATTGTATAACTCAATCTTTACCGCTATGATTTTGACCCGTTAGACAACAAAAACCGAAATTTCCTCCGGGCAAATCGCACGTTTGAGGTTTTTCATGATTTTCCATTCGAACATGAGCTGGACATTGTATTTGTGGTAAACATAGAATTCCTTCGGGGCAAGGGTCACATTTCGTAGACAAAAGCGCTGACGGCTTAGTGTTCCCTATTTATTGTCCGATTAGTATCTACATACATATGTAGGTATGAATAACATTTTGTTAAAGCTCCACTCACCAATATTTTCTTCAATGTGATGCTTTTCTTCTAATTGCCGTTTACCAATAACCGAAATCGCATTAGCGAAATAAACTAATTGAAAGCAAATAACAGAAAAATAAAATATTTTTAAAACATTACACTCCATTATAACTACTGTAAAATATTTTCTATATTAGCTAGGCGCTGCAATGCACGCAGTCTCTAACAGATTCAATGCATAACTGAATAGAAACTGCATAAAGTACAGAGCGAGCTAAGTAACTAACGGGCATATATTGTAAGTACAGTCTAAGAGCTACAGGTGGTGATCTGCCGGGTAATATGTATACATTATGCCCTGTAGGGCATATTGCTTTTTATCGAGTGTTTGTAGCATAGATAAATAATATGTACACTATTTTTTTATTGGATATTCAAACAATAAATTCGGTACAAAACAGTCTCAAAATGAAGCCATATAATCTCTGGTAACCTCTTCAAGGTGCACTTAAAGAGAAATAATCGTAATTTTCTCAAAAATAGAGTGCTCGCCGTGCCTCCGTGATTAAGTGCTCGATCACTGAACGGGAGATTCAATATTCGAATTCCATAAAATACAAAAAAAAAAAAATAAAAAAAAACTTTCTCACCTCTCACGAAAGTCTGACAAACATCCGAGAGTAAAATTCTCATGAGAAGCTTCTCTCAATTGAAAACATATAGGAAATTACAATCCGATCGTATGATACTCTATCATCTTCTAACTCATCCCTAACAAAGTGAACGTGACGTTGCGAAATTTGTAAAACAGATGTAATGATACATATATTTCTTACAGAGGATATTTCTACGAATTTTAAGACTTTTTATCACAAAAATGCTTTTACAACTTTTTCTTAGCAGAAGTGAGTGTTGAGAGCCATTTGTAACCCATGTTCATGTTCATAATGAAATGTAACCATCATCGTAAAGAGCTGTGAAAAAGCAACATATGCTTTTTTCTTAAGAAAACCTTTCCAAGAAGTGGGTGTGGCGATGTGTAATGTATGGACGAAATGTAGAAAAAGTCAACGATTACATACTTTACCTAGACAATAGTTATCAGTTTCTAACAAAAATATTGAGAGCAAAGATTTTTTTTTAAAGTGGACGTGTCTGTTGGAGGACTTCAAAAATGTTTGCACTTGCACTGCTTCGAATTCTGGATACCAAATTTCATATTTTTAGAGCCCAAAAAGTGATGATATATGGACAGACGGACGGACGACCTTGGCCGGTCACAAATATACGTACTTTTGGTGGTCTACCGTTATTATTTCTATATGTTACAAACTATGTATCAAATCTAATATGATATATGTATGTGTTCTGGATAGGATGCGGTGCACGAACCTAGGCCTGGCCCAAGCTGTTAGTGCCAACATATTAATTTTTTTTTTTTTTTGGAGTGGAATTGAATGCGAATTTTCGATTTTTTACTTCAAGAACAATTTACTGAATTGTTTGAATTGAACGTTTCTGATTGCGAAATGGTTCAAAATGTTTGACTAGGCAGTGCCTAGTACGTCTATACCCTATCTTCGCAACTGGTTTAAGCCATAGATATGAAGATACCCATGTTGGTTGCTGGGGTTTGCTGAGAGGAGCTGAAAGCCTTCTAGGAATGGTGATTCTGATCTGATCACCCCCAAATGTTAGTTATACCTCCCAGTGGTAGCAACCGGGCAATGCATCCTAGAACTGCAGCCAAACTAACTAACACGAAAGCAAAAACTAAAAGGAAGATAATACTACTCCAGGTGGAATGCGCAAGGAGTCTGGAGGACCCAACAACCATGAGTTCAGCGTTTGCCGTTCTTTACTCCATAAGAGATGTCGTCTGAGCTTCATTTTCATTCTTTTTTTTCCTGACTCTTTTTGCTGTAACCTGTTTCATCACATGTTTCATCACCTTCGAATTATAGCATGTTTTTCAAGGTGTTCCTTGTAAGCGAGACTAGCGTCGATCATCACACCTAGGTATCTGCTAACCGTTTTTGACGTTATATTATTATTGCCTACCCTAATGGTGTAAAATTCTCTCCAATTTGGTAATTTGTAACAGGGGTAGTCATTCTACTTTCCACAACAAAATTATAGAGGAAGTAATAGAATTAACACTAGCTTACCCTACCGATAATTTTAAAGTCAATGACTAGAAAGTCTCTCAGAAGGGCTCATTCTCTGATCACTTCAGGATTACTTTCACTTTTAACTTTAAAACAAATAATTAACAACCTTTAAGGAATACTGTTAGGATAGACACATGGAATACATTATCTGAACTTGTCGTGAAGTAATTAAAACTTATTCCCATAGGCAACCTTACGATAGCAAAACAGATTAATAAAACAGTCAACCGTTTCACAAAATCACTTAAACAAACGAGAACTGGTGCGAATATCGCAACAGCTTCAACGAGCGTTATAAACAGAACGTAACCTAGACCTCGATGTAATGTCGTCCTCGGTTACCTGCCAATTACTTCAGCCGGACGATAGATGGCGCACAATCAGCATCAAAAACGTATTGTAATTGGCGAGTTGAAAGGCGAGTACTGATTGGCTGACGGCGTTTGTCAGTTGAGTTGGATTGAGGACGGCGTGGCGGATACACCTTTTTTTGGAGCAAAAGCAAATTTTAATTTTTAAATCCACATATTTAAATCATAATAAAATAATAATTTTCAAGTCATAATTGACGTGTTTACTTGTTTGAATTCGTTGCTGCGGGTTCCGCCCTTCCAGACTCAACAACTAGTTTAAAAGAAAACCAGAGCACTGGCGTAGTGGTTAGTGTGTCGGATCACTACGCAATAGGTTCCAAGTTCGAATCCCAGAAAACACCAAAAAGTTTTTTCATGATCCCATCCTCTTGCGAATGTTTGACAAACATCCGAGAGTATTGTTGTCACGAGAAAGTTTCTCAAAACAAATTGCCGTTCGGATACGGCACTAAACTGTAGGTCCCTTCCATTCGTGTGAAAAAATATAACGCACACAACACGAGTGGTTGCGAGAAGCTAGGCCCTGGCACTTAAAGAGCTGTTGCGCCAAATATTTTTTTTTTTTTTAGGGCACTAAAAAGTACAACTTTGGCAAATTAGTGTTCCAACATTGTATTCACAACAGAGACAACAAGGCTTCTGAAAGTTCTTGCCGAAAACCCTCCCGTTGGGTGTCTCTGTAAAGAAGATATTTCGTGGACAGCGAACAACCTAGAGACTCTGGAATTGCTTATGAAAACTCTCTTCCATCAAACATCCATAACGAGCCATACAACCCTATAGACGACTCCGCTTCACCCTCGGAGGAAGAACTGATTACTATCAGGGACTATACTAGCGAAGATAAAAGAGTATGAGCTCTAAAATCCTTCCAACCCCTTAAATCAGCAGGACTGGACGGAATAATCCCGGTCATGCTATAGAAGACCATAGTTACAGCTATTCCATGGCTCCAGGCAGTATATATAGGATGGCTGACAAATTGAAGGAAGTACGTGTGATCTTCATTTCCAAAAACAGGAAAACCAAGCTACTTTACATCGAAAGAATACAGGCCAATAAGCTTCTCATCGTTTCGCCTTAAAACCTAGAAAAGACTGTTGGATTAATTGCGATAGAAACATAGGTTTATGTAGGGTACAAACTCATTGAAACAGCACTACATAAGGTAACAAGTACGATCGAGAAATCCCTCAACCAAAAAGAATTTACGTTGGCGGAATTCCTCGACATAGAAGGTGGATTCAACAACTTTCCCTCAGACAGAGAGAACAAAATTTGGAAGCCTCGTATGAGGCTGTACAATCGGATAAGGGCGAATACTGGACATCTTTAATCAAGCAGGACTTATGCCCTATACTGATTACGAGAAACCCCACTATGACTTCAATAAGAGCTTCACGGTCTCTTTACCTTGTAGATAAGACTGAAATAAGTCTAACACTGTAATTAGAGGTAAAGCCATCTTCATGGCTTGAAGACGGATATTGGAACGGGGGCAGTTGTTTTTTTTTTAGAGGTACTGAATATTAACAAGTCGTACAGACTAACTGACTACCGCAGTGTTTTTCAAGCTGAGATCTACGCGATTTCCGCCTTTTTCGAACAAACTGTCCAAGCAATGGAACTACCAGCCATGGATATAACCATCTGTATAAACAGCCAAGCAGCACTCAAAGCGCTGAACTCCAATCTCGTAAACTCCAAATATGTAAAGGAGCTTTAAGGCACTTAGAGCTATCAATCACCACACAGTCTCGCTCTGCTTGGTCTCTGAACACACAGGAATAGAAGGAAACGAAATGGCAGCCAGACTGGCCAGGGGCGGCTCTATGATGAATATACTGCTTGCAGACTGGCTGTCCACATGGTTCTATCGGCCGTCAATATAGCTAAGAATATTATAGACAGCTTCACCATAAATATGACTGTGAAACAAAGGCAGCATACTGGTGGCTGTGCGATAACCCGCACCTTATGGCCCTCAATCGACGCAAAAGGATCAAAGTCCCAATTGTCTCTCTGCATAAGTTATATCCGGATACTTGTCGGTATAATAACCAGACACTGTATCATCGGAAACGTAGCCAGAAGACTAGGAATCTTCACTAATAACTTATCTCGCAGCTATAGGGACGAAAAAGAGAGTAAATCAGTAGAACAGCTCTTATGCCATTGCCCGACTCTCCAGAAATTTAGCCTAAGATGCTTAGGCACATGCCTGGCAAAGTAATCTCTTACTGACCTTAAGAACTTTATTAACAGATCCAAATGGTTTTGTTAGTCACATGTCTTCCATGTACTCTAAGGACAATCATAATGGGCCGAGTGAAATTGCACATGCTGCATTCAGCCCACCTAACCTCACCTAACATACCTATGTCACCGCCTACATGTGGGGTATCAAATAAAATGATTTCCAATGGCGAATATATAGCACAAAATGGTTGACTAGAGGTATCGTTTTATCCAATTTGATGAAACAAAGTTGTACTACTATTATATATATTTATTTATATATATTTTTGTCTGTCATCCTGTTTGGACGTGTTTTTCTTTCTCTCCCGTCTCGTGAATTTCAACATACCGATTCAACGCAGCATAATTGCCCTCACAGTTTGTTTTTCTGTTTAAAGTGCTCGTCTTTGAAATTTTTGCATTTTCCGTCGTTGTTCGTCGACCTCGTAGTGCGTTTACCTCGCTGTTTATTTTTGTCTATATTTTGCCCGCCTCAGCGTTTTTCGCATTTGTCGTCGTTGTTCGTCGACCTCTTAGTGTATTTACTCAAAGTGCTCGTCTGTGCAAGTTTTAAACTGACCTATCACAACAATGGAAAAGCAATGTGGTAACGGAAATTGTGCCGAAAGCAACAACGCTGAACTGGTGTCTTGTAGTGGCCTCTGTGGGAAATCGTTCCATCCCATTTGCACCGGCATCAGCAAAAGATCAGTTACCCATATAAAAGAATTTTCAAACAACTATCTTTTCTTTTGCGATGAGTGCAAAGAAATTTCCTTCTCTCACATCATGCTCGCTATTAAGTGCAACAGTGATTCGACAAACTCGCTTTTCAACCAAATTAAGCTTTCATCCAAGAAAATGCTCCAGCAACTGGCGAAGTTTGATGAAGTCATTAAGTGTGTTGACGACCTTAATAATGTTATAGAATGTGCTAGTGAACTGAACAAGTCTAAGTTAAAAAATATTGACATGCAACTTACGGAGCTCAACGAATCGACCTCTAAAAAATCCCGCGACGCGCTCACTAAATCCCACCTTAACGCAGAATTTGCCAAGGTCACCGGCCCTCTCTCCATCCTAGTTACCCAAATCGATGAACTTAAGCTATCCCTATGCAATTCAATTCATGCAAACGTGCAATTAATGAGTGAGTCCCTATCAAACCAGTCAGTTAAAATCGAATCTTTGGCTTCTAATATGGCTGTTAACCCTTCACCCTCCTCATCGTCTGCCCCTTCTAGCGAAACTCCAGCTGCCAAGGACGCTCACTCCATCAGCCACCCTTACTTCATTCACTCTCACACTCTTAACCCTTCACCCTCATTATCGTCTGCCCCTTCTTTGACTACCCCTAACAATTCCGCTAATTTACCCACCTCTTCACACATCAGCGCTGCTAACTCCACCATCGAATCATCTGGCTTTTTAGATCCGCTGCTACCTCCCACTGTCAAACTTACAAAACAGTTTGCAGATTCCGGAGATGACGGCCGCTACGTAATGTCACGTCTAAGAGACCGTAGAATTTACTATAACGTCCATCTTTATCTTGCTTACTTACATGATAAAGCTGACTCCATCTGTATTGATGGAAAAACGAACACCAATATCAAGGTCTTAATCTCCCTTATCTATCCATCTACGCTGATGACATGAAAATCTTCAGGCACATATTAAACCCCGCCGACTCTTGCCCACTTCAAGCTGACTTGAACAACTTTTCAACCTGGTGTCAAAAAAATTTTCTTGAGCTCAACGTCAACAAATGTCAAGCTATTACATATTCCCGAAAGCGTCTTCCAGCCCCTAGATCCTATTTCATCTCTGACGAGCTCGTCCCTTCTGTAACTTTATTACGCGATTTGGGTGTTATCTGCGACAGAGAACTAAATTTCCGCTGCCATATTGACAACATTATTAGCAGAGCCAACTCTGCGCTCGGTTTCGTAAAACGTTGGTCTAAAGAATTCTCGAACCCCTACGTCACGAAATCTCTCTACTTCACATTTGTTCGGCCAATCCTCGAATATGCTAGCCAAGTATGGTCCCCCTTTCATGATACCCATTCCCTTCGAATAGAGGCTGTTCAACGCAGGTTCATCCGTTTTTAATTAACGTACAGCCACTTGAAATACGTCGAGAAATTGCTGACGTACTCTTTGTACATCAGCTGTTAGCAGGAAACATCGACTGCCCTAATCTGCTCCAAATGATCTCCCTTAACACTAACCCACGCCCCCTGAGGTCTGTACCCATCTTCCGTCTCAATTTTCATCGCACCAATTATGGTTGTACCGAGCCAATGTCTAGAATGCTACGTTTGGCCAACGACGCTCACAGCTCTTTTGATTTTCACTGCAGCAGATTTGCACTTAGAAACGCCCTCCAGAAATCCACTTCCACTCCTCCGCCCTAATAACTTTAGTTTTACTTTTAAGTTTAGTTTTTAAGTACTTAGCCTTAGTCTTAAGTTGTGTTTAGTAATAGTCTAGTTTTAGTGTAGTTATTAAGTTCTGCTTGAATTAAGCTAAATAAATAAATACTATCTAGAGGACCTAAACCGCTGAACCGATTGTCATGAATGTAGTATAAAATGGTGATACTGACATAGCCAGTAATTTTGAAGAAAAGATAATTCGGTGGACTATTACTCAAAGCTCCCAATCATGGGCCTTAGAGTATGGGGCGTAACTTTTATACTCATTTATAATTCATTTTCCTCCACTTCTAGGAAAAAAGAGCAGGAAATATCAGTTTCTCTTAATTACAGGCATTAGTCCATATTAACACTATTTCTAATAAAATTACAAATTATAAGAGTGAAATCATGTTCTATAAAAATTGCTTTAGATTAGCAACACCCTGAATTTCGAGAATCACCAATCTAGCTCCTTTCCATTGTTCGCCGTGATTCATAATAAATATGCAAAGTTTCAGCTTTGTATATCATTCAGGAACTTCTGAGAGGATTGAAAAGCACACGCATATTATATGTACATATAGGTATATTCAGTAGACTCCCAAGTCCCACATTAACTGGCCTCCGCTTTAATCGGCCACCTTGCCGAAATCTATTTCTATTGCTTTTCTTCAAAATCGCTTTTCGGAAAGGTTTTTAAATTTTATTTTCATAAATTATTCTTGTATGCCTCTGACGCTATGTTCAACAGACTTTTGGCACCAAGATAAAATTAAAGACTGAAATCGAGTATGTAAATTGAATTTTTCCACCCGGCTCTAAAGTGGAACTGAATGCTGAATCCACACCTGTAAACAATATTTGTTCACCAACTATAATTTTCCTGTTAAGTTTCATAATCCCCTTTTAACACCTGCAGTTTAACCATTTGATTAACCGGTCAAGTCAACATCCGACCGAGGTTCCGGTCTCGTTAGTTGAATGTTTACAAATGTAATTTTATAACAGAGCGGTTTGAATTTCAATGGTAAGTTCTTTGTTTAAAATGAGTTAATGTTGATTAAGGTTGAATGAATATAGACTCATAGAATTAGAATCCTTTAGCGGAATGTCAGAATTCGCTTTCAGACTATCTAGAGTCATCAGATCTTGAGCACCAAAGCAGAGGATATCTTGAGATACAGCGGACAGGTGGTCTTTCTCTTCAGTTACTGCTATAGCACACGCTGTGTACTGAACAACATATATGTATGTACATCAGTGGCGTGGGGTGAAATTTCAAGAGAGGGAAGCCGACAAAATTTTAAGTAAAAGGTTTTATTTAAGACTTACCATTTTGGTGCTTATTCGAAACACAGACTTAAGATATGCAATCTAAGCCACCTTTGTTATACTTTAAGTCATTGGAATTTACGTAGACAATGAGCTCATCGCATAAAAAAGTGGTTTCGAAAGAAGCCGTTCTGGGCAGAATAATCTATATAAGTTATTGATAACTCGGATCGTTGTTTAATTATAAAAAAATTAGCAATTACAACTATGTACTACCTATTTGTACTCTAAAGCTATCCTACAATTCTTTTTTACGAATTCTGCTAAAACTCTTTCATAAAAATTTGAGTTATTTTTAATTTCTAAAAGAAGGTGCTTTTTGATAGATAACAGTGCCAGGTCTGAGAGTCTTTCTTCTTTCTGGGAATTTCTTAAGTGTGGACTATTTTTAAAGTCGAAAAAGATCTTTCGACAGAGGCCACAGTCAAAGGCAGGGTCAAAAAGATTTCACACATTGTTAGAGCTTGAGAAAAAGTATCTCTAAACATTTCCGTATTAAAATGCTTATATAGTTGAAAAACCTTAACCTTTTTAAGTGAAGGGGTAGTGTATAAAACTTTGAGTTCCTTTTTTTAGAAGTAGTAAAATTAAAAATTCCATGAAATAGGGTAATTAAAGAAGATATTTTGTAATCCGGCATTGAATTAGAAAAATATTCATATTTTGATTTGTTTAATAAATCAAAGAAAATATATGAACTCAATGAACTATACCTATTCTTAATCTGACTTGTAAATTTATCTATAATTGCTACAAAAATTCGGCTATAATTTGTATTTGAATCAATATTAAGTAGTCGGCGTTTGCGTGGAGTTTGAGTTAATGAGTTTAAAAATTCAGAATGAATCCATGACTCAAAACCCTCGATCTTTTCTTTTCTGCAATTGAATAAGACGTTCACTATACGCGAATGATATTGCCATCGAGTCTCTGATACCCCGGAATGCCAGCTCTTGATTTCCTAGAAGAACTACAGTGTCTATGAAACGCTTCATTAAATCGCGATTGTGATCAACTTTTCTATTATGAGCCTCGTAAGAATTCCCTAAAGAAGTCTCTATGCGATATTCGCTAAATTCACGCAAATGCAAGCAGCTGGGTATATGCTTTTCCGGTGGATATATATTTTTTGGAAGAATTAATTTTAATTAATTTTCATTGATGGTGACGAGCGACCTAGTTCTATAACTTTTTTTTTACAAAAAAGAAAGCTTACTGAACTCGTGGGTTCCTTTTAGAAGAAAATCAGTTAAACAACACTCAAAATTAACCAGATACATATTGTCTAAGAATAATTAGAATGTTCAATGCACCTCTTGAGTAGATTTATAATTACTTACTTGGTATACAGCTAATAACTATTCACTTAGCTCACTCACTATTTTACAATAATTTAATAATTTAAAACACTAACTTAATTACCAATATGTAATTGCTAAATTTTTAAGATTTTCTAATAATTAGCAGCCACAAAAATCACAAAAATTTGCATCCAAACTTTCAATCACCTCAAACGCCATTCGAACCACTATATCACTCAATAACTCGATTTTCGTCGGCTTATTTTGTTGCCTACAATAAAAAAAAAAACTCCCTCGAACTAAAACCTTTCTGCTCCACCAATGTTCATCCACAAAAGCCGAGAAATCGCGGGTTATTGTCCTCATAAGCGGATGTATGTTAGACAAAGAAATCGCAAATAAACTTCTACTATATGCCAGAAAGGAATAGAGTTGAAAGTTCGTACTGTGAAGAAATGAATGCATAAGCCGGAAAATGAACGGCTTCTCAAAAAAAATCATTGCATGCTCTCTCGCTAAAGGAGTTCATACTTGTCTCGCCTATGTGTGCGAGTTTGTGTATGAGTAAAAATGAATAAACAATCGAAGTGGTCGCAGCATTTCATCTTCGAGCGTTTATAAAGTTCTGATTTATGAATGAAAAATGGTTTGATGAACAAATAATTGAATGTGATGGTTGGCAAGTGGCAAAATAAAAATGTTTGATATTTGAAAAGGGAAGCCGGAAGGAATCGGCTTGTATGGACGCCACGCCACTGATGTACATACATATAAATCCTATTCAGGAAACTAAATGTTTACTCTGAATTCTCAGAATTGTGTATTCACACTAACTAATGAATGAAGGTGGGAAATCTCTTGGAAGTGCCTTATCTCATACTAAATATAGTCTTATACTCGTAGTCAAAATTTAAAAAAAGGAAATATAGTCAAATCAAAAATCGAAAAATGTTACCTTTACATAGTCATAAGTTCTTTATCGTACAGTGTAAGTCCAGTCCAAGCAGTGGACATGTTCAGTATTCTAGGGACTAACTTATCAGTGGACTCTGATTGACCGAGATAGCGAGGTTTGACTGTAAAACTAGTCAACATTTATGAAAGTAGTGGACTGGACTGTTAGTCAAAACAATTCTGCTTACAATTTTAATCATCTCTACAAATGTTAAAATCAGCCGCCTATGTAATCTATTTTCGTGTAACACACATATTTCTTTGCGGACTAAAGAAAATCAGTATTTTTCTCCAGAATTTGGTTCTATAATTTGCTTGTTTATAATTTTTGAATAATTATAATTCTTATGGTGGATACATACACTAACAGAATAACAGGGTGAAGTGGAAATAATAAAATGCCTCCCATTTTAACATTTATGAAGTTTAAATTTCTGAGTCTATAACTAATATTCTTTCCCGTAACCCCTCAACGGAAATTGTTGTTGCGGGAGATTTCAATATCCACAATACTAGTTGGCTTCGCCACTCCGGAACAACAACACCTGAAGGTCGTTACGCAGAGATCTTCGCTGAGCTTAAGAACCTCACTCAGCTGGTAGACAAAGCGACACGCATTCCTGACGTTGACAGTCAAGAAAAAAAAACACGCTCGACCTGTTTTTAACTTCCCTTCCGGATAAATATTCCATCACAATTTCTGCGCCACTTGGTAGGTCGGATTATTGTCTGGTGTCAGCAAAATTCTCGTATAAACACCTGCATTCAACTAGAAAAAAGTACCCCAGAAGAACAATATGGCAATACGGGAATGCTGATTGGAGCGGTCTAAATTTGTTCTTCAAATTTTTCAATTGGTCTCTATGCTTCCTCGATAGAGACGTGAATGCAGCAGCTAACATGATAACAGACCTAATAATGCGCTCCTACATTCCAAGTAAATCAGTTAGCCTTAAACCAAAAGAAGAACAATGGTTAAATCCGACTTGTGAAGCTGCTGTCCGGAAGAAGGAAGAGGCTTTAAGCTATGGCGGCAAACACCATCTGAGGAAAACCGTAGTGTCTTTAAACGGGCTCGAAATGACTGCAGCGTCATTCTAAGATATGCGAAATTCCAACAAGACCAAAAAGTGAGGCAAAAAATACTGCAATGTCCCAAATGCAACAAATCTTTTTGGTCTTTCGTTAAAAGAATTAAAGGCTCTGCATCGTCGACCATCCCAGCGCTTGTCTTCAACGACAAACAAATCACAGACTCGAAAGAGAAAGCCAACCTGCTAATTGCAATATTCGCAACAAATTCCACCTTACCTGACAGCTCTCTCTATCCACCTATGCTGTACTCGGTTCAATATTCTTTGGGATAGATATTTTTTCGAACCCGTTCAGTAGCTCGAGTTCTTAAAGATCTCAATTGTAACAAATCATCAGGTCCAGATGCGATACCTCCACTTATTTAGATGAGGTGTTCTTCTACCCTGGCCAAACCTCTACGAAAGCTCTTCCCCTTATCGTACTCTACAGGCGTTTTTCCTGATAAGTGGAAACATGCGCACGTCCAGCCAATTCCCAAAAAGGGCGATAAAACCTCCCCTTCTAACTACCGACCCATAGCATTAACGTCAGTGCTCTCCAAGGTCATGGAGATCATTGTCAATTTCCAACTTATGAGATATCTGGAAACAAACCATCTCCTTAATGACCGGCAGTATGGTTTCCGGCAACAACGTTCCATACTTAATGATATACTTGTCCGAAAAATGGAACCAATGCATTCATCAACATGTTGAATGTAAAGTAGTTGCACTCGATATATCTAAAGCCTTTGATAGAATGTTGCATAGCGCTCTCATAAATAAGCTTCAATGTTATGGTGTTGGTGGTATCTTCTCAAAATGGATTGCGAGCTTTTTAAGTAGACGATGTCAACTAATGCTGGTGTACCCCAGGGTTCAGTCCTCTCACCGACCCTGTTTCTAATATTTATCAACGACCTTCTCTCTCTTACTCGCAACCCAATCCATTCTTTCGCTGATGACAGCACCCTTGACTTCTCTTATTCTTTATCGATTCCACAACTAAGGCGCCGAACTCAACTCTGACATTGATGCAGTCATTAATTGGGGTGTGAAAAACCGAGTTGAGTTCAACGCGTCAGCGTCAGCGTAGCCAAACTCAAAATGAGCTTTCGGACGCACTGTGAAATTCCGAAGATTG
The DNA here is from genome assembly GCA_963082735.1 of Pocota personata. Classification (NCBI taxonomy): domain Eukaryota; kingdom Metazoa; phylum Arthropoda; class Insecta; order Diptera; family Syrphidae; genus Pocota; species Pocota personata. The sequence goes on along the minus strand of OY720429.1, from coordinate 176,858,046 downwards.
TTTTTTAACCAAAATAAATAATCAATATTTGCCGATACTTATAATCTGAAAAGATTCAAAAATAAAGCGCATCGTTACCTCACTCTTTATTCTTTCCTCTCTAATCTATGGTTCTCTCCTATACCGCTTCCCCTGTCTCCGTCACAGGGTTAATAAACTTTAAGGGACATAGTCCTAAGTGATACAGACTATTTAAAAAAAAAAAAAAAAAGTTGGGAAAATGTTTGGTCAACTTTGCGTTCAATTAGCGCTTTCGCCAACATGGCGTTTTCGCAACATGGCGCTATGGCGTAGCAATCAACCAAATTGTTGGTACCAGCACACGTGGGTTGTTCTGGTACTGATTTAGCTATTCTGATTGGATTGAATGTGCTAGGATTTGACTAAAATCTTAATTCATTCAGTAGAACGTGCATCTGTATTGGTTATATATTTCTCATTCTGTCAATTATTTCAATTGTTTTCGTGTCATAATAAAAGCATGAACATAATGAATTGTTTAAATTTTTGTAACGCTTCCTTTTACAATACATCTATATATATGTAGTAAAATCTCCCAATTGGGACACCCCCTAATTGAGAAACCTCCCAATTGGACCACCCAATTTTTGCCAAGCCTTTGAGTTTTCATACAGTGTACCCTCTATAATCGGGACACTTGGAATCTATAAACCTCGCAGAAGGGACAGTAAATTTTCTCACTTTATACCTCCGAAAATCCTCGCCAATCGGGTCTCGTCTTTCAAGTGGTAAAATAAAAACAAAAGTCATGAACAACGAATTGTCTAATTGAGACAGAAATGTTCTAGACATAACAATTGAAATGCATTGCTTCGAATTATATCATAGTTTTAAAGTATGTTCAGCTATCTACATACATATATTCATTCATATGTATCTATCTCTTTTTGTTTTGTTATGACTGTGAACTATAAAGGTTGTTTAATTATTTTTTATAGAATATACATACATATGTTGATATCATTTTGTGCGGTTTCTTCCATCATTTCGTATTTAAATCTCTATAAAGAGGGCGCCTCCGAACCGGGACAACAAGGGGCTGGTCCCATCGGTGTCCCAATTATCAACTTTTTATAGTATATCCCTTCTTTCATTCCCCCAACTACATATGATCTTGCTAGCGCGTATTTTGCTGGGAGTTTTTAATAGTAATAGGATATGAAAGACAAGATCCTAAGACTAGTTCTAATGCACGGCCGTGAATTTTTTTTTATATTTTTCAGTCGCATTCTTCGCCCAGTTGTAGAGTAGAGTGTGAGAAGGAGATGACACTGTGAGGAAGAGGACATGGAGTAATTCTTCCGCCACAGTTGTGAAAAAAATCTATAAAAAATCTCTATAGTTTCAAAACTATCGATATAACGATAGTTTGTTCTCCTTAAGCCATGTATCTCAAACTATTGAATAGTGCTTATACATATGAGACGTTTTAATATTTAATTGATAGGTTTAAGAACTTATTGGATTTGGATATCATTTCCCTAAAACACTCTCCCTGAAATCTGGTTCTCGGAAATCAATTTCCTCAATATCAATTTTCTTAACGAATCTTGGCAATCAATAGCCCTTAAAACTGCTGCCGACTGCAATTTATTTACCTGGAAGAAAGTGTGTAAGTAACCCCCGAGGCACTTTTATTTTCACAGGCAGACACACAACGTCGGCCATACTTCTCCTTCAAGTCTATCTAGCTAGCCCAGCGAGTCACCATGCGTGTAGCGAGGAAATTCGATTTGTTTATCATGCATGAACAGAAATAAGTTGCCAAGACACCGGTTTGTCTACAAATACGAGTGATTATTTTTTGGTTTTCTGGATTGATGCTGAAATATGCTACAGCTCACTTCTCGCAGTCATTAGTACTGTTCAACACACGAATAGTATGGACCTAGTTTTAAATGGGCAATTCTTTCGATTGAGAAAAGTTTCTCATAAGAGCATCTTACTCAAGCATTTAACAATGAACCAAGGTGCCCACACGAAGGCTACACAATTGTTTATAAATGTAGTTTTTCTATACTGTTGTAAACATCTTCTTCTTTTTATATAATCTGCGAGCGCCAAAGGAATTTTGAATACCCTTATATTTTTCCAGGGCACGGGCGTTTAGGTTGTAGTGATGGGGAAATACAGAGCCTGGTAGATCATTCGACATCCGTGTCATTCGGCTCATAAACGAATCCCTATATTTGACAATACGATTGAAGTTGGGCTTTAGGGTGAACTGGTGTGCATTCGAAGCATGTCGCGTATTGCGGGTTAAATTTTGAACGGGAGAAATGAAGTACTTTTTATAAAAAAAAGGTATGTAATAGAGAGAGACACGCATCTAATTGCGTTTAAATTGGAGTAGTAGTTTTTCTACGTTTGGGGATAGGTAAGATATTATTTCACCGTATAATGCGGCCGGAGTGCCTGTGTATGTACATCCACATTCCATACTCTGCCCTCTACTCTACTAACAACAAAGCAATATACTACCCACTCTCAGTGCGATCTTGGGTTAGGTTGAGAATCAGTAAATAAATAAGCAGTGTGCGAAGGGATCTATTTTTCGAGCGTGACGCTTGATATGTTCGCGTTCCAATGTCAAATCCAAAGGTGTATTTCTTTATTTGTGTGGAATATTATCCTTATGCCATTTCGTGTTTCTTTTTATTCGGAGAAGAAAGGCAAAATAAGCAGAATGAATCATCAAATTGTTGAAGATTGTGTTAAGACAGTGTAAGTTGTGAGGCTTCGACAAGCAAAGACATTGAAATTTTAGGCCTTAAACAATTTTCCCGCATTAACAAACGCTGTGTAACTTGGAGTTAACTGGTTATCCATTATTCGAATGCTAATAATTGCTAAAATATTAAGAAATAGGAATGTTTATACCCTATGACATAGTGTATAATTTTAACATTTCCTCTTCCTCTGTGGCTAAAGACCTTTCAGCGTATGCTTCTCATATTGGCTCAACTTAACAACTATTTTCGTCCCTAACTTCTATTCAGTCGTTCCATTTCACTCTGTCGGAATTAGCCCGCAGTTCCTATCTCTTTACTATCAAAATGTCAGAGGACTTCGCACGAAAACCTCACTGGTGCACCTTGACTTACAAACACTTCCCTACGACATTTTTGCGTTGAAACCAACCTTTGTCCCAATTTTCTAAACTGTGTATTATTCACTTCTGATTTCGTAGTCTTTCGCGCTGATGGTCAGGATAATGAAGACCTCTCCTTCGGCCCCAGTGTTCGTTTAGCCACACATAATCTTCTTGATACAACCCTTATTAAAATCTCAAACGCCACTTCATTTGAATTCGTATATGCTAAAATATCTGTATCCAAACGGAGCGTACACATTCTCTGCTGTTATATTCGCGCTTCTCAACCCGCCCAATCATACCAGCTGGCTGTTGATGCAGTTGACTCTCTGTTTGTCATCGCAGATCCCGGTGACGATTTTATGATTGTTGGCGACTCCAATTCCACTTTTGCAATGGACTCCATCGGAGGACGAATCATCTTTTGTTCCAACTAATTCCTCCTCAGAAAAGGAAACCTTATTGATCGTCTTCTTGACTCCGGCCTTTTTCAGTTTAGTGACATCACCAACAATCTTGGTAGGCAGCCAGATCTCATTTTCTCATCCGACGTCGATAATTCCCTGGATACCGCGAGTAACGATCTTCTCTGCACCCTAGACCACTATCACCCGCCTCTCGCTCTTACCTTTTCGTATGAACACGACAAAATTACAGTTGATTTAGAGAAGTTTCTTTCTTTTAACTTTCGTAAAGTTAACTTCGTTAAACTTAATAACCTAGTCAATAACATAAACTTTAGCCCAAAAGAAAGCAATAGACGACCAAAAGAAGTCTCTGGAACTTAAGCTCGATGACCAAAAGAATTCTATAGAACTTAGGCTGGACGAACAAAAGAAAGCTCTGGAAAGCAAACTTGATGAGCAAAACAAGAACTTGGAGTCCAAATTCGAAGCGATCGAAGAGAAAATCGAGAAGGTCGAGACGCAACTCGAAAAAGTCGAAACTAGATTCGACGAAAACTTTGAGAAACATGAAGCTCAGTTCGGGAAGGTAGAGACTCAGTTTGGAAAAGTGGATACGCAATTCGAGATAGTAGGAAAGCAAGTCGAAAATCTTGTTAAGGAGCTCAGCAACGTGAAGAGACAGAAAGCACGGGAATATTCCACTGACGGTCTGAGAAGAAAGGAGATGCAGCCTCCTATCTTCGATGGTCAAACATCATGGCAAATTTATAAGAGGCAATTCGAAGCGGCCGCAATGCCCAATAGCAGGGACGATGAAGAGAAGTCTATTGCACTCACACTTGCACTGAGGGGTCCAGCTGCGGAGCTCTTGCAGACCATCCCGTAAAATAAACAGCAAAACTACGACTCTCTGGTTCAGGCTATCGAGATGTGGTTTGGGGATGAACACATGCAGCAGGTGTACAGGGTTCAGCTGCGTAGTCGAGTCCAGAAAAGAGGGGAAACGCTCCAACAGTTGCAAGCGGATATAGAACGACTAGCCCATCTCTCATACCCTAAAGCCGGTGAGGAGCTTATCAACGAAATGGCGGTGGAAGCTTTTATTCAGGCCATAGACAACTGCAAATGGCCGTAAGGATGGCTGAAAAGCGAACACTCCCCGAGGCTTTGGCGTTCGCTTTGTCAATGAAGGCTGCGGACCAAGCATACCAGGGAATACACCGTGTCAGGGAAATGTCCGTAGTGGAATGCTCATGCCAGCGAACAGCCGTCATGGATGAAGACAAAGCTCGCGGAAGCCAAAACCGTTGCTGGAATTGCAACCAAACCGGACACATACAACGGCAGTGCAGAAGTGCACCTAGACGAGGAAATTGTCCACATTGCGGAAGTAGGAGAAGCAGAGAGGAAGCATCCGGCGGTGATAACATCCATCCTGTCAGTCAGACTTCCCAAAACCAGCAGTCGGGAAATGCGTAAGGACCAACTTCGCGGGGCAGAAGTTGGTTACTGGAATCGAGGCCCCCAGGACCACCATTCAAGTTTCGCAAACCAAACGGGGTAACAAGAGCCTGACAGTGGAGGCACTAATCAACAAGAAGAAGTGCGTAGCCACCATCGACACAGGTGCCACCGCCTCCATTGTAAGAAGAGATATCGTCAGAAGCTCCTGGCTGCACAACACCAACAGCTACTGCCTGAAGACTGCAACAGGGGAAATGGCGAAAGTGTTTGGAGAAGTTCGTCTTACGATTACTCTGGCGGGACTGACGTTCTCCCATGCGTTTCTGGTGGCAGATATATGCGACGAGTGCATCATCGGAATAGACTTCATGAAAGCAAATGAAGTAATCTTGGACATCGGGATGCAAGTACTGAGGTATCGAAATGTGGAGATTCCGATGGTGTACGGAAACGAGAATGCCGTAACTCTCAGGACAGTCATCAGCAAAGACGAAGTTTTGCCGCCGTCTTCAGAGACAATCATTTGGACGAAGCTGGAAGGTGATCTTGGGAGCCACCGATACTACATAGTAGAGCCAGACCCAGAGAAGAACTCTCAAGACTACATCGTGGGAAAGACGTTAATCGAACCAAAGAACACCATGGTTCCAGTGAGAGTTTTGAACGCGAGACCACACACTGTCAAACTAAGGCGAGGGGAGGTGACTGGAAAATGCACGCCGATTACCGCCGTCGCAACAATATCTGAACGTGATGCTCCAAAACCTCTCCCATCACCTTGGACAGCGGAAACGAGAGAGACGATTCTCCAGTCCAGTGAACTGAATCAGGAGCAGCGAACTATGGCAGAGAATCTTATCAATGAGTACGCTGATGTATTTGCCTCACAGGACGGAGAATACGGCCGAACACACCTGGTACAACATCGAATAGACACTGGTGATAAGACCAATTCGTCAGCCTGCTAGGCGCCTTCCATTGGCAAAGCAGACAGAAGTTGCAGAGATGGTGTCGGCAATGGAGAAAGAAGGTCTGATTGAAAGTTCCAAAAGTCCGTGGGCATCACCGGTTGTACTGGTTAAGAAGAAAGATGGCAGCACGCGGTTCTGCGTCACCAAGAAAGACAGCTATCCTCTGTCACGGATTGACGACACGCTAGACACACTATCAGGAGCCCGATGGTTTTCCATTCTCGACCTGAAGAGTGACTACTGGTAGGTACAGATCCATCCAGAAGACCGGGAGAAAACCGCCTCACCGCAGGAAATGGGCTATGGCAATTCACGGTAATGCCATTCGGCCTGTGCAATGCTCCGGCGACTTTCGAGCGATTGATGGAATGTGTCCTGCAAGGGTTAACATGGAAAACCTGTTTGGTATACTTGGCTGATGTCATCGTCGTAGGAAAAACGTTTGCGCAACACCGAGACAATCTAAGGGATGTGTTTCAAAGGCTTCGAAGTGCCCACCTGAAGCTCAACCCCAAGAAGTGCGCCCTGTTTAGAGCGGAAGTCAAGTACTTGGGGCACATAATTTCAGCGAAAGAAGTGAGAACCGATCCAGAGAAGGTCGAAGCGGTGAAAAACTGTAAACACCAATTAAGGAGCTTCCTGGGCCTAGCCACCTACTACAGACGGTTCGTGAAGGATATTGCCGGGATCGCAAAGAGCCTGCACCAGTTGACGGAAAAGGGAAAACAATTCAAATGGTCAATTGAGTGCGAGAAGAGCTTCAAGGCACTTAAACAACGGCTGTGCGATGCCCCGCTACTAGCTTACACCACTCCCGGGGAAACGTTCATTGTGGATGCAGATGCTAGTAATGTCGGGGTAGGAGCCGTACTCTCCCAGGTGCATGATGGCCAAGAGAAGGTGGTTGCGTACTTCAGCAAGGTGCTCTCTAAGCCAGAAAGGAACTACTGCGTGACAAGGCGGGAACTTCTAGCTTTGATCTTGGCTACGAAGCATTTTCACAAATACCTCTATGGAAGGAAGTTCGTTCTTCGCACAGACCATGCAGCCTTAAAATGGCTATTACAGTTCAAGAGTCCTGAGGGTCAGGTCGCAAGATGGATCGAAAGGCTGCAAATCTACGACTACGAAATACAGCATCGTAAAGGAAAACTCCACTCTAATGCGGATGCACTGTCCCGGAGACCATGCAGAACGGATTGTAAACATTGTGCGCGTCAGGAAGAACGGGAGCTGGTTTCCATCCAAAGAATGAGAGCCGAACCTATCGCCGGCTGGAGCGTAGATGAGATCCGGAACGCTCAGAAGGAAGACCCGGATATCGAACCGATTCTGGCCTGGAAGGAGAACATGGAGAAACCGGATTATCAGAACATCTCTCACAGAAGCCCGACCTTAAAGGCATATTTTGCGCAGTGGGACTCCCTCCATGTCCAAGAAGGTGTTCTGAGAAGAAAATGGGAATCCTCCGACGGAAAGTCGTTTGTAATGCAGCTTGTCGTGCCGCGGACGAGGGCCAAGGAGGTGTTACAGGAGATGCATGGCGGGGCGTCCGGAGGCCACTTGGGAGTGAATAAGACGCTAGAAAAGGTACGAGCACGTTTTTATTGGTTAAAAGCGAATTAAGATATCGAAGACTGGTGAGGAAAATGCGACGTGTGTGCAGCTAGCAAGGGTCCGAGAATCAAAACTCGAGGTAAGATGCACCAATACAACGTGGGAGCACCTTTCGAACGAATCGCCATTGACATCGCAGGCCCCTTTCCGGAAACCGACAATGGTAATCGGTATATACTCGTAGTAATAGACTACTTCAGTAAGTGGCCGAAAGCGTTTCCGATCCCTAACCAGGAAGCCAGAACCGTGGCGGAGCAGATCGTCTACAATTGGGTTAGCAGATTCGGTGTGCCCTCGGAATTGCATTCTGACCAAGGGCGGAACTTCGAATCAAGAATCTTCCAAGAGATGTGTCAACTACTCGGAATCAAAAAGACACGGACAACCCCGCTTCATCCACAGTCGGACGGTATGGTGGAGCGTTTCAATAGGACTTTGGACGAACATCTCTCGAAGGTCGTAAGTGACTACCAACGGGATTGGGACCGGCAGATTCCCTTGTTTTTGATGGCCTATAGAAGTGCCGTGCATAGCACTACTCGACATACGCCGTTCGAAATCTTGTTTGGTGGAATAGCTCGGTTACCCAATGAGCCCAGAAATGAAGAAGAGTACGTGGCGGACCTTAGGGAAAGGCTTAGGGACATACACCAAAGAACCAGAAGCCAGATTAAGATGACGAGCGACCGCATGAAGACCAGGTATGATGCCAAGGCAACAACGACAGGATTCCAGGAGGGAGATCTAGTGTGGCTGTATAATCCCCATCGCCAAAAGGAGAAATCACCTAAGTTGCAGCAGAACTAGGAGGGTCCCTACAGAATAATAACCCGCATCAACGACGTTGTCTACCGCATCCAGCGAGGACCAAGGGTCGATACAATGGCCAAAGTGAGGACGCACTTGTTCGGGACGAACAAGTATAAGAGGAGGGCAGTGTAACATAATTTAGCATAGTGACTACGCCCTCGAACAGGCAACAAATTCCGAAGTGTCTTTTCATTTAAGGTTCGTGTTTGCAATTAGTCTCCACAGTTCGGATAATATCACGGATAAGAGAGAACAAGAGATTATTGGCTGCAGCTGTCATACTGGAATTATTACATCAGAATTTTCTTATTCCAGTGGTCGAAGAATTTGCTAGAAGTTTCTGGCTATTAGAAATGCGGCTATTTAAGGACAGATGGCGATCGAGAAAAGGCAGTTGGTTTAGAACCGTGGCGAAGAGATTGGAAAAGTGATAACCGCCGAAGTTGTAATTTGTAAAAAGTAATTGAAAGGAGATAAAGTGATTTGAAGGAAGGAGTTTGCGAAGAATAGTATAGTGTGAACTTGAATTGTTCTATACACTAGAAAATAAAGAAATAAATTTCACAGAATATCGTCTTATCTACTCGAGCCGTAGCTCGCGTATTACAATATCATAAGCCGTCGCCTGAAGCGACCAACGGGGGATCGATATCCAAATTGATATCATAAGCCGTCGCCTGAAGCGACCAACGAGGGATCGATATCCAAATTGATATCATAAGCCGTCGCCTGAAGCGACCAACGAGGGAACGATATCCAAATTGATATCATACCCCGTCGCTTGAAGCGACCAACGAGGGAACGATATCCAAATTGATATCATAAGCCGTCGCCTGAAGCGACCAACGAGGGAACGATATCCATTTGCATCATACGTCGTCGCCTGAAGCGACCAACGAAGGAACGATATCCAAATTGATATCATAACGATTTTGGTAATTCATCATCCATTTTGCGTCATAGTCCGTCGCCTGAAGCGACCAACGAGAGAACGAAAGCCTGTTCGCAGCCACAAGCCGTCGCCTGAAGCGACCAACAACACCAGCTGCAATTTACACAATCGCCATCGCCTCAACACCTGCCTTATGCGCCTCCACTGTCTGCATCCCACTGCACACAGGGAACAGAATCAGGCCATGTCGAATTCCCGACCGAATCCAAACTCGAGCCATATCTCCCCACTCCCGCAGCAGCAATCGTTTTTAAATTCGACGTCCGAAGAGAGAGTAGGTCAAATCATTTCGAGTTCGCGTCTGAAACCAAATTTGAACCATGCTCCCCCACCTCAACCGCAGCAGTCGTCTCTAAAGTTACTAGCCCCTAGCCATTCCCCCCTGAAGACTGCAGCAAAGCCAGTCCATGAGCATCAATCTGTAAAGTCAGCAACAAAAGCCGGTTCTAGGTCAGTCCATAAGCACGCAGATCTTCTAATGAAGAAATTAGAAGAAGAGGTAAAACTTCGATAGCAACGCGAGCAGGATTACCTAACAAGAAAATACGAGATTCTCGAGCAGGTTACCACAGACGATGAGGACGACCCGAATAGCACAGAGTCAATCGAAAGCAATCGCGTGGCAGACTGGGTAAATAGCACAATACCCCTCTGTCGAAAGGTTCGCTGTAGAGAGGTGCCTAAGGTGGATGTTAATCCTAAGCTTCCGCATGGACATCCTTCTCCGCATCCGTGCACACAAGCCTCCAAGCCCTCTGCAACTTTCCCAGAAGCCTCACCGGATTCTCCGGCTGTCCCAAAGCTAAACAAAAATCAATTAGCTGCAAGACAAATAATGTCAAAAGAGTACGTCAAGTTTTCAGGTCGGCCAGAAGAATGGCCGCTCTTTATTAGCTGGTTCGAGAACTCTACGAAGATGTGCGCATACAGTAATTTTGAAAACCTCCATAGACTGCAGCGCTGATTTACAGGAGAGGCACTCGAAAATTTCGATTGATGCATCCGGATCAAATTGATAATGTTATTTCAACCTTGCGCATGTTATACGGTCGTCCAGAGGTGATAATTCAGACATTGTTAGGGAAACTCCGAAATGAGCAGCCGCTCAAAGCCGATAAGTAAGAAAGCGTTATTAATTTCGCCATCTCCGTAGCTAATGTGTGCGGCACCATAAAGTCGGCGGGTTTTGTCTCGCACTTAAATAACCCTTGAATGTTGCAAGAATTTGTCGATAGGTTGCCTACTCAATTGAAGTTAAACTGGGGCATTTATAAGCAGGGTCTTAGCAACACTAATTTAAATACGTTTAGCGACTGGCTTTCGAAAATAGCCAACGCCGCTGCCGAAGTTACAAATACGATACCACCTTGGGTTCATTCAGAACGTAAGGCAGCCAGAAAGCCCAGAGGATTTGTTAACATTCACGAGAAAAAAGAAGAAGGTGCTCTCCGTAAAGAAGATCGGAGATGTTCCGTCTGCGACAATGATTGCAAGTCCTGCGCAGTATGCGAACTATTCTTGAACATGAGTCTGCGAGAGAGGTGGACGGTCGTAAAGCGACGCTCAGTCTGTCGTACGTGTTTACGATGCCATGGTAGAAACAGGTGCTCATCAAGGCAGGTCTGTGAAGTTGGTGGGTGCACGTACAGGCACCACAGGTTGCTACATAGGCAGGACCAAATAACCACTACTAATCGAACCACCGCAAATAGCGACGATAATGCAATCAATGGGAAACATCTTAGCTGCACCGTGAACCGCCAGGGAAAAAGCTCGCTTTTTTTTAAGATCCTTCCAGTGTCTTTGTATTTCAGAGGAAGTAAAGTGGATACGTACGCTTTTCTGGATGATGGGTCGTCAGTGACACTAATCGACGAGGAGCTCGCGAAATTGCTGAATGCTGATGGTGAAATCGAGCCGCTATGCCTCAGATGGACGGGAAATACTCACCGAAATGAGGAAGATTCGCGAAGGATCAATCTGGACGTATCTGCTCCAGGTGCCCGCAAGAGGTTCCCACTGCCAAATGTCCATACAGTGAAGGCACTAGAACTTCCCAAACAGTCAGTCAACGCCAAGAACCTTTCAGCCAGATATGAGCATCTGAGAAATGTGCCTCTAACATCCTACGAAAACGCTAGGCCACGTATACTACTAGGGCTTCAGCATTGGACCTATATTTGGATCGATGCTTAGTGGTAGCAGCAAATCAGCATTGGAGGTAGACCACCACTTCCACATGTGTGTGTGTCAGAGCAGCAAAGATGGACAATCTGATGAAAGATTACTTTGCAATTGATACAGCAGGGATAACAAATTTTCGGAAACCAACGGCGGCCATCAATGACAGAGCGATTCAAATGCTCGAACCCAAAACGATATTCGACGGACAAAGATATGCAGTTCCACTACTATGGAAATATAATGAAGTAGTACTGCCAAAAAGCAAGCAGATGGCCGAGAAGAGACTAATGTGCTTCGAAAAGAGGCTATCCCGGGAACCAGAAATGCTATCCAGGATTGATCAACAGATAAAGGAGTACGTCCAAAAGGGTTATGCAGCAAAGTTGAATTTAACGGAAACATCTAACGCCAACAGACGGACCTGGTACTTACCAATATTTCCAGTTTGTAATCCAAACAAACCTGACAAGGTTCGTATTATTTGGGACGCAGCGGCGAAAGTAAAAGGACTATCGCTCAATTCAGTTCTGCTAACAGGTCCCGATGAAGTGCCAGCGCTGATAGCGATACTTTTCCGGTTCAGGGAAAGGAAGATTACTCTTGCAGCAGATATCCGGAAAATGTTCCACCAAGTCCGAATAGTCGAAGAAGATCAAGATGCACAAAGATTCCTGTGGCGCAACAACATTACAAGCAAGGTCGAGGAGTTCAAGATGAAGGTCATGACATTCGGTGCCACCTTCTCCCCCTACTGTGCGCAGTATATAAAAAACAAGAACGCCAGAAGATTTGCTGGAGAGTTTCCCAGGGCAGCCGAAGCTATTATCGAGAATCATTATGTGCATGACTATCTTGATAGCGTAGATGGAAAGGAAGAGGCTATAAAGCTTGCCAAAGAAGTAAAGTACATTCATAAGCAGGGCGGATTCGAAATCCGCAATTTTCTTTCCAACTCTCAAAAGGTGTTAAACGCCCTCGAAGAAAAGTCATCAAGTCAAAATAAGCACTTCATGAGGTTAAACCCCACAGATAAAGCGGAAAATTTACTCGGCCTGTGGTGGTCGCCCACAGCAGATAAGTTCCTGTTTAAACTCAAGGCAAATAAAATAAAAGAAGACATTATGGAAGGGAATGCTATTCCCACCAAAAGGGAGGTGGTAAAAACCCTGATGAGTATTTTTGATCCGCTAGGCTTAATATCACATTTCACAATTATTTTAAAGATACTTCTCCAGGACATATGACGCGCATCGGTTGAGTGGGACCAAAAGATATCCAGATCGCACTTTGAAAGATGGAAAGAATGGTTTGCTCTTATTCCTAGGGCACGAGAGATCAACATAAGAAGACCATACCTTTCAAAATTGATGTTCAATTGCAGGACTCGTGTACAATTACATGTTTTCGTTGATGCTGGGGAATCTGCCTATGCCGCTGTAGCATACTTCCGAGTTTCATGCGGACCCTCAGTAGAATGCGCCCTAATTGGTGCGAAAACAAGAGTCGGTCCCCTGTTAGGTATATCGATACCACGTATGGAGTTGGAGGCAGCAGTTTTGGGCACAAGATTGGTAAAAATGATAGTCAGCAGTCACTCAATCACCATCAACGATACATTTTTTTGGACAGATTCCAGGATAGTCTTATGTTGGGTAACATCTCCGCATCGAAAATATAAGCAGTTCGTAGCCTACAGAATTGGTGAAATTCTCTAGTGCACCAATGAACGAGAGTGGAGGTGGGTTCCTACCAAAGACAACGTAGCTGACGATGCCACTAAGCAAAAGAGTACTGGTGAATTCCAATTCAAATAGCAGATGGTTCAACGGCCCGGAATTTCTCTACCAGCCAGAACAGAACTGGCCGCAACCTAGCCGAGAGACGTGCCAACAACCGGTAGAAGACCATGAGGTAAAAATATATTGCGTTCTGCAAAGGGCATGCGACACCAACCCCATGATTGACTACAGACGCTTCTCGCGATGGAATCGACTTCTACGGGTCGCCATGTTTATGTTTCGTTTTATCGACATCATCTGCAAAAGGGGTATGTTAAAGGGAACCGACATGCTTTCAGAAGCAGAACGCTTCCGAGCGGAAAACTACTTGTATAGAGAATGCCAGAGAGAAGGCTTTAGAGAGGAGTACCGGCTGCTTCGAGACGGACGTACAGAGCTAAACAAATCAAGTGTACTATACAAGCTATCCCCCTATTTGGACGAGAATGCAGTCATACTTATGAGAGGGCGTATACACGCCGCGCCCAACGTATCTCAACAAGCTAGACGACCCGTGATCCTCCCAAAATCGCACTATATAACCAACCTCATCATACGTCATTTTCACATTCGGTTCTATCATGCGAATAATGAAACTGTCGTCAACGAGATCAGACAGATATTTTATATCCCGAACTTAAGAACTGTCCTAAGGAATCATCAACGAGGCTACAATTACTGTGAGAATAAACGGGTAGTTCCAAGACCACCGATCATGGCTCCACTTCCGGCAGCAAGGCTCATATCAAAGCTCACCCCAAACCACTTTTTATTGGGCTCATCAAGCGGATTTAAAATAAAGGGTGAGATGTTTGGCGACGGTGCGACGATGAAGAAGAACTAGTTCACGAGTGAAAAGTATGCAAACTCCTTCTCGATTCGATGGGTCCGCGAATATTTGCCAGACTTGACGCGTCGAAGTAAATGGTTCAGCTCACCGCCATCAATAAAGGAAGGCGATATCGTGATTATAGTTGACCCAAACAATCCAAGGAGCACCTGTCCGATGGGAAGGGTCCTCAAAACCATAAGAAGTGGTGATGGAGCCATACGAAGTGCTGTTGTGCAAACGTCATCTGGGATATACACTCGGCCGACAGTAAAGCTGGCGGTGTTGGATCTGCAGCAGTTCGCGAAGGACGGTGACCAGAGCTTAGGGCCAGGTCACCGGGGGGGAGTGTTACCGAACTTGGCAGCACTCGCCTAAGTGGTACATGGGTAAATGGCAGCACTGCGATACATGGGCAAGTAGCACGAGGGTAGGTAGGTGACTAGCAGCGATTTCCGGCAGACGATCTGTCTGACGGCCATTGAAGGGACGATCTTTGGAGAACGAAGTGACGATCACGAGCAAGCCAAAAGGACAAAGGAAAAGAAGAAAAAAAAGCGTATGTATAAGTAGTATTACATATTGTAACATATTACTTATAAGAATAATTGTATTAGGTATTTAAGTTCGTTTATTTCGAGAATGAAATAAATAACAACTAAAAGAGCGAAGTTTTCCGTTCTTGCCTCTGGCGTCAACAATAATTATATATACACATTTGTTAAAATAAAAAAAAAATAAGAAAAATAAAAATATAAAATATGAACAAAATATGTACAAATAAAAATTATATACTTATTATGCTTAAGTTAATTTTTTTTTTAAGGTGAAAAAAGTTAAACTTAATAGCTATAATAAATTTAAATAAAATAAAAAAAATTAAATGTAACATGTGCAGAGAGGAAAAGTTCAATTTAGGAAACTAACTTTTCTGGCCTTAGCTTTAGCAAATTATGTTATAAGATCACCATAGTCTAAAAACATTAATAACTCCCTTTCTATTGACATTATAGACAAACCTACCAATCTTTCTTGAGTCATGGTTGTCCTAAAGTAATTTTTTATTATCCTGAGTTTAGAAAAACTGCGTTCTCCTGAAGCTACTGTGATTGGCATTGTGTTTAAAATTTGGAGGGCAATAACTACATTGGGAGCAAGATCTTCTAGGCTTGAACTAAATATAAAATTTAACACTTCTAAACATGAGCTTTCTGGTTTTACAAGCGGGGATAATACTGTTAACTCTTGATACAATTTTGCCCCATCTAAATCTTTAAAACCTCCAAAAGTTAAAACGCTTCGCAAATTATACTGTTTATATAATGATACTGTATCCTACTCCGCATTCATGAACAAGCTAGATGAATTCGCTGCTTGTTCTGCTTTTTGAAACAGCTTTAACTGATTGCACTGATTGGCAGGATATTTCATGTATCTGTCTTCCTATAGATCTATCATAAATAGTTCCGCCTCACGAGCGCATTTGGGAAACTGTGATTTATCTCACTTAGCACTTCATACACCATATTCAGCTGCACCTCTTTCATCAGGATATCTTTTAATTGAAGGAATCTGTATGATCATTCTTCTGCTGCTTTTAAGTCTAATATTTCAGAATAGATACGCCAGAATGGATCTGGTGGTGAAAATGTTGCTATGACTCTGGCTCTTCCTCAACGCCATTGCATATTTTGAAACAAATTTTCTCTGGCGGGCATCAATTGGGCGAAATTTTTGAGTGTTTGTGCAAGTAATCAGCCTGCACAGTCTAGGTGGTATTATGTGTGAAAAGACGAAATTATGTAATTTGTATTATTAAAAAATAATTGGGTTCAGACAGCTTTTAGAAATGCATACGTAGCTGATTGGACGAACTAAAATTTAAAGGATGGCAGTATATCGATGAATTTTTAATTTTTTATTTAGGCTTCACAATGCACCCGAAGCACTTGGCGCCCTGTGCATTTGCACATCCTGCACATATGGTGGGTCCGGCCCTGCATAGAGACATAATAACGGTAGACCCCCAAAAATATACATGTATTGTTAGATTTATAATATGAATTTATTCAAATTAATTCAGATTAACATAAACGTATAATATTTAACAATAATAAGTAAACGCGAGAAGCGCGTACTTCTTAAATGAAGCCAATGAGTCAACTGGCTCTTTCTATGCAATATTGGTATGTTGATGTGTAATGGTGTTTACACAATGTGGTACTTAATACATATACATCATTTGCCTTCTCCTATTTTTTTTTATAATTTGCACGTGTGAAAGGGGTTATGAATACCCTTATACTAATTCTAGAACACGGGCGTTTTTGAGGAAAGGGGAAGAGACAGAGAGAAAGACAGATTGGTGTAGTTGGTTTGAAACTCAGCTGGTATTAAGTTTCAGTGAACTCCAAGGGTGGCTGTCCAGATAACTGGGGAGTATTTTGTTTGTTTTCGCTATTATTGTCGTTGCTTATGATTCACAGTATTTTTTTGCCGTCCTGATGTCATCATCACGATCAAGTTGCATTTTAGCCATATGACCGCCCTACTGCCAGTGTTATGCCTTCACAGTAGAGTTGACATAAGCTTTCGCAATTGATCGACTTTTTATTTATTTCATGCGAAATAAATAGATGATTATTGACATCAGGATTCGAACCATGAACCTGTAGCGTGACAAGCGATGATGTTACCACTACACCACGGCTGAGTATTTTGATTGATCAAAATTTTTGACTGTTCTGGCCGGATAAATTGATCGTTACACGATATTGATTGTCGAGTCTGGGTGAAGTTTGTCTTGTCAAAATTGGTGCTTTCTGTAGTTGTTTCATTTCTTAGAATTTGGTGTTGTGGCTCATGAAATTGCTTTGAAATGTTGTTGGGTCTAAGCTGATTTTGGTGACGTCTCATTGTAAATCCGTCGCTTTCAACTATGTACATCTTCCTTCCCGAAATGTTTACCACTGTAGCTTCTTTCCATTTTGGACCACGGCTAAAATTTTGTGCAAAAACTGACTGTCCGATAGCGAAGCTAGTTTTATGGGTTATTCTTGCAGGTTTATTGCTGTTTGAAGTTGTTTTTAATAGAGACAGCGAATTCCGGGGCTGTCTACCATATAGAACTTCGGCTGGGGACCTGTTAGTAATAGGGTTAGGCGTTACTCAGTATGTACTAAGGCATATTGACAAAGCGTTTTCTGTGTTGTTTGGTTCTTGCAGGATTTTCGATATTAACGTTTTAAAAGTCCTAACAAAACGTTCGGCTTCTCCATTAGAGGCGGGGTGAAACGGGGCAGTAGTAATATGATCTATACCATTCAATGAACAAAATTGCTGAAATTCCTTTGAAGTAAATTGCGCGCCGTTATCAGAAACGATAGTTTTTGGCAGTCCTTCAATTGAAAATATGCTTTTCAATCCTTTGATAGTTGCAGAAGTAGTTATAGAATTCATTTTTATAACAAAGGGAAATTTGGAAAAGGCATCTATTCAGATGAACCAATAACTTCCAAGGTAAGGGCCGGCAAAATCAACATGCAATCTCTCCCACGCTTCTTGCGGCTTCGGCCATGGGCTAAAATGTTGTCTGGGGAGCGAACTACTTTGTTGACAGTTTGCGCATGTGGCTATCTTAGACTCAATGCTCTTTTCGATATTTGGCCACCAACAATAGCGGCGAGCTAGTTGCTTTGTGCGAACTACACCCCAGTGGCCTTTGTGGAGTAGTTGCAAAATTTGGCTTTGAAGTGCTGTTGGAACAATTACACGCGAAAATCAGTTTGGAGCAAAATTACGTCATTTTCTATGCTTAGAGAAAGCCTACGGTTGAAAAAAGGTGCAATCTCTTTTTCATCATCTTTCAGTTTGTTTGGCCATCCTTGCAAAATATACTTTTTTACAGTTTTAAGAATCGGGTCACGTTTCGTATGTTCTGCTACTGTTGTTGCGAATATGGGAAAATCTTCGAAAGTCGTTCGAATTTCCGTATCTAATTGCAAACAGATTTCACTGTCAAAATCGGGATCGGGTCCTGCAGGGAGGCGGGACAATGCATCAGCATTGGCGTTTTGTTGAGTGGGCTTATAGAGAATACAGTATTTGTAGCCCATAAGTATCATTGCCCAACGGAGTAGGCGATTAGCTGTCATTACCGGTAAATCCTTATTCGGACTAAAAATAGTTGTAAGCGGCTTATGGTCGGTATAAAGGATAAACTGACGTCCATGCAAGTACTGATGGAATTTAACTACTCCGAATACAATGGACAAAGCTTCTTTTTCTAATTGACTATACCTACGTTGATGAATATCTAACGTCTTTGAAGCATGCGCAATGGGTCTTTCAGAGCCATCCGGAAAAATATGTGAAATTACGGCACCTATACCGTAAGCCGAAGCATCCGTGGCTAATACAATGGGGTAGCTATCATTAAAATGAACTAAGTTAGTAGTGTTAACTATTTGGCTTTTTAAGTCTTCGAAAGCTTTTTCTTGTTGTGCATGCCATTTAAATGGTGTATCCTTTCTACGTAACTTATTTAAGGGTGCACATAGTTCCGAAAAATTGTTGATAAATTTACTATAATAATTTACCTTTCCAACGAAAGATTCCAATTGTTTTAAGTCCTTAGGTCTGGGTAAATTGTTAACAGCTGCTACACCATCATCAGAAGGGCGAATACCGGATGCATTAATTTTATGTCCCAAATAAGTGACTTCGAGCTGCATAAAAATACATTTACTCCACTTACATCGAAGTCCACATTCCTGAAGGCGTTTGAAAACTTCCTCTAAGTTCCGGATATGCTCCTCATCATCTCGCCCCGTAATAATTATGTCGTCAATGTAATTAACAACATGATCGACTCCCGAAAAAATCTGCTCCAGTAGTCTTTCAAATATCGCCGGTGCTGAGGCGATACCAAAGGGCAATCGTTGGTACTGATACAGCCCGAGGATAGTATTAACAACTAGTAATTCCTTTGCATGGTCATGGAGTACCACTTGTAAATAAGCATCTGATAAATCTATTTTTGAAAACTTTTTACCGCCTTGAAGTTTGTAAAAAAGCTCTTCGACCCTAGGAATCGGATGTTGATCAATAGCGAGTTGTGAATTTACCGTCACTTTGAAGTCCCCGCATATACGGATTCCTCCATCGCGCTTCGGTGCAATGACGATCGATGCTGCCCATTGACTGAACTTAATAGGTTTCCAAATTCCGGCATCAACAAGGCGTTTGGCTTCAGTCTTAAACGCCTCATTTGTGCCTAGAGAAGATTCAAAAATTAATTTATATTTATCACAAAGTTGATTTATTTGTGGTTTTGTATTTTGTGAATCGGTTATAGCTAATTGATTCACACTGCATGCAATTTTATCGATTCTCAACCGGAATGCGTTGAACCAATTCATGCCAAAAATATTTCTGCCATGCTTTGAATTGGTGACCAATAGCGGCAGCAACTTTTCTTCACCATTAAACTGTACGCACACTTCACTTACGCCCAAAACTGGAACTGGAGTATTTCCATACGCGCGAAGTTTTTGTGAAGTTGGTCGACATGGTGGGCGGCCTAATTCGTGGTAGCCATTTAAGCTTATAATTGAACAAGTTGGTCCATTGTCCAGTTGAAATTCCATGTTTGTGTCGTTTACCTTTAGATTAATAAAAAATTGATCCTCATGATTACTTCTTGTCGTCGAAAATAATGTGTTTATTGTATAAATTTGCTCTATTGACTCAATGTTATTGTAATATGCAGCTACGGCTCGAGTAGATAAAACAATTATTCTGTGAAATTATTTCTTTTGGTTTATTTTCGAGTCTATAGAACAATTCAGGTTCACACTATTCTTCGCAATTCTTTTCTTACAAGGTCTCTGTCCTCTCAAATCACTTTATCTCCTTTCAATTACTTAATTCACAAATCCAAACTAATTACTTCTTCTTCTTAAATCTCAACTTTCAATTTATCACAGAATTACAACTTCGCCCACTGCACACTTTTCTAATCTCTTCGCCACAGTTTAAAAACTACTGTTGCTTTCTCAATCGCCATCTGTCCTTATATAGCAGAAGTTTCTGATAGCCAGAAACTTCTAGCAAATTCTTCGACCACTGGAACAAGAGAAATAATTCTTGCAGTTATAATTCCCTTTTATCCCTGATATTATTCGTCTCTTTCGTTGACATGAGCTGTGGAGACTTCGTCCCAGACACGAACCTCGAATGAAAGGACAGTTCGAACCAAAATTCTGCCAGAATGAAAAGTCACTTCGGAATTTGTTGCGTCATATTTTTAGGGGGCGTAGTTATTATTATGCTACACTGCCCCCTCTTAGACGTGTTCGTCCCGAACAAGTGCATCCTCATTTCGGCCATTGTATCGACTCAGTCGGTCCACATGAACCACTTTCATTTTGGCCCCCGGGCCTCGCTGGATGCGGTAGACAACATCGTTGATGCGGGTTACTATTCTGTAGGGACCTTCCCAGTTCCGCTGTAATTTAGGTGATTTCCCCTTTTTGCGATGGGGATTATACAGCCACACCAGATCTCCTTCCTGGAATCCTGACGTTGTTGCCTTGGCATCATACCTGGTCTTCATGCGGTCGCTCGTCATCTTAATCTGGCTTCTGGTTCTTTGGTGTATGTCCCTAAGCCTTTCCCTAAGGTCCGCCACGTACTCTTCTTCATTTCTGGGCTCATTGGTAGGAGATCCAAATTTCACCTCACGAGCTATTCTACCAAATAAGATTTCGAACGGCGTATGTCGAGTAGTGCTATGCACGGCACTTCTATAGGCCATCAAAAACAAGGGAATCTGCCGGTCCCAATCCCGTTGGTAGTCACCTACGACCTTCGAGAGATGTTCGTCCAAAGTCCTATTGAAACGCTCCACCATACCGTCCGACTGTGGATGAAGCGGGGTTGTCCTTGTCTTTTTGATTCCGAGTAGTTGACACATCTCTTGGAAGATTCCGCCCTTGGTCAGAATGCAATTCCAAGGGCACACCGAATCTGCTAACCCAATTGTAGACGATCTGCTCCGCCACGGTTCTGGCTTCCTGGTTAGGGATCGGAAACGCTTCCGGCCACTTACTGAAGTAGTCCATCACTACGAGTATATACCGATTACCATTGTCGGTTTCCGGAAAGGGACCTGCGATGTCAATGGCGATTCGTTCGAAAGGTGTTCCCACGTTGTATTGGTGCATCTTACCTCGAGTTTTGATTCTCGGACCCTTGCTAGCTGCACACACGTCGCATTTTCTGCACCAGTCTTCGATATCTTCCTTCGCTTTTAACCAATAAAAACGTTCTCGTACCTTTTCTAGCGTCTTATTCACTCCCAAGTGGCCTCCGGTCGCCCCGCCATGCATTTCCTGTAACACCTCCTTGACCCTCGTCCGCGGTACGACAAGCTGCATTACAAACGACTTTCCGTCGGAGGATTCCCATTTTCTTCTCAGAACACCTTCTTGGACATGGAGGGAGTCCCACTGCGCAAAATATGCCTTTAAGGTCGGGCTTCTGTGAGAGATGTCCTGATGATCCGGTTTCTCCATGTTCTCCTTCCAGGCCAGAATCGGCTCGATATCCGGGTCTTCCTTCTGAGCGTTCCGGATCTCATCTACGCTCCAGCCGGCGATAGGTTCGGCTCTCATTCTTTGGATGGAAACCAGCTCCCGTTCTTCCTGACGCGCACTATGTTTACAATCCGTTCTGCATGGTCTCCGGGACAGTGCATCCGCATTAGAGTGGAGCCTTCCTTTACGATGCTGTATTTCGTAGTCGTAGATTTGCAGCCTTTCGATCCATCTTGCGACCTGACCCTCAGGACTCTTGAACTGTAATAGCCATTTTAAGGCTGCATGGTCTGTGCGAAGAACGAACTTCCTCCCGTAGAGGTATTTGTGAAAATGCTTCGTAGCCAAGATCAAAGCTAGAAGTTCTCTCCTTGTCACGCAGTAGTTCCTTTCTGGCTTAGAGAGCACCTTGCTGAAGTACGCAACCACCTTCTCTTGGCCGTCATGCACCTGGGAGAGTACGGCTCCTACCCCGACATTACTAGCATCTGCATCCACAATGAACGTTTCCCCGGGAGTGGGGTAAGCCAGTATCGGGGCATCGCATAGCCGTTGTTTAAGTGCCTTGAAGCTCTTCTCACATTCAATTGACCATTTGAATTGTTTTCCCTTTTCCGTCAACTGGTGCAGGCTCTTTGCGATCCCGGCAAAATCCTTCACGAAACGTCTGTAGTAGGTGGCTAGGCCCAGGAAGCTCCTTAGTTGGTGTTTATCCTTGGGGACTGGCCAGTTTTTCACCGCTTCGACCTTCTCTGTATCGGTTCTCACTCCTTTCGCTGAAATTATGTGCCCCAAGTACTTGACTTCTGCTCTAAACAGGGCGCACTTCTTGGGGTTGAGCTTCAGGTGGGCACTTCGAAGCCTTTGAAACACATCCCTTAGATTGTCTCGGTGTTGCGCAAACGTTTTTCCTACGACGATGACATCATCCAAGTATACCAAACAGGTTTTCCATGTTAACCCTTGCAGGACACATTCCATCAATCGCTCGAAAGTCGCCGGAGCATTGCACAGCCCGAATGGCATTACCATGAATTGCCATAGCCCATTTCCTGCGGTGAAGGCGGTTTTCTCCCGGTCTTCTGGATGGATCTGTACCTGCCAGTAGCCACTCTTCAAGTCGAGAGTGGAAAACCATCGGGCTCCTGATAGTGTGTCTAGCGTGTCGTCAATCCGTGGCAGAGGATAGCTGTCTTTCTTGGTGACGTAATTGAGCTGCCGATAGTCCACGCAGAACCGCGTGCTGCCATCTTTCTTCTTTACCAGTACAACCGGTGATGCCCACGGACTTTTGGAACTTTCAATCAGACCTTCTTTCTCCATTGCCGACACCATCTCTGCAACTTCTGTCTGCTTTGCCAATGGAAGGCGCCTAGCAGGCTGACGAATTGGTCTAGTATTACCAGTGTCTATTGGATGTTGTACCAGGTGTGTTCGGCCGTATTCTCCGTCCTGTGAAGCAAATACATCAGCGTACTCATTGATAAGATTCTCTGCCATAGTTCGCTGCTCCTGATTCTGGTCACTGGACTGGAGAATTGTCTCTCTCGTTTCCGCTGTCCAATGTGATGGGAGAGGTTTTGGAGCATCATGTTCAGATATTGTTGCGACGGCGGTAATCGGCGTGCATTTTCCAGTCACCTCCCCTCGCCTTAGTTTGACAGTGTGTGGTCTTGTGTTCAAAACTCTCACTGGAACCATGGTGTTCTTTGGTTCGACTAACGTCTTTCCCACGATGTAGTCTTGAGAATTCTTCTCTGGGTCTGGTTCTACTATGTAGAATCGGTGGCTCCCAAGATCACCTTCCAGCTTCGTCCAAATGATTGTCTCTGAAGAAGGCGGCAAAACTTCGTCTTTGCTGATGACTGTCCTGAGAGTTACGGCATTATCGTTTCCGTACACCATCGGAATCTCCACATTTCGATACCTCAGTACTTGCATCCCGATGTCCAAGATTACTTCATTTGCTTTCATGAAGTCTATTCCGATGATGCACTCGTCGCATATATCTGCCACCAGAAACGCATGGGAGAACGTCAGTCCTGCCAGAGTAATCGTAAGACGAACTTCTCCAAATACCTTCGCCATTTCCCCTGTTGCAGTCTTCAGGCAGTAGCTGTTGGTGTTGTGCAGCCAGGAGCTTTTGACGATATCTCTTCTTACAATGGAGGCGGTGGCACCTGTGTCGATGGTGGCTACGCACTTCTTCTCGTTGATTAGTGCCTTCACTGTCAGGCTCTGGTTACCCCGTTTGGTTTGCGAAACTTGAATGGTGGTCCTGGGGGCCTCGATTCCAGTAACCAACTTCTGCCCCGCGAAGTTGGTCCTTACGCATTTCCCGACTGCTGGTTTTGGGAAGTCTGACTGACAGGATGGATGTTATCACCGCCAGATGCTTCCTCTCTGCTTCTCCTACTTCCGCAATGTGAACAATTTCCTCGTCTAGGTGCACTTCTGCACTGCCGTTGTATGTGTCCTGTTTGGTTGCAATTCCAGCAACGGATTTGACTTCCGCGAGCTCTGTCTTCATCCATGACGGCTGTTCTCTGGCATGAGCATTCCACGACGGACATTTCTCTGACACGGTGTATTCCCTGGTATGCTTGGTCCGCAGCCTTCATTGACAAAGCGAATGCCAATGCCTCGGGGAGTGTTCGCTTTTCAGCCATCCTTACAGCCATTTGCAGTTGTCTGTCCTCTATGGCCTGAATAAAAGCTTCCACCGCCATTTCGTTGATAAGCTCCTCACCGGCTTTAGGGTATGAAAAATGGGCTAGTCGCTCTATATCCGCTTGCAACTGTTGAAGCGTTTCCCCCCTTTTCTGGACTCGACTACGCAGCTGAACCCTGTACACCTGCTGCATGTATTCATCCCCAAACCGCATCTCGATAGCCTGAACCAGAGAGTCGTAGTTATGCTGTTTATCTTCCGGGATGGTCTGCAAGAGCTCCGCAGCTGGACCCCTCAGTGCAAGTGTGAGTGCAATGGACTTCTCTTCATCGTCCCAGCTATTGGTCATTGCGGCCGCTTCGAATTGCCTTTTATAAATTGGCCATGATGTTTGACCATCGAAGATAGGGGGCTGCATCTCCTTTCTTCTCAGACCGTCAGTGGAATATTCCCGTGCTTTCTGTCTCTTCACGTTGCTGAGTTCCTTAGCAAGATTTTCGACTTGCTTTCCTACTCTCTCGAATTGCGTATCCACTTTTTCAAACTGAGTCTCTAACTTCCCGAACTGAGTTTCATGTTTCTCAAAATTTTCATCGAATCTAGTTTCGACTTTTTCGAGTTGCGTCTCGACCTTCTCGATTTTCTCTTCGATCACTTCGAATTTGGATTCCAAGTTCTTGTTTTGCTCATCAAGTTTACTTTCCAGAGCATCTAGAGAATTCTTTTGTTCGTCCATTGCTTTCTTTTGTTCATCCAGCTTAAGTTCTAGAGAATTCTTTTGTTCGTCCAGCTTAAGTTCTAGAGAATTTCTTTGGTCGCCCATTGCTTTCTTTTGTTCGTCCATCGCTTTCTTTTGTTCGTCCAGCTTAAGTTCTAGAGAGTTCTTTTGATCGTCTATTGCTTTCTTTTGGTCATCGAGCTTAAGTTCCAGAGACTTCTTTTGGTCTTCCATTGTTTTCCTTTGTTCGTCCATGACTGACTTAAGTTGCAGGAGCAGACTTGTTATACCCGGGTCGGCTGCTGTACTTGCTGGTTCCTCTTCCACGTCAAACTCTACGTCGTGCGGATTTTCACCTTCCTGCGTTACTGCTTCTTCCAGACGAATCAGCAGGGCATCTTTTCCCCCAGTTGTGTCGAGGTTCCGCTTACTGAGTTCTGCCTTTAGTTGAATTATAGTTAGTTTTACCAATTTGCGACCCATTTTGCGCAACTAATTAACTCAACACGGAAATCGTTTTTTTTTTTTTTTTTTTTTCCAATTTCACACCACAATAGTTATTCACAGAATAAGTTTTATCCCGCTTCTGACACCAATGTAATATGCAGCTACGGCTCGAGTAGATAAAACAATTATTCTGTGAAATTATTTCTTTTGGTTTATTTTCGAGTCTATAGAACAATTCAGGTTCACACTATTCTTCGCAATTCTTTTCTTACAAGGTCTCTGTCCTCTCAAATCACTTTATCTCCTTTCAATTACTTAATTCACAAATCCAAACTAATTACTTCTTCTTCTTAAATCTCAACTTTCAATTTATCACAGAATTACAACTTCGCCCACTGCACACTTTTCTAATCTCTTCGCCACAGTTTAAAAACTACTGTTGCTTTCTCAATCGCCATCTGTCCTTATATAGCAGAAGTTTCTGATAGCCAGAAACTTCTAGCAAATTCTTCGACCACTGGAACAAGAGAAATAATTCTTGCAGTTATAATTCCCTTTTATCCCTGATATTATTCGTCTCTTTCGTTGACATGAGCTGTGGAGACTTCGTCCCAGGCACGAACCTCGAATGAAAGGACAGTTCGAACCAAAATTCTGCCAGAATGAAAAGTCACTTCGGAATTTGTTGCGTCATATTTTTAGGGGGCGTAGTTATTATTATGCTACATTATTTACGTTTTCTCTATTTCGCGGTTTAAATTTGTTTCGATTTATATGCATGCCACAAACATGAGCGATATGTCCACTTTTACCACTTTTGTGACATTTTGCATTGCGAAATTTGCAAAACTTTTGTAAATGATGCGATCCACAACCTGAACACGATTGTACTGCCATTCGATTGCTCTCTCCAATTTCCCGGTTAAAACTACTGTTTCTATTTTGTTGCCTTTTAGCCACATGCATGCTGTTATTTTTGTCTTTGTTGAGATTGTTGTTACTGTAAAGCGGGCTTTTGTTTTCTCCTCTGTTCATGCTACTCGTATAATTGTAATTTCCCTTTAGCTGGTTGACTTCTAATATTGGCTCTTCATTAGTAATCGTGCGAATGGTTTTTTGTGTAGCTTCAAAAGCTTCTGCTATTGCTAAAACGTCAGTCAACGTTGGGTTGGCCTTTTGAAGAGCAGCGGTACGCATTGTATCATGCGGTGTGTGCAGTACCACTACATCTCTAATAAGTTCATCTACATATTCATGCTTACAGGTATCATTACTACATGCGTACTTACATTGTCGTGCAATTCCCCGTAATTCCGCTATCCATTCACCGTAACTTTGATTGTATTTCATTTGTGATCGAAAAAATTCGCATCGTGCTGCTAATACATGTGTCTTTGATTCGAAATGCTCCGTCAATTTTGCAACTAACTCCGCGTATGTCTTTTCATTTAAGTTGTTATTTCCAAACAGCTTTTGCAGTAGTTCGTATAGTGCCGACCCGATCCATGACAGAAAATATGCTTTGCGAGATGCCTCTTTTATTACTTCATATGCTTTGAAGTGCTGCTCCAGCTGAGCTTGATACGTACCCCAGTTGTCTTTTGACTTATCAAAATTATGAAAAGCAGGAACGGTTCCAACTGCTACCATCGATGATACTCCTTGAGCCATATGCGCATCCATCCAACTCTTTTGGTCATTTATCATTTTCTCCATGAAAAGCTTTTGACCGTCAAGCGCTTCTTTGAAAGACCGTACGAATTCTTCCATTGTGGATGAATAAAAAAAATATTTTTCGCGGGTACTTTAATTATCTCGTCGCCAGAATGTTAGATTTATAATATTGTAGCATAATAATAACTACGCTCCTATGTCTATGCAGCAAATTCCGAAGTGACTTTCCATTCTGGCAGAATTTTGAATCGAACTGTCCTTTCATTCGAGGTTCGTGTCTGGGACGAAGTCTCCACAGCTCATGTCAACGAAAGAGACGAATAATATCAGGGATAAAAGGGAATTATAACTGCAAGAATTATTTCTCTTGTTCCAGTGGTCGAAGAATTTGCTAGAAGTTTCTGGCTATCAGAAACTTCTGCTATATAAGGACAGATGGCGATCAAAAAAAGACAGTTGGTTTAGAACCGTGGCGAAGAGATTGGAAAAGTGATAATGGGCGAAGTTGTAATTTGGTGATAAATTGAAAGTTGAGAGTGAACAAGAAAAAGTAATCAGTTTGGATTTGTGAATTAAGTAATTGAAAGGAGATAAAGTGATTTGAGAGGAAAGAGACCTTGTAAGAAAAGAATTTGCGAAGAATAGTATAGTGTGAACTTGAATTGTTCTATAGACCAGAAAATAAAGAAATAAATTTCACAGAATATCGTTTTATCTACTCGAGCCGTAGCTTGCATATTACAATATTGTAGCATAATAATAACTACGCTCCTACGACTATGCAGCAAATTCCGAAGTGACTTTTCATTCTGGCAGAATTTTGGTTCGAACTGTCCTTTCATTCAAGGTTCGTGTCTGGGACGAAGTCTCCACAGCTCATGTCAACGAAAGAGACGAATAATATCAGGGAATTATATCTGCAAGAATTATTTCTCTTGTTCCAGTGGTCGAAGAATTTGCTAGAAGTTTCTGGCTATCAGAAACTTCTGCTATATAAGGACAGATGGCGATTGAGAAAGCAGCAGTAGTTTCTAAACTGTGGCGAAGAGATAAGAAAAGTGATAGTGGGCGAAGTTGTAATTTTGTGATAAATTGGAAGTTGAGATTTAACAAGAAGAAGTAATTAGTTTGGATTTGTGAATTAAGTAATTGAAAGGAGATAAAGTGATTTGAGAGGACAGAGACCTTGTAAGAAAAGAATTGCGAAGAATAGTATAGTGTGAACCTGAATTGTTCTAGAGACTAGAAATAAAGAAATAATTTCACAGAATATTGTTTTATCTACTCGAGCCGTAGCTCGCATATTACATTGCTGTCAGAAGCGGGATAAAACTTATTCTGTGAATAACTATTTCCGTGGTGTGAAATTGCACAAGCAAAAAAAAAAAAAAAAAGAAAAAAAAAACCATTTCTGTGTTGAGTTAATTAGTTGCGCAAAATGGGTCGCAAATTGGGAAAACTAACTATAACTCAACTAAAGGCAGAACTCAGTAAGCGGAACCTCGACACAACTGGGGGAAAAGATGCCCTACTGATTCGTCTGGAAGAAGCAGTAACGCAGGAAGGTGAAAATCCGCATGACGTAGAGTTTGACGTGGGAGAGGAACCAGCAAGTACAGTAGCCGACCCGGATATAACAAGTCTGCTCCTGCAACTTAAGTCAGTCATGGACGAACAAAGGAAAACAATGGAAGACCAAAAGAAGTCTCTGGAACTTAAGCTCGATGACCAAAAGAAAGCAATAGACGATCAAAAGAACTCTCTAGAACTTAAGCTGGACGAACAAAAGAAAGCGATGGACGAACAAAAGAAAGCAATGGGCGACCAAAGAAATTCTCTAGAACTTAAGCTGGACGAACAAAAGAATTCTCTAGAACTTAAGCTGGATGAACAAAAGAAAGCAATGGACGAACAAAAGAATTCTCTAGATGCTCTGGAAAGTAAACTTGATGAGCAAAACAAGAACTTGGAATCCAAATTCGAAGTGATCGAAGAGAAAATCGAGAAGGTCGAGACGCAACTCGAAAAAGTCGAAACTAGATTCGATGAAAATTTTGAGAAACATGAAACTCAGTTCGGGAAGTTAGAGACTCAGTTTGAAAAAGTGGATACGCAATTCGAGAGAGTAGGAAAGCAAGTCGAAAATCTTGCTAAGGAACTCAGCAACGTGAAGAGACAGAAAGCACGGGAATATTCCACTGACGGTCTGAGAAGAAAGGAGATGCAGCCCCCTATCTTCGATGGTCAAACATCATGGCCAATTTATAAAAGGCAATTCGAAGCGGCCGCAATGACCAATAGCTGGGACGATGAAGAGAAGTCCATTGCACTCACACTTGCACTGAGGGGTCCAGCTGCGGAGCTCTTGCAGACCATCCCGGAAGATAAACAGCATAACTACGACTCTCTGGTTCAGGCTATCGAGATGCGGTTTGGGGATGAACACATGCAGCAGGTGTACAGGGTTCAGCTGCGTAGTCGAGTCCAGAAAAGGGGGGAAACGCTCCAACAGTTGCAAGCGGATATAGAGCGACTAGCCCATCTTTCATACCCTAAAGCCGGTGAGGAGCTTATCAACGAAATGGCGGTGGAAGCTTTTATTCAGGCCATAGAGGACAGACAACTGCAAATGGCTGTAAGGATGGCTGAAAAGCGAACACTCCCCGAGGCATTGGCATTCGCTTTGTCAATGAAGGCTGCGGACCAAGCATACCAGGGAATACACCGTGTCAGAGAAATGTCCGTCGTGGAATGCTCATGCCAGAGAACAGCCGTCATGGATGAAGACAGAGCTCGCGGAAGTCTAATCCGTTGCTGGAATTGCAACCAAACAGGACACATACAACGGCAGTGCAGAAGTGCACCTAGACGAGGAAATTGTTCACATTGCGGAAGTAGGAGAAGCAGAGAGGAAGCATCTGGCGGTGATAACATCCATCCTGTCAGTCAGACTTCCCAAAACCAGCAGTCGGGAAATGCGTAAGGACCAACTTCGCGGGGCAGAAGTTGGTTACTGGAATCGAGGCCCCCAGGACCACCATTCAAGTTTCGCAAACCAAACGGGGTAACAAGAGCCTGACAGTGGAGGCACTAATCAACGAGAAGAAGTGCGTAGCCACCATCGACACAGGTGCCACTGCCTCTATTGTAAGAAGAGATATCGTCAAAAGCTCCTGGCTGCACAACACCAACAGCTACTGCCTGAAGACTGCAACAGGGGAAATGGCGAAGGTATTTGGAGAAGTTCGTCTTACGATTACTCTGGCAGGACTGACGTTCTCCCATGCGTTTCTGGTGGCAGATATATGCGACGAGTGCATCATCGGAGTAGACTTCATGAAAGCAAATGAAGTAATCTTGGACATCGGGATGCAAGTACTGAGGTATCGAAATGTGGAGATTCCGATGGTGTACGGAAATGAGAATGCCGTAACTCTCAGGACAGTCATCAGCAAAGACGAAGTTTTGCCGCCGTCTTCAGAGACAATCATTTGGACGAAGCTGGAAGGTGATCTTGGGAGCCACCGATTCTACATAGTAGAACCAGACCCAGAGAAGAATTCTCAAGACTACATCGTGGGAAAGACGTTAGTCGAACCAAAGAACACCATGGTTCCAGTGAGAGTTTTGAAAGCAAGACCACACACTGTCAAACTAAGGCGAGGGGAGGTGACTGGAAAATGCACGCCGATTACCGCCGTCGCAACAATATCTGAACGTGATGGTCCAAAACCTCTCCCATCACCTTGGACAACGGAAACGAGAGAGACGATTCTCCAGTCCAGTGAGCTGAATCAGGAGCAGCGAACTATGGCAGAGAATCTTATCAATGAGTACGCTGATGTATTTGCCTCACAGGACGGAGAATACGGCCGAACACACCTGGTACAACATCGAATAGACACTGGTGATACTAGACCAATTCGTCAGCCTGCTAGGCGCCTTCCATTGGCAAAGCAGACAGAAGTTGCAGAGATGGTGTCGGCAATGGAGAAAGAAGGTCTGATTGAAAGTTCCAAAAGTCCGTGGGCATCACCGGTTGTACTGGTAAAGAAGAAAGATGGCAGCACGCGGTTCTGCGTGGACTATCGGCAGCTCAATTACGTCACCAAGAAAGACAGCTATCCTCTGCCACGGATTGACGACACGCTAGACACACTATCAGGAGCCCGATGGTTTTCCACTCTCGACTTGAAGAGTGGCTACTGGCAGGTACAGATCCATCCAGAAGACCGGGAGAAAACCGCCTTCACCGCAGGAAATGGGCTATGGCAATTCACGGTAATGCCATTCGGCCTGTGCAATGCTCCGGCGACTTTCGAGCGATTGATGGAATGTGTCCTGCAAGGGTTAACATGGAAAACCTGTTTGGTATAATTGGATGATGTCATCGTCGTAGGAAAAACGTTTGCGCAACACCGAGACAATCTAAGGGATGTGTTTCAAAGGCTTCGAAGTGCCCACCTGAAGCTCAACCCCAAGAAGTGCGCCCTGTTTAGAGCGGAAGTTAAGTACCTGGGACACATAATTTCAGCGAAAGGAGTGAGAGCCGATCCGGAGAAGGTCGAAGCGGTGAAAAACTGGCCAGTCCCCAAAGACAAACACCAACTAAGGAGCTTCCTGGGCCTAGCCACCTACTACAGACGGTTCGTGAAGGATTTTGCCGGGATCGCAGAGCCTGCACCAGTTGACGGAAAAGGGAAAACAATTCAAATGGTCAATTGAGTGCGAGAAGAGCTTCAAGGCACTTAAACAACGGCTATGCGATGCCCCGATACTGGCTTACCCACTCCCGGGGAAACGTTCGTTATGGATGCAGATGCTAGTAATGTCGGGGTAGGAGCCGTACTCTCCCAGGTGCATGACGGCCAAGAGAAGGTGGTTGCGTACTTCAGCAAGGTGCTCTCTAAGCCAGAAAGGAACTACTGCGTGACAAGGCGGGAACTTCTAGCTTTGATCTTGGCTACGAAGCATTTTCACAAATACCTCTACGGGAGGAAGTTCGTTCTTCGCACAGACCATGCAGCCTTAAAATGGCTATTACAGTTCAAGAGTCCTGAGGGTCAGGTCGCAAGATGGATCGAAAGGCTGCAAATCTACGACTACGAAATACAGCATCGTAAAGGAAAACTCCACTCTAATGCGGATGCACTGTCCCGGAGACCATGCAGAACGGATTGTAAACATTGTGCGCGTCAGGAAGAACGGGAGCTGGTTTCCATCCAAAGAATGAGAGCCGAACCTATCGCCGGCTGGAGCGTAGATGAGATCCGGAACGCTCAGAAGGAAGACCCGGATATCGAGCCGATTCTGGCCTGGAAGGAGAACATGGAGAAACCGGATCATCAGGACATCTCTCACAGAAGCCCGACCTTAAAGGCATATTTTGCGCAGTGGGACTCCCTCCATGTCCAAGAAGGTGTTCTGAGAAGAAAATGGGAATCCTCCGACGGAAAGTCGTTTGTAATGCAGCTTGTCGTACCGCGGACGAGGGTCAAGGAGGTGTTACAGGAAATGCATGGCGGGGCGACCGGAGGCCACTTGGGAGTGAATAAGACGCTAGAAAAGGTACGAGAACGTTTTTATTGGTTAAAAGCGAAGGAAGATATCGAAGACTGGTGCAGAAAATGCGACGTGTGTGCAGCTAGCAAGGGTCCGAGAATCAAAACTCGAGGTAAGATGCACCAATACAACGTGGGAGCACCTTTCGAACGAATCGCCATTGACATCGCAGGGCCCTTTCCGGAAACCGACAATGGTAATCGGTATATACTCGTAGTGATGGACTACTTCAGTAAGTGGCCGGAAGCGTTTCCGATCCCTAACCAGGAAGCCAGAACCGTGGCGGAGCAGATCGTCTACAATTGGGTTAGCAGATTCGGTGTGCCCTTGGAATTGCATTCTGACCAAGGGCGGAACTTCGAGTCAAGAATCTTCCAAGAGATGTGTCAACTACTCGGAATCAAAAAGACAAGGACAACCCCGCTTCATCCACAGTCGGACGGTATGGTGGAGCGTTTCAATAGGACTTTGGACGAACATCTCTCGAAGGTCGTAGGTGACTACCAACGGGATTGGGACCGGCAGATTCCCTTGTTTTTGATGGTCTATAGAAGTGCCGTGCATAGCACTACTCGACATACGCCGTTCGAAATCTTATTTGGTGGAATAGATCGTTTACCCAGTGAGGTGAAATTTGGATCTCCTACCAATGAGCCCAGAAATGAAGAAGAGTACGTGGCGGACCTTAGGGAAAGGCTTAGGGACATACACCAAAGGACCAGAAGCCAGATTAAGATGACGAGCGACCGCATGAAGACCAGGTATGATGCCAAGGCAACAACGTCAGGATTCCAGGAAGGAGATCTGGTGTGGCTGTATAATCCCCATCGCCAAAAGGGGAAATCACCTAAATTACAGCGGAACTGGGAAGGTCCCTACAGAATAGTAACCCGCATCAACGATGTTGTCTACCGCATCCAGCGAGGACCGAGGGCCAAAATGAAAGTGGTTCATGTGGACCGACTGAGTCGATACAATGGCCGAAATGAGGATGCACTTGTTCGGGACGAACACGTCTAAGAGGGGGGCAGTGTAGCAAAATAATAACTACGCTCCTACGACTATGCAGCAAATTCCGAAGTGACTTCATTCTGGCAGAATTTTGGTTCGAACTGTCCTTCCATTCAAGGTTCGTGTCTGGGACGAAGTCTCCACAGCTCATGTCAACGAAAGAGACGAATAATATCAGGGAATTATAACTGCAAGAATTATTTCTCTTGTTCCAGTGGTCGAAGAATTTGCTAGAAGTTTCTGGCTATCAGAAACTTCTGCTATATAAGGACAGATGGCGATTGAGAAAGCAGCAGTAGTTTCTAAACTGTGGCGAAGAGATAAGAAAAGTGATAGTGGGCGAAGTTGTAATTTTGTGATAAATTGGAAGTTGAGATTTAACAAGAAGAAGTAATTAGTTTGGATTTGTGAATTAAGTAATTGAAAGGAGATAAAGTGATTTGAGAGGACAGAGACCTTGTAAGAAAAGAATTGCGAAGAATAGTATAGTGTGAACCTGAATTGTTCTAGAGACTAGAAATAAAGAAATAATTTCACAGAATATTGTTTTATCTACTCGAGCCGTAGCTCGCATATTACAATATTGTAATATGCGAGCTACGGCTCGAGTATATAAAACAATATTCTGTGAAATTATTTCTTTATTTTCTAGTCTATAGAACAATTCAAGTTCACACTATACTATTCTTCGCAAAATCTTTTCTTACAAGGTCTCTTTCCTCTCAAATCACTTTATCTCCTTTCAATTACTTAATTCACAAATCCAAACTAATTACTTTTTCTTGTTCACTCTCAACTTTCAATTTATCACCAAATTACAACTTCGCCCATTATCACTTTTCCAATCTCTTCGCCACGGTTCTAAACCAACTGCCCCCTCTCGATCGCCATCTGTCCTTATATAGCAGAAGTTTCTGATAGCCAGAAACATCTAGCAAATTCTTCGACCAAAAACAACAATACCTAAAAACAAAATCCTTAAAAAAATATGACAATCATTTCGTGCAGTTATAATTCTCTCTTGTTCTCTCTTATCCGTGATATTATCCGAACTGTGGAGACTAATTGCAGACACGAACCTCAAATGAAAAGACACTTTGGAATTTGTTGCCTGTTCGTGGGCGTAGTTATTATGCTACATTATGTTACAATATGAATTTATTCAAATTAATTCAGATTAACATAAACGTATAATATTTAACAATAATAAGTAAACGCGAGAAGCGCGTGCTTCTTAAATGAAGCCAATCTATGCAATATTGGTATGTTGATGTGTAATGGTGTTTACACAATGTGGTACTTAATACATATACATCATATATATTTCTGATCAGCATGGTGGGTTAGAAGATTCGGGATAGGGTATCATACGATCCGTTCTGGACGGATTCTAAATTTCCTGTATCTTTTTTTCATTATTTTCAAAATATTTAATCACTTTCGAAGGCTTACTTAAACTATGAAAAAAAATAAAAAAAAAAAAAAAGCTAAATTGTCTTTAACGTATTTGCTAAAAGGAAACATTACCGCTTACAACTTGCTGAGGCGAATAGTACCTTTTTAAAAATATGGAAGTGGGAACACTTCTTTTCAGACGTACAGAAGTTTGTATCCACACCATTTCGGTGTACCCTTTTCTTGCAGTTACCTGCATACACGGAAATTACCCAATACATCGATTCGAAACATTTTCTTGGACAACAACCTGTCAGGGTGAATTCATGACGGTAGAACTTAACGAATCGCGAAACCATAGAAATGTTATTTATTACAAAATAAACACAGTTCCAACCCAATGACATAAGTAATCAAATTAAATCAATTTTAAATTGTTTTGTGTTTATGTGCGGTTTTTGAATCATTCCGAAAAATACACACAGTTTCCTTGAGTAATTCCCTTAATTGATTACAGCGCCACAATTGCATTTAGTCGAGATCAGTCAACACAACATGAATGAGCGTCCATTTTATATTAGTTTTGTGAAAAATTGAAAGGGAGTAGGATTCGTGGTCGTTTGTCTGCACTTTAAAGTTTTATTTTCAGCTTAAAAGCCTTTGTAAATACCTAAACGAAATGCGAAATCATAACTACATTTATTTCTGTGAATAAAAATTATCATTGTGTAATCCACTGAAGGGTTTTTACAAGTGAAATTCAAAGAAACATTTTTCGTATTGGCTCGGGAGTGTGATCATTTCATTGCGTCCCAAAAAAAAAAAGATTAGAAAAGTAAAGGTAGTTTGCTTACAAGAAATACTGCTGTTCAAGAAAGAGAAAAATCTATATTAAAATAAAGTGAAGATTAGAAATGAATTTGCCTTTGAAGAAATAATACGTGTTTTAGAAGAAAATGCAATTGGATTAGTTATCTGGAAAAGACCCATTTTCTAGTTTTATTAAACTAAGGATTTTGGTAAGTGGATTGTCTCCTATAACAACATTCGAGTTCCAAGAATTTGCTACTTAAGTTCTGGACTCAGTCATGTTCATTTTCTCCACCCAATGTACTCTTATACGAATAGCTGCATATTTTTTTTTTTTTAAACCGATATTGGCAGTTGCGTTCCTTCGTAATTTCAGTACAACTTGTAGGAGTGGCTCATCTACTCGTACAAGCCACCCTTGTTGATTTATTCAGTGTGTAAGTACGCTTACACTTCTCCGTGTCTCAATTTCTCGGTGTCTGTCGCAGTTGTAATCAACAAAGAAATTCCACAGCCGAGCCAACCGAGAAAACTTGTTTAGCTGGATTGACCGTGATTTTGCCTATAAGAAAAAAAATTTAATAGAAGCATTCCAGAAACCAAAATGTGAAGAATTGCGCTATTTTTTTTTTATTTTTTTTTTTTATTTTTGTAGATCTACCTAGTGAGGTGAAAATCCGGCGCCGCATATTTCCCTGATGAATTGAATTTGGAATTGGTATCGCATACCTCTATACATATGTATGTACTTGCTTCTTATGAGTCAGGTAGAGAAATATGTTTTGAAAATATGCTTTAAATTGATAAATGTACCTTCTAGCGGTTTCGATTTCTAATCTGAAATTAGGACATAAAGTAAACAATGTGAATAACGCAGTCGTTCAGGTTGCAACAATTCATAAATTGGAGCAGTCCGATGTGCTTGTAAATATGTACATCCACAAATTGTATACTGACAATAGAAGAAATATTGTGTTATCAGTACTAAAGTGATAAAGTTATCAGATTACACCAAAAATATTCATTGCAGTGACCCAAAAAAGTGTAGATAACTATGTACATATGTTCCACGAACAATTATTTTGAAAACAAATAAGTACAACTTGTGGGCATAAAGTGTTGCTGCCATTGTTAGTTTTAGTATCACCTTATAGGTCGTTGAGCATACTTACCACATCTAAATGCCGCTCCCACCAATTCTTCTCTATCTTACTATCATACATTCATTCCTCTTCAACTGTGTTATGCTAGTATGTACAGTGTTGGCCAAAACTAAAGCACGAAATGATCTCGGTTTCGAAAAATTATTGATAGATTGATAATTTTCTAGTTTCTATTTTTTTCGAAACAATATATGTATACTAGTCTTCAATGCACAACTAAAAATTAAACTATTACTCTTAACTTATTTAAAAAAATAACAAAATAAAGCAGAACAGAAAATGTAAGTGAACACAACTAAAGCACATGCATCCTAATATTAGGAACAATTCGTCCGTGTTTGGTCAATTTTACAGTTTACTTCCAATATGCTACAATTTAAAAAAAAAAAAATTTTTTCGCAAGCATGATCTTAACAATGGGAAAACAAGTATAGTTGAGTGTTATGGGCGTTGCAGATCGAACTGCCGAACGAATTGAAAAAAAGTGATATAATGTTGCGCAATAAGTATTCCCAGCAAATAAAAGAAAAAATAGTGCCAGATTTTAATAACGTCGAATCAGTAACATTTATTGCCAACAAATTTCCCGCATAACAACTCGATTCCGTGCTCGGGGAAATGTCCAACCAGTTCGTAGTGGGGGTAGACCCCAAAAAACTACCAGTCACAAAGATAAAATAGTTATCAGGCTAATCAAAAATAACCCCTTCATATCGTCGAAATGTATAAAAAGTGAACTAAGCTTAGAGATCTTTCGCAGGACGATCCGGTGAAGAACGGTTGATAGTGGCTTGTCATACCGAGCATAAAAAAGCCATTTATTTCTGAAAGAAACCGACGTGCAAGACTGGAGTTTACAAAGACACATTTAAATTGGACTACGGCAAAATGGAAAACGGTGATGTTCTCTCATATGAGTCGAAATTTAATTTAAAGGGATCTGACGGATATCGGACGGTACGGAGACCAAAGGACGAATGAGTAAATCCCCGTTTCACAAATGGCACACTTAAATACGGTGGAGACAATATTATTGTCTGGGGATGTTTTTCCAGTCAAGGTATCGGGCAAATTCGCAAGGTTAATGGCATAATGAATCGTTTCATGTACCGGGAGATTCTTCAAAATGTTTCCTCATGCTAAGGAGAATATGCCATTCTATCCTAAGCATACCGCTAAACTTGTGAGTGGCCAGCACAATAGCCTGATCTCAACCCCTTGTGCCCTAAGTTAGACTCTATGCTTCAACAGACTCAAATTGCCTGGAGTAATATTCCCACGCATATAATTGACGACTTCATTGATTCCGTGGCTCAGCGATGTGCTGTATTGATTAGAATTAGGTATAGGGTTTTTGATTTTTTTTTTCTAATTTTTTTTTTTCCAAAACGAGATCATTTTGTGCTTTAGTTTTGGCCAACACTGTATGTACATACATACCTATATGTTTTACACTTTTGCCTTCATTTATTCCTGATTCGAACTGTGCATAACTAGATAATCATGTTATCTTTAGAGATTGTAGTGTTCGCAGGTTTTTCTTTTTTTTTTTTGGAAATAGCATAGAGGCTAATTAAATCAAAAACGCCTATTAACTCAGGAATATAATGACACACTCTCGCAAAAAGAAGCCCCTCTGCACTGTGCCCAATTACAGAGACATCAGCCTCTACATTGCGTGTAAGATCTTGTCTGCCATATTGTGTTAATACCTTAAACCATTTGTTAACCAAATATACACATTTTTATCGATTAATAAGTCGTTTATGATAGTGTTTATATCTCAGCCCCAGATCGCCGGATCGAAGAATGCAGATACCTAAGAAAAACTTTCCATGAACAAATAAGAAGTCTTCTTTGAAGACCCTTATCATCCCCGTCCTGTTATATAGCGGACGGAAATGAATGAACTTTATCGAAGGTGAATGAATTATTATTGTTATTTAATCTTTATGTATTAACATACGAGTATAATAAAGCTCCTGGTGATGAGGTGACCATGTGTAAGCAATGTCTTTATCATATTTTTCGAACAGTTCTGTGGATAAATGGCGGAAATGACATTAGTTTTTATTTTTCGTTTCAAAAGCGGATAAAAGGCATCCGCGTTTTTATTGCATTTTATTCCGCAGTGCTCTGGTATCCATAAAAGTTTAAGCTTGTCATGGTTCTACACTAATTTGTCCCGGGTAGCTACAATAATCGGAGTGTTTTCGTTGATATTCGTTGATATTCATTTAAAGCAATAAGGAAAAGAATTACCGATAGGGGAGAAGTGGTTATTAAACATTGTTCGGAATTTTCGATTGGAGAGAAAAGACGAGATGAAGATGAACAAAAAAACGAATTTGATAAAATTTTATATTTGAGTTATGATGGATATATTCTATCAGATGACGTACTAGGTTCCTTCCAAAAAAATGCTTTTAACGGTACTTTGCTTAGTAACCGTTTTCTGAAAAGTGGCAATTTCTCGGCTATGATTCGATTGATTTTATTCGAAATCAATATTTGAACCATATTTAACATATACAAGATTATGACACATAGTAATAGGTATACCATATGGAAATTCTTCATACAACATTTTATTTTTATTTCAACGATTTAAAAAAAAAACTTTTTAACAATTTTGTTTAAATTTTAAATCTGAGTGATTGGCAATTAAACAACATATATTATATTCGTGATTTTAACACTTCATGTTTTTATTTTATGTTTTTATTTAGGGCTATTAAAGGTACGTGTGTATAAAAATGCGGTTCTTTTGTTGATATTCCGAAACTCCAGTGGAGTTTCAGATATAGTGACTGAACTGAAGATATTCGCGATTTACCACTTATGGTAGTTAGCCTCTAAATGCCTTGGAAAACAGCACTCGGGGTTTGGGGGCTTTTTACATTCCATTTAGAATTTATTGGAAAGTGTATTCATAAGTTCAGATCTCTAGGAGATATTCCAGCGCTGAGGATAAGATATAGTGACTGGACTATTATTCTGATATCTATAACCGTTTTCGAGGTTTCCAAATTCCAGAGCATTAAGACTCGATTCTCGGTCCTTTGTACTACCAGACATAAACTCCTTTTCGATGTAGTGGTTGGAGAAACTTAGATTTTATTCGATTCTCTTTTATGCTCGGTGCAACAGCAACAAACAGCTGTTGGTTATTGTTCCCTGCACTGTTCGGGCCACAAGCAAACACACAAAACTGTGGCTGCATAGTTCTATTGAAAATAGAACAACTGACAAGTTACCGTATCAGTTTTTGTTAAGGATTATTATTTAAATGGCGATGAAGCTAATGTTACGGAACTGATATGTCTTTCATGGAAATGACACTTTAACGAGGAATAAAACTAATTGGTCCTGGATTTTCTTATTACTTCAGGACTTAATGAGCGCAGGTTTGAATTACAAATTTCTTAAATGACGAAAATCGCTGTAGTTTTTAACATGAAATTCATTTTATTTTCTAAGGAGTATTGAATGCGTTGAACTCCTATGAAAATTTTGTTATATATATGTATATTTTTTTTTTTTCAAAATAATTTGAAATTTTCTATATCCCAATTCTGAACATGAAATTGAGCATCATTTTAGTTTGTCCCCAGAATAGCGCCACTCTGAAAAACTAGCAAAACCCCATTGTTCTTAATAAAAATTCAATTTAATTTTGATGTAGTTTTTATTGTTTACACCATTAACTATTATGCATGATTTCGAAAATAAGATTTGGTATGAAGTTCTTCGAGGACTCACATGAAGATATTTTTCTAAGCTGCTTTTATTACATGTGCCTTCATAAACTTCTGTGAATAAGCTATCTCTCCACATCTTAGCACCACCAATCCAATCCAAGCGGTTATTCTTAAAAAGGGATATGTTACAATAGGCTTGGTTTTTTTTTTTTTTTTTTTTTTTCCTAACTATGTATATACAGGAATGTTCAAATTTACACTAGAAGTAAAAACAAAATCCCACTGACAATCACTTTTTCTAGACACATTGTTCGGATACATAGCTCGAAGACTGAGAGCATTTGTTGAAAAGTAATTTTACTTCTCCAAATTAATAGTGTTCAGATTTTCTCTCGTGGCATGTTCTTGTTGTTGCATTTCTGATGACTCGCACTTGCTGAAAAGACGTTTTACTACTGCAAGTTAAGGGAGGACTCGGTTTTTGTTTTGTGTGGAACCCACTCATTGATTTTCTCCATGATTTCACTGCGAACCGTTTTCAGTGTTTCGTACCAGAATGGTATAAAATGGAACTAATGTTAGGTGAAACGGTGTTTGTCCGTCAGTATGTCACACGCTTGCAATTTTTGAACCGTTAGACCTAGAGAGCTGAAATTTTGAACAAATATAATATGGCTTTTGGGGGCTAATGTATCCCAAGGAAAAATAAATTTCATTTCAATATGTGACATCATATTAAAGCTATACATACATATATAGGTATGTAAACATTTTTTTTTTTTTGTGGATAAAAATTGTTTAACAAAAAACCTCAATAACCAAGGCAAAAGTTAGCTGAACCGAAATAGCAACGGTTTTCTATGGTCAATCTTCGACGGATTTCCACGAGAGTGTCGATGTTATCTGTGTATCCCAGTAGCTGCACAGACTTGTGAAATGTAGTGCTTGCCCTGCGCACTATCTGCTCCTGCACGAGTTTAGAAAAAGTCGCATGACAGCGTATCTCTTTGTCGGAATTCGGTGCAGGTTTGGAATATTCAGATGAACTGTTTTCAAGCTACACAGTGCACCGCGTGTTTTCAATGTTACGGTTTTGGTCAAGAACGGTATGTGCCGATGAATGTGGTGTAGAAAGGTTTCAGACGTTCAGACAAGAGTCGTATGAAAAGAAATCTGAGAAGGTGCTCTCTGACTATTAATGCTAAAGCAAATTAAATTTTTTTTTTTTGTATATTTTATTAGTATTAATAATATTTTATATATTACATTAAAGTACTTCAAAAATTAAAAATTAAAATAGAGTTTAAAAAAATTTAAGAATTAACATAGTGTTCAAAAAAATTTCACAAAACAAATTACAAATTAGTGTTCATTTACGTTAATGTGTTAGTTTTAATGTGTTCTATACATCTTCTTTAAAAATTTCTACAGTTTAATTCATTTTTTATTTCATAGGAAGGTTGTTTTACAGTTGGAATCCTTTGTATATGAGAGTTTTTTGAGCTGCTACTGATGTCTGTCGTTGTAATCTCAGATCA
The DNA here is from genome assembly GCA_963082735.1 of Pocota personata. Lineage (NCBI taxonomy): Eukaryota > Metazoa > Arthropoda > Insecta > Diptera > Syrphidae > Pocota > Pocota personata. The sequence continues at coordinate 176,815,631 of OY720429.1, read as the reverse complement.
TGTATATTTCTTAGTTGGTATGGTTGCACCTCGCTCACTAGCCTGACCTCTTCGGTGAGGTACCTTGGAGCATTTCCATGTTTAATTTTAAAAACGGCTATTAATGTATTTAACCCCAGTGTTTGTTTTACGTTTAACCACTTTAACGCGTCCAGCATTGATCGAATCGGGGTAAAATGGTTACATCTTAGGATACTTCTCATCGCTTTGTTTTGTAGTTTCTGTAACCTTTCTGTCTGGCCCTGGTTACAACACGAATATAGAATAGTGGCATAGTATTCAAAATGCGGTTTTACTATAAAAGACACTTCGGAATTTGTTGCATTATACTTTTAGGGAGCGTAGTTATTATTATGTTACACTGCCCCCCTCTTAGACGTGTTCGTCCCGAACAAGTGCATCCTCATTTCGGCCATTGTATTGACTCAGTCGGTCCACATGAACCACTTTCATTTTGGCCCTTGGTCCTCGCTGGATGCGGTAGACAACATCGTTGATGCGGGTTATTATTCTGTAGGGACCCTCCCAGTTCTGCTGCAACTTAGGTGATTTCCCCTTTTGGCGATGGGGATTATACAGCCACACTAGATCTCCTTCCTGGAATCCTGACGTTGTTGCTTTGGCATCATACCTGGTCTTCATGCGGTCGCTCGTTATCTTAATCTGGCTTCTGGTCCTTTGGTGTATGTCCCTAAGCCTTTCCCTAAGGTCCGCCACGTACTCTTCTTCATTTCTGGGCTCATTGGTAGGAGATCCAAATTTCACCTCACTGGGTAAACGAGCTATTCCACCAAATAAGATTTCGAACGGCGTATGTCGAGTAGTGCTATGCACGGCACTTCTATAGGCCATCAAAAACAAGGGAATCTGCCGGTCCCAATCCCGTTGGTAGTCACCTACGACCTTCGAGAGATGTTCGTCCAAAGTCCTATTGAAACGCTCCACCATACCGTCCGACTGTGGATGAAGCCGGGTTGTCCTTGTCTTTTTGATTCCGAGTAGTTGTCACATCTCTTGGAAGATTCTTGACTCGAAGTTCCGCCCTTGGTCAGAATGCAATTCCAAGGGCACACCGAATCTGCTAACCCAATTGTAGACGATCTGCTCCGCCACGGTTCTGGCTTCCTGGTTAGGGATCGGAAACGCTTCCGGCCACTTACTGAAGTAGTCCATTACTACGAGTATATATCGATTACCATTGTCGGTTTCCGGAAAGGGCCCTGCGATGTCAATGGCAATTCGTTCGAAAGGTGCTCCCACGTTGTATTGGTGCATCTTACCTCGAGTTTTGATTCTCGGACCCTTGCTAGCTGCACACACGTCGCATTTTCTGCACCAGTCTTCGATATCTTCCTTCGCTTTTAACCAATAAAAACGTTCTCGTACCTTTTCTAGCGTCTTATTCACTCCCAAGTGGCCTCCGGACGCCCCGCCATGCATTTCCTGTAACACCTCCTTGACCCTCGTCCGCGGCACGACAAGCTGCATTACAAACGACTTTCCGTCGGAGGATTCCCATTTTCTTCTCAGAACACCTTCTTGGACATGGAGGGAGTCCCACTGCGCAAAATATGCCTTTAAGGTCGGGCTTCTGTGAGAGATGTTCTGATGATCCGGTTTCTCCATGTTCTCCTTCCAGGCCAGAATTGGCTGGATATCCGGGTCTTCCTTCTGAGCGTTCCGGATCTCAACTACGCTCCAGCCGGCGATAGGTTCGGCTCTCATTCTTTAGATGGAAACCAGCTCCCGTTCTTCCTGACGCGCACCATGTTTACAATCCGTTCTGCATGGTCTCCGGGACAGTGCATCCGCATTAGAGTGGAGTTTTCCTTTACGATGCTGTATTTCGTAGTCGTAGATTTGCAGCCTTTCGATCCATCTTGCGACCTGACCCTCAGGACTCTTGAACTGTAATAGCCATTTTAAGGCTGCATGGTCTGTGCGAAGAACGAACTTTCTCCCATAAAGGTATATGTGAAAATGTTTCGTAGCCAAGATCAAAGCTAGAAGTTCCCGCCTTGTCACGCAGTAGTTCCTTTCTGGCTTAGAGAGCACCTTGCTGAAGTACGCGACCACCTTCTCTTGGCCATCATGCACCTGGGAGAGTACGGCTCCTACCCCGACATTACTAGCATCTGTATCTACAATGAACGTTTCCCCGGGAGTGGGGTAAGCTAGTATCGGGGCATCGCATAGCCGTTGTTTAAGTGCCTTGAAGCTCTTCTCGCACTCAATTGACCATTTGAATTGTTTTCCCTTTTCCGTCAACTGGTGCAGGCTCTTTGCGATCCCGGCAAAATCCTTCACGAACCGTCTGTAGTAGGTGGCTAGGCCCAGGAAGCTCCTTAGTTGGTGTTTGCCTTTGGGTTCTGGCCAGTTTTTCACCGCTTCGACCTTCTCTGGATCGGTTCTCACTCCTTTCGCTGAAATTATGTGTCCCAGGTACTTGACTTCCGCTCTAAACAGGGCGCACTTCTTGGGGTTGAGCTTCAGGTGGGCACTTCGAAGCCTTTGAAACACATCCCTTAGATTGTCTCGGTGTTGCGCAAACGTTTTTCCTACGACGATGACATCATCCAAGTAGGTTTTCCATGTTAACCCTTGCAGGACACATTCCATCAATCGCTCGAAAGTCGCCGGAGCATTGCACAGGCCGAATGGCATTACCGTGAATTGCCATAGCCCATTTCCTGCGGTGAAGGCGGTTTTCTCCCGGTCTTCTGGATGGATCTGTACCTGCCAGTAGCCACTCTTCAAGTCGAGAGTACCTGCCAGTAGCCACTCTTCAAGAATCTGTGGTTCCCAAGATCACCTTCCAGCTTCGTCCAAATGATTGTCTCTGAAGACGGAGGCAAAACTTCGTCTTTGCTGATGACTGTCCTGAGAGTTACGGCATTCTTGTTTCCGTACACCATCGGAATCTCCACATTTCGATACCTCAGTACTTGCATCCCGATGTCCAAGATTACTTCATTTGCTTTCATGAAGTCTATTCCGATGATGCACTCGTCGCATATATCTGCCACCAGAAACGCATGGGAGAACGTCAGTCCCGCCAGAGTAATCGTAAGACGAACTTCTCCAAACACTTTCACCATTTCCCCTGTTGCAGTCTTCAGGCAGTAGCTGTTGGTGTTGTGCAGCCAGGAGCTTCTGACGATATCTCTTCTTACAATGGAGGCGGTGGCACCTGTGTCGATGGTGGCTACGCACTTCTTGTTGATTAGTGCCTCCACTGTCAGGCTCTTGTTACCCCGTTTGGTTTGCGAAACTTGAATGGTGGTCCTGGGGGCCTCGATTCCAGTAACCAACTTTTGCCCCGCGAAGTTGGTCCTTACGCATTTCCCGACTGCAGCTGAACGCTGTACACCTGCTGCATGTGTTCATCCCCAAAGCCTGAACCAGAGAGTCGTAGTTCTGCTGTTTATCTTCCGGGATGGTCTGCAAGAGCTCCGCAGCTGGACCCCTCAGTGCAAGCGTGAGTGCAATAGACTTCTCTTCATCGTCCCAGCTATTGGTCATTGCGGCCGCTTCGAATTGCCTCTTATAAATTGGCCATGATGTTTGACCATCGAAGATAGGAGGCTGCATCTCCTTTCTTCTCAGATCGTCAGTGGAATATTCCCGTGCTTTCTGTCTCTTCACGTTGCTGAGTTGCTTAGTAAGATTTTCGACTTGCTTTTCTACTTATTCGAACTGAGTCTCTATCTTCCCGAACTGAGTTTCATGCTTCTCAAAGTTTTCATCGAATCTAGTTTCGACTTTTTCGAAATGCGTCTCGACCTTCTCGATTTTCTCTTCGATCGCTTCGAATTTGGATTCCAAGTTCTTGTTTTGCTCATCAAGTTTGCTTTCCAGAGCATCTAGAGAATTCTTTTGTTCGTCCATTGCTTTTTTTTGGTCGTCCAGCTTAAGTTCTATAGAATTCTTTTGGTCATCGAGCTTAAGTTCCAGAGACTTCTTTTGGTCTTCTATTGCTTTCTTTTGTTCGTCCATGACTAACTTAAGTTGCAGGAGCAGACTTGTTATACCCGGGTCGGCTACTGTACTTGCTGGTTCCTCTTCCACGTCAAACTCTACGTCATGCGGATTTTCACCTTCCTGCGTTACTGCTTCTTCCAGACGAATCAGTAGGGCATATTTTCTCCCAGTTGTGTCGAGGTTCCGCTTACTGAGTTCTGCCTTTAGTTGAGTTATAGTTAGTTTTCCCAATTTGCGACCCATTTTGCGCAACTAATTAACTCAACACAGAAATGGTTTTTTTTTTTTTCTTTTTTTTTTTGTTTTTTATTGTGCAATTTCACACCACGGAAATAGTTATTCGCAGAATAAGTTTTATCCCACTTCTGACACCAATGTAATATGCGAGCTACGGCTCGGGTAGATAAAACGATATTCTGTGAAATTTATTTCTTTATTTTCTAGTCTATAAAACAATTCAAGTTCACACTATACTATTCTTCGCAAATTCTTTTCTTACAAGGTCTCTTTCCTCTCAAATCACTTTATCTCCTTTCAATTACTTAATTCACAAATCCAAACTAATTACTTCTTCTTGTTAACTCTCAACTTTCAATTTATCACAAAATTACAACTTCGCCCATTATCACTTTTCCAATCTCTTCGCCACGGTTCTAAACCAACTGCCTGCTCTCGATCGCCATCTGTCCTTATATAGCAGAAGTTTCTGATAGCCAGAAACTTCTAGCAAATTCTTCGACCACTGGAACAAGAAAAATTCTGATATAATAATTCCAAGATGACAATCATTTCTTGCAGTTATAATTCTCTCTTATCCGTGATATTATCCGTCTCTTTCGTAGACATGAACTGTGGAGACTAACCGCAGACACCAACCTAGAATGAAAAGACAGTTCGGAATTTGTTGCATTATACTTTTAGGGAGCGTAGTTATTATTATGTTACAATATTATAAACATGATTGCACCTAATATCGATCCCTGTGGGACACCATACTCGACTTCGACATAATCCGATATACTATTGCCGATTTTAGTTCTTTGCATCCTATTTGTTAGAAATGTATGAAACCATCTTAGCTCTGTTCCTGTGATACCATACTTATACATTTTTTTTTAATGAGTACTCGCGGTCTATTGTCTCAAATGCTCGTTTAAAATCCAAGAATAATGCCAGTGTTTTCTTCCTTCATTTTTCCATTCGTTTATTATATGGTTAATGGCACCTTCACAGGAATAATTTTTTCTGAACCCTGATGGATATATTGATAGAATATTGTTGTTTTCAAAATAGTCCATAAGCTGTTGTTTTACTATAAATTCGATGATTTTTTCTATAGTTCTTAATGAATTTATTGGTCGGAATTCTTCACATTTTATTGTATTTGCTATTTTTTCTACTGGCGTGATCATAGTATCTCTCCATGAAATTGGAAATTCTCCAGTCAAGAGCGATCTGTTCAGCAAATGCAGCAACGTGTTTCCCAATATGTTCCAATTGTCGATTATGATTCTAGGGTTTATTTTATCGAAATCGGTTTTATTTTTTAACGATTTGCATACTTGTCTTAGTTCTTGTATGATTATTTGTCTAAACTTAAAAATGGTCGTTACTGGTTCTATATAATTTATATATTGCACGTATTCAATTGATTCCCTTATGTCGCTTATGCTTGATAGAAAGTAACTATTATATTTGTTATCAATTTCTAAGTCATTATTATACTCTGTATTGTTAAAAATAACACTTTTAATTTTACTTTTGTCTTTTTTGAGCACCAGGCTTTTTATTTCCCGCCACATCTGTTTTTGTCCATCTGCTTGGCTTATATTATTACTTATGTATTGATATTTTGCGTTATTAATTTTTACCTTGTAATAGTTTCGTGTGTTTACATATTCCAGGTTTGAATATTGTTAACTAGTCTTGCTATATTATATTGTTTAATTTTTTTGTCCTTTAATATTTTCAGCTCCCTATTGAACCATTGATGTGTGTCGTTTTTGAAATTCACTTTCCTCTTTGTAAATTTAGCAGTAGTATTTCTTAAAATTGTGTCAATCCTATTAGCGTTATCATGTGCATTAGTCTGTATATTATATGTCAAATATATTCTGCTAAGTTCTTGGGTGAACAGTTCTTCGTCTACTTTTTTATTAAATTTGGTGTTTATTACAACTTCAATACTCTCATGGTCTGATATCTTTTCGTCCCTGTTTGGATGTACAGTCATGTTCTGCATACTGGTTTTCACATAGTCGACTATAGTTCTTGTTGTGCTTGTTATTCTCGAATGATCCTCCATTTTTTGTGTTAAGTTATTATCATTTAGAATGCGTTCAATCTCCTTTTTATATGTGTCATTTTTGCACCAATTTATATTAAAATCCCCTGCTATTAATAGGTTATTACTTTCTTCGGAAGTGCAGAATGTTCATTCCGAGTAGCTGGGTGATCTATAGATTGCAACTACTATCATCTCGAAGTCCTTCTGTTTAACCGTGAATGATAGGAACCACATCTCTGGTTCCACTGATTTTGTAGTAATGTTGGTTACCTTCCAGTTGTTTCGATAGTATATTGTTGTTCCGCCAGTTCTTGTTAAAGAAGACAAACATGATATGTTATTGTATCCATGGATTTTTATTGCTGTTTCTTCTATGTCTTTATTGAGTTACGAGTATACATTAAAAATATTTGATCCGATTGAGCATTAGTGAGTATTAGTATTAAATTTGTATTCATAAGGCTCATTAGAGCTTATTTTTATTTAGCAAGAGTTAGGTCTTACTATTCTCCATTAAGTTATTTTTACTTGCACCTATAAGAGCAAGTATTGGTTTCCTGAAAATTATCTATCTCGCAATTTTGATTAAATTTGAAATTACTATGATAGAGAATCTCAATTCTGTCTGTATGGCCTACTGCAGCCTAAACGACTGGACGGATTTTCTTGAAACGATTGGTGCGTGTCCCCTGTATAAGTCATAGTCCTTTCCCCATGGTCTTTTTATCCTTTATAGAAATTAGGATTTCGACTCGGAGGTGCCATCACATTATACACTATAACTGCAGAACATTTACAGGTTTGTTTTGCTCATTGTTCGCTCGAAAACAGGCTTTAAGATATAAGGTTGTGCAGAAACTGCCAATGCCAATTTAACTAACCGACTGGCGGGGCACAGCTATACATTTCATCTGAACAACTGTGATGGAAGTACCGGTATAAGAGCGCTTAAGATCCAATACTCTGATCATCAATTAATCTACACGCTTGTCGTTGAGCACGATCTACTAAACTCAGGCATGTGGCTTGAGGAACCTGAGGCTTACACCCTGCGTTATACCTGCATTAATTGAGAAAAGGGAATAAGTAGATCCGTCTAATACAACTTGTATTGACCGATTACTTAAAAAACTCACAATCCATTTCGAGAAAATGTTACTAACACCATAAGTTTGAAGCTTGTTTACGAGGGCGCTATGTCACACTCTACCAAAAGCTTTAGAGATATCAAGGACAATGATGAATGTATTGTTTTCATTTTTCAGGTATACTTTTTTTTTTTTAAATAAAAAATAGTCGAAATAGTCGGTTCAACAGCATGCCGGATTTCTACCGACTAAAACCACCTCCCCTCCTCTCACCTGTTCCCTGCGATACGGGGATTTCGGCTTTCCATGCCTATCATTTTGTTTTGGCTGTGTGCTCACTTTCTTGTAGAGTTTTCTTCACTCTGGCGCCTTTCTCGTTCAATGTTTCTTAGTTGTATCATGATTTCTTTTGTAAAGTCAGCACTCCACATCTCCTGTGATTGTTTTTGATTAACACAGGCTCCTGATTCCTAGTTCCATATGTTTTTTGGGATTCCTCAGCCAGTATGTCAATTGGGAGTAATCCTGCGATAGCATAGGCTGCCTCTTCCGATATTGTGCGAAATGCACTGCATACTCTAATTGCGCAGAGAGTCGATATGTCTTTCATGGCTTCAGCCCATATTGGTGCCCCGTAGAGTATCACAGATGTCACTACTCTGGCTAAGAGCCGGCGTCGGCTCTATCTTGGTCCGCCATGGTTTGGCATGATGCGCATGAGTGCATTATTGACTTTTGAGGCCTTGCCACTAACATATTCCAGGTGTTCATTAAAGAAAAGCCTTGTATCAATCATGACGCCTAGGTATTTGATGGCGTGCTTCGATGTAATCTGGTGTTCTCCTATCGTAAGAGTGATTGTTTCCCTCTTATTTCCTTTTCTGTTCCGTCTTGCTAGTAGCTGGACCTGAGAGTGGTAAGTTCGCAAACATAGTTTTGAATGCCTCTTCATCAAAGGTGCCCGATTTCCAGCCTACTTTTTGTACAATGTTCCTCGATTGGCGACTACGTGTTTTCATTCCCGCTGTTGACAAGTATTATATCTAAAAATGCAAAGGCCGCAAATAGTTCCTCTCCTATTCGTCCTTTGGCTACCCCACTCCACAGCACACGCATTGAAGTCGCCAGCTATTACCACAGGGCTTTTCCTTCTGGCATCAGTGGTAAGTCTGTCCAGAAATTTTTCGAACTCGTCGATTGGCATCGATTGGTGGAGCATAGCAGCTGTATAAATTTATGCTATCAATTTTGGCTCTGACAAAGAAAGCGTGCCTTCCGTCTATTTCTTGAAAATGTCTTCCCACAAGTCCAGATGGCAGCTGTACCTGTTGCGTCGAATATCCATCCATTTCCGCTGTGTTGTCTATACGGTTCACTAAGTATAGCTTCATACAACGTCTGGGGCATACAACTCTTACCCACCAACACCTCCTTAGAAATGATAATCCTCCAACTTGTCCGGTCTGCAACTTCAGCATAGACATTAACCACGTTCTAGGCATAGGAGCATGTCAAGCATCAAATTACAATCATCTAGACACAATTGTATCACCCTACGAGTTCCTAAGACACCCCAATCCTGAAAATATCTACAAAATCTATAACTTCATAAAAGCATCCAATTTTCAAATCTAATTAAGTAGACAACATAAATATCTATCATAATAAATAGTATATAGTTTTAAGCATAATATATGTATCTGCATCTACATTTAAGTTATCTTAGAGCCGAAAGCCCCTGCAGCTTGTGCTCATCGCTACTGTTAACATGTAAATTTTAATTTTATGTTAATAAATTATAATAATAATAATAATAGCTGCATCTATTTCTACCTCACGTACGGACTGTGAAAGCAGGTCTTGTGCAGCTTGGCAATGTGCAGCAATGTGTGGCCCTCTTTCCCGCATCGGAAGCAGTGGTCGGACCAGTCATTTACACTTTTGCAAGTTCTTGATGTGTCCAAAGACCATGTCTTTATAGCATTTTATTAGAGTAGTCCTTTCGCGTATGCGGCAAACCACCCATCCTACTCGAATTTTGCCTATAGTGATAAGTTTGTTTGCTGCTTTTTCAGGTATACTATTAGGTTCCATATGGATCGTTGTTGCTGGAAACCGTACTGACGGTCATTAAGGATACGGTTTCATTCGAGATATCTCATAAGGTGGTAATTGACACTGAGATTTTATCGTTTGTTTTTTTTTTTTTTTTTTGGTTTGGCTGGACGTGTGAGAGTACAGTACGACAGGCGGAAGAGCTTTTGTAGAGGTTTCGCTAGAGTAGTAGAACACATCTTCAAAACAAGTGCAGAGATCCCATCTGGAACTGAAGATTTGTTACAGTTGAGATCTTTACGGACTCGAGCTACTGAATTGGTCCGAAAATCTATTGGTTCCAAAGAATATTGACCCGAATCCAGAGTAGGTTAACCCTTTCAGATCGCTAGTACACAATTGTGTGGGTACATTTAAAAAAAATATTCTGAGGAAATTAGTGAAATTTTCGAGCTAAGACGGGACGCATCGATTGTGCGTTTAGTTTTCTACCATTCCTTCAATACACTTTTGTTTATTCAATGACTTTAAATGAGTACTAGTGCTTGAAGAAGAATTTCAAATTTCACTTAAATCGGGCAATATTATTTTCTCAGGTCTGAAAGGGTTAAGAGATTGGCAATTTGTTGGGCGCCTTAACGCGAGAGTAACTTCCTTTTTCCGGAATCGCAATTGGATTAAACCACTTTTAAACCTTCTTTTGGTTTAAGGCTTACAGATTTACTTGGTATAAAGGACATTCCAAGTAAAGTAAAGTCTGTAGTCATGCCGGCAGCGGCATTAATGTCCCTATGGAGGAAGCATAGGGACTAGTTAAAAGACCTGAAAAATGAATTAAGACCGCTCCAGTCGGCATTCTTGTACTGGCAAATTATTGTTCTAGGTTACTTCTTATTAACTGGATGTTGATTGGTGTACGGAAATTTGGCCGATTCCGCACTTGTCCGGGAGAGAGGTGAGAAACAAGTGTAGGATATGTTGGCCGTGACTGTCAACATCAGGAATGCGTGCCCCTTTGTCTACAAGCTAAATAAGATTGTTCAATTCAGCGAAAATCTCTGTATAGCGACCATTGGGTATTGTTGGTCCAAAGTGGCGAATCCATCTAGTATTGTGGACATTGAAATCTCCCGCAACGACAATTTCAGTTGTGGGTTCGCGAGTTAGAATACTAGTAGAATTCAGAAATTTGCACGGTATGGGGACTACAGCTAAAAACTCACTTCGTACATAGAGTGCGATACCTCTATGTTGAATCTTTGTAGAGGCAACCTCAAATATCTCCATTTTACACAAATACACAAAGACGCTTCAATAATTTACACTTAATAAACAGACAAGTGCACATTGGCATTGTGTCAGGCAGCTGCGGAAGATTTCCGCTAGCTTTGGTGTTATAATCCCATTTGTTTTCCGGAGCAAGGTAGAAAGTATTCCATCTGGAATCAAACTATTTGATTTTATTTTCTAAAACAAAACAAAGAGCAAGCAAGCGTGTATATAGCCTTTATATTTTTCCTTTAAGACTTTTAGATGCGTACTTTCTTGTCGACTTCTAGACTATGGATGAATAAGTTGTTTTGAACGAAGCTTAAGGGATAATTGTTTCGTCATTCTTCTTTAAGGTACCTTAACCCCAAATGAGGCTGATATGGTGAAGTTAGTTTTCTGGTGTTGTTTTCTTTTAGGAAGGGGAAACAAGACCTTATGCTCAATGAGCCGCATACATAGTATTGCCCGTTTGGGTTTTTGAAATCCTATCGACAGCACAATCTTTAGATACCATAATGTATATGTGCTTACTTTAAAAATCATTATATGCTCTAAAAAAATAATATGCTCTAAATAATAATTTCAACAGCTTAGAAAACATTACCTATGACGAATCATAAAAAAATGTTAGATCGCGAAGCGGTGCGTTCAGTTATTCAGCAATGGAATGCCAATCGTTTGGATTTATTTGCTTTATCAGAACCCGACGAGGTACGTAGATCATACATTTTCATTTCAAACTATTTCAAATAAACTGAATTACACATCATATATTTGTAGAATCTTCTTTTCCATGGAGTAATGCGATTTTACTTCCAAGATGCAGGTCAAAAAGTGGCAACGAAATGTATTCGCGTTGCATCCGATGCAACAGTAGCTGATGTAATAGGTAATTGAAGTATGATCTAAATTAATAACATGATTTTTTAAATATTTTTTTTTTAAATACAGATACACTTATTGAAAAATTCCGTCCAGATATGCGAATGTTATCAGTTCCGAATTATGCCCTATATGAGGTGCATGCAAATGGCGAAGAAAGAAGATTGAATCCTGACGAAAAACCCCTGTTAGTGCAGTTGAACTGGCATATAGACGACAGAGAAGGGCGTTTTCTACTTAAAAACATAGATCAAAAGACAACAGTAAGGTGCAAAACATTATTAGAAAATATTTTCTATTTTTTTTTTTTTTTGTTCTTAATAAATAGCCTATTGAGACCGCAGACATGAATTTCAAGAGAAAACTCTCAAAACGTGAAAAGAAGGAACAAAAAAAAAAAGAGAAACTAGCCAAACTTAATTCTGACCCAACAGCAAATACAGAGAATGAGACACATGTTGCCGGAAAACTGTACACTGAACTGCCGGAAACATCATTTACTCGATCTATTTCGAATCCTGAAGCAGTTATGCGAAGAAGACGACAGCAAAAACTTGAAAAAAAATTGCAGCAGTTCAGGTCAAGAGATGGGGGTCCTGATACCGGTGGAACGCTTAAAATATATGGAGAGAGCTTGTGTCAAGATGTGCCTTATAAAACATTATTACTTTCAATTCGTGACTGCGCTCAAGCTGTAGTTAGGGAAATGCTGTCAAAGTATGGATTGGATAAAACTGATCCTTTACATTATTGCCTTGTTCAGGTTTGTCACCATTTGTTTTTCCTATTTTAATCGTTTTACTATTTGTTTTTCAATTTGAACTTAAGGTTAATTGCGATGGTACTGAATACATTCTCGATGATGATGAGTGCCCACTGTCTATTCTTATGAATCATCCAACATCTAGAGGTAAGATCACATTTTACAAATTAATATTTCGAAAACTCTCAATCTCGCAAGTACGCATTGTGGGACATCAAATTCAGGAAGTATGTATGTATGTTGAATTGGAAAAGTCAAGACTTTAGGGCTGGTCGTACACTCAGTTCGCAAAAATTCTGACGAAGACATCGGAAATATCTCATTCAGCATATTCAAATTCTACAGTGTATGTACACCTACTTTAGATCCATCTTCATTCATTTTCAGTCAGAATCCTTGCGAAATATTACGAAATGCGATTGAAAGAAATATTTGTGAGATGGCTGTCTAAGGATGACTGCCAAGTGATGGTACAGCACTTCCTCGTGATCGATTTTGGGATCCCATCTCCAAATCGTATGTTTACTCCATGTTGACTACCTCCATACTTGAGCCAACTTAGAATTATTCATTTAATAACGATTTTTATTAAACTCCTTATATCTTACCCCCACATCATGTAACGATTTATGAAAATTTTTGAAACCTCAGTCCGCAGACATATTTCACATATTTAAAATTTTATAAAAATCCATTAAATAGTTTTTATAAGGACTATTTCTGAAGTTTTTTGAAACTCAACATTCCATCATCCATATCTTACTATCACTTTGTAAAATGTTGATGATTTTCAGACAAAACTATCTGCACACGAGAATCAAAATATTTGCTGACTTTTAGCACTCGACTCCCTATCTTGTATTCACACTGTTGTCATCGACTTTAATAAAATAATGTTTTTTTTTTTTTTTTTTTTTTAATTATGCCCAGAAAACTAAAAGACCAAAACAGCCAAACTCTGCTTTTGTCTTATACCTTTCTTCCGTCATCTCACGAAAAAATACCAAAAATATGACACCTTCACTTAATTTCGGTACGAAATATATTTTTAATCCTATCCCAACCATGTCACTACCTTAAAAGAGCTCCTACGAAACGCTTTGGATAAGCTATCTAGATGGACAGCTCGGTTTGGTCTAGGAGTGAATCCCCACAAAACCGAACTAGTCTTCTTCTCACGGAAATATAAAATCCTACCTATTGACCCTCCATCCCTTAATGGAATAAGCTTAACTTTCTCCAACGAAACAAATTATCTGGGTCTTATTTTGGATAGGAAATTAAGCTTGAAACCTAATATACATGAAAGAGTTAAGAAAGCCACTGTCGCACTCTTCTCTTATAAGAAAGGCATTGGGAACAAATGGGGCTTAGAACCCAGATTAACTCATTGGCTCTATATCTCGGTCATTAAACCGATCCTTATGTAGGGGGTAGTTGTCTGGTGGATTGCCTTGGATAAGGCGATAAACCAGAAGTTATTAAGCAAAGTCCAACGTTCAGCTTGTCTGTGCATTAGCAGAGCACTGTGGACGACACCTTCTGCAGCAATGGACATTCTTTTTCATTTAACACCCCTCGACATTTATGGCAGGCAAATGGCAGCTAACTCAGCTATTTGCCTTACAGATACTTCACAGTGGTCCAAAAAAGTATACGGCCACGCCTTCATCTTAAGCAAGTTTAATATCTTCCCTGAAGACATTGACTACACCATACCCAAGTTAAATTTTGATAAAAACTTCCAAGTTACCATCCCTTCCAGACCATTCTGGGAAGCAGGTGGTTTTACGGAAGATGATAAGTCGGTACATTTCTATACCGACGGTTCAAAAACTAACGACGGGGTGGGTGGTAGTGCCTTCTCTGATATGCTTAATTCAAACATCTCTTTTCGTCTCCCAAACCACTGTAGCGTGTTCCAGGCGGAGATAATGGCAATAAGGGAAGTCTTGTCTTGATATCGTCCATTGTCCCAAAGAAGGAAACTCCACTTAGGAGCCTTCTGTTCCAATGACCCAAATGATCTGAATAATATTGACGTTAGGGTCCTTCTACGCTTCATCAGAAGTTCCAAATGGTTCAAAGAGTAGGCTAGAGGCCGCGTTTCAAACCCATGTGGTATCACAATGGACCTATTACTGGTCTAAGTGTGTTGGCCTTTTTTGCTGACAGCCACCTCAACCTAACCTAACCTATCCCAACCAAGTTTCAAGTGCTGCAGGAAGCAATACCTCTGCAACGTTTGGTGGTGTATCACAGCAACTGACAGTTGCGGAATCGCATCGGGTTGCGAAAGTATTCTTCCACTATAAGGTTATACCAACCAAGTCCGAAGGTAAGTAAAACGAGACCAGTGGTGCGTTGTATGCCTTCTTCTACTTTCTTAAATTTGTAAACATCAATCACACCTTGGGGTCTCATTTCATCGACGGTTTCTCGTTCGGAAACGTTTATGAGGCAAGGGGCGTAAACTGTCCCTCTTGAGGGCTTGAAGTTTGTGTGCAGTTGGAAAGAAAGAGTTGAGCAATTTTTTAGGATTTGAGCAACATCAACAGGTGAGGAGAACTCTTTTTTTGGCTTTTTTGGCATGACAGCTGGGTCTAAATCAAGCCCGCTAAACCGATTACCTGACAAAGCAAGAGCGATTAGAACACTATAGGGAAATTAACTTATCGGCACGGAGGATAGTCGGTGACTGTCAGAGGATATTTTTTTAATGTGGTCGTGACTGGTGCCATTTATAACCGAAGTTCACGGATAATGTTGAAATGTTTCCTATAAGATTTAAACATCACACTAAATATTAATTATTAATTATAAACGAAATTCAATTGGTATTCCAAGAGAATGGTATATAAAAACGTTGAATCTTCTGATATTGAAACAACTCTTGATCATTTTGCGACTTTCTTTGAATCTGTCTATTCCGATTCTGCATCTAATAATCTCTATGAACCAAGCTCAACATCCAAAATTGATATTGGTTCCATGAAGTTGGATTTCGAAGAGTTTTTATCTGCTCTTAGTAGAGTTAAGCCTAATTCAAAACCGGGTCCAGATGGCATACCAGCAATTATTCTAAAAAAATGTTGTTAATCAATTTGTCTCCTATTGCTATTAATTTTCAATCTTTCACTCTCATCTGGAACTTTTCTTGATGATTGGAAGACATCGTTCTTGGTCCCGGTGTTTAAATCAGGGCCCATTTTTTTGAGAACAAAAGTTTTTGAATCCATAGTTAAGGCTAATTAGATTTTCAAATAAAGGAATACATCTCTGAGTTTCAACATGGCTTTGTATCTGGACGTTCGGCAACATCCAATTTGGCGTATTTTTCGTCTTATGCTATAAACGCTATTGAAAGAGGGTATCCAGTTGAGACTGTGTATACCGATTTTAGCAAAACGTTTTGTTAATCATCAAATTCTACTTAAAAAGCTGTTGAATTTTGGATTTCATTCCGCAATGTTGAACTGGATTTCTTCTTTTTTACTGGGAAGGGTCCAAAGAGTACAAATTAATAATTATTGATGAAAATCTATTAAATGTATACTTCAGGAGTTCCTCAAGGAAGTCATTTGGGGCCCTTGTTATATATCATTTTTATTCAGGACATTTCTTCGCACATACAGTTTTCTAAATTTTTAATGTACGCTGATGATCTTAACAGTTTTCTAAAAGTAAAATGTATCGAGGATTGTCTAAAAGTTCAGAGTGATATTTCGTCGTTAACTAATTGGTGTACCAAGAACGGTCTTGTTTTAAATACAAAGAAATGCTTTGTGGTTTCATTTTCAAGAAGCTCTCTTCATATTTCGTACAACTACCTAGTCCTGCCATAAGTTCTGTTACAAATATAAAACGCTATAAAAAAGAAGCCAGTAAACATATTGTATTCAAAATTGTTTCATTTATTAGACCACAATATTAATTACAAAAAAAAATTGGATTCACTCGAAATGACTGCCTTTTGCTTTAACACAAGCTTCTAAACGGTGTGGCCATTGGGTTGTCGCGGCGCGTACGGTTTCCATGGAGATCGTGGACGCTGCTCTGGTTAAGGCTTTCCAAATTTCTATGGGGAGTCTTGTAGGCCATGTTCTTCAATTCTGACCACAAACCATAATCCAGTGGATTCAGATCTGGACTCCCCGACGGCCAATCTTCTGCTGCTATAAAGCCAGGAATATTGACTCTGAGTCATTCCTGCGTGGTGGCTTTGAGCGCTGGAGTAGAGTCCTGTTGGAAGATCCATCTGTATCCATTGAAAAGGGTATTGGTCAAACCCTTCACAACACCCTTTAACACATCTTCTCGGTAAATCTTTGCACCAGTTTTTACGCCTTTTTCACTGAAATGGAGGGATGTGACACCATGGTGAGAGATCCCCCACCAAACCATTACGGAAGCGGGATGATGGCCACGTTGAACCCTTGAAAGAACTTTTTTCGCTTCCTTGGATAAGTGGCATAAATTTTATCATTTTGTTTGTTGAAAACTTCTTCCACGGTAAACATTTTCTCATCCGTAAACAGAATGTTTTCATGGTCATTATCCGCGTGCCACTGCAAAAGTCGCTTGCATCTTTCGAGCCTAATTTTTTTTAGTTGAGGAGTTAGAAGATGACCCGTGGACCGACGATAGGCTTTCATATGCAGACCATCCCGAATCAGCCTAGACATGGATCTGGTTGATGTATCCAATTCCTTGGACGTGATCTTCTGCTTCCTAAGGGGATTTCTACGAATTCGCTCACGCACTGCCTTTACTACCGCACTCGTACGGCCGACCACTTCTTGGCCTGTCCTCTACTCCAGACTGATTCATTGATTGATTGATAACATTTTATCTAGCAAAATTTGCCACTTACAACTTACAATTTTTTGTATACATTTTTAGAAGTAACATGTTGTTTATTGGATTTAATAATTGTTTTTTACAAATCTTATTACTGTACTTTTAAATATTCTTATATTAGTCTCTACTTTAACACTATTAGGAATATCATTGAATATTTTTAAACCTTTATAAAAAAGGATATTTTGTGTTCTGTTGTTTCTAAACAATTGTAAATTGAAATCGTTATTATATCTTAAATTGTATGGTTGTAATCTACCTCTTATTGTTAAACGACTACTTAAATAAGTTGGCAATAAATTATTTTTAATTTTAAATATACTCGTATTCATTATGATATGCTGCTTAATAGTTAACCATATCAACATTTGAAGCATAATATTTATAGGAGTGAATCGATTACAATAGAGGATTGAACGCATAGCCTTGTTTTGTAATTTTTGCATTCTGTCAATCATACCTTCCGACCCCAACAATAATATTGTCGGGCAATACTCAAAAAGGCGCTTAATCACGGTATGGAGGTAGGAATACATAATTTCTTCCTGATTCTACAATTCGCCGAAGCGAGCAATAGCCCGATAAATGAATATTCTCGATATTCCGAGTGGTTTTAACAATTCGAAAATTTAGCCAGCACTCTTTTCGCACTTATGCAACGCTATTACCGCGATACTAAACTGACTTTTAATTTTCTTATTGAATACATAATTGCCAAGGCCAATTCAATGATTGGCTTTATAAAAAGGAATGCAAAGAGTTTTACCGATCCACACACGCTTGTTATTCTCTTAATTTTTTTTTTTAGCAAGATCGATTCTTGAATATGCCGACGTTATTTCCTGATTATCAGCTTCACTCTAATCGTGTGGAAAAAATTCAGAGGCGGTTTTATAAAATGGGTTGGCAATATTCACCATTTTATGAGGCTAGGTGTAAGCTTCTGGGTTTATTTCCGCTGCATTATAGACGATATGCTCATGATTTAATGTTTGTAAGGGATTTGCTATGTTAGCACATTAAAAGCCCTGCTCTTTTAGCTCTAATGTCAATTTATGCCCCCGAAAGAGCGCTTAGAGGTAGACCATTTCTTTTTCTTCCTGGGCATCGCACAAACTACGGCCTAAATGAGCCTATATCTTTCAACGAAGTATGTAATATTGTTGACCTATCTTATTCGCGGGATAGTTTCAAAAACGTTGTGTTCGATTTGTTTTCTTAACATTGTACATAGTATGTATCTATTTATTTTTTTTATTTTAACTATTGTTGTATATTATTATTAAGTTACTCTGTAATCTGTAAAGCTATGCTTGTAGATGATTAAATAAATAAATAAATAGCTCAACCAAGTCGAAGTACGCAATTGCAGACAGCAGGCTAAGGATCGTGCTGGTTGGAGAAGATTACTGGATAAGACCAAATCACAATACAGCTCGGAAAAACTTCGGGAGTACTTCGAGAATTAGTTTGTATTTACGACACCCATGACTCATTTGTTTGCATTTGGTCTGACATTTAATTTTAAAGCACCCATAAACAAGCATGCATGTGTCGCAAACATGTGTTCCCGCACCCTTATTTTGCACATTCCGCTAGTACTACTGCAGAGAAATATAAAAGTTTGTAATGAATGTAATGCGCGCCGAAGGAGATATGAATACCCTTAAACTGTTGCAGGATACGGGCGTTAGGAAAAGGGGGAAGAGGAATAGTGGCGGAGCCTGTGCACGTTGGCTTTAAATGTTTGAAGGTTGTAGTGATGGGGAAATACAGAGCCTGGTAGATCATTTCACATTCGTGTCGTTCGGCTTATAAACGAATCCCTATATTTAACAGTACGCCCGAAGGTAAGGCTTTAGGGTAAACTGATGTGCATTCGAAGCATGACGCGTATTGCGGGTGAAATTTTGAAGGGGAGGAATGCAACTGGCTATTTCGCTGGAGCATTTTTTATAGAAAAAATAGGGAGAGACATGAGAAATTTCTCCGATGTTCCAGTGAATGTATGGAATTCACAATGTCTCTATCACCCATAACGCGTGATTTTGTACCCTATCAAGAATGTGCAGAACGGTCTTGGGTGCACCAGACCAGATATGGGCGTTATATTCCAGCTTAGGGCGGATGAATGCCTTATAAATTGAGGCCAGATTAGATGGGGTGAAATATTTCTTGCATTGTTTAAGGAATCCTAGACATTTTGAAGAATTTTTGGCGACCTCGAATATGTGATCGTTACATCGAAGATGGTTATTAATACACATACAAAGAATGGCAAGTCTTTCGGTTTCAATGATGCAAGTATCATCCATGGATAATGGTTGAGGGTTTTGGTTTCGCTTGAGAGACAGAAGACAGCATTGTGTTTTGGAAGCATTAAATTCCACTCTGTTGGTTGAACCCCATTTGATTATGCTGTCCAGGTCGGAATTTAATGTGTCACCGACTGGCTTTCGTGCTGCACGCATCTCTTTCAATCGGCTGTCCTCTTTTGCGAAAATATCCACGTTTCTCTCAAAACTTGTTTCCAAAACACCTTATTTCTCTTTCACTCCACTTAAGACTACGGTTCTCTCTTTCTCACGAGTGTAGTGTTTTTCACCTAGCCGCATGGCCCCAGGGCCAAAAATGAGACTTGGGAATCGGTTTGGCGAACTTTCCGAGGGTATCCTTTCCGAACCCCGGGCGAAAAAAAAAAATAAATTCACGCTAGATCCCCTCGAAGAATTCCCGGAACTCCCCAATCGATCAACATTCAAAAACCCTAGATTTGTGTTAATTTCTCCACAAAGTGAAAACAAACCCCTTACATCTGTAAGTATTTTTGCATTAAGAAAAGCAATTGACGGAATTAGCACAGAATATGAGCAAATATCTCAGCTCAGAGATGGTAAAATTCTAATTTTAACCAAAAACGAAAAGGTGGCTGACAGATTTGTAGCCACGAAAAATCTCTCTAATCTGTACCCAGTTACAATCACGTTGCATAATCAATTAAATTCATCCAAAGGAATTGTCTATGCCCCTTTCCTAATAGAGGACGAAATCGTCTCCGAAATGAAAGCACAAAAGGTAACCGAGGTATATAAATTTACCAAACAATACGAAGGGAAACAATGAGCCTCAGGCTTGATGCTTTTCACCTTTGACTCCTTCCAACCTCCTAACATCGTTCGTTGTACCTCCAATCGTTCGGACGTGTTTTTCTTTTGCTCCCGCTTCGCGAGTTTAAATAAATTTAATTCCAACTTATTTATTTGCGTACTTGCAATTTCCCCCTGAGTTCATTGCCTTTCCACCTATTAATTGGTTATTGCCTTTGATCGCGAACCATTATTTGATCTAATTAAAAATCAACTATGTCAAAGCAGTGCGGTAATACTGATTGTGTGCTAACTTCGCCAGACTTTAGTGCTGACTTTGTGAATTGTAATGGGCTATGCGGGAAATCATTTCATGCTCTCTGCATAGGGTTGAGTAAGCGCTCCATTACCTACCTCAACGATTTCAACAATAATTTCCTTTTCTTTTGCGACGAATGCAAGGGCATCTCTCTTTCACATGTTATGCTCGCGATAAAATGTATCAGTGACTCTATTAATACAAACTCCTCCGAATGCAAACTGTTCTACAAGCAAATCATGACCCAATTTGCTAAGTATGATGAAGTGTTTAAAAGTGTGGAAGATTTATCCAGCGGCATCGATGTTTCCTCCACTCTTTGCAAATCTAAATTCAAGAACATAGACAAGCAGCTGGCAAGTCTTAGTGATTTAACTAAGAAGTTACCGGCTGACTTCAAGTCGAAGTTCCTAAGTTTAAAAAGTGATCTGAAATCGGATATTAACGCAATTTTGAACCCGCATGTATCAGTGATCAAAGACCATCTAAACACCTTTCGCACCTACCTGGATACCAATTTACAAAGCCCTTCAAAACCAAGTGTCTCATCTTCTCAACTCATCGATCCTCTACTGCTTGACATTATAAGCAAAATCAATAAGGTCAGCAATGATGTCGCTGCATTCCAATTAGTTATGGGCGATATTGATGAAAACCTTAGACTGGCATCGAGCAAAATTGATTGCATACCAGAGCTCATACAGCCACAATCGAGCCCAGTCTACAACACATCAATACATGCCGAAATCTTGGATTCATCCCCATTTAATCAACCAACATCAACGGCGACTACAACTACAACAACAACCACTACTAATACCACAATAACAACACCTGAAATAGCCCTAACTCCTGCAACAATGCCCACACCCGCACCGACCTCAACACCAACTGAAGAATCAGGCACTCTGGCACAATCTGCTTCGACACCCTTAAACCGATTTGGCACACTATGGACACCCGCCGACTGGAAAAAAAGACTCGATAAATTACACAGAACTGCCTGCGAGTATAACGCCTTTATAATAAATAACGCTCCTCAGCATGCTGATGTTTCTTGGGTGAATAACTTCTTCCTCCAGAAATTTGGCATCACCATCAGAAACTATCAGATGATTTCTACAGCTAACACCAAAAATAACCGTTTAAAGCTTGACATACCTTCCAAATACTCCTGGCTTTTTTCGAACCCCTCAAACGACGTCTTCAGCTTGGGAAAGATGACCATCACCAAGTACAATACAGGAGAGGTGAAGCTTAGTAATAAAAATAAGCCTAGTGTTAAGCTAAATAAAAGAAAACGTAAGTTTAAGAATGATAGTTCATCTAGTCCCAACCCTGACCCAAACTGGAGCTTCAAAGTTGGAACTTTTCCTCTTTTCTCCCCTCTCACTCTTCAGCCACCTACCTCTATTAACTCAGCACCTCCCACGGTAAACGCTAAGTCACCTAAGCCTCAACGTAATCGCGTATCATTTAACTTAACTCCAGACCCTGGTCTCCCCTCTAATCATCCGCCAGCCCCGGCAAACACTCAATCCACTTCTAATTATCCGAACTTCATACACTCCCATGTTCTCAATCCTGCCCCGCCCACTGCTGCCTCCAATGCTGCTCTTCCCGCTCTTTCTCTTCATAAAGAGACACCTTCACCAATCTCTAAGGCCCCTGCAATTTTCGATCCTCTACTTCCCCCAGCTGTTAAACTTACTTCTAAGTTTTCAAACCACATTTCCTCCCCCAACGACCTTGATGGCCGATATACTATGGCACGACTAAGAGATCACAGGCTCTTCGAAAATGTTCGACTTTACCTTGCCTACTTATTTGATAAGCCTGAATCCATCTGCATTGACGGAAAAACCAAAACAAACGTTCAGATATCTATCCAAAAAGAAGGCCTTCCTATTGATCCTGCTGCACTGCGAAAAATCTTCAACCGTTATCACGAGGGTTATAACATTTCGTCGGCCACCGTGGACAAAGACTTATCTGCTTTTGCTTCTCATATCAGTTCTAAACGTATCTCACACCTTCAAAGAACCCGTGCTGACCACAACAAATTTTTTCGTCCCTAATTTGATAGCAGGGCTTCAGCAAACCTCCCATTACAGCGTTCCTCTAACCTTTTACTATCAGAACGTAAGGGGCCTGCGTACAAAAACCCAAGCTGTTCTGCGCCAGTCTCATGCTCTTCCTTTCGATATATACGCTATAACTGAAACCAATCTGATTCCCGATATAAAGAACCCGGAATTATTCCCACCCATATTTAATGTCTATCGGGACGATATCAGCCGCCCAACGGATGACTCCCCTTGTCGAGGTGTTCTTCTTGCTATTCATAACGACCTGGACTCTTCTCCGATTGCTACTTCTTCGTCTTCAAAACTCGACTTTGTTGCAATAAAAATAACACTCCCCCACAAGTCCCTATACGTAATGTGTTTCTACATTCTGCCGGCCCAACCTATTGAATCCTACCAACTTGCTGTTAATGCGATCGATCAAGTAATTGAGTTATCTGAATCCTCTGACGACATCATTATTTTCGGCGACTTTAACCTGCCTCAACTACATTGGGATTTATCTGATGATGAATCGTTTTTCATTGCTTCAAATCCCAACTCAACTAAAGAATGTCTCTTCATTGATCGACTAACCGACTCAAGTCTATGCCAAGTTAGCGGCATCTCTAATTATATGGGTAGGCAGTTAGACCTAATCTTCACTACTGACCCACTTAACTCCTCTGTCTCACTCTCCCCTCTTCTTCTTTCAACTATTGACAACCTTCACCCCCCGCTGGCCTCCCTTGTTATGATTTTCATAAAGCCAATTTCCGAAAAATAAATGAACACCTCAGCAAAGTCTCATTTGAGTTTGCCAATCTCCCTGTAAATGATGCCATCTCCTTGTTTTACAGAGAACTATTTGCTTCTATCTCCCTTTTTGTCCCTATTTCTCGGCCAAAACCCTTCTCTACATCCCCTCCATGGTACAATCGAAGACTCCGATCGTTACGCAACAAGAGAAACAAATTATGGTCAGTTTTCCTTCGAAACAAGTCTTTTTCTGACTATTCCAACTATCTCGGCTCATACCTTCAATTCACTCAGGCTTATAACTCCCTCTATCAACGATATGTTGACAATGCGCAAGTCAACCTTATAAGCGACCCTAAATCTTTTTTCCGATTCGTTAACTACAAGAAAAAATCTGACGGTTACCCTCCATCCCTCTCTTACGAAAACATATCTTCAAGTGACCCACACACCATTGCTAATTTTTATGCCACCTTTTTTAAACAATCTTTTGCCGACAACGCCTTTGTTCCAGATCCCTTTTATTTCAACTACCTACCTGACTACTCCATTGGTCCCTTTCTCTCTCAAACTTTCGAACCTACTGTAATTGAAAATAAATTACAAAAACTTAATGATGAATACTCACCAGGCCCAGATGGTATACCCGCTATTTTTCTTAAGAAGTGCTCCCTCGTGCTCTCCTACTTCCAAAAGATGTACCAACAACCCTATCTGCCAAACGTGCAACCTACCGCCTCACACGAATTCTGACTGTTCGAGAATTATGTGTGCCAACTGCCTTGCCCCCCACCCCTCTTCATCAAAAGATTGCCCAAAGTTCGTGCAAATGAAGGAAATATTAAAAATCAAAACCAAAAAAAAGTGCAGTCTTGCCGAAGCTAAACGCATATATAAAGAACAAAATCCCTTGCAACCCAACGCAAATCTTGATTTATACTCTGAAAGAGCAAAAATAGCAAACGTAACACCCGTAAACCCACTTCCCCTCTCACATCTATTGCAAATACACTAATCACAAACAACAGCTACTACATGCAAACATCAGACAATGACTCTGATACATAGTAAAAAAAACAAACACACCCACTAACTCGGTGTCTCCGTCGGCGACGTGTAGAGTTCTGGGGCTGCCTGCTCATGCGTGTGTTGTCATTATTCGACAACACCCCGGGTATCGCAGCACCTTGTGCTATGCTCGTCGCCGGTGGAGACACCGCAGTTAATACAGTTCCGGTCTTTACTCAATATATTAAAATATATTGTGTCAAAGACCCAATACATTACAATGATGCTCCAGGTTTTACAATGGAACCTGAATGGCTATCTCAACAATCTCCACGAACTGCAACTCTTGATACGCCAAATAAATCCCCCGGTTATCTGCCAACAGGAAACACATATAAATAACACAAAATGACCCCCTATCTCACTTAAGCAATACGCAGCAATCTTCCACAACTTACAATCCAATAATTCAGCGAAACAGGGCACGGGCCTACTGGTTCACAAATCCATCCCCCACAAATTCATCAGCATTAACTCCCACATTTCAGCAATAGCCGTAGAAATTCAAACCAAAATAACCCTTACAATAATATCTTTATATATTTCTCCCGATCAAAATTTTTCCCACAAAGATATCCACGATATTGTAAGCTCCTTTCACACCACAATACTGTTGACCGGCGATTTTAACGTGTGGAGCCCACTATGGTTCCCTTTGTACCAATTCCCGGGGCAAAAAAATTGAAGAATTCCTAGCTAAATCCAATTTAATTGTTCTCAATGATGGCAGGCCTACACATTTCTGAACCCACAGAACATTTACCCATCTCGATATCTCTTTTATCTCTACTCAACTATTCACGAATACAACATGGACAGTACTCCCTGATTTACATGGGAGCGACCATTTCCCAACCTTAACCATAATTACATCAGGGAGCTCCCCGCAAAATATTAAACTGCTCCCAAAATTTCAAACAGATAGAGTCAACTGGAATTTCCCATTTCAAGTCAAACATTGCACATTTCTTAGAACAGAGGGAACAAACACCGAATATAAACAAAGAAGCAGCAACCATCCAAAAATTTTTGCGTTATGCAGCTAACTTAGCAATCCCCCAAACAAATAGCTGCTTAAAAAATATATGGTTCCATGGTGGAGCAATGAGATCCAACGCCTGCGTCAATCCAAACAAGATTCTTGAAATGATTCGAATCTGATCTCTTACAGAAAAGCCAACGCTCTCTTCCGAAAAGCTGCCAAATTAGCCAAATTAGCCAAACAAGCGAGCTTCGAAAAATTCACCTCCAACATAAGCCCCAAAACTACAACAAAAAAACTGAGGGCAGATGTTAAATCACTTACAGGTAACTACATACCTCACTCGATTAACATCGTGAATACCACCTCGCAAGCCCTATCTACCACCCTTGAAATTTCGCAACACTTTGCCAAGACCTGGTCTGCATACTCTGCTGACACCAACTTCTCTTCTGACTTCCTCCAATTAAAATTGTCAGCAGAAAGACTCGACTCGTCAAACTGGAATACCGATTCTTCTACCAAATTCATTGAGTCCCCTATAAACGAACTTGAATTTGAAAATGCCCTCAAGAGATCTAAAGGAAAATCAATCACCTGGGTACGATCAAATCTCTTACATCATGATCAAAAACAGTCCAACAATTCTGAAACATCGTCTATTAGGTCTTTGCAACCAGGTTTTCGCACAAGGAATAATTCCCCAAACCTGGAAAACAGCGAGCATATTACCAATCCCAAAACCTAATAAGAATCATTCCTAAATCAACGATTTTCGTCCCATTTCCCTACTCCCATGTTCGGGCAAAATCTTAGAAAGGATTATCTCCTTCAGACCTCTTTGGTTCCTCGAGAACAATAACCTTATTCACACCAATCAGTTTGCTTTCAGACATGGACGCTGTACCATAGATGTTCTTATGCATATTGATCAATACATTGCATCCGCACTATCCAGTAAAAACCATGTCTCAATTCTGTCAATAGACTTTGTTAAGGCTTTTGATAGAATTGGGATTCATGTAATATTGAACAAACTAGCGCAGTGGAGGATAGGAGCACGAATGTTCAACTATATAAAATCTTTCTTAACAAACAGAAAATTCCGAGTCAAAATAAACAACACTTACTCCTCAATCCAAAGCCTTCATAACTGTATACCACAGGGATCCCCCCTCTCGGTTATACTATTCATTGTTGCGTTCAATGACCTGAGTGAGATCCTTAGCTCATACAAAACGATTGGTCATTCACTTCACGCAGATGATTTGATTCTGTTTTCAAAGTGCAAAGATCTCACGAAGTTATCGTTAAAATTTCCAAATATCCTAACGGATCTTAACTCTTCGTGTAAGCTCTCAGGCTCCAAGATCTCCGTAGAGAAAAGTAATATTTTGCATATATGTAAAAAAAACTAAATGCTCTAAATATATATCACTTAATCGTAACAATGTAGATATAAAACATGTTAATAATCTATGTATTCTTATTGTCATCTTTGACAACAAATTTAATTTTAAGGAACATTGTATTAGTCTAAAGAAAAAATTAACTACCAGGGTTAATATTATTAGACATTTAAGTTCTAAAAATAGCTTTTGCCATGTTAACACCCTACTCAACATCATCAGATCCACCATCTTAGCTAAGATTGACTACGGATTGAGTAAATATGGAAAGTGTGCAAACTCATCCTTGAAGTTCATTGAGCAGCTATACCACTCCGCTATAAGATCCAGCTTAAAGGCATTTCGATCGACGCCTATTAGAAATCTCCTCACAGAATCCGGCCTACCATCCATCCAGCACCAAGTTGACTACATCACTTCGATAGTCCTGTTAAAACTAAACATGGTACAAAAAACACAAGCCACTTACGATGCCAAAAAAATCACTTCCCGGAAAAAATTTCCCAAAACAGAATCCACAATTTACAAAACTATCAGCTTTGCCAAAAGTATTGGAATACCAATTACAACCTACCAAACTAAATTGGCAACTGCTCCACCGTGGGAACTAAGAAAAGAATCCATAAATACGGCTCTAATCATTTTACCCAAACTGATAACTTCTAGCGAATCATACAAACAAAGATTTATGGAATTGTCAGAAACGGAAAAAAGGTTGAATTGGCACCTTGTTTATACTGATGGATCTAAATCTGTATTTGGTACAGCATTTGCTGTAGTAGATGAAAATGGCTATATATTATCCAAAGGGCTCCTAGTTCCCTCCTCTTCCGTATTTTCAGCTGAGGCGATCGCAATCCTCCAAGCTGCTAAACTAGTAAGAAATACAAAAATCATTATCTGTACCGACAGCCTATCAGTTATTATGGCAATTAGGAATATTTACAATAAAACACCTATTATAGATTCCATCCGGAATAAATTAATAGTTAATAGGAACAAATTAAAACTCTTGGTACCAGGCCATGTGGGAATAAAAGGTAATGTAGAGGCGGATAAGGCAGCCAAGGAGGCCGTTAGGGAACCCCTCATTACCTTCTGGACATCAACATCAATGATATTAAAAAGTGCATACAATGCTTCTGGCACAACAAGTTAATGTTAAACTGGCATGAGTACTCCCATCATTACAAGACGATAAACCCTGATGCCCAAACATTCATATATCCCACTGACTGTTCAAAAAGTATGATTAAGACCTTCATTCGACTTCGTCTAGGACACACAACGCTCACGCATAGTTACCTCTTCACTGGGAAGGACCCACCATACTGCCACCTTTGTACCTCCAATGAAAGACTTTCCATCAACCACCAAATATATGAGTGCCTCACCATCCAAATTAAATCATCTCTCTTATTTCCAAACCGTACCTTAGCTGATCTACTTATAATACAATCAGAACAGAACATCAGAAACATCTATAAACTACTTTCTATATTTAACCATTGCGCCGATTGATTGGGCGCGCACGATCAGCTTTTTTTTTTTTTATTTTTTTAATTTCGCAAGTAGACGAAGCAGACACATGCGCACGCGACGATAGGCAGCAGACAACCGTACGAGTACAAGACACATTAGGATACAGTTGAAATAACGATACGGAATACTAACCGCGTGACTTTTTTTTAAATTATAGTCAATTTTTTATATAAACAAATAAGTGAAAATGTACCCATTGTGCTTGAAAAAAAAAATTGCTTTTGAGCATATGAAATTTAATTTGGCCTTTTCCCTTTTTTACAAGGATGGCTTATAGCTTAAAATGTTTATTTATTAAGTGAGAAAATAAGTTTAAATAAAATCTGATTTGGCAACAGTTGTTCTCTCACTTTGTGGTAAGTCTCTGGTGAACAAAAGAAATAGGTAGAGGTCTAATACACTACCCTAAGGCAGACCATCCTGGTTTATTATAAATAAATTGTCTATTATATAGGACTCTAGAATTTCAGAATACTTCTTTCGCAGCTGGCTTTGCAGTTTGTGGATTAATCCACTGTACGAGTATAGTACTTTGTCAAAAGCCAGTGTTGCGTCAAGGAAAGCAGTAAAACAAATTTTCTCCTAAGGCTCTTTCTTCCGTTATTCTGTGCACCTGATCTATCGTTGAGTGTTTGTTTCTAAACCCAAATTGATAGTTTGGTATTATTGATATTTCTTCAACTATCGGAAAAACACGGTCCAGTAGTATTTTTTCGACGATAGGGTATGTTACTTCACTAGATCGGTTACCTGGTTTTGGTACCTTAATTACTCCCGCGACTTATTCATATTTGTAGGCCAGTAAGTAGAATTACCCGTTTAGAGATATTTTCCGCTTAAGTTTGTTAATCTTGATCGCCAATACTTGTTTTTAACGTTAAAATCTTCGCCTAATATATACCTGTTTCCAAATAACCTGAAGAGGAAATGTTTATTTAGCCTAAAGCTGGGAGAACACTACACTATTGCTACTGCCAATAAACCGCTACTTGTTTTTATTTTATTGGATATTGGTTAGTATTTTTCTTATTCATCGTGATTAATAGTTTCCTTGATCATGACCGCTGTTCAACCCCTTATTGCTGTATTACAAGAGGATGCTGATAAATTCGCGGCCTAAGGCAATAAGTGAAAAAAAAAAAGATCCGATTAAAAAATTGTATTTCTCAATATAATCTCCCTCGAGTGAAATGCATTTCTCACATCGGGAATACCATTGAAAAAATATTATTTTTCTTTGCCTTCAAAATGAGTTTCTACGGCCGCCTTGATCTCGTTCTCATCTGCAAATCTTCGTCGCTTGTGGCCAAGTTTGAGCTGTAGGGTGGGCTTGTCTCGAAACCCGCACCGTGTGAACAGGCTCGTTAACCTACAAAACAATACTCCATGCCTGAATTTCCCACATCGCTTCCGTACGACCTCTTCACGTGCCTGAGTCAACAAATTTGCGTAATATTGACCATTCATCATAGTCCCCTTTGGCAGGTAATCAATCAGCAAAACACGTTCGCTGCTCCAAAAATCAGTCGCCATGAGCTTCGAAGGCTTTTGGTTTGAATTTCCACCTTGAATTTCTTTGGCAGTCTCTCCCCTTTTTCAATCCACTGCATAGACTCTTGTTTAGACTCCGGATCGTATTAGCGAACCCAAGTCTCGGCTAACTCCAAAAAATCTTTGCAACACTCGAGTCGTCGTTGCTTGTCGAACGGCGTGAGCATTTTTGGTACTCAGCGCGCACAAATTTTGTTCATGTTTAAATGCTCATGCAAAATTTCTCCAATCCCTTCTTTGCTGATGTGCAACTCGTCCGCTATCTGCCACATTTTTTATTCTTCGGTCGGCCAGAACTATTTTTTAAACTTTTCCGACGTTTGCTTTAGTGACAACTGGCACAGGACGCCCTGGGAGGGGGTTGTCTTCACAGCTCTCTCGCCCTTCTTGAAATAAGCTAGTCCATTTTTTGACCACGTTATACGAAGGCCCAGTATCCTGAAGAGGCGATGACATGTCTTCAAAAATTTCTTTAGGCGATTTTCCTTTTTTCATGAGGTACTTTATCACAGCGCGATGCTCAAAATTACGAGAATTTCCGATTTCGGCTGACATGATGATATTTATCCTACCACAGATAATATCAAAATAAGATTATTATTGAGAAGAGGTGATATTTATACTACTAAAGAGTTCCGCAGTTAGTGCAGTTAGTGCCATGAGAAGACGACTCGTTGTTGAGTACCTCAGGCGCGAACCTGTCAGCAGGCCCTCGTATGTTACTTGACTATCAGAATAAAGTTAAACCTCGAAACCTCGCAGATTATGCTTGCGTACTTCAATTGAAATGTATTTCTTGCGCCTCGAATTTTTTACCTAGAGAACCAAAATATACAATGGATTGTTACATGAAATATAATTATTACTTGCTCCTATAAAGAGGAAGTATTGTTTTCATGGAAAAATTCGATCCCGAGATTTTGATCGGTATTGACATATGCAACTATAATAGACAAACTCGTTTACTTAATTATAGGTAAATAAATTACTAATAAGACTGCATTTTTTGAAAATTCAAATTTGATTACCTCTTTTCGACTTTACATAAATCTTGAATCTGAACAATATACGAACGGAACAATATATGACCCTTCGAAATAACTAAATTAAAATGTTTTTATTTCCATGTTTAAATATAAAGGTTTAATTTGAATTGTAGAGGTTAAATATAAAAAATTCAAAAGCTCTGCTAAAAACTGATTTCCTAATTTTTTTTTTCGATTTGTCAAGGTTTTTTTTAAGGGACAAAACTTTTTTTTCTTTTTCTTCAGATTTTGAAAGTTTTCGAAATATCATAAATCGGTAATTGGTCCCTACCCGAGTTGATATTTTTCAAAATTTATTTTTCAAAGTTTACATTAATCGTCGCACATTAGCACATATAAAGGTCAGTAATGAATGAAACTTACACTTTTACACCATTATTATTACCTTTTTCAAATTCAAAAAAAAATTTGAATTAAAATATACATAGCACTATATAGCGAAAAACATTCATTCATTAAAAATTAACCGCCAAGCAGCCAAGTGCGGCTATCTTTTTGTCGTTTGGTGTATGTACTTGGTAGTATAAATATTAAATATAAAATATTTATACCTACATACGTAGGTACATATAGATATATATTTATATTAATATATGTATAATTGATGCATACCTGTGCATACTATTACATATTACATATAGTTGATCCCTATTATCTTTTTTTACATGGTAGTACGTGAAATTATCGAATAATGATAATGTAAAACAGCGCATGTTCAAATAAACACATTGAAGTGTCCTGTAGGAAATTAAATGTTTAGTTCAGTACACTGAAATGAGCTTTCATTGAAAGGCAATATATCTGAAATGAATTTTCAGGGACTTTTGCTCGCTAAAAATGTATTCAACGAACAGCACATTCTTCGACCGGCTTTTAAAAGCGATAAAGTTCCTGCAGTTGCTGAGATTGTAATTACAAATTCTGTTCGAGGAAGCTCTATCCAAATGTATGTATGCATTGCGCTATAATGGAAATATTAATTTACCCATAGACGTGTTTCTGAAACGAAGCACTTGAATTGCTGTGGATACGTCAGTTATCTGTCAAGGACTTTAGTTATGAAGTAATGGTGCCGCTGTATGCACGAACAGTAAAAAAAATCTGAAATGTACGGCCACCTATCTTCTGTTTCTGATTCATTTAATATCGCTTAACATTTACTTGTGTGTTCAAATTTCTTTTGTTTTTTTTTTTTTTTTTCATTTTAATTCTGCTTGTATTAATGTTTTAATGTGTTAGTACAATTACTGATTTCAATGTGTGCAAATAACGTGAAATTAAAAAAAATCGCAAAATGATGGATTGGGGGATTCGTCGTAAGTAAAAAGTCCTTATTTAAAATCTCCACTAACATCCATAAAACAAAACTGTATATTCGTCAGCGTACTATACTCCGGTTATAAATTTCATATTTTGTACGGTTTTTTTTTTTTTTTTTTTTTTGTTTGCTAATAATAAAACGCAAAAGGGATAAGTACGTGAGCCATTATAATGAAAGAAAATTATCCCTCCAACTGTAACTGCCGTGGACATGAGTAATAATT
The DNA here is from genome assembly GCA_963082735.1 of Pocota personata. Lineage (NCBI taxonomy): Eukaryota > Metazoa > Arthropoda > Insecta > Diptera > Syrphidae > Pocota > Pocota personata. The sequence continues at coordinate 176,783,071 of OY720429.1, read as the reverse complement.
CCACCAGTATACAGAAATGATTAATCACGTAGTTTCGTCAGCTCTTAATAGTATTTTCATGTGAAAAAGTGAAAAAGTGTATTCATGAACAGGTAGATATTCGGTACAGAGTGCTCTTAATGCATCGAAACTCATCAATATTTGTGTCCTTTGTAATACATCTGTAAATGTCTATGTGTATATTGCTCAGGTAGAGAAGGTCTATATATTTCATGCTATTTTTTGTGATTGATTTTTCACATATACGCAAAGTCTACTTTTACTCTAATTTAAATTGAATTGCCAAAAAGGTATCATTATGTAGTACATGTCAGACGCTGTATTTGTCTAGGTACTTTAGTTTTTCTTTGTAGACTTAGGTCGTTAATTCAAGTACATACATGCATACATATTGTAATATGCAGGCTACGGCTCGAGTAGATAAAACGATATTCTGTGAAATTTATTTCTTTATTTTCTACTCTATAGAACAATTCAAGTTCACACTATACTATTCTTCGCAAATTCTTTTCTTACAAGGTCTCTTTCCTCTCAAATCACTTTATCTCCTTTCAATTACTTAATTTACAAATCCAAACTAATTACTTTTTCTTGTTCACTCTCAACTTTCAATTTATCACAAAATTACAACTTCGCCTATTATCACTTTTCTAATCTCTTCGCCACAGTTTAAAAATCACTGTCTTTCCTATTGATCGCCATCTGTCCTTATATAGCAGAAGTTTCAGATAGCCAGAAACTTCTAGCAAATTCTTCGACCACTGGAAATAATTCCAAGATGACAATCATTTCTTCCAGTTATAATTCTCTCTTTATCCGTGGCATTGTCAGCTATTGCGAACCTCGAATGAAAGTACAGTTTGGAATGGGCTGTAGGAGCGTAGTTATTATTCTACATTATTGTTGCATACTTTTAGACGATGTTACAATATATTCCCATGCCTAATGTTGACAAATAAATCGTTGAATAACAATATTCTTTATCTAAGCGCACAACGTTTAGGTTTTCTTTTCAATCCTTATTGAGATAATGGGAAATATTTTCACATGCAGTTCCGGTTCGTTGAACGTCGGATATATTATATGTGAATATGTGCTGCGGTCTGTTAAATTGCTAATACTACGTCTAGCGCTCACAATAGGCTGTGTATCAAGCGAAATACTGTAACAAATCCAAATCTATCGATTGATGAATATCCATAGTAAGATAATTCAAAATTGGCCATTCATTGTGTTTTTTTTTTACTGCCAATGTTTCTACAGCGGAAGATAAAACGAAATGCATTCTATTTTTAGCAATTGACCTCATTGCGCCCGATCTCCGATTATTTGTATTTTTTATTTTGTTTCTTGTTATTAGGTTCGATCATGTTCCATGTGAGACGACGACCCGCAGACTCACAGCCGCGAAGGCGGAAAAAGAAACCACTGGGCGCTTCGAATGGAGCAAACAGTACATCCAGCGATCGAGAAGGACCAGTTTTAGTCGAAGTAACCCATAGTGGAGATGGCGGTCGGCGCATCAAATTGGGAAGTGATCCTATTGAAGTAAATGCATAAACTTTTCACTTAATTTTTTGAAAACAAATTAAATTTTAAATTTTCGTAAGGTGGGCTCTGCAAATACGAATTCATTGCAATTGTTTGGACCGTCGATACAAGCAAGACACTGCTTAATTTCCCTATCAGAAGGAGTATGCACTGTAACACCATTACACGCTGACGCGTTGACCTTTGTAAATGGACATCATATCACGCAACCGACAATCTTGCATGTGAGTTTATTTATTATTAATAACGTATTTAAAATAGAGAAATTACTTCAAAATCATTAAAAGTATGTACATATATATACATGCCCATATTTAGTACTACTGTCTATAAGAGGTGAATTAATGGTTTAGTTAAAATGACAATCTTATGTAATCAATCTTTGATATACTAGAGGTCATTCCATGTACTTATATGTATCATATAATATAAAACTGTCGCATTTGCTGTCCATGTAAGTTATTCATGTGATTTATCACAACGTATTGCAAATCATATTTGACGAATTCTTATAAATATAATGTGACTGATATAAAATTGATAAAATATGCCAAAAAATTTCAAAGAATTTTTGAATAATTTTCAAAGAAAATGACAGCTCACAATACAACTCATGCGAAATTAGAAACGTAAGGTTGGAACACAAATAGATGTATGTGCACTGCCTTTCATAAGTGTCCGGACAGTATGAGAAATTTTGTAAATAGCTCCATCAATATTATATTTACCTAGTCAAATGAACAAATTAATTGAACCTAATAAAAAAGAAGACAGGTAATAAAATAGAGTTAGACCTCTTTTTCGTCGAAAAATGCACCTCGTACTTGGACCACTTTGGCCGTCAATGTAGACATTCTATCGATCAGCTTCTTAATAGTTTCCAATGTTATTAATCTGCAGGCTACTTGAAGGATCTCCCAAAGTTTGCCTTTCGATGTTGGACACTGTCTTCGAACTTCTCTGTCAAGTTCGTTCCAAAGCAGTTCTATTGGGTTGAAGTCGGTTGTTTGGGCAGGCCATTTCATATGTTTGTCAGCAGACCGCCGAACGTAAACTCTCCTTTTTTTGTGCAAAAACTTCAAATTTTGACTCGTCCGTCTACAAGACTTTCGACCAGTCGGTTGATGTCCAATCCAGGTGCTGTCTTCCCCAATCTAGCCGGATTTAAGGTCCTAGCAAAGGCTCGTACTCCTACTGGACCGTGTTAATGTATCCTGCACTGTCGACTTCGATATTTCAAGCTTATCTGAAATAGCACGCACTGTATGCCTTTCTTTATGCAAGGTTATTATGCCAAAATGTTCAACTTCACTTTTTTCCTTGTTTCTTCAATTTGATTTTTTTTTTTTTTTTTACTCTTTATCGGTTAACTTTAAACATTGAAGGTTCAAGACTAACTGTCTATATATCAAAATACAAACTTAGTTTTCCCAACGAAGTGAAATCCACTTTTCGTTTTTCAAAAACGAACACTATTGCAAAACCTTTTCCTTTTATTATTTTTATTCGTTAAAATTTTAGAAGCTTTATGTAAAGATTTTATAAGATTGCATACTTTCAGATAATTTTTCAGCGCTTGACTTAACAATTGTGCAATTTTTTTTTTTTACATTTATTTATTTATTTATTTATGCAAAAGTCCTTACAATGTGTATTTAGTGATCTGATCATTAACCATTCAAGATCAATAAATCACGTGAAACTACACCTTCTCGTTAAAATAATGACCTACTTTTACGGACGTTTTGGGGTACATGGAAAAATATCTATCACCGCCGAAAGTTCATTGATTAAATAATCGTAATGTGGATTAATAAATTTCATGTTAACTTTAATAAAGTATTGGTGAATATAACTTGAATATATTATTGAACTAGATGACCCGGTGAAATTCGTACCACTTAAAATCGATTAGATTGTAACTTTTCATAAGCGATTATGAATCCCAATCAAACTTCCAACTCTAATTCATTGAGATCGGCAATATTGGTCGTACTGTGTACAGTTTGAGAATCGTTTGGTGATTAAATGAAACTCGTTCGTAATTCAAATGAATTCAATTTCAATGCAAAGCTTTGTTGTAAACTACGTTTTTCGTTTTGTTTTCCGCCGCGTAAACAAACAAAGGCTGTTTGTATTTTTTGATGTTGGCCAGGAAATGGGTAGAATCACTTCCTATTCCAGAAGCCAATGAGCGTAATGGCTCTGGTGACGGGACTAGTTGTGGAAATTTAACTTTCTCACCTGCGCAACACAATCCAGGAGTTTCGCCGCTGAATTTGAACGCCTTACAATGTGGACAAACGACTGACATTTCTCCAATCGTTTCTGATCTGCCCGCACTGATCGGTTTCCAAATTGTAATGGAATGCCGTTCGTTCCAGGTTTATAAGAGCACCGCGTCGGCGCAATCAGTCATGTTCATTGTGTTGTGCTCACTGGCGTTGTGTTTAATATGCACGAACTTGTTGCATTCTAAATCTATTCGCTTGTCGTTTATCTTTAGTCGCTCTCGAACGTAATTGGTACATGCCAATACGACTATTTTCATTATCCGTCATGCTCTGGTCATCAGTGCGGTTTGCACGTGAAGTAGATCGCCGCGCATTTGACTGACTGCGGCGACCTATGTTAGCTCGTCTTCTCTTTGGGATTGTAATGGACACTGTAAAACGACACAGAATTGTTTTCACAAACACTTGTACACGAACCAAATCTGTCGAAATTACCTTGTTATTCTTTACTGAGAACTTTACAATATTGAAATCCTCGTGTATCAAAACTAATCGAGTCTCGCTAAAAAACATTTGAATGAATTTGTTTTTACCTTAATAGAATAGCTGATCAAAATGAGAGTTCGCAAAATGTATAGTAATTAAATTTGCTTTAACCAAATCTGTTTTTTTCCTAAACCACCCCAGTATTAAGAAGAAACAAAACAAAAAAATCATCCAAATCGGTCGAGCCGTTCTCGAGTTTTTGCGAAATTATCACACGGCAATTGATTTTTATATACATATACAGAAGATATAGGAAATAAGAAAACGTCAACGAAAAATCTTTCGTCGTTCAAATCTCAGTATGAACTGGCAGGTAAAGTGAAGTCCGGCCGAGTTCGTAGCGTATTTACGGCGCAACATATTGCTGCAGTGAGACACAATATTGATGAAAATCCAGGCACATCCATTAGAAACCGTACATAAAAACTTGGAATGTCTTGTTACAGCTTATTTAAAAATAATTAAAAAAGATTTGCATTTGTACCAGTATGTAAAATTATCATATGCGCCGACGAGAGTGGAGTGAAAAGGTTTTGCAGCTCCATGTTGACGACCCCAATATTTGGAAATTTTGGGAAAAAACCATCATGAGTGACGAAGCTCATTTCGAGTTATCTTTGTTAATAAACAAACTATCCGCTTTTGGGGCACTGAAAATTCTCGATTGATACACTAACGACCTTTGCACCCTTGTAGAGTTACTGTATGGTGCAGCATCATTGGGCCACATTTTTTTGAAGACGCAAAAGGCAATGCTGTAACAATATGGTTTTCGTAGCAACAGGTCCTCTGGTGATTTGACGGCATATCTCACCGAGAAGTGGAACCAATCTCTCCATCACTTCGGCGAAACTAAGATGGCTGCGCTAGATATTTCAAAGGCATTTGACAGAGTTTGGCATCAGGTTCTTTTGTCGAAACTGCGTGCATATGGCGTCGATGAGTCTCTTCTTCAATGGATTAGAAATTATCTTTCGGGGCGTTCAATACAAGTTGTTTTGGACGGCTTCAAGTCTGCAATTCACCAAATAAATGCTGGTGTTCCCCAAGGCTCTGTTTTGTCTTTCTTATTTTTATAAATGATTTCTTGTCTGCAACTTCTAATCCAATCCATTCTTTCGCTGATGACAGTACCCTCAGTTTTTCAAATTCGTTCCTTAACTCACGTCCTTGCTCTACGACCGTAGAAGAGGAACGTCAACGTACGAGTATATTAAACACATTAAATTCCGACCTTAACAGCTTAATCAAATGGAGTTCAACCAAATGGAGCTTCCAAAACACAATGCTGTCTTCTGTCTCTCAAGCGAAACCAAAACCCTTAACCATTATCCAGGGATGGTACTTGCATCATTGAAACCGAAAGACTTGCCATTCTCGGTATGTGTATTAATAACCATCTTCGATGGAACGATCAAAATTCGAGGTCGCCAAAAATGCTGCAAAATGTCTAGGATTCCTTACGGTGCAAGAAATATTTTACCCCATCTAATCTGGCCTCAATTTATAAGGCATTCACCCGCCCTAAGTTGGAATATAACGCCCATATCTAGTCTGGTGCACCCAAGACCGTTCTGCACATTCTAGACAGGGTACAGAATCGCGCGTTAAAACTTGTAGGTGATAGAGACATTTGAATTCCATACATTCATTTGAACATCGGAGAAATGTCTCGTGTCTATCACTATTTTATCGCTTTTTTCATAAAAAATGCTATGCGAAATAGCCAGTTGCATTCCTCCTCTTCAAAATTTCACCTGCAATACGCGTCATGCTTCGAATTCACATCAGTTCACCCTAAAGCCTAACTTCGGTCGTACTATCAAATCGATGACATCAGGAGGACGGAAAAAAATAGTGTGAATCATGAGCAACGACAAAAACAAAAACAAACAAGCTCCCCAGTTATCTGGACAGCCACCCTTGGAGTTCACTGAAACTTAATACCAGCTGAGTTTCAAACCAACTACACCAATCTGTCTTTCTCTCTGTCCCCTCTCTTCCCCTTTCCCCAAAACGCCCGTTCATAACCCCTTTCACACGTGTAAATTATAAAAAAAAAAATATAGGGATTTGTTTATAAGCCGAACAACACGAATGTGAAATGATCTACTAGGCTCTGTATTTCCCCATCACTACAACCTTAAAACATTTAAAGCCAACGTGCACTGGCTTCTCTTCTGTTCCTCTTCCCCTTTTTCCTAAACGCCCGTGCCCTGTAACAGTATAAAGGTATTCATATTCCTTTTGTCGCGCAAATTATAAAAAAAAATTACTGGTTATCGTTATCGTTACATATTAACTTATTGGTGTCTGAATTCGATTGATTGGGCCTACAACACATCTGGTTCCAACAGGACGGTGCCACATCACACACATGTCACGATACGATGGATATTTTTCGAGACATTTTTGCCGGCCGCATAATATCCAACATAGGTGATATCGTTTGGCATCGTGGATCCTCCGATTTAACTGTTCCCAACTTCTTCCTTTGGAGGAAAATGTCTACGGCAACAAGCCAGCCACAATTAGCCACAATGTTAGGCAAAATATGGTTCGAAGAACACACATCTGCACCTTGGAAATATCGGTCATTTGGCCGATATGATATTCCATATGACTGTTGTAAATCAAATAATCGGTCAGTAAATATATTTTTATATAAATAATAGTTAGTCAAAAAAAAAAAAACATTGGTCTGAAATATTGCGCAACTAAGTTCTGTTTGTCAATAGATAGCTCCAGCAGTAAGTGCTGGTCGATTTTGACATATCCAAAACGTCATGAACCGAGCTTAGACATATGGTAAACAAACTGTTTTGACACATTAGTGATTTTGTTTTGGCGTCATACACTTTTGGTTGTGTGAAAATGTCTGATTTGTGCCAAATAATCGTCAGTTGCGGGAAGTGTCTTTTTTTCATTTGAAGAAAACGGCGGTTGAAGCGCATCGAGAGCTCCAAAAAGTTTACCGAGATGCTGCTCTAAGTGAAACAACGTGCCGTGATTGGTTCCGTCGCTTCAAGGGTAAAGGGTCCACTTTACTGCAACATCTGCATCCTCGTTTCCTTTAATATCCTTGTGTGACCAAGAAGATTTAAAGTTTATCGCTTTTGGAAACTAGTTTGTCACGAATGGACTTGATAATAGTTCATGATTGCAGCGGTAAATTATTATTTTCATTTCCTCTCCAGAAAAAATTCGATCCCGAGATTGTGATCAATCATTACTATTAAACTCGAAAAAGTGGGTCTCGCAATTCTGTCCGTTTGTCTGCCCATGTGTACCGGATAGTTGAATTTACTTTAAACTTAATTCTGGGATCTGTGGGGTCGGATATTTTAGTTCTTTTTTACGTTAATTATCATTAATTGTTTTAGTTGCAGTTTTCATATGAAACATATCCTTTGCATCGGTTTGCCGTTTTTGACCGAGTAGGTGGCAATTACGGTAAGGCATGAGATTAGGGTGATACTCCTACACTTTAATATTGTACCACCCTGCATAAATTGCAGGCTGAGGGTAGAAACAGTTGGATGTAAACAAAATAAGGCCAGTGGCGAGTATTGAATGCCGTCAACCGACGTGAAGACATCTGTCACTCCTTGGAATTTCAGAATACAAAATTCGGACATAAATTAGACTGTTTTTTTTTTTTTTTTGTGAAAATCGTCGGTCGGTTATTTTTTTAGACTCGGTCAACATCAACAATCAACAAGCTTAGGTCGTGCAGTTGTGTGGTGCTCTCGTAAGCCATGCTTATGCTGTCGGTTGCTTTTTTAAACAGAATGATTTTTCGGAGTTTTCGGGATATATACCAATAAATTTGGGGTCATTGGGTTCTGGTTGCGTATTAAATTCAAGGGGAAAAAGGCTATGTTTCTTTAAGTGTGTCCAGACCGAACGAAACATTTCAGAAATTTTGCTTAAAAAATGTTTCCCGATTGTTTCTCATTTGCTTCAAATGAAAAGAAATATTTCTTTTTTTATTCATTTTTGCACTTGAAGGTGATAGACTTAAAAGAGGTAGGAATAATAGCGTCGTGCTTCATCATCATGAAAAAATTAGAAAACGATAAAAGAAAGAAAAAAAAAAAAAAAAAAACAGTGGCAGACATTTTTTTAAAAATGAGAAAGTTTAAGTGGATACAGAAGTTTCGCTAGGGTGTCAAGTGATGACTTCGAGTTTCTTGTTAATTTGATCGGTTCTAGAATTAGAAAACAAGATACGAACTACAGATCGACCATTAGTGTATCGATCTTTTTCGCACTTGAGTTCTTCACAAATTTCAGCTAAAGCATCGGCTTTTTTTTGTTTTTATTTTTGTAGTTTTCGTCTTGTGGATCCTACAAAACTCTTTTCATCTGATATAATTTATTCAAAGTAACGGCATCCTCATTACTCCAAGCCTTTTTCGATGTTTTTACTTTTATCTCCACAAAAACACTCACTTTCTGCTTGAGAAACAAAAATAGTTTTTGAGAAAGTTTCATCGGCGTCCACACCAAAAGAAAAATTTCAGAAATGTTGCTTTGTTTCTGAAGTGTTTCGTTCGGTCTGGTATAGGCTGGAATTGGATACAACGGGAGGACCGAAATAAAAATGGTCAGCAGCAAAATTAACAGCACCAGATATACTGAACTTCAATTATTACCGAGGAAAGCTTAGTTTTTTAATAGGATAATACGGCAGTCCATACTTCCCGCGCCAAATCAAGGAGAACTTTAAGTCAAAAAACATATTACTTCTTAACTGGTCAGCAAGATCACCGGACTTGAATGTAATTGAGAACATGTGGTTAGAGCGTCCCCGAGCAATTTGTGCAGGTGGAAAGCAGTAAAACAACATTGCGGAATTAAAAGAATCCGTTAGTACAGAATGGGACAAGATGGATCCAAAATATGTTAAAAAATTGTTTAAAAGAATGCCTAAGCGAATGTTAGAAGTTGTAGAAAATAAAGGAGCTAGCACACATTACTAATAAACTAAAATATTGTTATTTAATTTTAAAATCCACTTGTCTTATCTTTTTGTCCCACGCAGTTTTCAGTTTCCATAAGGTATTTTATGGCAGTGGGATCGTAATACATCCTGTTACCGAATGATGCAATCAGATTTGCAAATGTTAAGCCCACTTTTTATTCTTAATAATTTGTGGGGTGTCTTATGATATATATCTTTTTGTCTGCTTCTTAGTGCCGAATATTGGCACAATATACACATGTGCTGCTGTCTCAATATCTTGTCGCAAGTTCAATAGTTAACATAGGCGTTACCTAGGTTAGGTTAGGTAGATGAGTGCCCTGATGATGAGATGAGTGCCATGAGGGCTCTAGCCGTCACATATGTATCCCAGAGTGAATCCAGCGCTTGTTGGCTATACCATTTGTAAGTTCGTGTGCTCTTTCATTACCTGGAATGTTCACATGCCCTGGTACCCAGCATGTCACCGTATTGGCTGTAGATACCTCATTTAGGTACCTACTGCAGGTGCTTACTAGTCTTGATCTGGTTACTGGATCGCTGTACACCGTAATTATCTTCCCAACGATATTGTCTTCTAAGATAGTTTTTGCAGCCTGAGTAATGGCTGTGATCGCGGCTTGGTAAACGCTGCAGTCTTTGTTAATTTTAGAGGACTGATTCACTCCTAGAGTTTCACAGAACACCCCAGCTCCTGTACCGACGTCCATTTTGGAACCATCCGTGTATAAGGCTAGTTTCTTTTTGGTTGTGACTATCGACTCTCCCGTCAAATGCAAGTGTTGGAGTCACATAGTCGGTTTCTATCTGCCTGGTAGTAGTTTCCCATCGGGATAGGATGGAAGCATGACTATGTGGTGCTGATAAACCAGACTGTCGAGCCGTACGTTAGAATGGATCTCACCACAGTTGTATAAAACTAGTATACCACATCTGGTTCGACGCCCCAAGTATTGCTGAAGCTTTTTCTGCATGTATATATTCTTTCCAGTATAGTTTGGAATCTAAAATTACGACTAGGTATCTTGCTGACTTTGAAATATTTAGTTCAACTCCTCCGATAGTTGGCGGTTTGAATATAGGGATAGATCTTTTCCTAGTAAAAAGAACAATCTCTGTCTTTGAAGGTTTGATTGTCCTCGTCCTCGGCTACTGGCCCAATTCTTAACTAAGAACTGCAAGAAATTTACCTAATACCAGGATGACAACATCGTCAGCGTAGGATGTTACGTTGAAACCATTTTCTTTCAGTATGTCCAAAATCTCATCCATCTCTAGGAGCCATATAAGCTGTGATAGAACGCCACTCTGAGGAGTCCCTCTACTGACCTTTCTTCTGCTATTGACATTACGCAGAGTTAAGTTGATTATACGCGACTCAAGCAAGCCGTATCCACCGATCTACCCTTCATATACGCATATTGTGATTCAGATAGGTAGTTATCGCCAATCACATCTCTAACGAAATTTTGAGCAAAATCGACGACAGACTGATTGGTCTGTAGTCCTCAAAGGACTTTGAGGCAGTGTGGGAGTTATGAAAATGACACGTACCCCTCGTCATGTTTTTTGGAACATACCCTAGTTTAAGGCAGCTTGTGAATATCCGCCTGAGCCAAGGTGTAAGTGGACCATTCGATGATCCCTTCTTTGGCTTCCAGCTCACTCGTGAATTGTGAATAAGCTCCGCCATTTTCGTGAACCACAAGGGTGGACGATCTCTTTTGGTATAACCGCTAATCGGGCAAGAACTCTTGAAGGATCGGGTAAGAGCGTCGGTAACTATTTCGACTGCATCATTGACTGCTGCTGTCCTTTGATCCTTTGCCGCACAAAATCCAGCTAATTTTCCCACTTGACTAGTCAGCTTACGCTCCGTGGATTTCTGAAGGTGCTTAGCCGTAAACTGAAGAGTATCCAACAATGGTCAGATAGGGACGCTTTGTTAAAGACCCTCGAGTTAATGACATCGACGGAATTGTTAGCAGAAACAAACGTGAATCTAAAACTTCCCTTTTATTCGCTGTTACAAAGGATGGGTCATTAGCTCTATTACATATGAGTAGATTGGAGTTAAATAAAGCCTCGCCTCTATTATTGGTATCGGTGCTCCCCACAGAGTATGGTGGGCATTAGCATCACATCCTAGGACCAGAGTTGAAATGATATTGCATTAGTACATGAATGCTTTTCTTTGCTACGATACAAGTTATAACCTTGCCGGCGTCGGTATTAAAAAAATATATTGTTATATTTTGTTGATCCTAATCCCCCTGATTGTTATGAATCTACGGTTCCTGAATTAGGGCCAGGTCCAGATTGTCAGAGGCGTGTGAAATATGATTTGCACTACTTTCATTGGTTACCACAATACCTTCATTCATAGCGTCAGTCGCCTCGCGGGTTACGACAGGCTGTGTTCGCCTTATGAGATTGAGAGTAACCTTTCCAGCTCCAAAGAACAATTTGACCTGCTTGTCCCCCAACAGTGATGCCAGCGGTTAATTCATTAGGATGATTAATCCTTTGAAACCTTTCTTGGTTTCTTCCTCCCCGACGACTTCCCAGCTCTTCATATCAATCGAATGGGTCTGTGGTCTTAGGTAGTCGAGGATTTCCTCTTTATTTACCTCCAAGTCAGGAACGCATAGTCTTCCCTTGGGTCGGTTGTGTATTTCTTCAGGGAGAACTGCTCGTAATGTAGCTTCTTCCCAAGGTTTTATGCTGCGTATTGTGGCCTTCGCAAATTCAGATGAGAGCTGGTCTTTGCAGTCCAGCAATATAACTACACGATGCCATCTTGCTTTTCCGAATGTAGGAACAGCTTAGCCGACATTTCCTCTAATTCTGTCAATGAGTATTCCAGCCAGGGCTTTTTTAAATCATTTGGCCGCCTTGCCTCTTTCTTTTATTGATTTTTTTATTTTCCCTTTCCACTCAGGTCTGGCTTAGTAGCATTTATCTTGGTGGTAGCTTGGTTACGGTCGTTCTCTCTTTACGCATAGGTCTCGAGAAAGCGTCCTTTGCTACGACATCCATAGCCCAGTCCAGGGATTTTTTTTTTCAGGCAGGCGGAATGGTTCATCCAACTCGGACCCGACTAAAGTGCGGTGGACATAGCAATATCTAAGCTTAAATACAACAAGGTTGCTGGAGCCAACGGAATAACTGCCGATTTAAAGCAGCTGGGGATAATTTGGATAATACATTAACTCATCTGTAAGATATGGTCGGATGATTGAAACGTCAGCATCGTTTGCCCGATCCTCAAGAAAGGAGACCCTCCGAACTGCGCCAACTACCTGGTTTTAAGCCAGATATTCATGTTGCGGCAGATTTTGAAAAAAATAAAGGAACTCCAAATCGATACTCACCTCTCTTTCATCGATTTTAAATACGCCTATGATACTCGTATATAGCGTCTATATAGACGAGCTACACAGAGCCATGTCTAGTTTTGGCATCCCTGACAAACTTGTCTGCTTGTGCAGGATGCCGATGGATAATGCACACTGCTCCATCAAGGTCGGTAACAACATCGCCGAGGCGTTTGATGTCAGAAGAGGACTACGACAAGGTTACGCCTTGTCATGTGATTTCTTTAACACTATTCTTGAAGATTGTAAAAAATTCTCAAGCTAACATCAGGGGTACGATCTTTCAAACGTCTGCGGAACTAGTCGCGTACGCCGACGACATTGACATGGTTGGAAGAACACAGAGAACTGTCAATGGTGCTTTCGTGAGTATTGAAGCAGAACCGGTGAAAATAAGTTTAGCGGTTAACGATGGCAAAACAAAATATATGTTATCATCAAAAAAGGTCAGTCAATACGGCCGACTTGGGCAGAACGTCACAATAGACAGCTACAATTTTGAAGTAGTACGCTCTTTCTTTGGGCTAAGAAGGCAATTGAGTAGCACTTAACACGTTCGAAAGTGATCTAAAGCATGCAGCACAGCCACCATCTCTGCTTGATACAATAAGGTTTTTGTTCCCAGACTAAGATGACATGATAAATTAAGTTTCTCTGAGAAGATACCTGCTCCGGTTCTGTCGTTCATCATGGATCTATCCCCGAAGAGTATTATTTCTCATTTCTTCTTACTCGGAAGTGATACATCCTTAATTAGAATTTTGTGCTATCTTGGGTATCTCGCACTCTCATTATCCCATCCATAGGCATATTCAGCTTCTTTAGTTCGGTTTTCATGAGTTTGAGCTTCATATTATATATGTATTTATAATATAAAAGTCAAAACGTGTATGTACTCGTATCTAAATTTACATTTTAACATATCCGCAGCAAATTTAGTATGGATGGTCTTCAAAACCCAAGAAAAATGTTGGGGGGTTCCTCAGCTTGTCCTCGAGGAGGAAAGAGAGAGAAAAACTAGTTGAGGGATGGAAGGAGGTGGTCGAGCGACATTCCATTGAAAAGGTCTGTTCATGCTTATTACAAATATACAGATATATACTTCTGTGTGGAATTGAGTGAGCCCGGATAACGTTGGACGGGTCAGCTAGTTTATTATAATTATTATATTTATATTAAGTTCCATAATAAATATGTCATACGTATCTGAAAGTCACATCGCGGTAGTTTATGTTAGAGTTAGAGCCTGGTTCAATTAGTGTTAAAAAAACAAAAAAAAAAAAAACATTTTAACAATTTCAAATCTGATTTCCAAATGAATATCACATCACGTGCGATCCGGTGTGCACTCTATTTGTTCTAGCATATTAGTTAGCCAAGCTTATTTCGAGCCTTCAAAGTATATGTGTGGGGTTTTCTTCCTAGTTAATCGGAAAATGTATGATATTTTTCTAAACCCAACAAATTTTAGGTCTCCGATTTCAAAATTTTCTATTGCCTTTTCCATTTTAGGTCAACACAAATATATTTTTTTTTTCTTTATTGTCCTTTCGTCCTCACACAGTCCTAATTCAAGAAAAAGATTTCAATGAAGTTTGGTTTCATAGTCCATTCTGATAGTATTTATATAAATGTTCCCACCTAAAGTAAGTTATAAAAGGTTGAGAGCTAAAAGTCATCAAATATTTTGATTGGAAATTAAATGCTTATCATACGCCGAGTTGCAGAACCGCTATATATTTTGATAAAATTTGGCGTGTTATTCATTCATTCATTTTTAGTGCATTTTTATTAATCCATTTATTAACTTACATGCTAGACAAAACGCTTAAAACTAGCTTAACTAACTTAACTATTCTTATTATAACTTACTGGCCCTATGCGGGCGCTCTAAGTTAAACCTAATACTTAAAACTATGTCTTTCGACGTAACGAACTTGAAAATTGTTTATTTATTTAATTTTTTTAATTTTAATTGTTACTATAGAAAATTATTAAAGAAAAAACTTAGTGAATGAACTTCTTTTTTTTTATTCTTACATATATAACTCCACACTGCCGTGTGCAACGTCTCTGTCGTAGTTGAGTCGCCTATCCACAGCTGTCCGAGCAACGTGGAAGATTAGCGGCACTGTCAATCTGTCCTGGATCAGACCCTTCTTATCAAAATAGAGGAACGCCTCTGGGGAAACAAAGCCGTTAAGGCGTACTCTCTCGTGATACTCGTAATTGGGGTAATAAGCCCCGGAGATCAGGTTATTCGTCGAGCTCATTACTTTTGCAATGTGCCTTCGAATCAGCTTGATAACGAAATTATCCACTCTTACTAGGTTAGCCCTGTTGTATAGGACCTCATTGGGATAGAATTTTATGTACTGGGACTCTGGTGTTCTGTATAAATGAAGGCAAGCCCTCTCAAACACCTGAATCTTTTCCAACAAGCTTGCTCCCACGTTGAACCACACGGGGCATCCATATACGAGCATGGGCCGAATGAGGGCCACGTACCAGATTACCTCCCTTGCATCGAGTTGCTTGATAGAAAAAAGTCTCTTTGTAAGGGCAAAAGCACCTTTGGCTTTGGCAAGAGCAGCATCTATATGTTTGTTAAAATACAGATATTGGTCTAACCAGAGCCCCAGGTATCTGACTACACTTCGACTCGCAAGTGGCTGTCCGTGCGGTCCCACGATTGAGAAGTTTCGCCAATTCTTTCTGGTGTCCCTAGAGGCACCAGACAACGGCGTCTTCAACTTCCAGTCATCGCAATATCGCTGAATCTTATCGAAGTCACGTTGCAAGAGAATTGCAATGACCTCGATTTTTGGTCCTGATCTGTACGAGATCAAGTCGTCTGCGTACGCTATGGCATGGTGAAGTGATCCTATGAGATCGCTCGTGTAAATGTTGAAAAGGATCGGTGAATTAACCGCACCTTGTTGCAGACCGTTTTTGATTAGAAATGTTCCAGCAGAAGTCACATTGCCAAATGTTGACAATGAACTGTCTACTGGTGAGCATGTTATGAAGTATGTACAGCAGTGGTTTGGTTATGCCCAGCCTGCTCAGCTTATAGAAGAGTCCCTCTAGCCATACGGTGTCGAAGGCCTTCTCCAAGTCAATCAGGCAGGCACCCGTGCACTGTTTCTTGCTTTTGTTCCATTGTATATCCGATACCAGTTTAGACGCGGCATGTATTGTATCATGCCCCGCCTTAAAACCGAATTGGTTACCCGGAATTATATTACTGATACCTTGCTGATGTTCGGAAGGAGACTTATCGACCGGAGATTTGCCGGATTGGAGGTGTCCTTACCCCTTTTGGGGATGGGTTGTATCACAGCTGTTTTCCAATGCGCTGGATAATGTGCATTATTCAGCGCATTGTTAAACAGAGTGGTGTACATATCCACCGCTTCTAGAGGGAGATGTCGAAGCACAATGTTCGATACTCCATCGATTCCCACAGATTTCTCCCTCCTTAATGAGTCGAAGATCGCTTGGAGCTCCACCTTCGATATGTACGGGGGATGTACCCTTTCATCGGCGATGACATTATTTGCCATGTTATCATCATTGAACTCGGTAAAACCCATGTTCTCGGATCGCCAGTGTTCTATATCATTTCGAAGGTAGAAGTTTTGTGCACAAGGACTCGATTTTTCAGGTCGCGGTTCGGGCAGATGGTATCATTCACCTTGTACACTTCCTGGAAAGTCGCTCCTATAGCCTCTACCTTCTCCTGCGCATCTTCGATCACAAAGAAGTTGTCATCCTCTACTGCATTATCTGGATCTATACCTGCTGTTATCAGTATTCGTCCATTGTTCGTCGTTCGGGGGATCTTAAGACACGGAAGGTCGTTTTGATTGTTCCTCCGAAATATTTTATTTATCTGCGGGAACATACTCGGATTGTTATATTTTACAGCCCGAATTTTGTTGTACCAAAGCAGATTTAAAGAAAGTCTGTAATTTTCTTTAATTAATTTCCTAACCTCCGAGTTTTGTCTGTCAATAAACTGTCTGTACAAGGTTTTTAGTCTCGACAGCAGTCTACTTTTGTGTTGGTGTAGTGCGACAATTGTTGCATTACGGAATATGTCTGCGTTGTCAGTATGTTGATACCGAGGTATCGTATTGTCCATAGTTCGTTTAATTGCCTCGTCCATTTGTTTTAAGTACCAGTCAATCTCCTCGTTTGACAGGTTCGTATCGGACGGTGGGTAGAGGAATAGCTTTGTTTCGCTAACCATAAGCACATCAGGGGTTTGGTCTTCTAGCAATTTAAACAATACGGCTCTTCACTCGATCCTTATCAGTGAATTCACATTCACCGCAAGGATCTTCAAGTTTTGCTCCTCCATGTTCGTACCCATTACGACTGAAGGTGCGTTAGGCCCGGCAGAATTGCGTAGATCTGGTCCACCCGCTTCGCCTGCTCCTGTACCTGACGCTGAAGCTGCTATATCTGCCCTTGAATAGAGAGGAAGATGGCCAGCAAGTCAGTTTGAGCCTCCGGTGCTCTAGGCGCTGGGGCCTGAGAAGCAACCTTCGGTCTTTTCTGTTTCGCGTTTCCCCGACCTGCCGCGATTTGGGCGTAAGTGGACGTTCCACTACGACCTTCTCCTGACGAATCAGATTTTCTTTCTTAATATACTGAAACTTAGGACAACCCCGACAGTTTGCGGTGTGTCCCGAGTTCCTGCATAAAGCACACGAGAGCTGGCTCTTATCTGCCACTCCATCCTTACCCAGAGTGCATTCCTCTGCTTTGTGGTTCTTTCCACACTTGACACATCGAGGCTACATTTCGCAGTTTGACGTGGCGTGCCCGAACCTTTGGGAGCGAACATATTGTAGCATAATAATAACTACGCTCCTATGTCTATGCAGCAAATTCTGAAGTGACTTTCCATTCTGGCAGAATTTTGGTTCGAACTGTCCTTTCATTCGAGGTTCGTGTCTGGGACGAAGTCTCCACATGTCAACGAAAGAGACGAATAATATCAGGAAAAAAAGGGAATTATAACTGCAAGAATTATTTCTCTTGTTCCAGTGGTCGAAGAATTTGCTAGAAGTTTCTGGCTATCAGAAACTTCTGCTATATAAGGACAGATGGCGATCAAAAAAGACACAGTTGGTTTAGAACCGTGGCGAAGAGATTGGAAAAGTGATAATGGGCGAAGTTGTAATTTGGTGATAAATTGAAAGTTGAGAGTGAACAAGAAAAAGTAATTAGTTTGGATTTGTGAATTAAGTAATTGAAAGGAGATAAAGTGATTTGAGAGGAAAGAGACCTTGTAAGAAAAGAATTTGCGAAGAATAGTATAGTGTGAACCTGAATTGTTCTATAGACTAGAAAATAAAGAAATAATTTCACAGAATACTGTTTTATCTACTCGAGCCGTAGCTTGCATATTACATTGGTGTCAGAAGCGGGATAAAACTTATTCTGTGAATAACTATTTCCGTGGTGTGAAATTGCACAAGCAAAAAAAAAAAAAACGATTTCTGTGTTGAGTTAATTAGTTGCGCAAAATGGGTCGCAAATTGGGAAAACTAACTATAACTCAACTAAAGGCAGAACTCAGTAAGCGGAACCTCGACACAACTGGGGGAAAAGATGCCCTACTGATTCGTTTGGAAGAAGCACTAACGCAGGAAGGTGAAAATCCGCATGACATAGAGTTTGACGTGGAAGAGGAACCAGCAAGTACAGTAGCCGACCCGGGTATAACAAGTCTGCTCCTGCAACTTAAGTTAGTCATGGACGAACAAAAGAAAGCAATAGAAGATCAAAGTCATAAGCTCGATGACCAAAAGAATTCTATAGAACTTAAGCTGGACGAACAAAAGAATTCTCTAGAACTTAAGCTGGACGAACAAAAGAAATCAATGGACGAACAAAAGAATTCTCTAGAACTTAAGCTGGATGAACAAAAGAAAGCAATGGACGAACAAAAGAATTCTCTAGATGCTCTGGAAAGTAAACTTGATGAGCAAAACAAGAACTTGGAATCCAAATTCGAAGTGATCGAAGAGAAAATCGAGAAGGTCGAGACGCAACTCGAAAAAGTCGAAACTAGATTCGATGAAAATTTTGAGAAACATGAAACTCAGTTCGGGAAGATAGAGACTCAGTTTGAAAAAGTGGATACGAAATTCGAGATAGTAGGAAAGCAAGTCGAAAATCTTGCTAAGGAGCTCAGCAACGTGAAGAGACAGAAAGCACGGGAATATTCCACTGACGGTCTGAGAAGAAAGGAGATGCAGCCTCCTATCTTCGATGGTCAAACATCATGGCCAATTTATAAAAGGCAATTCGAAGCGGCCGCAATGACCAATAGCTGGGACGATGAAGAGAAGTCCATTGCACTCACACTTGCACTGAGGGGTCCAGCTGCGGAGCTCTTGCAGACCATCCCGGAAGATAAACAGCAGAACTACGACTCTCTGGTTCAGGCTATCGAGATGCGGTTTGGGGATGAACACATGCAGCAGGTGTACAGGGTTCAGCTGGGTAGTCGAGTCCAGAAAAGGGGGGAAACGCTCCAACAGTTGCAGGCGGATATAGAGCGACTAGCCCATCTTTCATACCCTAAAGCCGGTGAGGAGCTTATCAACGAAATGGCGGTGGAAGCTTTTATTCAGGCCATAGAGGACAGACAACTGCAAATGGCTGTAAGGATGGCTGAAAAGCGAACACTCCCCGAGGCATTGGCATTCGCTTTGTCAATGAAGGCTGCGGACCAAGCATACCAGGGAATACACCGTGTCAGGGAAATGTCCGTCGTGGAATGCTCATGCCAAAGAACAGCCGTCAAAGCTCGCGGAAGTCAAATCCGTTGCTGGAATTGCAACCAAACCGGACACCTACAACGGCAGTGCAGAAGTGCACCTAGACGAGGAAATTGTCCACATTGCGGAAGTAGGAGAAGCAGAGAGGAAGCATCCTGTCGGTCAGACTTCCCAAAACCAGCAGTCGGGAGATGCGTAAGGACCAACTTCGCGGGGCAGAAGTTGGTTACTGGAATCGAGGCCCCCAGGACCACCATTCAAGTTTCGCAAACCAAACGGGGTAACAAGAGCCTGACAGTGGAGGCACTAATCAACGAGAAGAAGTGCGTAGCCACCATCGACACAGGTGCCACTGCCTCCATTGTAAGAAGAGATATCGTCAAAAGCTCCTGGCTGCACAACACCAACAGCTACTGCCTGAAGACTGCAACAGGGGAAATGGCGAAGGTATTTGGAGAAGTTCGTCTTACGATTACTCTGGCAGGACTGACGTTCTCCCATGCGTTTCTGGTGGCAGATATATGCGACGAGTGCATCATCGGAGTAGACTTCATGAAAGCAAATGAAGTAATCTTGGACATCGGGATGCAAGTACTGAGGTATCGAAATGTGGAGATTCCGATGGTGTACGGAAATGAGAATGCCGTAACTCTCAGGACAGTCATCAGCAAAGACGAAGTTTTGCCGCCGTCTTCAGAGACAATCATTTGGACGAAGCTGGAAGGTGATCTTGGGAGCCACCGATTCTACATAGTAGAACCAGACCCAGAGAAGAATTCTCAAGACTACATCGTGGGAAAGACGTTAGTCGAACCAAAGAACACCATGGTTCCAGTGAGGGTTTTGAACGCAAGACCACACACTGTAAAACTAAGGCGAGGGGATGTGACTGGAAAATGCACGCCGATTACCGCCGTCGCAACAATATCTGAACGTGATGCTCCAAAACCTCTCCCATCACCTTGGACAGCGGAAACGAGAGAGACGATTCTCCAGTCCAGTGAGCTGAATCAGGAGCAGCGAACTATGGCAGAGAATCTTATCAATGAGTACGCTGATGTATTTGCCTCACAGGACGGAGAATACGGCCGAACACACCTGGTACAACATCGAATAGACACTGGTGATACTAGACCAATTCGTCAGCCTGCTAGGCGCCTTCCATTGGCAAAGCAGACAGAAGTTGCAGAGATGGTGTCGGCAATGGAGAAAGAAGGTGTGATTGAAAGTTCCAAAAGTCCGTGGGCATCACCGGTTGTACTGGTTAAGAAGAAAGATGGCAGCACGCGGTTCTGCGTGGACTATCGGCAGCTCAATTACGTCACCAAGAAAGACAGCTACCCTCTGCCACGGATTGACGACACGCTAGACACACTATCAGGAGCCCGATGGTTTTCCACTCTCGACTTGAAGAGTGGCTACTGGCAGGTACAGATCCATCCAGAAGACCGGGAGAAAACTGCCTTCACCGCAGGAAATGGGCTATGGCAATTCACGGTAATGCCATTCGGGCTGTGCAATGCTCCGGCGACTTTCGAGCGATTGATGGAATGTGTCCTGCAAGGGTTAACATGGAAAACCTGTTTGGTATACTTGGATGATGTCATCGTCGTAGGAAAAACGTTTGCGCAACACCGAGACAATCTAAGGGATGTGTTTCAAAGGCTTCGAAGTGCCCACCTGAAGCTCAACCCCAAGAAGTGCGCCCTGTTTAGAGCGGAAGTCAAGTACCTGGGACACATAATTTCAGCGAAAGGAGTGAGAACCGATCCGGAGAAGGTCGAAGCGGTGAAAAACTGGCCAGTCCCCAAAGACAAACACCAACTAAGGAGCTTCCTGGGCCTAGCCACCTACTACAGACGGTTCGTGAAGGATTTTGCCGGGATCGCAAAGAACCTGCACCAGTTGACGGAAAAGGGAAAACAATTCAAATGGTCAATTGAGTGCGAGAAGAGCTTCAAGGCACTTAAACAACGGCTATGCGATGCCCCGATACTGGCTTACCCCACTCCCGGGGAAACGTTCGTTGTGGATGCAGATGCTAGTAATGTTGGGGTAGGAGCCGTACTCTCCCAGGTGCATGACGGCCAAGAGAAGGTGGTTGCGTACTTCAGCAAGGTGCTCTCTAAGCCAGAAAGGAACTACTGCGTGACAAGGCGGGAACTTCTAGCTTTGATCTTGGCTACGAAGCATTTTCACAAATACCTCTACGGGAGGAAGTTCGTTCTTCGCACAGACCATGCAGCCTTAAAATGGCTATTACAGTTCAAGAGTCCTGAGGGTCAGGTCGCAAGATGGATCGAAAGGCTGCAAATCTACGACTACGAAATACAGCATCGTAAAGGAAAACTCCACTCTAATGCGGATGCCCTGTCCCGGAGACCATGCAGAACGGATTGTAAACATTGTGCGCGTCAGGAAGAACGGGAGCTGGTTTCCATCCAAAGAATGAGAGCCGAACCTATCGCCGGCTGAAGCGTAGATGAGATCCGGAACGCTCAGAAGGAAGACCCGGATATCGAGCCGATTCTGGCCTGGAAGGAGAACATGGAGAAACCGGATCATCAGGACATCTCTCACAGAAGCCCGACCTTAAAGGCATATTTTGCGCAGTGGGACTCCCTCCATGTCCAAGAAGGTGTTCTGAGAAGAAAATGGGAATCCTCCGACGGAAAGTCGTTTGTAATGCAGCTTGTCGTACCGCGGACGAGGGTCAAGGAGGTGTTACAGGAAATGCATGGCGGGGCGACCGGAGGCCACTTGGGAGTGAATAAGACGCTAGAAAAGGTACGAGAACGTTTTTATTGGTTAAAAGCGAAGGAAGATATCGAAGACTGGTGCAGAAAATGCGACGTGTGTGCAGCTAGCAAGGGTCCGAGAATCAAAACTCGAGGTAAGATGCACCAATACAACGTGGGAGCACCTTTCGAACGAATCGCCACCGACATCGCAGGGCCCTTTCCGGAAACCGACAATGGTAATCGGTATATACTCGTAGTGATGGACTACTTCAGTAAGTGGCCGGAAGCGTTTCCGATCCCTAACCAGGAAGCCAGAACCGTGGCGGAGCAGATCGTCTACAATTGGGTTAGCAGATTCGGTGTGCCCTTGGAATTGCATTCTGACCAAGGGCGGAACTTCGAGTCAAAAATCTTCCAAGAGATGTGTCAACTACTCGGAATCAAAAAGACAAGGACAAACCCGCTTCATCCACAGTCGGACGGTATGGTGGAGCGTTTCAATAGGACTTTGGACGAACATCTCTCGAAGGTCGTAGGTGACTACCAACGGGATTGGGACCGGCAGATTCCCTTGTTTTTGATGGCCTATAGAAGTGCCGTGCATAGCACTACTCGACATACGCCGTTCGAAATCTTATTTGGTGGAATAGCTCGTTTACCCAGTGAGGTGAAATTTGGATCTCCTACCAATGAGCCCAGAAATGAAGAAGAGTACGTGGCGGACCTTAGGGAAAGGCTTAGGGACATACACCAAAGGACCAGAAGCCAGATTAAGATGACGAGCGACCGCATGAAGACCAGGTATGATGCCAAGGCAACAACGTCAGGATTCCAGGAAGGAGATCTGGTGTGGCTGTATAATCCCCATCGCCAAAAGGGGAAATCACCTAAATTACAGCGGAACTGGAAAGGTCCCTACAGAATAGTAACCCGCATCAACGATGTTGTCTACCGCATCCAGCGAGGACCAAGGGCCAAAATGAAAGTGGTTCATGTGGACCGACTGAGTCGATACAATGGCCGAAATGAGGATGCACTTGTTCGGGACGAACACGTCTAAGAGGGGGGCAGTGTAGCATAATAATAACTACGCTCCTATGTCTATGCAGCAAATTCTGAAGTGACTTTCCATTCTGGCAGAATTTTGGTTCGAACTGTCCTTTCATTCGAGGTTCGTGTCTGGGACGCAGTCTCCACATGTCAACGAAAGAGACGAATAATATCAGGAAAAAAAGGGAATTATAACTGCAAGAATTATTTCTCTTGTTCCAGTGGTCGAAGAATTTGCTAGAAGTTTCTGGCTATCAGAAACTTCTGCTATATAAGGACAGATGGCGATCAAAAAAGACACAGTTGGTTTAGAACCGTGGCGAAGAGATTGGAAAAGTGATAATGGGCGAAGTTGTAATTTGGTGATAAATTGAAAGTTGAGAGTGAACAAGAAAAAGTAATTAGTTTGGATTTGTGAATTAAGTAATTGAAAGGAGATAAAGTGATTTGAGAGGAAAGAGACCTTGTAAGAAAAGAATTTGCGAAGAATAGTATAGTGTGAACCTGAATTGTTCTATAGACTAGAAAATAAAGAAATAATTTCACAGAATACTGTTTTATCTACTCGAGCCGTAGCTTGCATATTACAATATTGTAAAATGTTTTCGCTCTTTCTTAATTTTTCCCAGGCGACAACCTGGTAGTCTAGGACTTTAATACTCCTTAGACCATCCAGTTTGCTATTGGGTGAAAGCTGAACTAGGAAGAACGGCAGTTTCCGCTTCTCCCTTTTTGCCTTAGCTGTGGTAAATGGCTTGACCCCTACGAATTCGAGCTCGTTGTTCTTGCTGCTGCTTCTGCTTGCAGCTGGCCTTCTGGCTGCTTCCGTTGTTGTTCGGAAGGTCGCTGGAGCTCTAGCTGCCGCTCCCTTTCTCTTCTTGCCATTTGTTTGGCCTTAATGGCAAGCACCCTCTGCTCTAGCTGTCTGATGCTGCTAGTCAGGCTTTGTACGTGTTAGTTTGTCCTTGCGTGTACTCGTAGATGGTCTATCTTGAAATCATCAACATTTAACAAAGTGGTGATAAGATATGGGTAGTGAAAACTCTTAAATCTTTAAAAATGGTCCTTGTTACCCGGCTAATTCAAGAGCAACAACTTACTAGGCTTTTATGAAATTTGGTTTGTTGGCTTTGTCTAGTGCGGTGATAAGATACGCCGGATGAGGTTGCAAAAAAATCTGCAAAAATCGTCTTCGTCGCATGCCTAACTTAAGAACCATTACACGAATTTTAATAAAAATTAGTTTGTTAGTTTAGAATGGTGTGTAGAAGTTAAAATAAAATAAGTGTCCTTCTGTTTTCTCAGTCAGTAGCAGTAGCAAGTCATACCACATCCACTTACTTGTCTCTTTAGTAATGCTGAATTCCTTAATTTTGTCGTTATTGATGAAATGCGACTTATGCAAATAAGGTAGCGAAATTTTTTCGAAATCAACTTCGTTTACAACTGTTTTCTTCGGTGCTGGTAGGTGGACTATGTGGAATGGTCTCAAATGTTATGAGAAACGATTCATTTATTACAATGTGCTGCTCTTTGCCCTCAATTGCAATATTTTCATCCCTGGCGATGAATAGTCCATCAAACACTTCAATTTTGTCCAGGTGATAAGTATGCGTAGTCGGACATTGCGCTGTGATTATTTAGAAGCTATAAGAGGCAAAGATTTTGGTGATCTATTTGGCAGTAGGAATATAGCGCAGCTTTTCTACATGAACTCGGAGGATAGTAAGTTTTGTTGCAATTTACGGAAAGGTTCGATTTTAAATCTAGAATCTTGTTATTGTGAATAACTGGAGCAATTCGGAATAGTTTACATGTTTCTTGAACTTTACGAATCTTAACTAAGTATACTAGGGTTTAATTTTGATAATACATTTTGACATCCGTGACATATACAAATCTTAAACGATTTTTTTCAGTTAAAATATTTTATGTTGTTTTAATTAACTCTATTTATTCTATATTTAATATGAGAGAGTTGTTTTTCGTTAAAATTAAAAGTATGTGTTATTTGTTAAACTATCTATTATAATTATATTTCTTCTTGACATTATTGTGGTCAACGACTCGTAATAAATAATACAATATAATATATAATAAATAAATTATAAATAAGGCTGACTAATAGTCAGTAATCTTCGTAATGCTCAACGATATTTGGGTTAATCTGAAAGTCATATCAAATTATTTTTGTGCGCCTGTCTCAATAACTACGGCTGTGCCTAAATCTGCCTGAACTGTTTTTTTTATTACGAGTATATACATATGTATTTTAGAGAATTTATTTCCGATTTTTTTATTGGTTTTGAGATATACTTTGTGGCTTAAATTATTTTGGTATAGTCCTATTATTGTGGTATTTCAAATCTTCAGTCTGTTTAGTTTTGAGTTTGGAAATGATTTCATTTTTAACTTCTTTAGAGATGTCATGAAAAATGTCTGAAGACTTCGCTATAACCTGTAAATGAATGAATTGTGATATTGTATTTATGGGTTGATAAAAGTGTCAGTTCAGCAACATCTGAAGTAGTTTCTTTTGTACACCTAGTAATTTTAGAAATGGTTTGTTTTATAATGACAAATTTAGAAAACTTGTCGATACAAGTAAGCACCGACTGGATGTTGAGTTGGTCTGCGTTTGTATTTATTTGCTTTATATATTTCGCATTTACAGGCATATGTTTTACATTGTTTCTTTATGTTTGGAAAATAATATTTGGAGATTATTTGTTTGTAGTTGTGGTCGCCTATGTGCTAAATACGTTTTGAACAAGCTTTTTTTTTGTATTTCATTTTTCCGTTGGGCAACACGTTCATAAAGTCATTCTGTACTTTTCCTAAAGTTCTAAGACTGTAATAGATTTCATTATTGTATCTACATTAAGAACTCATTATTTCTATTAGTTTGAGGGTATCACTTTCGGTAAAGATTTTTCACTGTGAGCAGTTTGTCCTGAGGTAGAGTGCGTGTTAATGTTCTGGCGGGATAACGCGTCTGCTACTTTATTTTACTTACCAGGCTTATAGTGAAAGTTTGGAGAATATTTCTCATCTTTTCAATTTGGTGCTATGATTTTTGTCGGATATTGCAAAGGTGAGTGGTTGATGGTCCGTAAATATATTGACATTGGGAGCACCGTATAAATAGTTTCTAAGAGTTTCCAATACCCAGACTATCGCTAACATTTGACGTTTATATGTAGCATAATTATATTCCCCTATGGTCAAATCAAATGGTTTACGAAGGTAGGATATGTTCAGATACTAAAATGTTCTTTATTATGTCGAAAGCACATATTACTTCTGAATTCAGTTGAATTTTAACGTTCTTAGTTTTGTTTGTTCCTATGTTGCCGTTGTCTCCTCTTAGGTATTTTATTAAGCATTTGGCTATCTGAGCGTAGTCTTTTATGAATCCGGTGGTAATAGCCGAAAAGTCCTAGAGAAGATCTTAGGGCACGAAGGTATTTTGTTGTGACAGGTTTTTATGCCTTCGGCAGATATGAGAAATCCTAAGAATTCTACCTCATTTTTAAAGAACTTTCATTTTTGTGGAGATATTCGATATTATATGGAAAATAATATGCGAATATCTTCTAAATGTTTTTCCTTTGAAATAGAAAAAATAATAATATCATCGATACAAACGTGACACCGAATTCCTATATCGCATCGATTGCTCGTTGACATGTGCTAGGTGCATTTTTCAATCCAAAAAGTAATCTAAAAAACTCGCATTTTCCGTTGTAAACTGAAAATGCTGTGTTTTCTTTATCTTTTTCTTCTATTAAAACCTGGTGGAAGCCGAATTTCAAATCAATCGTATAATATTTGGCTTGGCCTAAATTGGATAAAATAACTCAACTTTCAGGAATTGGATACCGATCAGGGATAGTGCATTAATTTAACTTCCTGTAGTCAAACACTAACCTTGATTTGGGGGCGCCGTCTTCATTCATTCCTTTTTCCCCGTGGAATGTGATGGCCATAATAAAGAAATTAAAA
This sequence comes from Pocota personata, assembly GCA_963082735.1. Taxonomy (NCBI): domain Eukaryota; kingdom Metazoa; phylum Arthropoda; class Insecta; order Diptera; family Syrphidae; genus Pocota; species Pocota personata. The sequence goes on along the minus strand of OY720429.1, from coordinate 176,755,780 downwards.
GAATGTTAGATGACGGAATAAGTCATCTAACATTCTTTTAATTTCTTTATTTACAAACGGAGCAAGCGCCATGTTGTATGGTCTTAGTTTTGAATGAATTGGGTCTGAATCGAATGTTCTAATAATTGCTTTTACGTTTGTGTTAAAGCGTAATTTTTTCGGATTGTGAATACTCCCCTATTAATTTTTAAAAATCATCCTTGCTTCTCTCATGGACTGTTTCTGTATCGATTTCTAGATTGTTTACTTGTTCGCATTCAAAGAATTTTATTTGAATTTTGCCATTTTCGTAAATTAGAAAATAACGTTTGCTGGTATGTATCTGTGCTTTTATTTGTGGGAGAAAGTCGTACCCGATTATCGCATCAAAGTTTTTTAATTAAGGAAGGAAACAAAATTCTGTAATTTTACCACACAATTGTATTTTACATTTGTTCAAGGTCTTGACTTTAAATGGTTTGTTATAGGAAATGGCTTTTGTTTAATATAATTATTGGCTGTACCCGGGCCTACCAGGATTCTCATTACAATTTTATATATTACCGAAGTTCTTTTCAAGTATTCCTTTCCATACTCGGTTGTGTATTCGCGGCTATTCTTGGGTTCTATACCTTGAGTTTGTTGTGAAACTTCACCCCTTGTTGTAACAATTTGTAACCAAAATTCACGCATTCTGAAGGGATTTTTAAAATAAGTCTTATCCATTTCAAACCTATTGAAAAAGCATTTATTTTTGCTTTAAGAAACTCCCTCCAAAGTTATAGAACGTATGAATGAATTGTGGAGAAAATCAACGCCTATATATTTTGTTAAGACAATTTTTTTTCAGTTTCTAATAAAAATATTGTAAAATGCTCTTTTTTTTGAAAATAGGTCGATATTGTGGGCAGATTTCAAAAAATGTTTAGTGCTTCGACTCCTGAAAAGCTTATTATACGAAATTTCATCCTCCTAGCTCAAAAATTAGACCCTAAATCTGGTGAAATACGGGCGGACAGACAGACAGACAGAGTGATGGCTATATCGACGTAATTTTCGATGTTGATCACATACTCGTATGTGCATATACTCCTTGGAGGTCTATCGTTATTATTTCTCTACATGTGTATCAAAATTAATGTACCCTACGGGATAGGTTATACAAATTTGTTATTGGATTTTTGAATTTATCGCCGACGAATGCTAATGGGTGTGAATTATGTTAATAAAAAAAAATTAACGAGACAACATTTTATTTTTATTTTGATTACTCTAACTAATCGTTAATAAAAAAAATTGAATAGCCAAAAATGTTTTTTTTTTTTTTTTTCATATTATTGTTACTTCTCCCATGCACAAAATACTCCTAAAAACATTCATTTTGGCCGTAGTTGGTTAAAGCAATGAAACTATAAAAAATATTGTACACTATATTGTGTATAGTATGTACATAACTGTTAGAAAGAGCAGTATAATTAGAGATGGTACGATACACATACTTGTCACTGTTACTTTGTCAAGGATTAACAGTCACGACCTGTTACTAAATATTTAAAGTAACCTTGTTCGTGATTTGCATAAATTTCTCTCGAAGTATCAAGAAAGACAAAACTTATTTTCCTTTTATTATTAGTTATTCCATATTTGCCCTCAAACACTCCCACTCTATTCAACACTTATTTTCAGTCGAAATCCTTTAATTTGTATACCCCAAATAGATAAGTAATCTCCAAATGGCTTACCTTTCATTTTCACTCCAGTCATAATACTCATTCCTCAAATATTTACATCTTTTTCACACTCATCCAATTCAATAGTTCCTTTATACTTCCAAATAGTATCTACCTAGTCATTCCCCATGTCTCATACCATGTTCCATTTGATGCTAGGTTACTTGAAATCACGAGAACATAGTATTTAACTTTCTCCGTGATCCTACTTCGCAAATCTTTCAAAATTAAGGTAACTTTAAATATTCAACAACAAGAAACAGATAAGATTTAATATAAGTATTATTGCATAGAGAAACTGAAACGTGACCGAATTGGGGTATGAAAAAAATAGTTGAGTGAGAGTAAAAGTTAAGTGTTGCAATTGATTTTGTTGGGTGAAAATTGAGTTTATTTCATTACTAAAATCAAAAATTATACATGATTTTAATGTATTTTTCCACGAACGTTCCACTGAAAATAATTGCGATATGATCACACAAATCCTACACGTGTTAAAAGAGCCAAATTCTTGATTTACAAAAATCGCAACAACAGAAAAATTTCTTCTCTTGCGTTTAAATTCCTTTTATTGTGTACAGATGCAAATTTATCGCTAAACTTAATTTACGGAACAATCATTTTGATAAATATTTCTACCTTTGGAGTCCATTTTTGAAGTGATACAAAGGCTATATCTTTTAAATGATGAAAGATATCGTTTATTTTATATATATTTATTTATATTTTGTAGCTTTCAAGCAACTTGTTTTTCGTCGAAAAAAATGCTTTTTTTATTCTATTCTCTGTTTTCACATCATTTTTTTAAGTATCGATAAAATAAACTTTTTTTTTTTTTCTCCGAGGGTTGGTGAAAAAATCTTCCATAGACACTATGAGGATAGCAAGCGCGTGCTCATAGTAGTGTCAGATTCTTACTGACTAAAAAAAACCACCCTGCGATTCCGCAATCTAGGCGCGGTTATTTCTATCTCGCCAAGTTGAAAGGTTTCGTCCTTTGTAGTCGGCGCAATAAATTGCTTTCATCCAGAATTTGTAGGATTGTATGCTCCGAGTATTCATTTCCATGTCTAACACGGAAGAGTCTATTCCCAAGATATGATTCTAGAATGTCGTATAGGCATACAGAGAGAACTTGTCGTAATTTGCAATTCAAGCCATCATGCCACACCTTATCAAAGGCTTGCGAGACGTCAAGAAATACGCTTGAGCATATCTTTTTCTCTTCAAGTGCTTTTTCGATTACGTCAGTAGTTCTATGCACCTGGTCAATCGTCGAATGCTTACTTCTGAACCCAAACTGGAAGTCAGAGATAAGATTATTTCCTTCCATAACCGGTTGGAGACGCCTTAGTAATATCCTCTCGAAAATTTTGGATATAACTGGAAGTAGCTAAATTGGTCTATAAGATTTTACCCCATTTGACGGCTTTCCTGGTTTTAAAACCATTATAACTTCCGCAACTTTCCATTGGTTAGGCACGTGTTTTAATCTGAGCGCAGCATTTACAAGATGAAGAAGCTTAATCAATGCTTTTCTAGGTAAAGCTTTGAGAATTTCTCCGGTGATCAAGTCATAACCAGGAGCTTTCTAAGTTCCTTAGCGTTGCACTTGTAAGTGCTATCGTCAGATGGTAAATCCGGCCTATTGATATTGTCGTAAGACACTTGACCATCATACGATTTAAAGGTGTCTTCCAGGTGAGCCGCAAAAACGTCCGCTTTTTCTTTTTTTACCCTTGCCCATGCATTGTGATTTAATTTAATTGGCGGCGCGGGGACCTTGGGCCTCTTGGTGCCTTTTACAGCTTTCCAAAGTGAATAATTGGAATCTTTTTTCGCTGTTAAACTTTCAAGATAAGAGCCTATCGCACGATTCTTAAAATCCTTTATAGTCTTCTTCAGCGAATTGCACAGGTGATTCAAGTGAGCTTTATGTTGCGGAGCATGACTCTGTTGCCATTTCTTACGCGCTTTTCTTTTTTCCTTGACCAATTCTTTTATTTCCGTAGCATATCGTAGACCGTATTTGTCCGGAGTTTTCCTTGGATTGGGAGTATTATTCCAAGAGGCGAGACATACACGGATAAGGTTTGAAATTAGCAAAGGTGACGGAAACTTTTAACAAAGTGTAAAAAACAAAATTGTTGACCTTTTTTTTATTAAGTTTGTAATTAATTATCCGTAATTGATTAAAAATGAATAACAGGTTTTTTTCAACTTTTGTTAGTGCCTATTTAATAAGATCATTATAAAAATGGTGTCTGTCTGTCCATCTGTCTATCCGTCCGCACCGATTTTTTGCAGAATGTTTACCTGTTTCAATCGATTTATCGGTTTAAACTATGTTCATGTAAAGGTTAAATTTTGTCCCATTTTGTCATTCTTTTTTTGGTGCCAAAGCATTTTCCCAAAGCATTTAAGCACGATCAATCCATATATTTTATTGCTGTACTACAGTTGGTGATCGCAGAGGTGCCTTGGGTCATAACCCGCCTCTAAATGCAACAAAATACCAGCAAATTTAAATAGTTTCAGGACATTAATATTTTAGGTAAACATCTTTATTATACACAAACTTGTTTGAAATCGATAAAGAATGTCTTAACGAAATATGTAAATGTTAGCGTGCTCTATAATTCTTCTATACAATGTTGTATGTGTATATTGTTACTAAAATACTCACCTTTTTCTTTTAAAAAATCAATTTTGTTCAACAAATTTCTTTGACAATATATAATATATTGTATGCATATAGATGTAAGTGATCTTTGCAATGTCTCCATATAATATTTATGTCCACGCCCACTTTTTGTGGGCGTTTTCTTTAAAAAAAACTGTTTTTTGCTTTTGAATAGCTAAGTACAGGTGGTAATATAATAATGATTATATCCACGCCCACTTTTTGTGGGCGTTTTCTTAAAAAAAAAAATGTTTATTTTTGCTTTTGAATAGCTAAGTACAGGTGGTAATATAAAGTATACCCAACTTTCTTAATGGGTTTAATTTAAATCTGTGAACTTAACACATATCTGGCGTCAGCCACGACCTTTGTACGTATACTTAATCAATATTTGTACATAATAAAGATGTTTACCTAAAAATGCTAAATAGCAAATATGAATATACTGAGGCAATTAAAGGTTAAATTTGGTAAAAAGTGTTTTTGAAAATTGGCGTTCTCTGTAGAGTTAAAGGAAGTCTGGCAACCCCGCCGACCTAACCAAAACGTCCTCCTTTAACAAATGTATATTTGGCGCTGTGGTTTAATTTTACTGCTTCTTCCGCTGCATTTAGGGGTGCCGTGAAACTTTTTGAAAATACAGTTACAGTCGTTTTATTTCACCATTTTCAGGATTCCGGTACTTACAAGGCAAGAAAAGTAAGAACGGAATCCTTATAGTCAATTGCATGTCCGTGCGTCGGTCTGCCACAGCCTCAGCTTTTGAACCTTTAGGCGTAGAAGATTGAAATTTGGACAAAAGTTGAATTTTACTAACCAGCAGATACTCGTAGATCAAAAAGGAAAAATTTTGGAGGTTAGAGTGAAAGTAAAAAAAAAGTACAATGTTTGTTTAAATACAATGCATACGATATGGGTATCAAATAAAAGGTAATGATGCACTAATTTCGAACATATACATATATATATATATATATATAGGTAAAATTACGTTATATTTACTTTATCAGGTGTAGAGAAAAATTCAATAAAGGTATGCCCATTCTTGTCATTGAAACTACTAAACCGAATAATTTTTGAGAATATCTCTTTTAAGAAATTGCAGAAAACTATATTACTTTGAATACATACAATGTCGGTTTTCGAAAAATTTATATAAATGTGATAGACAACATACATCCGAATATTTACCTTCACTTCTGATAAAAAGGCGAATCGTTTGATACTCTTTTTAAAAAAAATCAGCCCACCCGCTTAGGCACTAGCAATTAAAATATTCATACATAATTACTATCACACATTCACCCACGTAAAACACATACAATTTTTTTTTTGCTTGGCTGTAGTTGGTTAAAACAAGCAAACTACAAAAAAGAATTGAGAACGCTTGTTCGATATCTAGAAATAGATGTACTGAAATTGTTCCAGGTCCCTCGGCACTATACTATATTTGAAGGAAAACTCGAGATATATTGATTATATAGGTAAGGTAGTGTAAATCGTATCAGTGGTTTTTAAATTACAGTTAATTTTGTGAAATTTCTCCATGTTCCGCTTTCGTTTAAAACTTGTGCAAAAATGCACCGATTTAAATGACCTGTCAAACGGAGTATCTATTTGGAAATTAGAGTTATTGAGCTATTCTCTCTGCATTGTATTTTCAGTTAATATTGTGCCACTTCGTCATGTTTTTTTGTTGATGATTTGAATTAAGTAGTGCGCACACATCGGTGGCGGTAATGGGCGCAGTGGCGACCAACTGATGCATGTGGAGAACAATGCAAAATAATTTGTTAACATTGGGCTTGTTCGGCAACACTGCTACGGTCAAACAACTTCCGATAAATCGATAAAATCCAACAATACGCCTCTTCCTATACGAGTATCTTGCTTCGCGAAGAATAGCTGAATTTGAAATTTTTTGATGTTATCATTTTGCCTCATCTGTAAATGAATTATACAGCTATACATACCTATATATAAAACTAGAATGTATTCGACAATTTGATTTTCTAATTTAAATTTAGTTTAATAACTTAAACAATTTAAGAGAAATGAACAATGCCTTCCGTTTTGACAGCAAAACGAGAAAACATCTAAAGTAGAAACATCTGATTGAATTTGACTACGGCTACGGATCGTATCAGAGATTTTGCTGATATCATTTCGCCGCCATTTAGCTTAAGAAGGTTACTACGCTGCTAAAGCTATTGTGCATTCTGATTGGTTTTTACGCCGCACAGTAGGTCCTTTCAAGGGAGTAGGCAGAAAAAAACTCTTTAACAACGAAATGGATGGACCGACCTTGTTGAAATTTCGTACGTGAATTTAATGAGTCAATGGGTTATTGAACAAAAAGTAATTTTTTCACATTATTGTTTTACCATTTCTGTTCCTTTTTTTATCTTAAGAAGTCGTAAAAAGTGTTTTATAGAAATAAATCAACACCACGAACATTGTAGTCACGCAAATAGACCGTACGATCTAGGTAGGTAGTTAAAGTGGTGGTTAGCGCTAAGTGTGCCGTTTTGATACCACAAAAACTCGTGTACCCTGTTTGTTAACGTGTGTTATTGAAGATAGAAAATATAATTAAACCCAGCCCGTGGCCTGTAATAATGGCTACAATTCTGGTAATATCAGGCCTTGATCTGCCTACTAGTTCATTTGATTTCGGTTTGTTGAAACTGGGCCATGTGTTTCTTGATATGGCACAACTGACAACTGACCCGAGATTGGCGAGCTGGAGGAAGTGAAGGTGTAAATTGCTCTTAACGACTCCTATCGATATATTGACTCTTTCCGCTAGCGAGCCGTTAAGGGCTGATCCTCGCCTGGCCAGCTCGTCTGTTCGCTCATTACCCTCATGATTCCTGTGTCCTGGGACCCAAATGTTCGTTTATCCGTACCGGCATTGCTCTACCAGTTTTGAGGATATGGTAACCGAATCAATGGCCTTGATTTCGGCTTGGCTATCAGAAAAGATACCTATATTTAGGTTGGACGTTGGGAGATTTTCTAACATGCGGCAGGCTTCGCGAATCGCAAGAAGATCCGCTTGAAAGTCACTAGCATAGTCTGGGAGACGGAAGGATTTCGATATATTCAGTTGGTCCGAGAAAATGCCTGCGCCAACTCCGCAATCCATTTTCGAACCATCCGTATATATACAGATATCATAGTCATTGATTACCATTCCGTTCTTCCATTCTGCTCTGGTAGAAAACTTTACTGAAAAAGATTTGCTGAAGTCGAGCGTGGGAGTCCTGTAATCGGTCGAAGATGTCACCAGTTCACTTGGTATCGTCTCCAGGTCCTTACAGTGGCCATATGGCCTTGCTGATCAGCACCCAGTTTCCCTAAACCGGACTGCACTGCATATAACTGAAAATTGTATATGGAGTTCAAGGGGGATCAGATGCAGGATCACACTTAGAGCATCTGTTGGGCAAGATCTCAATGCTCCTGTGATGCCTACACACGCCGATATTTGTACTTTTTTGATTCTGTTGATGTTATATTTTTTATGTAAGGCGGGCCACAATACTATGGCGCCATAGGTAAGAATTGGACACACAACGGCTGTGTACATCCATAGGGTCATCTTTGGTTGGAGACCCCATTTTTGCCGAATGTTCTGCTGCAGGCATAGAAAGCCACACTTGCTTTCTTAACCCGCTGCTCTATGTTAAGTTTCCAACTAAGTTTCGGATCTAGAATCGTGCCTAAGTATTTTGCACTGGAACCTAGTGAGAGTGGTTGACCGTTTAGCTTGGGGGGAGTGAATTCCTGTAGCTTGGTTTTCGTGGTGAATAGCATCATTTCGGTCTTGTCTGGATTTACTCCAAGGCCACATCTCGTAGCCCAAGAGTGTATCTTATCCAGAGCACTTTCCATGATTTGACTTACCGTGGAGAGGAACTTTCCTGACACTAAAAGAACCACATCATCCGCGTACGCAACCACCTTAACCCCCTCCCTTTCAAGTCACACCAAGATTTTGTCGATTCCCATTATCCATAGCAACCCACCTTGTGGGGTTCCTCTATTTACGATCTTAGTTGTACTGCTATAACCTAGTGCAGCTTTGATTATTCTAGTATTAAGCATGGATATAATCCAGTGTCTAAGGAAAGACTCTACACCTAAATCGGTGAGAGATTCTTGAATAGCTTGGGTATGAATGTTGTTGAAAGCTCCTTCTATGTCTAGGAAGGTAGCAAGTGTGTATTCTTTCTATCGATCGCACTACCTCATGAAGAGCCGTTTCTGTAGATAGTCCTTTGGGGTAGTCGTGTTGGGATTTCGACAGTGGAGAACTCTCCAGGGTTTTTCAGATGTGAAAATCGAGGATACGTTCGAAGATCTTTAGTACAAAGGAGGACAGGCTAATAGGCCTAAAATCCTTCGCGGATTCATGACCTCGCCGGCCTACCTTCAGAATAAAGACCACTCGAACAAGTCTCCAAGTTTGGGGGACATGGTTTAAGTATAAGCTGCTCCTATAAATCGGTAGTAGCCAGGGAATACTTAGCTATGTCTTGCACATTCTGAAGCATAATAGGCATAATGCAGTCAAGGCCGGGTGATTTATATGGAGAGAAGCTGTTTATGGCCCAGGAGATTTTATCCTCCGTAATGATGTTTGTAATGCTTTCCCATGCCGTCGGCGGTAATCTATCAGAACTACTAGCTTGTTCTGTGCTACTGTCCCTACAGCTTGGGAAGTGAGTATTCATAAGAAGTTCGAGCGAATCCGCGGAAGAGTCTGTCCAACTACCATCCGGCTTTTTAAGAAAGAAGGGATTATTGTGTCCTTTGGACAGAATTTAGCTGAGCCTCGCGGATTCTTTAAGAGTTTCGATAGTTTGGCAGTGTTCTATCCAGCCCTGTTTCTTGGCCATTCTTATGGATTTTTTATATATATTTTTAAGCAGTCTTTGTAGGGCTGCCAGAAGTTGTGATTATAGCAGATATTGAAAATCACTATGGTCATCTTCCTGAGTTTTGACAGATCTTCATTCCACCACGTTGGGACTTTCTTTTTACTGAAATTGACTGGACAGGAGACTTTATATGCAATTTTTATTGCTTTCTCAAAGGTACCAGTACCGTGGTCAAGTCGATTTTTTGAATTGATGTGTTTTCCAGTTTTAACTTAACTATACGACTAAACTTTGTCCAGTTTATTCGTTTGGGATTTCTATAAGGTTTAGGAGTCTCAGACTCGAGACAGACTTCAAAGAGTATCTATTTATGATTTGAAAAAGATTGTAAATTGGATACCCTCCAGTTATAAACCCTAAAGTTTTCGTTGTTTGATATTAGTGTGATGTCAATAACCGCTTCCCACCCATTAATATTGTCCGTACTCGGAAAAACAAAGGTTGATGTATTACCAGTATTATATACAGAGAGCTTATTTGTTATAATGAAGTCAAAAACAGACTCACCTCTGACGTTAGTTTCTACACTGCCCCATAGCGTATGTCTGGCATTGGCGTCGCAACCCATCAGAAGGTTTGGCTTATTTGCATTGATGGTGGATGTTAGATGATGGACTTTCTCGGGCGGTGCTTGCCGATCTCGGTCCATGTAGACGGATGCAATGAAAACGTCCCTTCCATTTGCAGTTTCCAATCTAATCACTGTTTGGTCGGCGGAGCTAAGATTAGGACATAGAAAAGCTTTTAAATGTTTCTTAGCTAAAATGCAAGTTCTGGGCTTACCGTTACTGTTGTTTTGGTTGTAGTAAAGATTATAAAGGTTGTCTTGAAGTCCTCTAATAGTTGATCCCCTTAACCAGGGATCCTGAAGGATGTCAATATCACGCTGTTTGTCTGAGGCACACTACGAGTGCCTCAGATTAATCTGAACTAGCTTCAGTGGGGGGGACATTAGGAGTTTCTGGGACGATCTGCAAACCCTCCGACAAAGTGTTGGCATCGTCGACATCGACTGTGTCGTCGTCCGGACTTAGAGATTTGAAAATTTTAAGTTTGGCAAATCTAATGCCAAACCTTAGCTTGTAGTCAGACTTCTCAAGCACCTCTAAACATTCCTCGTTTATAAGGAGAAGAAAAGTCCTACTGTTTTGTTGTGGTTGTTCCGCTTTAATAACTGCCCAATCATCCATTGGGACAGCAGGGTTATGACGCTTTAGACCCTGAATCAGCATTTCATTGTCTAAAGGTATATTGGGAAGCCAAATGCGAGCCTTCGGTCTCCATGGGATATCATTGGCTGGGATTAGCTTAAGTCTCAAGCCGCTCCATGCATCACTTATCTTAGCGATACAAGCATCATGAAAGTCCCTTGAAAACCTGTCTTCGCATTTGATAACCCTGTAACCTCTAACGACTTCGGCTGAGTCGAAACAGGGTAGTGTCCCGCCTTGCTTGCCCAACAGATGATCCAGCACCATCTGCGATAGTTTGGCCTCGATTTCACCCCAAATATTCAAGATGGACTTGCCGCTGTTAGACAACTCATCCATCACGGCCACTTGGAGCAGCTGCCTGCCCTCTTGAAGTTGACGGCCTATTCATGCTGGATTTTGATTTAGTTTTAGTGACAGTACTTCTCTCGCTCCTCCCTGGGTGAGCGTTAGCCCGGTCTGGTGCGACAGAGGTAAGCCTAGATTGTGGTCGTTGGTCTTTGATGACTCGACTTTTTTTAATTTGCGGTAGCTCTGCGTGCGGGCGCATCCTCCTCTTGCCAGCAGACTTTGCCGAGGCATCCTCTGGTGACAGCGTAGGGTGTTCCAACCGCGGCTCCCTGCGCGTTGATGTTAGACAGCTTGGGTTTGAAGTAGGATTCCTTTGCCTCTCCATCTCCATCTCCAGTCTCTTTCTTTCTTTAGCCCTTTTTCTTTGTTGGGTTTGGAGATTTTCCTTCTACGGGTCACTGGCTCGTCCTCTTTGCGAGCGGCCAGTGTTATTGTTTCAGCCCCTTCAATTACATATGCTGCAGCGAAAACGTGCTGTAACCCGAACCTATCTAGTTTGAGAGTTTGAACCACTGGCGACTTATCCCCTTTCGGGGCAAAGCCCTCGCCGGCAGCCGTGGCCTCTGCCGACTTTTGGATGTATATCCCCATCCGTGTTTCTTCTTTTTCTATTGTACTCTCCATGTTGTTTTTTTGTGTTTTTGCTACTTCACTGTAGATTCTTTTTGTTTACCTCTTAGTTTCTGGACCTCCACTCTGACCTTCCCTGGATCTATTCTAGGTATATGTAGCTCAAGCATATCACCGGCCCCTACTCAGCCCCTCCACCACGACAAGGTAGGTAAACGACGGAGGGGTACTATCATAATATAGTTTCGGGCATAGTGTACGAGATGTGACTCAGTCGCTCCTGGAGGGCCACAAAGAGTTGATCTCGTTTTCTATTACACCGTCCATTGTATTGTACATTTTTTTAAACATCACTGGTACTCATAGCCGACCTCAGTGTTGCCAGGTCGTTTGCTATTTCGTTTTCTTCTTTATTGCTATGTCCGGGAACCCACAAAAGTTTGACTTTGTTGTGGTTGTTGAGATTTAGTACATTGCGACATTTCTTAACTACCTTTGACTTAATTGTATTTGGTCCTATAAATTTCAGAGCAGCTTGACTGTCCGCTATGATGGCTATCTCCGATGATGGAGGTTGCTTTCTTGTTTTCTCTATTTCAAGGATTTTTGCCTGTAAAACAGTTCTTTAAAAGAGTTTAGGCATTTGTTCGTTCTCTTTCTTCAACATTTCATCTCTAAGAGAGCTTGAAGTCTGGAACTAAAATAGTTCCAAGGTATTTCGCCTCAGTCGAGGAGATTGCGGTTTCACCAAGCTGGGGATCTTATTCCAGCTCGGTTTTCGAGGATCTTACGACTCGCGCTTCCTGCATGTAGAAGAAGCCTTCAATGACATAGAAGGAAGGGCTATGAGAAACGCCCTAGAAAACTTGGCAGTTGAACAAGGAATAAACAACTGGTTATGTAGAACCGTATGTTCTCATTCAATAAAAGCATATCATTTTAGAATATTATTTTTTTTTTGTCATTCGGTGTATGTTTATCAAAGCCGCTCATATGTATGTATGAAAACTGCAGTACTACATATAATGTTATCTTCTGTTTGTATGGGAACCTACACGTCATAAAATAATTTTATTGATAAGAGGTCCATCTATCTGAGCTTTGGCAGTATCAAATAAATACGCCCCTCATCAGAGTATCTTCTTTATTCCGTGAATAAAAATCGTCGCGGAATAAACATTAAATACAAAATATTAATTTGAAAGTTTTTTAGTAAATTAATTTTTGAAAATTTTTAGAACGGGTCGGTAGTAATGTTTGGACGCGTGGCATCATATCGTTTTCTGGACTCACCGTCAGATGGACGTTATAACCTTGCCCTTTCACAATCACAACTGGACTCCGCATGTCTTTATGAAAGGTGAGATGTTGATATTTTATAGTAATTATAAACGTTTCTTAAATGTTTAACCCATAAAGTTATTTATGTACTTGGTGCTTGTCAGCTTCTGTATGCATAACATTTTGCTTGTTTTTCCTTTTACTCGAAAATTGTTGTTTAATTTTTATCATTTAAATGGCAAATATATTTATTTAAATTAATTTTGTTTATTTTATTTATGTTTTTATGTTTTACTTTTTACTTTTTTCACATAACTTACATTAATTGTCGCACTTCATTGATTCCGCTCATAAAACAACACTCCTGTCACAAAAAACACGTGTTCATAATACATACAATAAACCGCAGTCGATCTCCAACGTTACCAGCTTCGTGGAATGATGAAGATGGGACTATAAATTCGGTAAGAGATCTAACAGATATTGGTGTGAAATAAATTTGAATGGAAACAACATTTATATAAAAAATAGAATCAAAAAGGAGAATTCGAGACGACTAGTACTCACAATCATGCCGGTAGCGGAATGGTATCGGAGCGCACATTGAATCCAGCTGAAGATAATAAAAAAGTTACAGTGAGCAGATCGACGTTGGAACAGTTTCATACTCATGCGAAAGAAACTGAAATTAATTATGATAGTGCCGAAACGAATGTGGAGAGTGAAACAAAATCAATTTCAAGTGTTAAATCAAGTGGATCCACTAATCAGGACCAAAGGTAAACTACAACTACATTTCCTTGTAAAAGCCACATTTAAAAACCCAGCTAACTTAACATCTTATTACAACAACAACACTGTTCAAAAAATTTTATTAACTTTCGTTTTGCATTGCCATGTGCTAAGTATTTGTCAAGTTTGTTTTTTTTTTTTTTTCAATATGTGAACCCTACGGGTGTTTAAATGTAGAAAATTTTAATTTCATTAATTCTTTGTTCTTGTAGATCGCAAAAAACTGTCAGTGGATTGGAAAATCAAGGGCAAGAACCAATTTTGCCCGCTGTCTTGGAATTTCCGGAAACGCATCAGGAAAATTTTTTGTGTCAAATTTTAACAGAGTTGGACGTTAATATGCCCCATTTTAAACTTGCTCCAGTATACACTCTCTATTTATGTGCCAGGTAATATAATGTTCAATGTTTATAGCAAAATTGCTTAATGTGTTGATAGAGTTAAGATGTTTTGAAATACCTAAAAGATAAATTATCATTTCACTACTTTATATAATCCTTCACGTGTGTTTTTTTACCATATACTTATTGAACGTTTTTATTTGTTTTTTTTTTAACTTAACACTCTGAAATTTTTACTAATCACTTTTTTATTGAAATTCATAAAGTAACCATGAACGGAGCAGAGCTCACGATCAAAGAAAGATAAACGCCTATGGTTGTAAACAAATTGTTGATTTATAAACGTGTGATAATTGGAATGTAAAATAAAGTTCATCCAAGACAAATAAATGGGAATGCATGCTTCGATAAAGGCAATTTTTGATACTTTTCAATAAGAAATTTTTGGATTTAATGACTTCTTAAAGTCGATTTGGCATAAAACTATTGAAATCTTAAAGTTTTCCAAAACTTGGTCATCTTGAAAATACGAACGATTAAAATGTTTTCAAAGATAAAAGGGTTATATAAAAAGGTTGGCACGAAAACTCTTCGGACTTAGATTCCATTGAGAATCTGTTGACATTCTTTAGTCCAGGCTCCATACAAGATATTTTGCTATATTTTCGGAATGACTAAGTTTCGCAGAACTTCCAGAATTTCATAATTTCTGTGCCAAAGCGACCTTAAGAATTCATTACATCCAAAGACAGGCACATTTCTTATTGAACTGTATCAAAAATATAATGCCTTCTTTAAATATTTATGGTCATTAAAGAATTTTTGAAAAATTCCCTCAAATGTTCACATTACTCGTAATTCGCACGATACTGTAGATTCTGTCGCCAATTCGGATTGCAGCCTATATTACTAATATATAGTGAACGTAATAGGATATTCGGATTATACGAGTAGGTTGTTCGGATTAGCGAGATATTACTGTATTTGTTATTCCTGTTTGTTTTTACATTATCCTTTTCTGTGTCAACCACAATCTAGTTAAAAAATACACTTGGATCGCAGTACGTTCCATTTGAATGTTTTCTATTCATTCTATTCTAAATGACGTAGATCCCTAAGACAAATCCACATTGTATCTAACACAAATCCAAGCGAAATTCAAGCGGTCTCTTCGAACCCGACAAATCCAAAATAGTTTTCTATACAAGTAATAAAATAATAGAATGAGGAACATATAGAATATATATATATAGGTATATGAACACATGTTAACTTATACTATCATACCGTAACACACTTTATTGTTTGTGAAAAAAATTTTGAGTGAATTTATCCGATTTTATTCCGTGACTTCTTAAATAATGTCTATACTGATCATAAAAGGCCACACTAATAAATTAATATTTCATAAGTCATCGTTTTTAAGGTGTGTAGGTGAAGTTGCTTGTAGAGTTCTGTTTTATATTGTGGAAAAAACTGGGAATATGGAACAAAAATAACCAGTTATATGAATAACTAGTTTATTATTAGCGGGTAACCGATCAACCTACAACTTGTTATTATTCAATAACCGCCCATACTAATTGACTATTTTTCGGATATGGCTCAGACAATCATGCAAAATTGATATCTAATACATTTTTAACATATTTGAGGACATGCTGATGTTAAAATCTCGTAGAAATTAGACCGGCCATTTTAGATATTCAAAAAAAAAAAATTCATCCATCAAGGGAAAAAAATGCGTTTCCGTCCAGCCGTCTAGGCTGTAGTCGATCATACATACAGACAGACTGACAGGCAGAATTGAAACACCCATTTTGTAAACCAACCTAAGCTTTCATTACAACTGTTTGTGGATATAATAAAATTATTCGCTCTGTTATAACCAGATCAATTCAAAGTCAGAATAAATGTAAAACCTGTTCTGTAATCAAAAAGAAGATTCCAAAAAAGTATGCCGCTACTACCACTTGACAGTGTATGTGTGTGCTTTTTAACATTTTCAGAGCTGCTCGGATGACCTAGAAATATGAAATTTTATAACATAGACGTTGCTATTGCTGTCTCGGGGAAACACCCTAACACTCTAAGGGAACTCATCGAACATGCTCCCCAAGTGGGCGACAAATTGTGGCTTAGGAGTAAATCCGACCAAAACCGAACTGGTCCTCTTTACTCAGAAATACAAAGTTCCTATTATAGACCCTGCTATTATAGATGGCACCAGTCTTATTTTCATAGACAAAGCAAAATACTTGGGTCTTATTTTGGATAGTAAACTAAACTAGAAAGCCAATTTACTAGAAGGCGTTAAAAAAAACTTGTTCTCTACTCCGGTAAAAAGGCCATCGGTATGCAACCCCTTACCACTCTCTGGCTGTACGTGTCCAGTGTCAGTCCCATACTTATTTATGGCGTGATCGTTTGGTGGACGGGTTTGGAAAATACCGTAAACCTCAGACTTTTAGGGAAAGTGAAATGATCCGCAAGCATGTGCATGAACGGTGTACCAAGAACCACTCTTCGCAGCATTAGATGTAATATTTGATTTGTTGCGCCTTGATATTCTTGACAAAAAGATGACCGTCTAAAAGCCCCCTCTATGTGGTCCAACTTCTTAGCTGGACACTCCTCGATCCTTAATTCACAAAATTTATTATACGAAAATATCGCGTAGAGTTCACCGAAACTGAAATTTGATACTAACTTCTGGACATCAATTTCCGCCCGTAGTGAGTACTAACACTTTTCCGATGACGATAGCAGTTCTGTTCATTTTACGCACACGGTTCTAAAATCGGAAATGGGTCGGGTGAAGGTGTTTTCTACGAAAAGCGCAATTTGAGCATCTCCATTCGTCTCCCAGATGAATGTAGCGTATTTCAGGCTGAAATAATAGCGATTAAGGAATCCATGTCCTGGCTGAAGTGTAGTATCTGTGCGGGATATTAGCATTTTCACGGATAGCCAAGCAGCAATAAAGTCTCTGGTATCATGCTCACTCACTTTAAAGGCTGTTCAACATTCAACACTCACTTTAAAGGCTGTACAACATTGCGGCGGAGCAATTCAATATTCACCTATGCTGGATACGAGGCCAAAGAGACATACCCGGGTAACTTCAAGGCTGGCGAGCTCACTAGAAAAGTCACAACCCTCAGAATTGTCTGGATGCAATTAAGAAAGCCAATGACAGATGGGAAACTCTTACTACTTACAGAGTATCTGCAAATGGTAAATCATTTTGGAACTACATTAATTCACCTCAGGCTTGCCTAAGATAATGGAATTTGAAAATGTATTATAAGTTCAGTCGATTTGAAAGGAACTTGTGACTTATTTGCTAACTTTTTCGAGTCGGTATATAATGAGATGGACCATTACTCTAATATAACTGAAGTATTGGATATTGGTGTGTTGCAACTCTCGGATGATTTAATAAATGCGTTACAAGATCTTAAGATAAATAGTAACCCGGGCCCCGATGTAGTTCCAGCAGTAATATTCAAAAAAGTGTTTATCTTCCGTATCTCATCCACTTAAAATTATTTTTAACCAGTCGCTTGTAACTGGAGAATTTCTTAGTGAATGGAAATATTCTTATATTTAAAAGGGGTTTAAGACAAGAAAGTTGAAAACTATCGACCTATGTATATCAAAGCTTTCTGCAATTCCAAAATTGTTTGAAAACATTGTTAAAAATAAACTTTTTTCGCGATTAAATAAATTATTTCCAATAATCAACATGGCTTTGTTCGAGGTAGGTCATGTACTACTAATTTAACGTTATTAACTAATTATATATTTGATAGTTTTAAAGACATTTACAAGTTGATGTACTCTACACAGATTTTACAAAAGCTTTTGATAGAGTACATCACACTTTACTTTTAGGTAAGCTTAAATCATTGGGTTTTCACTCTTTAATGCTAAGGTGTTTTTCCAATTACTTAAGTGACAGAAGGCAATTGGTAAAAATTGATAGTTTTACATCTCGGGTAATAAAAGTAACTTCTGGCGTCCACCAAGGTAGTCATCTGAGCCCGTTGCAATTCATTTTGTTTTTAAATGATGTTCACGAAATATAAAATTTCTGTGAGGTTTTAACTTTCACGGACGATTTAAAATTATTTGCACGGATAAATAATACAGCTGACTGCATTCGATTTCAGTCGGATATCAACAGGTTGTCGGTATGGTGTAAACACAATGCATTAGAGCTTAATATTACTAAATGTAAGATTTTTACAGTGCACCGAATTATAACGCCGCTTTTTCATGATTATTTTATTAATGATCTTAAACTTCTACGCCTTGATGAAGTCAAAGATCTCGGGGTCGTATTTGACATAAAATTGAATTTCTCATTGCATTATGATTACATCATTGCTAAGTCTTAAACGAAATAGCAAAGACTTCCAAGATGTCTATAGTCTTAAATCTATCTACTGCTCGTTGGTCAGACCTTATTTAGAATATTCCTCCATCATTTGGGATTTCCCGTATGGTGTTCAAGAGCTTAGGTTCGAAAGAGTTCAAAAGAATTTCACGAGGTACGCTATCCGTAAATTAAACATGTTTGATGAATTTCCTAATTATGACGAAAGATGCAAATTTATTGGCCTGCGAACCTTAAGTTTCAGGCGTAAGACAACTCTTGTTTATCCGCGATTTAATTAATTATTATGTTAATTCACCGGAATTGCTTTTTCTTATAAATACATATGCTCCCCAAAGATCTCTGCGAGTGAGAAATTTGCTTTTTAATAGAATGTATAGAAGCAATTATGATAGCAATGAGCCAATAACTAGGTGCATACGCACGTTTAATGATCTTTGCAGCGAAATTGATTTTAGCTTATCTAGAGTTGAATTTAAGAATTGCGTTTATTCATTGATTTTATATTAATAACATTATTGTTTATTTGAAGTAGTTTATGAGATTTAGCATCGGTAGATGATCCTTAGTCTCGCAACAAAAAACATTTGTGTAAAGCGATACTGAGTATATGCATTGAGAGAACGTAGTATTCTGTATGCTCTGTGAAATAAAATCTCAAAACAGATAAAGGGTTTTAAGGAAAAGGAACAGAATTATGGCATAAACCGATCCAGGGAGCAATAAAACAAAACTGCAAACGTCATTAACTTATCATAAAACCCACCATAAAACGGAAATAATTTGGTTTTGTGCACAAAATTTTTTCAAAAAACGCAATTCCGATATTTTTTGAAAAAACTAAGTTTGTTTTCTAACTATAAAAGCAGATTGCATATTCTTCCGGTGCCTGTTAGTCTTGAAACTTCAAGAGAAACAAGGAATAAAGTAAAGTTGAACGTTTTGGCATATAAGCTTAAAATATCGAAGTCGACAGTGCACGATACCATACGTCGCTTTAAAGAATCATCGACTCTTAAGACCCGGAAGAGAAGCGGAAGGCCCAAATTAACATCAAAACAGGAGGACCAGACTATAAAATCAATAAGCAAGAGGGATCGACGTTTTACAGCTAAATAAATCTGTACAGAGTTCAACCGTTCAAAGCAGATATCAGTAACAACAACAAAAAGGTTTTTAGCTGCCGCAGGCCTTCATGGTCGATTAGCAGTACGAAAACCCTTGCTACGACCTCAAAACAAAGTCAACCGATAGATTGGTGAAGAGAGCACCAGGATTGAACATCAACCGACTGGTCGAAAGTCTTATTGATGTTTTTGGACAAAAAATGAAAATTTACGTTCGGCAGTATGCTGAAGAAAAGATGCTCCCCAGCTGGGTGGTCCTAACAATCAAGCATGATCAATAATGGTCTGGGGATGTTTCTCTTCCTATCGATAGAATCATAAATAAGGATGCAGGTAAATAAAGGGTGTTTTTTTTAGAGGTATAGAACTAAAGAAAATGAAATAAAACACAATGAAATCGTGGTTACCATGGTATTGGCTTTATTGGAAAGATAATTAGTTCATTAGTGTTTAAATATGATTTCGGGCATATGGGCTGCGTCTCGAATAAAGCGCAATCTGGAAGTCCAATTTTCGACCATTTTTTCAAACAGGTGCGGCCGTAAATTGGCAATAACGCGGCGAATGTTGGCTTCCAAGTTGTCCATAGTCTCTGGTTTATCGGCGTAGACGAGCGGCTTCACATATCCCCACAGAAAATAATCCAAAGGTGTTAAATCACAGGTCCATTACGCGAAATTATGCACTCATCGAATGTTTCCTTCAATAAAATGGTTGAGCCTCGCTCTGTGTGGCATGTTGCGCCGTCTTGTTGAAACCACAGCTCTTCCACATTAATACCATTCAACAGGGAAACGAAAAATTCAGTAATCATGGATTTATAGCTCTCTCCATTGACTGTAACGTTTGAAGAAATATTTACCAATTATTCCACCAGCCTATAAAGTACACCAAACAGTGACTTTTTGTGGATGTAATGGCGTCTCAATAATGGCTTGTGAATTTTCTTCACTCCAAATGCAGCAATTTTGCTTGTTGACGTAACCATTCCACCAAAAATGAGCCTCATCTATGAACAAAATGTTGTGGTGAAAATGAGGATCGTACGATGCATACGTACGATGCATACGATGGTCAAGCGGCTTCAATTCTCCCACGAGCTGGATTTTGTAAGCTCGTAAACCAAGATCTTTCCGCAAAATCTCCCATAAAGTGGATGGACACAGCTCCAATTGTTGTGCACAATGGCGAATCGACTCATTCTGGGCCTCCTCAATACTACGTTCCACAGCAGCAACAGCTTCTTCGGTGCACACTATACGACATCTCTGCGGATACGTATTATCACTTAGAGTATGCGTGATGCGAAAACTATCCATGATTACTCGAATTACTTGCTCGGATGGACGATTGTGTATACCGTAAAGTTTTGCGATCTGAACCACGATTTTCGAAATAAATTTGCACAATTTGTAAGCGGTGTTCTGACACAAGTCTATTCATGGTGAAATGGCAAACCAAACTGAGCACAAATCAACGGTCAGTTGTCAAATTGGCTGTCGCTGGAAAAAGTATTGCCAATTCGAAAAACAAAGCTCTAAAAAAACACCCTTTATTAGAAGAACTCACCTAATAGGCTTCACATTAATGCAAGATAATGATCCGACACATTCTTCCAAGCTTTGCCGAGGATACGTGGACCAAGAAGAACAAGAACAAGGAACACTGAAAAATATGAAATGGTCTGACCAATCACTCAACCTCAACCCAATAGAGCTGCTTTGGGACGAACTTGACAGAGAGGTTCGAAGACAGTGTCCAATATCGAAAGGCAAACTTTGGGAGATCCTTCAAGGAGCCTGGAGATCAATAACATTAGAAATTGTTAAGAAGCTGATCGATAGAGAGCCTAGATTAAGTGCCAAAGTGGTGCAAGTACGAGGTGGATTGTTCGACGAAAAAGAGGTCTAACTACTTTATTACCCATGTCTATTTATTTATTAGGTTCAATTAATTTGTTTATTTGACTATAGTTTGTCTTAGAAAAATTGTCAGTACAGGTAAGATAGGATGTTTGCCTCTCTGTCTTGTTGCAATAGCTTGCATAGGTGCGTCACTCTTTAAAGCTCTTACGGGGTTGCCATATTATATCTGACACATCGCCACAAATGAGAGAGCATTACCCGTAGGGTTGCCATCTCCTGATTTAAACAAAACAATTTGTTGAACGAAATAAAGATAATAGATTATAAAATCGACACTGACTCAATTTTAATAGAATTTTAGTATATTCTAGAGTATTTTGATGTATCATTGTTATAAATTAAAGAAATAAATTACATTTATCTTTTTTTTATTATCAGTTAATCACAGTACAAAATAATATCACCACAACGCATTTATTTGACTACATATTGCACCACGAATGAATTGAATGCTTCAAAATCAGACGCAAATGATCGTCATTTTAACCGTAAGAGCGAAGAATTTTTTAAGGATTTCAACAGAAAAACAAGATAATGAAAAAAAAAAAACAAAAGTCAAATGGCAATTCCTCACATACTCAAATTCAATTATTCGCTCTTTGAAAGCACAAATCCCCAAAGCTCTTTGAGAAAAACCACAGAAAAAGCCACAGCTGTTTGCTCAGATTTAATAATGGTAACTCTGTTTTGATAATCATATTTTCAACTCACACTGCGATCGGCTGTGTTGCAGGTAGGTCATGGTGGTATGTGTTCGGATGTTATAAAAATTACAACAACAAATTCTATGTAAGTCAGTGCTTTCGTCTACATATATTTCAGTGGCAATTCTTGAAATTGAGTGCCATGAAAATATTTACAGGCACCAGTGTATGAAAAAAAAGCTCTCCTATAAGGCCTGTACTGACAATTTTTCTGAGACAGACTATAGATAAATATAATATTGAGGAAGCTATTCTTAGCAGAAAAAAGTCTGCGTTCACCTACTAAACCAATTGTTTGCTGCATTAAAACAAACAGATAAATATAAGTTTTTGAATTTTAATTATGCCCATTTAAAAACAACAACAAGGACAACGTATTACGCAAATTTCATTGAATTCCTATGAACACTCGTCCAGTTAACGGAACTTTTTTGTTCAAACACCTAAAACAGAGACAGAAAAAGTCTGCGTTCACTATACACAATTGCCATTTACCGTTATGTTTATTGCTGTTGAAGGGACATTCAAGAAATTTCACATCATTTTTGAGTAGTTAATGTGATTCACCGGAGTGTTTTGTAAAATCTGTAAATAATTTCTTGTGATTTTTGGATATTTTTTGTACAATGGGGAATAATAGAAAAGAAATAAGTGTGGACGAGCGAAAAATTATTATAAAATTCTGGAAAGAAGCAAAAAAGCTTTAGAAGTATAGCTAAAGATGTTGGTCGGCAGTATTCATCGATTCAAAGGGTGATAAACAATTTTAAGTCAACAGGCATTTACACATCTAAGCCTCGTTGCGGTCGAACACCAAAGCTGTCAACTCGAGAAAGACGAGATTTAATAAAGCAAGTGAAGGTAAATCCTCGACTAACAGCATCTCAGTTATCGGAAAACATCATGGTCAAATTCGACAAAAAAATCTGTGCCGATGCTGTCAGAAAATTCCTAAAAAAGGCAGGGTACCGCGGTCGAGTTTCGCGAAAAAAACCATTCATTTCAAGAGTGAATCGTTTAAAGCGCATAGCTTTTGCAAATGAATATGTAAATAAACCACCTGACTTCTGGAAAAGAATAATTTTTTCCGATGTGAGCAAATTTTGCATATTCGGAATAAAAGAACGAAAGATCGTGTGGCGAAAGCAGGGCACAGCTTACGATAAGCAAAATTTGTCTCCTACAGTTAAGCACAGTGGTGGAGGTGTAATAGTGTGGGGGTGCATGGCAAGTGGAGGAGTTGGAGAAGTGGAATTTATTGAGTCTACAATGGAAAAACATGCATACCTTAATATTCTGAAGACTAATTTAAGGAAAAGTGTGAACAAACTTCAACTAGACTCTGAGTTTTGGTTCCAACAAGATAACGATCCAAAACATACCGCTGAGATCGTTCGCCTCTGGTTGTTGTATAATGTGCCTGTGTGCGTACCCCCCCACAATCTCCTGATTTAAACCCAATTGAACATCTATGGGATTTGCTTGAAAGGAAAATTCGCCAACACACAATAACAAGCAAAACTATGTTAAAAACTGTGCTTAAAGAAGAATGGAAAAAAATACCCCTGAAGACACGTCTAAATTAGTTAGTTCTATGCAAAAACGCCTGCGAGAAGTCTTAAAAAGGCGAGGATACCCTACGAGCTACTAAACTTTAAGGTATGATCATTTTTTTGTTCGATATTAACAACTGAACGCAGACTTTTTCTGTCTCTGTTTTAGGTGTTTGAGCAAAAAAGTTCCGTTAACTGGACGAGTGTTCATAGGAATTTAATGAAATTTGCGTAATACGTTGTCCTTGTTGTTGTTTCTAAATGGGCATAATTAA
Source organism: Pocota personata (assembly GCA_963082735.1). Classification (NCBI taxonomy): domain Eukaryota; kingdom Metazoa; phylum Arthropoda; class Insecta; order Diptera; family Syrphidae; genus Pocota; species Pocota personata. Next base: position 176,731,910 of record OY720429.1, on the reverse strand, counting down.
AATTCAAAAACATATATTTATCTCTTTGTTTTAATGCAACAAACAACTGGTTTAATAGGTGAACGCAGACTTTTTCTGCTAAGTGTATATCAAATAAATTTTTATCAAAATGAAAAAGACAGAGTTTTATATCAATTTCTCTGACAGATGTGTAGTCCAGAATCTTATGGACGGCAGTGTATATATTAGCTCCTATCTTGGAAACGGTTGTAGATAGGAGCATATTGTCTTCGTCAATTGTGGTAAGAAAAAAAACATATCGAAGATTTATGATGGATTAGTTTGGGACTGACTCACTGACTGACTTACTTCCCGTAAATATAGAACCTTGAAATTAGGTACAAGACAAGAATATTTATTGACAGAATATTTTATATATTACTTCATTTCATTAGCAGGGTTTAATTGGAATATAATAGATGAAATTAGTATATTGTGTGACCACCGCGGGCCTTGATAACGGCTAGAACTCTGCGAGGCATAGAAGTTATTAATTTTTGGCAGTATTATATTGTGATGTCATTTCCCCAAGTTTCCTGAATTGCTGTTTTAAATTCTTTTTTGTCCTTTGGATTCCTAGATGCCATTTTGGCCTTTAAAAGAGCCCAAATAGGATTTATGTCGGGGCTGTTGCCAGGCCCATCCAGTGTTTTTAACCCAATACTTGAGACAAGCTCTTTTACCTAGCAAACACAGGATTCCAAATTATGGCTTAAATCGTACCATTTTGTTTTTAAGATTCAAGAGACTTATAAAATAATACAACTTACTTTTTCCGCCCTATGACATGGAGCAGAGTCATCCTGAAAGATTGGGTCAATATTAACCAGAAACAGGGTTTCTATTGAAGGCACCAAATGGTGCCTTATGATCTCAATTTCATTTCATTTCATTTATTTCTTTAGCAGTATTTCGCTATTAATACTTCATCCTTACATAACTAACAATATTTTGCTTAAATCTAATTAAATTATTCTCTACTTTGAGTTCACTAGGTAGCTCATTAAACAGTTTAAATCCATTATAAACTAACATATTCTGAGCTGTTCGAGTTCTTAGAAGTGGAAGACTGAGCCTTGAGGAACGCCTAGCTTTACATTTATCATATTAGACACGTTTTCTCCAACTTTTGTCCTCTGTCTACGCGCTCGCAAATAAGACTCAAACCACATCAGCTCTTTGCCTTTTACTCCATATTTCTCCAGTTTTGCTAGCAGGATCCTTCTGTCGATTGTTTCGTAAGCCCTTCTAAGATCAATAAAGACAGCAACAATTAACCTTCTTTGATGCACATCAGTCTTCCAATCTGCAATAACTAAGTTTATTAGCGTCTCATAGCTGTGTTTTCCTCTGAAGCCCGATTGGCAGTCAGCAAAAAGATTGTTGTTGTCTTCCATATAGTTCCGCAGCTTATTTTCTACAGTTTTTTCCAATATCTTGGCCTCATTGGGAAGCATATTAACTGGTCTAAAATCCTCAGGTTTTGTGGAGTTTTTGACCTCTATCGGAAGTTCTACCGATTCCTTCCAGCAGTCTGGGAAAATGCCCTCATTCAGCGATTTATTTATGATTTTACACAACATTGTGCCAGTAGTGCCAAACGAGTCACTGATCATATTAATACTTAACAACTTTGTGTCTGTTTTATTTTTCATATTTCTTAAGATAGTTTTTAGTTCATTTATTTGTATACTGCCGAAACTAAGGGTACTGTTCACTTCTTCAATAATGCTCAAATATGGTACATCGGGGAATTCCCTATTTAACTTGTTTATACTTTCAACGAAAAACACATTGAATTGATTTGCCAATAGTTCACCATCTCTTACTAAGACATTATTAAAAACAACACCCTTTATTGTACTTTTTCTTTCCTTTAGAACGAGAAATTTTATCATTCTCCACATTGACTTCTGGTCACTCGCACCTTGAATTTTTCGAGAAAAATAGTTGCTTTTTGCCTTATCAATCGCGGATTTAAACGTGTTACGCACAGTTTTGTAATTGTTCCAGTCATTTACTGAGTTAGACCACACCGCTAAATTGTAACTAATTATTTTCTTCTCTCAGTTCACTACTATACCATTCATTTACGCCACCTTCAACAACATATTTAACACACTTCATGGAGTCAATTGCTTTTACCATATTCGAGGTGAAAAGATTTGCCATAGAACTGACATCAGTGCATTCATTATTTAAAGATCCAATATTACGATGTAGACTCTATTAACCATTTGTATAGTTATTTCAACACTTTCGTGATCACTTATCTTCAGCCTATTCACAACCTCCGCCCTTACTTTTTCACTGTTTGTCACTACGTAATCAATAAGAGTTCGCGTAGTTTCACCTGTGCTGTAATGAGTTATTTTCGTTGGTTCATCGATAATTTGTTTGCATACATTATCACTAATTATCTGCTCAATTCTGAACTTATATGTTTCATTCATCAACCAGTCTATATTAATGTCCCCCATAACGACCACGTCTTTTCCACTTAAGGATATATTTCCCAAGTAATCCTTGAATTGATCACAAAGACTTGCCATAGATGAGCTTGGTGATCTGTACAGACCAGCCATTGTTACACTTTGTGTGCAAATGCTTACTCTCACTACTAACCACCACCAATCAATATTTATCGATGTGTTCTCAATAACCTCCACTTGCCATGGGTCCTTAATGTAAAACACAATTCCCCCTGTATGGGTAGATAATGAGTCACACCTCACAGACGAGTAGTTAGCAATGTCGATTTCATTATCGCCAACTTTAGTGGTCAAATGGGTCTCTGTCACACACACAAAGTCATATTTTTCAGTCAGTATTATATTTTCCAGCTCATTTAAGTTATTGATTAATCCTTGTATATTCAAGGTCAGACACTTACAAGATTTTAGTTGCTAATAAGCAACCCTTTGCTTCTCTATAAGCAACTTTCTTTTAAACACCGGACAGTCAGAGCTTCTAGCGTCATGATCTACATTAATATCATTCAGCTTTATCTTCTCTTTAGCTCTAACACAACTTATACATCTTACAATTTCACTAACACAATCCTTTTCCTTATGCTCACCACCCCATTTTACACAAGCTTCCTTCCCCTTGCAGACTTTTGCTGTATGGTTAAATCCCCAGCACTTAAAACACCTCTTAACATTCAATTCTTCATACACATTGCATCTATCCCACCCGATGTTAACTCTCTTTGCATTCACTAATTTTTTAAAATCATCACTACCTACTTCAAGAATTGCATTATACGTTTTTTTATTTTTTGGAGAAAGATACACTTTAATGCATTTGATATCTTTCAAATCTAATTCACCATTTTGAACTTTAATAGCCGCAATGACATTATCTCCATCTAAGTTTTCACTTAATCCACACACTAGCACTTTTGGGTTTTTTAATTTTTGGACATGTATGTCATAGTTCTCGCTCAATGACTCCTTTATCGCTGTTTCCATTTTTTTTACAAGATTCCTCTTTACCACACTCAATTACTACAGCTCCATTCTGCCTATTCGACAAACCATTTACATTTATGGCCAGTGACGAGGGATTTATTTTCTTTTTCATCTCTTCTCTAGTTTTCTCACTCGCCTGGCTCGTCTTAGGTTTTACTATAACCTGGGGACCCTTTTTAATTTGCGACGCATATGATTCTTTCACTTTTTCTCTATCAATATTTACACTCCTTATTTCTTTCGTCAGCTCATTAACTGATTTAGAAATATCGCTGAAATCACTTAATTTCTTTAACTCGTTAGCACTTTTCACACACGCTTCTTGTACCGATTTCATTGACTTTAGTCTTTCCATGTACCTCGACTCTATCGCTTCTAGCAAGTCTTTTATTTCCGACTCATTCTTCTTTAGAGAACTCTCGAATTCCCTCTTATATTCTTTCAAATAGTTACTATTAATCTTTACAGCTTGCATATCTTTCAGCACAAGGTCAACGTTCTGTATATACAGAATACAGTCATCACATATATACTTCACCCACGGGTTTATATTTGAAATGCCACTAGTATAGCTATCTAGGCCACTGCACTTTACCCCTATATGGAAAATTTTTCCGCAAACACCTGCACATTTTATACCCGTTTCTCCACGAATGGAACTTCTACACTTATTGCATTCTTGCATTTTATTCGCAAATTCTCAGTAAGCATGAAAATCTGGAATAATTATTTTATTTTAACCAATTCACTGAAAAAATATGCGACTGCACTCCACGATGGTTACAACTCAAATGTAGCTGTCTCCATTCATTAAACCAGTGCAAAACACTAATTCCCCTTGACCAAAAAATGAAATGCAGCCCCATAGCTTAAAACTAACAGGAAATTTGTTTCTGGTTAAAACACACTCCTTGTTTCTCCGGTTATCCGTCGGATGTACAGATTACAGCCTTCCAATCATTTTCAGTCCAATTCTGATGAGCTCTGGCAAAGTTCAACCTTGAATTGTCATGTCATTATTAGAGCCAAAGATGGTTTTTTTTTCGTCTTCTGGCTAACAATCCAAACAAATTTAGTCTTCTGCTGACCGTTCTGTTACTAATTTTTTTAGATGTTTCTTCGAAAAACTCTAAATTTAAATTTTGCTGTCTTTTTCGATTACCACATGATATTCTGTTTAAAATTCGGTCCTCCTTGCAGGTTGTCTTCTTGTTTAGTTTACCGGTACGAATTTTGCGTTTTATGGTACCAAACACCTTAATTTTGTTTAACAATTTTATTATTGTCACGTGGCTGCATCCATTTTTTTTTACCAATAGCCCTTGCTGACACCTTCTTTATTTAAAAACTTTAGAACCGTTTTTAACTCAGTTGTAAGCTGTTTGTCCATTTTAAATACTCTGAAGTAGAAACGAAACTGAGCTTCAAATCATACAAGAGACAAACAAAATGTAAAAAAAAATAACAATATTTAACCGTTATACAATTTTCCATAGAAAAAAAATGCAAACGTACTCGTAGTTTGAGGACAAATCAGAGCTGCAACTTTAGTTTTTTGTGAAATAGTATGGTGGTAACTTTTATTTGTCGATTACGGTATAATAGAAGCTATAGAAACGTGTAGAGCACTCTAATCGATATAGAATCTTGGAAATTGGTACAGATATAAAATGGATCAAATTAGTTTTTAAATATATCCTAAAAATATGTGGGGGTGGGCCATATGGTAATCATTGCGGCATATAATTTTAAAGGCGTTGAGTAGTAGATTGCATAATCATTTAGCTTATTTAAGACGTCTTGTGAAATGTACATACGTACGAGTAAGACCTTTTGTAATGGAAACAGGTTTGTACTAGAAATTACTCTAGGTAAGACAGCAGGTTGTCTTACCTGGCGATTACCTATCAATAATCTGTCATTTTTCACTAAATATTTGCTTATTGATAATTAACCAAAAACATTGATGTAACCCAAAAATCCTGCAACCATTTAACCACGAAAATAAGTGAGACAAAAAGTGTGCCAAGCTCAAATTGTTTCCAATGCTTCTGCAAATAAAATTTGACACTTTATAAGCCTATTTATGTTCGTAAATAAAACTTTAATAACCGTTGTATTGTGTAGGCTAGACTAGGGGGTGTACAAATTCCCTTGTCTGTATGGATTTTTTTTAAAATACCCTTTTTTGTGTATAATGGTTAGACTAAATTAAGGTTACAATTTTTGTTTACCTTTTTTCCAATAAATTTTTGTAAAAATAGTTTATACATGCACATTTCTATTTGACCAAATATTTATTATTTTGCAGATATCGTGCATCTACTCATTACCGACCAGAACTTCAACCTACTGAACGTGCTCATAAACTAACAATTTTTTTACATCATGTTGCCAATTTAATCTATTCCGTTATTCAAGAACAATATGCAGATCCACGTATTCTTGCTTTCTGGATGGCTAATAGCTCAGAATTCCTTCATTTTCTGAAATCAGATCGGCATATAAGTGCATTCAGCGTCCAGGCACAAGAAATACTCGCTGAGGGTGTCCAGACTGCGTTCCGCAATTTAGTTAATTGCTTTCGACTAGAATTGTCACAAACACTTAACCAATTCTTGTCGGAAACAATTGATCATGATTCAGCCGCAGGATTAGTACTTACTGTCTTAGGGTCAGCAATGGCTCTTCTCCGAAGATGCCGAGTAAATGCAGCGCTTACGATTCAGTTGTTTTCTCAGTTGTTCCATTATATTAATGTGATATGCTTCAATACGGTATGATTGCAATAACTGAAGCAATCAAAACCTACATATATAAATTAATATGCGCTTTTATTTCGCAGATTGTGGCCAACTCTCATATGTGTACAGCTGAATGGGGAAAAGTTTTAACGGATCGTTTACAATTGTTAGAGTTATGGGCAGAAAGACAAGGACTCGAACTTGCGGCAGATTGCCATTTAGCCAAAATCAATCAGTGTGCGCAGTTCTTACAGGTGATAATGCATAACAATTTAAACTCTGAAAATGCTGAAAAAATAATAACACTTACATGTTTCATCAATTTTGCAGGCACCTAAAACCTCTGTAGAAGAAATTCAAAAACTAGCATGTTCTTGTTTCCGCTTAAACTCTCTTCAAATGTCTGCATTGTTGCAACAAGAAAAGATTCCTCGCACTCTAATTGATACCGTTATCAGAATGGCCGAATCGGTAGCTGATGAACTTACAAGAGCAGATGGTAGAGAAGTGCGATTAGAAGAATCTCCGGAATTACACTTGGCTCTACTATTACCTGATGATGGATTTAGTTGTGATGTAGTCCGAGGAATCCCATCAGGCTTAGTGGATTTCTTAAATCCATTACAGTCAGCAGGAATGTGCCGCCTGGCAGCACAACCAACGAGTATAGGACTTTGGACTGTTTATATGCATCAATTCAATGTAAATTGTCAATCTATTAGTCCTTATAAGTAGATAAGAAAGTGCCTATAAATTTTAACTTCCACAGGCGCGATCACCGAGTGCAATGTCTAACAAATTGCCACAGCCCGAAGTTCAAGTAATAAAACTGCACAAAAACTCGAATGGAATGGGATTGTCAATTGTAGCTGCAAAAGGCGCGGGACAAGAGCGCCTGGGTATTTATATTAAAAGTGTAGTCCCAGGAGGTGCAGCTGATGCAGATGGTCGATTACAAGCTGGCGATCAACTTTTACGTGTAGATGGACAAAGTTTGATTGGAATTACTCAGGAGAGGTACTTATACGCCATTTTAACATTTTTTATGGAATCCATTCTAAATCGTATTCTTTTAACAGAGCTGCAGATTATTTAGTTCGCACAGGTGTTGTAGTGACTCTAGAGGTAGCTAAGCAAGGAGCAATCTATCATGGTCTGGCGACTTTGCTTCAACAACCCAGTCCTGTCATCCAAAGAGGTAAAGGAGAAAAAATTCAGTATTTCAATTTATATAAGCGTAGTAGCTAGTATATCGCTAACTGCTTTCATAATATCCTACACATGCTGCTCTCATTAAAAGAATCGGAAGACCTATTTCCCGGTCGGTACTACAATTCCGTTTCAGAGGAAAGCCTAAATAAATATAGTTCTGAACCTCCAATTCGCCGGCTAAGTGCATCGTCGCTTCAAGAGGAGCTGTGTCAACAAGGATATCAATTGCATATCGATCCTCGATACAGAGATACGCGTCCGATAGCGAGAAGCTCATCAAGCTTATATTTGCCAGTAGAAAATAATAGTCCATTACGCAATCGTGAGCCCAATCCGTCGATATATATTGAAGAATACAATGATGACTCGAATGTGGAAAGTAGATCCAATGATTCGTTTCCGAATTTTTCGTATTCTGAAGCTCATCAACCATTGAATGAAGATGGAATTGCTTCAGTAGCTGACTCGGATGATATACCATTTATCGACGATGGTTCTCCCACAGAAGAATTTAAAAGTTATATACCTGAGAATGAAATATCTCGAATTGGAACTAGCACATTAGACAAAACATCAATATCAATCGGAGGGGGGGGTGGAATTATGACTTCTAGTCAACGTCGACCAACAACTGGTTATCGAAAGACTGTTAGTTTTGATCTAGTGACATCTAATGACACCAAGGAAAGGAATAGTGTATCCTTAGATCGTGAAAGCTCATCGTTTAAAACGAAATCACATACCTACGATGCGATTAGCAACTTTTGTAAGAATAGTTCATCTGTTGAGTCCATCGATAAACAGACTTTTGAAAACAGTTTGCTCAAAATTAATGAACCCCAGCAACAACCACAAACCCACCTAGAACAGCGAGATCCTGTTGTTGACCGAAAACCTAAACGAGAACTTAATACAGATCGTTCGACATCAGGAAATAGATTAAGCCGGTCAAACATCGCAAGAAGAGCATCTTCAGCGATATGCCCATCTACAGTTACTATTGAAGTTCCTTCAAATGCAATTAAATGTTCCTCTGGAGAAAACTATTTACCTAATCGTAGTCATAGTCACGCCAATATATTTTTGTCACCTAGCAAGAGACTGAATGATTTAGGCAACAACTGTTCGAGAAATTTCGGTGAGGGCAAGGTAAGAGAGATGGCCGATCTTTTCGAGCAAAGAAGAACCCGTGCACAGTCTGAGACCAAGTTTGAATTCACCCAAATTATGTCGCGATCGAACCCTGACGTCAGTCGCAAAATAGTTGATGATCAAAATAAGCTTACTGAAGTTGAACAAATTGAGATTCTCAAACAACTTAAAGAATGGAGTTTGTATGGTTCAAGCGGGAACGATTACACATTTGCCAAGTTAATAAAAAGTGACCAAGCATCGCTGTCTACTAAATCTTCTAACACTACTGAAATTATTCAAACTCTAGTGAATCCAACGTCAAAGTGTATAAGTGATCCCAATCTTAATATGGATAGTGATGATATTTCTGTTCGCAAAAATCAAAATAACCATAACGATTCTACATCATGTTCATCTCCTTGCTCCACACAGCAAAACAAGTCCCTTTATGATAGCTGTCCCGATTTTGAAAAACAATTGTTATCTCCAATACCATCTGAATATTGCAAAAGATTTGGCTCATCACAAACGGATTCTAAATCCCCATCCTTAAGACAAATCAAAAGGATAATTCAACAAACTAAAAAACAAGCAGTACCTAATAGACCAATGCAAGAGTTTTCGAGGATTTTCTCAAAGATTTCTTTAACATCCTCTTCCAAAAATCATGCAATAAAATCCACACCTATTCATCGTACTGCTATTTCGAAGTCAAGATACGGTAGCATTCTTACGTCGGAAATAGCAGATTCGGACGAAGCGGAGCCTAGATGACAGAGTACGCATTAAGAGCTCAGATATCATAATTATATACATTCACATATTTTCTGTTCTTTATACCAATCGGTTGCGATTCTTTTAAGTTCCTAGCTATGCAGTTTTCATGTATTTTGCATAAATTTAGTTTTTAATTATTGTTTTACATATTGTAATATAGTGGTACTTTTTAATTTTATGCCTAATTGTATAACAAACAGGTAGTAGAAGATTATCAGAAAGGGATATATCCAGAATGGGAGTTGAATCAAAGAACGTTGGACAATTGACTGCAAACTCTCATCTAGCAAACAGTAAATCAGTTCCAGCACTTCACCACTCTAGCAATAATGTGTTAAGTAAATATTTTAATTGTAAAATCAAAAATAGAAACTATCTTTTTCCTTCCTTATTGCAGATATAGCAAACTCTAAATCACGAAGCACACACAGTTTAGCAAACAACAACGAACAAGGGTTTTACCAGAATTTGAGTGTTTATCGAGCTCAAAATCAAAGCCAACCAATTTTTGGAGAAAGGTAATTATTATACAAGATGTTCTTTTGGGATTTGGTAGACCATTGAATTTCGAACAAAAAATGTGTCATGGGTCTGGTCCAACTTTGGTCATAGTTGTTTTTGTGTTTTTTTTTTTTTTGCCGTCTTATCTTGACTTCACGAAATCAGTATCAATGTCAACCATTTTCCTTTTAATCGTACACCAAAATATACAGTGTGCAAAATTCTAGAATATTTTTAAAACATGCTTTCTTTATACTTTCCCTATAAATTATAGATAAACACTATTTTTCTTTCGGAAAAAGTAATAGCTTCAACACTCTTCAGTTTTTGATATGCACGTATGTATGTATATGTATACATAATTAATAGTTAAAGTTTAATAATAAGCACATTTTAAGCAAAACTATATTTTTGAGTCCACCACTTTCAAATTTTTTTTTTTTTTTTTTTGCTCCTAAGCGCAAAATGTCAAAAGATACTATGGTGGTACTCGATTACCACTAAAAACACCTCCCTTATCAGGACCAATCTATGAAAAATCGACAAATGGTGTTTGAAATGAATTTTCTTTCTTTAATTAGTATTCACATGATGGGGGAAAGTTTGAGTTCTAAATGAAATTCCATAGCTTTTAGTTCATCATAGCTCATGCGGTCGGGTACTTCTCAATCTCCGGATGTTATTGCGTACATTTAAGACGGCTTCTATTTCGAGTTCATATGTGTTTGCGATGGGTGATTATGTAGTACAGCGTACTTTTCTCCGTTACGATTTCGATTTGTAGGTCACAGTGGAAATCGTTGTTTCGTATATTATACTATACCACGAAGGAATTAATTTGGAATGTCTGAATAATTTGAGTATTTGTTTTCTTTGTACAGCCCCATAATTGGATGCCATACGTCCAAACAGGCTTAATTATTTACTTATGTAACATAATTTTGTTCTAAGCCAACTCTGTATCTCGTCTCAGTAACCAGTACATTTTACTATATTGTAACATAATGTAGCATAATAACTACGCCCTCGAACAGGCAACAAATTCCGAAGTGTCTTTTCATTGCTTTCTTTTGAGGTTCGTGTCTGAAATTAGTCACCACAGCTCGGATAATATCGCGGATAAAAGAGAACAAGAGAGAATTATAACTGCACGAAATGATTGTCATCTTGGAATTATTATATCAGAATTTTTCTTGCTCCAGTGGTCGAAGAATTTGCTAGAAGTTTCTGGCTATCAGAAACTTCTGCTATATAAGGACAGATGGCGATCAAAAAAAAAGACACAGTTGGTTTAGAACCGTGGCGAAGAGATTGGAAAAGTGATAATGGGTGAAGTTGTAATTTGGTGATAAATTGAAAGTTGAGAGTGAACAAGAAAAAGTAATTAGTTTGGATTTGTGAATTAAGTAATTGAAAGGAGATAAAGTGATTTGAGAGGAAAGAGACCTTGTAAGAAAAGAATTTGCGAAGAATAGTATAGTGTGAACTTGAATTGTTCTATAGACTAGAAAATAAAGAAATAAATTTCACAGAATATCGTTTTATCTACTCGAGCCGTAGCTTGCATATTACATTGGTGTCAGAAGTGGGATAAAACTTATTCTGTGAATAACTATTTCCGTGGTGTGAAATTGCACAAGTAAAAAAAAAAAAAAAACGATTTCTGCGTTGAGTTAATTAGTTGCGCAAAATGGGTCGCAAGTTGGGAAAACTAACTATAACTCAACTAAAGGCAGAACTCAGTAAGCGGAACCTCGACACAACTGGGGGAAAAGATGCCCTACTGATTCGTTTGGAAGAAGCACTAACGCAGGAAGGTGAAAATCCGCATGACATAGAGTTTGACGTGGAAGAGGAACCAGCAAGTACAGTAGCCGACCCGGGTATAACAAGTCTGCTCCTGCAACTTAAGTTAGTCATGGACGAACAAAAGAAAGCAATAGAAGATCAAAGTCATAAGCTCGATGACCAAAAGAATTCTCTAGAACTTAAGCTGGATGAACAAAAGAAAGCGATGGACGAACAAAAGAAAGCAATGGGCGACCAAAGGAATTCTCTAGAACTTAAGCTGGACGAACAAAAGAAAGCAATGGACGAACAAAAGAATTCTCTAGATGCTCTGGAAAGTAAACTTGATGAGCAAAACAAGAACTTGGAATCCAAATTCGAAGTGATCGAAGAGAAAATCGAGAAGGTCGAGACGCAACTCGAAAAAGTCGAAATTAGATTCGATGAAAATTTTGAGAAACATGAAACTCAGTTCGGGAAGATAGAGACTCAGTTTGAAAAAGTGGATACGCAATTCGAGATAGTAGGAAAGCAAGTCGAAAATCTTGCTAAGGAGCTCAGCAACGTGAAGAGACAGAAAGCACGGGAATATTCCACTGACGGTCTGAGAAGAAAGGAGATGCAGCCTCCTATCTTCGATGGTCAAACATCATGGCCAATTTATAAAAGGCAATTCGAAGCGGCCGCAATGACCAATAGCTGGGACGATGAAGAGAAGTCCATTGCACTCACACTTGCACTGAGGGGTCCAGCTGCGGAGCTCTTGCAGACCATCCCGGAAGATAAACAGCAGAACTACGACTCTCTGGTTCAGGCTATCGAGATGCGGTTTGGGGATGAACACATGCAGCAGGTGTACAGGGTTCAGCTGCGTAGTCGAGTCCAGAAAAGGGGGGAAACGCTCCAACAGTTGCAAGCGGATATAGAGCGACTAGCCCATCTTTCATACCCTAAAGCCGGTGAGGAGCTTATCAACGAAATGGCGGTGGAAGCTTTTATTCAGGCCATAGAGGACAGACAACTGCAAATGGCTGTAAGGATGGCTGAAAAGCGAACACTCCCCGAGGCATTGGCATTCGCTTTGTCAATGAAGGCTGCGGACCAAGCATACCAGGGAATACACCGTGTCAAGGAAATGTCCGTCGTGGAATGCTCATGCCAGAGAACAGCCGTCAAAGCTCGCGGAAGTCAAATCCGTTGCTGGAATTGCAACCAAACCGGACACCTACAACGGCAGTGCAGAAGTGCACCTAGACGAGGAAATTGTCCACATTGCGGAAGTAGGAGAAGCAGAGAGGAAGCATCCTGTCGGTCAGACTTCCCAAAACCAGCAGTCGGGAGATGCGTAAGGACCAACTTCGCGGGGCAGAAGTTGGTTACTGGAATCGAGGCCCCCAGGACCACCATTCAAGTTTCGCAAACCAAACGGGGTAACAAGAGCCTGACAGTGGAGGCACTAATCAACGAGAAGAAGTGCGTAGCCACCATCGACACAGGTGCCACTGCCTCCATTGTAAGAAGAGATATCGTCAAAAGCTCCTGGCTGCACAACACCAACAGCTACTGCCTGAAGACTGCAACAGGGGAAATGGCGAAGGTATTTGGAGAAGTTCGTCTTACGATTACTCTGGCAGGACTGACGTTCTCCCATGCGTTTCTGGTGGCAGATATATGCGACGAGTGCATCATCGGAGTAGACTTCATGAAAGCAAATGAAGTAATCTTGGACATCGGGATGCAAGTACTGAGGTATCGAAATGTGGAGATTCCGATGGTGTACGGAAATGAGAATGCCGTAACTCTCAGGACAGTCATCAGCAAAGACGAAGTTTTGCCGCCGTCTTCAGAGACAATCATTTGGACAAAGCTGGAAGGTGATCTTGGGAGCCACCGATTCTACATAGTAGAACCAGACCCAGAGAAGAATTCTCAAGACTACATCGTGGGAAAGACGTTAGTCGAACCAAAGAACACCATGGTTCCAGTGAGGGTTTTGAACGCAAGACCACACACTGTAAAACTAAGGCGAGGGGATGTGACTGGAAAATGCACGCCGATTACCGCCGTCGCAACAATATCTGAACGTGATGCTCCAAAACCTCTCCCATCACCTTGGACAGCGGAAACGAGAGAGACGATTCTCCAGTCCAGTGAGCTGAATCAGGAGCAGCGAACTATGGCAGAGAATCTTATCAATGAGTACGCTGATGTATTTGCCTCACAGGACGGAGAATACGGCCGGACACACCTGGTACAACATCGGATAGACACTGGTGATACTAGACCAATTCATCAGCCTGCTAGGCGCCTTCCATTGGCAAAGCAGACAGAAGTTGCAGAGATGGTGTCGGCAATGGAGAAAGAAGGTCTGATTGAAAGTTCCAAAAGTCCGTGGGCATCACCGGTTGTACTGGTAAAGAAGAAAGATGGCAGCACGCGGTTCTGCGTGGACTATCGGCAGCTCAATTACGTCACCAAGAAAGACAGCTATCCTCTGCCACGGATTGACGACACGCTAGACACACTATCAGGAGCCCGATGGTTTTCCACTCTCGACTTGAAGAGTGGCTACTGGCAGGTACAGATCCATCCAGAAGACCGGGAGAAAACCGCCTTCACCACAGGAAATGGGCTATGGCAATTCACGGTAATGCCATTCGGGCTGTGCAATGCTCCGGCGACTTTCGAGCGATTGATGGAATGTGTCCTGCAAGGGTTAACATGGAAAACCTGTAGGGTATACTTGGATGATGTCATCGTCGTAGGAAAAACGTTTGCGCAACACCGAGACAATCTAAGGGATGTGTTTCAAAGGCTTCGAAGTGCCCACCTGAAGCTCAACCCCAAGAAGTGCGCCCTGTTTAGAGCGGAAGTCAAGTACCTGGGACACATAATTTCAGCGAAAGGAGTGAGAACCGATCCGGAGAAGGTCGAAGCGGTGAAAAACTGGCCAGTCCCCAAAGACAAACACCAACTAAGGAGCTTCCTGGGCCTAGCCACCTACTACAGACGGTTCGTGAAGGATTTTGCCGGGATCGCAAAGAACCTGCACTTAACGACGGCTATGCGATGCCCCGATACTGGCTTACCCCACTCCCGGGGAAACGTTCGTTGTGGATGCAGATGCTAGTAATGTCGGGGTAGGAGCCGTACTCTCCCAGGTGCATGACGGCCAAGAGAAGGTGGTTGCGTACTTCAGCAAGGTGCTCTCTAAGACAGAAAGGAACTACTGCGTGACAAGGCGGGAACTTCTAGCTTTGATCTTGGCTACGAAGCATTTTCACAAATACCTCTACGGGAGGAAGTTCGTTCTTCGCACAGACCATGCAGCCTTAAAATGGCTATTACAGTTCAAGAGTCCTGAGGGTCAGGTCGCAAGATGGATCGAAAGGCTGCAAATCTACGACTACGAAATACAGCATCGTAAAGGAAAACTCCACTCTAATGCGGATGCACTGTCCCGGAGACCATGCAGAACGGATTGTAAACATTGTGCGCGTCAGGAAGAACGGGAGCTGGTTTCCATCCAAAGAATGAGAGCCGAACCTATCGTCGGCTGGAGCGTAGATGAGATCCGGAACGCTCAGAAGGAAGACCCGGATATCGAGCCGATTCTGGCCTGGAAGGAGAACATGGAGAAACCGGATCATCAGGACATCTCTCACAGAAGCCCGACCTTAAAGGCATATTTTGCGCAGTGGGACTCCCTCCATGTCCAAGAAGGTGTTCTGAGAAGAAAATGGGAATCCTCCGACGGAAAGTCGTTTGTAATGCAGCTTGTCGTACCACGGACGAGGGTCAAGGAGGTGTTACAGGAAATGCATGGCGGGGCGACCGGAGGCCACTTGGGAGTGAATAAGACGTTAGAAAAGGTACGAGAACGTTTTTATTGGTTAAAAGCGAAGGAAGATATCGAAGACTGGTGCAGAAAATGCGACGTGTGTGCAGCTAGCAAGGGTCCGAGAATCAAAACTCGAGGTAAGATGCACCAATACAACGTGGGAGCACCTTTCGAACGAATCGCCATTGACATCGCAGGGCCCTTTCCGGAAACCGACAATGGTAATCGGTATATACTCGTAGTGATGGACTACTTCAGTAAGTGGCCGGAAGCGTTTCCGATCCCTAACCAGGAAGCCAGAACCGTGGCGGAGCAGATCGTCTACAATTGGGTTAGCAGATTCGGTGTGCCCTTGGAATTGCATTCTGACCAAGGGCGGAACTTCGAGTCAAGAATCTTCCAAGAGATGTGTCAACTACTCGGAATCAAAAAGACAAGGACAACCCCGCTTCATCCACAGTCGGACGGTATGGTGGAGCGTTTCAATAGGACTTTGGACGAACATCTCTCGAAGGTCGTAGGTGACTACCAACGGGATTGGGACCGGCAGATTCCCTTGTTTTTGATGGCCTATAGAAGTGCCGTGCATAGCACTACTCGACATACGCCGTTCGAAATCTTATTTGGTGGAATAGCTCGTTTACCCAGTGAGGTGAAATTTGGATCTCCTACCAATGAGCCCAGAAATGAAGAAGAGTACGTGGCGGACCTTAGGGAAAGGCTTAGGGACATACACCAAAGGACCAGAAGCCAGATTAAGATGACGAGCGACCGCATGAAGACCAGGTATGATGCCAAGGCAACAACGTCAGGATTCCAGGAAGGAGATCTAGTGTGGCTGTATAATCCCCATCGCCAAAAGGGGAAATCACCTAAGTTGCAGCAGAACTGGGAGGGTCCCTACAGAATAATAGCCCGCATCAACGATGTTGTCTACCGCATCCAGCGAGGACCAAGGGCCAAAATGAAAGTGGTTCATGTGGACCGACTGAGTCGATACAATGGCCGAAGTGAGGACACACTTGTTCGGGACGAACAAGTCTAAGAGGAGGGCAGTGTAACATAATGTAGCATAATAACTACGCCCTCGAACAGGCAACAAATTCCGAAGTGTCTTTTCATTGCTTTCTTTTGAGGTTCGTGTCTGAAATTAGTCACCACAGCTCGGATAATATCGCGGATAAAAGAGAACAAGAGAGAATTATAACTGCACGAAATGATTGTCATCTTGGAATTATTATATCAGAATTTTTCTTGCTCCAGTGGTCGAAGAATTTGCTAGAAGTTTCTGGCTATCAGAAACTTCTGCTATATAAGGACAGATGGCGATCAAAAAAAAAGACACAGTTGGTTTAGAACCGTGGCGAAGAGATTGGAAAAGTGATAATGGGTGAAGTTGTAATTTGGTGATAAATTGAAAGTTGAGAGTGAACAAGAAAAAGTAATTAGTTTGGATTTGTGAATTAAGTAATTGAAAGGAGATAAAGTGATTTGAGAGGAAAGAGACCTTGTAAGAAAAGAATTTGCGAAGAATAGTATAGTGTGAACTTGAATTGTTCTATAGACTAGAAAATAAAGAAATAAATTTCACAGAATATCGTTTTATCTACTCGAGCCGTAGCCTGCATATTACAATATCTTATGCTTATCTCTTCTCTTTTTTAATGTCTTTTTTCCGCTTCAAAGTCATTTTAAGGTGTCATATGCTAATACAGATATTAGCATATGGCACAACTTAGTTGTTGAGAAGAAGATTATTTATCTTTCTTTATTGGTGAAGTTTATATGAGTTAAATTTTGCCTCGTGGAATTTGATACCGTCATTATTGCGTCCAATTTCTTACTCTATTGACTGCTTTTTGTAGAGTCTTTGTACCCTTCACGACGCATTTGTGTGATACTAAGATTGAAGTTTCATCTGCACTGTGACACTTCCGATGAAGTGAATCTCATTTACATTGTTGCCGGCATGTGAATGGTTCACTTCAGCGGATTTAACTATGAACCTCCGATGGCTTTTATGATAGAGCTGAATGGGTATGTATATTTTCACAGACAGTTGAAATTTTACACAATCCTACAATAGACCACATAGATCTTTTTTGCTAACTTGGATACATACATATGTATATATACATATAAACAATTTAGTTCGATTACAGAGGGTTTAGTTATATACAATGAACGTATAAATGATTAGATATACAGGAATTGATGATGAAATATCAACTTTATCAATTTTCCTACACATTGTTTTCAGTTTCACTCTTTTTCGCTAAATTCAACTTGTGGAATTAGGCGACTTTTAGTATACTTAACTAAGTCCATTTGCACATTCGTCAAAAATGCATGGGTTATAAGGTGTTCGGCTGAGATAACGGCGCTTACGATGACATAATATCAAAACATACATAAGACTCTTTAAAAACCGGTTGGTCCACGCCCATCTACCCACATGCCTCCTTTTACAGCTAAACGCAAAACAACCCTCACGGCATTGGTTTATTTTATTTATCTCACAATCCGGTAATCAGACGGTAGGACAGCCTAAAACGAAAGAATTCATCACCATTTTACAATATGGGTCAATCGTTAAATCCTAATTGTTGGAGAGGGAAAGATAGGCGTTGTAACACCTCTGATGGGGCACCCGACAATTACTATGATTTAAAACATGTAAACAAAAACACAGATTTGTATTACACATTTTATTTTTTCTTCTACAGGCCGCAAATAGATTCATCAAATTCGGCCGTAAATACGTACAGCGGAAATTTGCCGAACTCTATTCAGCAGCAAAGTTCATCGAACCCCATCAGCGGGATACTACATCCAAAAAATGTCGCACCACCAACTTCGATTAACCAAAACAATATTTTAAACCGTCCAGCATCTGCCTATTACCAGAGTAACGTAAATGCAAATTACGCAACAAACACAAGCAATACTACGATGCCTTTATCCAATCCAATGTTGCCATTTAATGATAATCACGGAATAAGTGCCAGTAACACTAATATAAACTCCAACGGAAACATATCATCATCATCGAATGCGCAACTGCAGCATATGCAGCCGCAATCCTCTCTTACGATGGGTAATCGTTCTAAAAGCACTCACAATTTTAACAGAGAAGGCCAATGCCAAACTAGTTTGCGCATGAATCAAATATTTGCACCTTCAATGCCAAACATAGCTGCTGCTCACACAACATCTGCATCACCAAATCTTTATAACGGTGGTATGTCCTCCAGTCAAAGCATGCAAAATGTAACCATGATAACGCATCCAGTGAATCCTGGAGAAACCCAACAGCAGCATGGTTTTATAAATGGCACTCACAATCACAATCAACAGTATATCACGAAAAACTCCGCATCGAATCATATGATTGGTGGACGTACTCAACCCATTATTGGGGATATGCCAATGAGAAGAAATCATCGAATAGATATGATGCAAGACAATTCCCATCAGATAAATCAAATGATGCTACCATCAAATAATCAACAACAAGATCAGCATCATCCTAATGCAGCTGCATTACCACCAAAACCGCAGGGAATGATTCATAATTCAAGTGCTCTGCCGGGGACATCCCCTAAACACCAACTTCCCCCAAATGTCCCTAAATCTCAATCGAGTCGACCGCCACAAAATTACCAGCAGCAACAAAATGCAGAGGAAACACCACCGCTCCCGCCCACAACGACTCATCCTCTGTTTAAGGCCACAGCTCAAACCTCACAAGGAATGAATTATGTTGCAAGTACTGTGGATCCCCCAAAAGGAGGTTACTATCCCGTTAATGCATCAACAGCGCATCAGACCAATTTTATGGGTACCAACCCATGGGAACGCGAAGAAAGGGAAAAAGAGCATGAAATGCGTCGCGAACACATAAGGCATTGGAGAGATCAACAAATTGCTGAGCTGTCTAATTTAACACAGCGTTCCCCCCAACAGGATGAACAGTTAAAAACGCTAGTTTTGGAGAGAGATTTTGAAAGACGGGCCCTAGAAGTTGAAGAGCAAGAAGATGAAAGCGAACGCTCTTTCGAAAAAGAAAACTATCAAGAAGTTGCCCGACTCACTAACCAACCAAGTACAATACAGACGCCGGTAACGAATTTCCGTCAGACAGATATTAGAATTGAACAAGAAGAAAGCGTCGAACCGTCAACAAATACAGCCCCAATGTCCGATTCCCAAGCACTCTATGTGCAGAACTATCAAATTCAGCAGAGTCAGGCCCCCATGACAGTTCAACCAAAAGGCATACTGAAAAACAATCGTTATGACAGCTCTTCTTCTTCAATAACACCATCTTCACCCTCCAAGTCACACAAATCTGCAAGTTTCGCTGACGAAAGGCACTTGCAAACAGAACATACCATATCTAACTTAGCTAAAGATGTCTCGCATATGAATATGAATTTCGAAATGAATACCAATAGTATGGAACGCGAATCGTCTACAGAACATCCTTCACAATTGTCAAATAACTCAATAAATAGTGCAGCGGTCCCACCACCTCCTCCACCAGAACGAAATAGTTCATACATCATCATGTCACAACAGCAACAGAAAATCCGTAATTCTACAACTAATCTTTTGAAAACGACTGTCCCCCCTTCACTCGAAATGCATAATCAGAACAACATGTCGATATACTCCAATGGTGGCAGCAATAGTAAAAAAACTAGTTTTGCAATGACAAGTACTAATAATAACAATCTGCCTTTGAAAAACATACAAACACAGAGTATCAATGAAATGCATTCACCGATCAGTTCTTCCACTGGTGTAACTGTTCCGAGTAATCTTCTAATGCTTGGGCGTGATAATAAACGTGTCTCATTTCATGATGAGGAAAATAACTATGTTCCGTCCCAAATGGCAACCCATACAAACGAGCAGAGTTATACCAACGAGCAATCGGAACTGCATACGATCAATGAAAATCCACACGTAAGTTAAAGTAGAGTAAATAAATGATTAATAATACATACTAAAATAATAAAAATTTGATCCTCAGGATTTTAGTTCAGAGTCTACAGAGATGTTGCAAACACCAACGACGCCCGATGCTGATATGTGGAATTCAACAGTGCAATCGACACCTGGAGTTATTGGCGCACAAGAAGTCTACAGGTAGGAGAATAATGCAAATAAAATGTGACCTGTTTTTTTATGTTAAATCTTTCAAATTAAATGAATTACCCTACTTGCTTTCATGTTCTGTCATCTGTCGTAGAGAATAGGGCCTCACTGTTTTAATTTGTATTTAAAGAATTTGAATGGAAAATGATTTGCTTTTTAACAACTCAGTATAATGTCTGAATCTTTACCACAAGTCAATTAGTTGCTTCAGGTAACTTTTCGATTTCTCAATTTAAAATTCTTTATTTCATTTGTCTACTTCTCCCGATTTTTTTTTTTTTTTTGTTTTCTCGATTAGACATCTGTCATCTTTTGATAAAGTTGCGCCAAAGCTGTCATCTTTTATCGGCGAAATCACTGCGTAGGTGCCAATAAAATTATGTACATATGTATATATGTTGACAGTAACTGCCGACACACTATTCACATCATAAATATTTTTTCTAAGCTGAGGTATAAGCCTCCCAACACTTGTTACATAGAAGAAAACAAAAAGTGTTACGAGAATCGAACTTAGCTCTTACCATTTCTTTCTTTTTTTATTTAAAGAATTAAATATTTTCGCTTTAAGAACCCATATGGGCCCTGGCCTAGCTTCTCGAATCTATTCGGATTGTACGACACGCGAATAGTAGGGACCTATAATTTTATGCCGTTTCCAGAAAAAAATGTTCTTGGATTTGAACTTTGAGTCCCCCGCTCAGTGATCGCGCAATTAATCACTGAGCCATGCCATCTGCTTTTCAGTAGTATCATTATAATTAGAATATAATAGAAAAAAAAACTTACTTATAGCAGCTTCCCAACCACACGTTCATCTGAAGTGTCCAAGTTAATGGTTGTATCTTAACCTCAATTTCGTTGTCAATATCACAAAGTAACGTTTTACCCATTTTACAGGACAGCGTTTTAAATTTTCATAGACTTTGAGCGTTGAAAAAAAAAATGTAACAAAACATTGGTTTTTTAATTATACAAATGTATTTACTTTTTAACAGTATGAAATTGTGTGCACAATTTCTATTAGAACTTCACTCATTTAGGGCTTAATTGAGATACTCCCCCTTCCTGAAACTGAAAACTTTGTTTGAATGGGTTAATGAGCTACGTAATCAGTAAAATAAAGTGGTAGACAAGGACTCACTCCCTTGTCACCCGGTGAGATACCATCACATTTTGCTATAGGCTCGACGAAGTAGTAATGATTACATTTCGGAAACAACCTAACGAATATGAAGCTGCTACAACAACAACAATCATTGCATTCATCAACATAGATTATACAGAGTAGTTGCTCTTAATATCCCCAAAGCTTTTAACAGAGTGTGGCATAGTGCACTATAGATTGTACTATAAGTGGTTGGTTCTACCCCATTCTATACCATACTGGTGAAGTTCAGTAGCCCGTATTCTCACTTCGAAAATTTTCTCACAAAAATCGTCGTAATAAACGAGAATGTCACAGTTTTAATACTGGAGAAAAAGAATGATTATGTTCAAGTTTCACCATGCGGTGGGACACTTAAATGTTTCCTTCGACGTTGGTTCAAAATAATTCCTTAATTTAATTCGTATGACATTAGAGAGAGCCATGTGTATATGATTTTGAGATCACAAGCAGGGACTAAGATGTCATTTGGATTAGAGTTGAGAGTCTTTGTCATTAAACCACGTATTTCGTGACCCTCGTATTTAATTGTAGACTTGTGACTCACCTAACAGATTCTTAATTCCACATGTACCCAGTCGATTTATATTGTGAAATTTACAGTTTGTCAATTGGAATTGAAACAGTTTGTTATGGACTTATGACCGTGCACCATTTACCCCAAGCCTGCATGGACACACAACCGTTTGGCGGTGCAAAGGTAGTGCTCGCGTATTTTGATGCTTTTTGAAGCGGTACCGTGATGTGGTTTGATTGGAATCAAACTAAGAGAAGAGTAATAAAATATGGAAATATGGGAAAGTGAGAAAACCACCACCGATTCGGTTTGAGAAGGCATTTAATTTCACAACCACGCATAAAATATTGCGCAATTATTAGTTATAATTTATTTAAACAGACAGTTTTTTTTTTATTAATTCCAGGGGATTGTGAAAGCACAATAATTGTTCTCACTTCTAGTTACAGAGTGAGAAAAACATTTTCACTTTCATTCAAAATGAAAACGGAAATATTTCCCACTTTGAGTTACAAATTCGAGCTGGAGAGCTCGGACCACCCTCCGATTCTCTTTCCCTGATATTTATCAACTACTTTCTTCCTCTTATGCACAATCCATTCCTTTGTGAATGACTGCATGATCATTTCTGCCTAGCTGTTTATTCTCTCACGCCTTACTCAAGAAACACTGAACAGTGGTGCAATTGCGGTAATATAGTGAGTCACTAGCAATTACATCACTCACCATTCATATTCACTCATTAACTCATGAAATAGTGATTGCGAAAATGTTTTGTTTACAGCTTCCTAGTGTCTTCCACGTTCGATTATCCTGACCTTCTGATTGCTCGAACGTCTGACAAACATCCAAAAGTAAAACTACACAAATATGAAAACGACAATAGAAATTTAACATGCACAGTTCGAGTGATTACGAGAAGCTACATCAGACCGTGTATGGACTGTTAGCGCCAAAATATTTATATTTATTGATTTAAAAAAAGAGAAATCAGAAATCGGAAAATCCTTTTTGATTTAGTGGTTGGATAAACTTATATTTTATTCTTTTCTCTTTTATGCTCACTGGGGTTTGAAGGTGCATCGTTCGGGTTACTAGCAAACACAATACCCACTACGCCGTGGCCACCCTTACATAAGTCAATTGTCGCATACTATTCCCATGTCGGTCGCACGCTTGTTTCGGATATCCAGGAGAAAACTTCTAAAGCCCCGCCTGATGGCCAAGTGGTGAATTTGGATAGATATCCTGCCTATCGGTGGAGACCTAACTAATCACGTGGCAAGTCTTGTGCTCAAACAGCACTCCGCCAAAGACAAAGCAATTGACATTACAGGATTCAAGAAACCGCTCGTGATTTCCCATGACATACTTGACATTTGAATTACTAAATTACCTTTTATATGATTGTATGCCACCGCTACCGCATGGGTTAGCGTTCCGCTATATGTGTGTATTTTAACTTTGATACCTTTTACTCCATTTGGTTCTATACGAATATTCAAAACAACATATAATAACTTAAAAATTTGTTCGGTAAACAAATATCTTATCCTATAATTACAGAGACCCCCGTCAACGTCGACTGGCAGAACAGCAGCAAAAACAACAACAACGGACAAGTGAAGCTGTTCCTGAGAAGTTGTCATTTAAAGAAAAAATGAAAATGTTTGCCCTTGAATCTGGTGAGGACCAAACACCTAAGGATAAATTGAAAATATCTCGAGCTCAAAGGGATATTGATGCTGTACATTAACATGAAATTGCTCTCCAGTAGATTGTTAATAAAGTATTACTTTGTAGTTATTTGTCACATTTTCTATCAAAACACACACATTTTAAAAACTGCAATGCGAAAAGCTCTCAGAAACCAATTAAATGGGTTTGATATGAGACAATTATTTTTAAAATTAATTTTTCAAATAATATATGCAGATATACATATAAAAAATCATATATATCGAGTAGTTAATTATATACTTACATAATATTAAACTGTTTATAAGTCTTTTAGGATAAGGGGCTAACACATGTGCAAATCTTTGTACATGTATAAATAAAAAAAATAGTGATTAATGAATAAAATATAATAATCAAATTTCTATCCAAGGCTTTAAAATTCACGTAAAGAAAAATAATCAAGAAAGGACACAAACAAAATTATGTCGTGCATTCCATTTTTTTTTTTACATATATTTAGATCTTCAAATTATACAAAATTATTATTAGCAGTAAATAAAAGAAGATAATGAAAAGTGAAGTCCGGAGAAGGAGTCTTAAGAGAGAATCTTATGAATGAACCAATTTTTATCAATTACATAAATTAATATATGTATATATTTACCATTGCATTTTTTTTTAAGAGATTAAAAATTCAATGAAATTACTGATCAAAATCTTAATTACTCAGAACCACATACAACTAATATATCATAAAATTTATGTTTACTAAACGTTGATATGGTTTTAAAAAAAAATCAAGAAATACAAAAGGATCAAAATACGAATGGACCAAACAATTTTGAGGAATTTACTTACCTATTAAAGAGATCAATTATTATGAATATCGTTGAATAAATATAATTGTAATATTTTTTATTAAGAAATATAAAAAAACGAATTCAGTTTAATTATTATTAAAGCCTTCAGTGATTAGCATAAAAGCAAGATTTATAAATATATATACATATAAACTGTTAAGTACCAGTGCAGTGTTAAATAAAAAAAAAAAGTTTAAATAAAATATTTATTGTATAGAAATATTTTTCAAAAAATATTTAGCCATGGAATTAACGAGGTTAGAAGCCTCTGCATAATACGTAAGTATTTCTTTAACCCTAAAATGCTAATCTTGTTAAAACTTGCACTAATACCCACCTTCGTAAATTTTACGATTTTTATTTAAGAAAATAGAATTTAAAGATGTGGGCAATTTATTATCATGTTTTATTAGTTTTTAAAATGTACTTCATTCATAAAAAAAGATCTAATGTTATAAATACAACTATTAATATTTAGTGAATATCTCTCGCATTTTTCAATAATTGTACACTACGAGGAATACCATTTATTTAATTTTTTGCTATTGTGACCAATTCGGGGTCATTTTTCCAGTCATCCACGTTGATGTTATTAACTAAAATTTCGTCCAGGATGACTTCGTTTGGAAATAGTCCAAATATTGGTCCTGAGAAATTCAGTAAATTTTTTACCATATAGCAGGAGAGGTTATCATGCACCAAGACTCGTGGTTGGTACCATCTGTGTTTGCGGATTAAACGATTAAATACTGATTCGCATTCAGTATCCCATTAACTACGGGAAGCGGAAAAAGTGTTATTTTATTGTTGTTTTACTTGCTGTTGATCAAAACAAGACTTTAGACTCCTTTAGGTCTACAGCCAGTGCTAGATATTGATAGTATTAATGTCACAGTCTCGTCGCTCAATGCAACTTTTCAACAAATGGTGAAAAAGAAAGTTAAAGAAGACGCGTGTTAAAAAATTTAATTTTAAAAGAGGACTATTGGTTGAGTGTAATTGTAGAAACTATTGCGCATGTGTGTATTGACATCCTTCCAAATACGTACAAATTGTTTCTTTGGTCACAGCACTGATGTCCTTTACTTTTCCCAGATTAAAAATTACTAATATCACAAAGAAAGCACACTTTCCAGAGTCAAAAACGAGAATGACATTTTCAGGTAAGATTCTGCATCTTGTAGAAACAAAATCAAGGCAACTAGGAGATCATACTTATTTTGCAGGGCTATAAGAACTCGATTTTTATACCTACCCGAAAAAGGGCAGCTCTTAGTTAATCAGAAAAGGCGTGTTTCAAAGAAAAATTGTGTTGTTATTGCACACATACTTTGTTATCCCTATCACTAGTACCAGTCCTAACAAATCCACACAAATTATGTAAGTTACCAAATAGAATTGAAAATAGTAGGTCTGTTCCTGTACTTGACAATAAATTTCCTTTATCTGAAAAATTCAGTCCAACAAATTTCCTTGTACAAATTTATGAGCGCTATCAAACAACGCATTTGTAAATTCCAAATTTTTTATTAGGTATTTTTTTTTTTTTTTTGTGATTGAATCAAGTTGAATAATAACTGGATAAGAAAATAAATCGAAAAAAAACACAAGTGGGCGTAAAATGCCAGAGCAGGGTTGTCGAAATGAGTTCCAAGGGAGTATTCGTACTCCCCTTTCCTTTTTGTCACTCCCGTACTCCCCTCGTCAATTTTGTACTCTCTTACATGATATTCCAACACTTTCCGTAAATTTACATAAATAAAATCTGTAGAGAAATAATTGCACCCTAGTTGTCAAGTCACGGATCCACTCCAAACACAATAAAACTGCAAACGTCATTGTGAAATTGCACAAAAGCGAGAACGTGAGACGCATTCTAAAATCTTCGTCCAAACTACGCGGCACTGGTATTTCACTGCATCAAGGGTAAGAATGTGGCGTTTAATTAAGTTGAAGACGGAGATCACCAAGAAGAATACCTATACAAACATAAATACCGAAATTCTTGGGCAAACTCTTCTAATTAGTGAAAACAAATTTTATTATGACTCCAATAAGAATGGCGATACGAATAACTTCAACGTTTTAATAGGCAAACCTCAAATACCTAGTCATGTCATAAATACTGGTACACGTTTAAACGCCCTCACTAGTATTGAACACATCCATTCTATATTGACAGGTATTTATTGATTGACATTTACACTAAGTTAACGCGCAAAAAGATTTACACAAAAGTCGTTTGTAAATATAGAGTGGGGCGATATTGAATCTTGTCACGAAAAATGAATCTATCTATCAAAGAAAATTTGGGACTCGACGCATATGCAAGACACAGTGGTCGAAATCTCGTCTTTTCTTATTCTCGTCGTCGTCGTTTTCGCTAAAGTTAAAGATCGTCGTCGCTCAGTTTCGTCCACAAGAACGAAAATCAACGTAAATCTTCCTACGATTCAAGTAGAGGTTGATAGTTGACGGTCTGTAAAAGGCTACGACCGTACATTTTGGCCCAATTAAAGCAAAGACGGAAAGATAATTCGAAAGCTCTACGCTATCGGTACCCGCAAAATGTCACAGAAAAATTGTTTGCTATTGAGAAATCGTTCAATTGGCAAAATGACAAGAGTCTATGTCCGGTCATCCAAAGAAGCATCAGAGCTAATTCCGCGAGTCGAACGCGCCAGCTCATAAGGCAAAAACAACACAATGCCGGCAGTCCAGACCTCAATCCTCAATCAATACGCTATCGAGTGATCGAGTAACTCCATTGGGATGATCACATAAGAATGGTCACGTATCGAGTGCACTTTGAAGATTGTACTAGTTCAATTCTACTACATTGGATTGAGATGGCTGACAAATATCAAAACTATTTATTTTTGTGTGAGGAAAAGTTTTGTATTTATCGTCTTCAATTAAAAATTTAATATTTACTTTATTTTTCATCTTCTGATTCAGAGGATGATCGCTATGAGTGTATTGCACGAGGACGTTTAAGAGATTACGTACACAAAACTATAATTTTCTGAAAATATCTTTCACAACATACACTTTTGATTGTAGTTCTATCAAAACAATCAGGGCAAATAAAAGTGCATTTTTATTTATAATGGAGAAGATAAATTTTACAGGATGCACCTAAACCGCTGTCCCACCTCATAATATTTACCAAAATCTCCTTTTGCAGAGGGTTAATTTTATTTAGACTCAAAGTGAAATAAATTTCAAACAATAAATTTAACCAAACACAAAAATAACAATAAACAAAGATATTCTCACACATTTTCTCCCAAATGCACCTCAGCTCGTCAGCATAAACCATATCGAACAAATAAATACACGATTACTGATGAGAGAATGCCAAATTTCAAATCAACATTTATCAGTCACGTGTTGCTCGATAACTGATGCGGTAATTCGACCCCTGAGTCCTTGAAGGGTGCCCTTATCTGTGCAGTATCCAATTTTCCAATGGACGAGGTGCGTGATGGGATCGATGAGTGGCCAGAGCGACTCAAGGCCTGCATGAATGCAAATAGCGGCCATTTCGAATAAATTGTTTAAATATTTTTTCTTTAATGGACACAGTTTACGGATAAAAAGATACAACTTTAAAATTGAAGGTTTTATTTATTTGGAGTTGTCCCTTTGTCTTCTAGGGTGCAGTATACAAGGTGATAAGTCAGTGTCCCTTGTGCTTTAGCTAAAGTAACAAACGATAGATGGAGTTTACAAAATGAATACGTCCAATAGATAGCATTTATAAAACGTTTACAACTCGGCAAACCTGACCGCGAAAAAAAATAACAAAATTTATATCCTAACATTATCTTAAAAGTCTACTAAAGCGAAAAATACTAGTATGTAAGTTTACACTTGCATCTAAATCATGAGTGTCCCTCCAACTCTCAATATCTACAGCCTTATTATTAACTTCAACAACACCGTCATATGGTAGCTGAGTCAACTGGCAATTTTCGATATCCCGTAATACATATTTATCATTTTCTAGAACTTTGTAGACAATGTATGGTTCGCGGTATTTTAGGAAAAACTTATTTGTCCTCACCATAGTATCGACATTCAGTATAACAACAAAGCCACAAACCTGATAATGTTAAATGTGATCTATCAATTCTACTGACACAGATCACGAAGTTTCTGAAGTCAATTTATCTGGTAAATGTTCCGTAATTTCGTCTACTAATTCTCCTCGTTGCTCGGCACCAAACAATAACATAATGGGAGAATTCTTCATAGTATTATCTATCCATCACAATTCGTCTCTGTCGGCTGTAATACTGAAAGTAAATGTTGCGTAATTTCGTCTACTAATTCTCCTCGTTGCTCGGCACCAAACAATAACATAATGGGAGAATTCTTCATAGTATTATCTATCCATCACAATTCGTCTCTGTCGGCTGTAATACTGAAAGTATTTTCCTAGTGCACCTATTACTTCGGTCTTACTTGTTTCGTATGATGTAATTTGACAAATTTCGTGAAAGCTTCTATCACATTCCAAAGGGTTTTCTTCTTTTTTCTCACAATGGTCCACATAGACCACTATGTCGAAAGATACTGGTTTTTTGAGTATGTTAAACAGATTTCTTTCACTAGAATGATTCGGAGCAGCATACATAATACAATTAAGGCGATTTTGGATACATTTTTAAATTTGTTGACGCATACCCGGAAACTAGTAATAAGCAATAACTTTCTCCTAACATTTATCGACCGCTTGATGCTCAAACTTTTTGTGGATAAACCGCATGACATTGCCCTCAATTTCATTTGGAACATATACCATTTTCCGACCATCCTTGTTTTACTTTAAATACAACTTCATCATTCAACTCAAAGTCTTCAACCTCCTCAATTTTCATACGATCACGCACTCTTTATTACTTCATCCCTTCCTTGGGCAACTTGAATTTGGAAAGCAACGTCATCTCGTCCCAAATCCAAGCAATCTGGCATCTGTTTAGGGCATCTACGTGTCTTACGATTCAGCATCGTGTATCACTCGATGCTGAATCTTATATTTGTAGTTTTCAAACTCTAAGGGTCATTTCATTTCTAATGCATTTTTATTACTTTTCAATTCATTATTACTTAATTCCTAGACACGAAATGCTTAAAATTAGCTTAACTAACTTATTTATTTCTATTCTAACTTACTGACGCCCTATGTGGGCGCTCTAAGCTAAACCTAATACTTAAACTATGTCTTTTGACGTAACCTAACTTAAATTCTTTATTTATTTCATTTAACTATATATTTTGAGGAAAAATATTTTTTTCAAAAAGAAGAAACAGTATAATCTTTTTTTTGTAGGTACATATCATCATCATCATACATATACTATATATATAAAACTAAGTGGCAAAATGCGTATGTATCCCTCTACCGCCCGTAATTTTCAACCAATTTAGTTGATTTTTTTTAAATGTAGATAATTACGGTACAAAGGTGATAGACAAAAAAAAATATTACAAAAACATTCAAAAACATTGAAAAAAAACTTAGACATTTTTGTGTGCGATACTGCTTTCGTACATACAGCTGAGTACAACAATAAAATGTTTTTTTTAATGCCTGGCGAAGCGGGCGGGGTTTAAGCATGTATAAAACTTAAAAAAACTAAAAGGTTAGACGCGCCTTAAAACCGAATTGGGTATCCTGAATTATTTTGTTGTCCACTTAAACAGGGCTCTATTAATCACTTTTTCGAATACTTTGGTGATGTTCGGAAGGAGACTTATTGAAGATTTGTCGGATTGGAGGTGTTCTTACCCCTTTTGGTGATGAGTTGTATCACTGCTGTTTTCCAATGTGCATTATACAGTGCATTGTTAAACAGAGTGGTGTAAATCTCCACCGCTTCTAGAAGGAGATGTCAAAGCACAATTTCTTCCTCCTCTGTGAGTCGAAGATCGCTTGGAACTCCACCTTCGATATGTACAGGGGGTGTATCCTTTCATCGGCGATAACATTATTTGCCATGTTTTCGTCATTGAAATCGGTTCGCCAGTGCTCTATATCATTTCGAAGGTAGAAGTTGTGCACAAGGACGCAATTCTCCAAGTCGTGGTTCGGGCAAATGGTGTCATTCACCTTGTACACTTCCTGGAAAGTCGCTCCTATCGCCTCTAAATTCTCCTGCATATTTTCTATCAAAAAGAAGTTGTCATCCTCGACTGCAACCACAAGTGTATGTTCATTATTAGTCTAGGATTAGTTTGTGTTGGTGTAGAGCGTCAATTGTTGCGTTGCGGAATATATTTACGTTGTCAGTATTTTCGTACCGGGGTATCGTACCGTCCAGAGTAAGTTTGATGGTCTCGTCCATTTGTTGTAGGTACCAGTCAATCTCCTCGTTTGACAGATTCCTATTGGACGGTGGATAGAGCAAGTTTGAGGAGAGTGTCCTTATCAAATTTCCGAATAAGCGAGTCCAACGTTTCCTATTATTATTGTACTCGTAAGAGTACGTTTGGACCAACTGGTCTAACTCCGCAATTCCGTTGGGAATCATTATTGTGGCAATGTCCACAATGGTCACTGTCATACACAAATGTGTGTAGGCAGTTTAAAGTTTGTCGGTACGTGTCGATCAGTTGTAGGCGTACGTCGAACAGCAGGAGATGCAGATAAGATCCGCTTTTGGGAAACGACGGAATATCTATTGCTTTCAAATCGAGTCTATACTCGACACTGTCCCGACCCCACCAATTAAATAGTAGGTTCCCTCTAGCATTAGGTGTGTTGTTTCTTCAATCTCTATGTTTGGCGTTTAGATCTCCGGCCATGAGGAAATAATTCTTCCCCGACTCCAGCCATCGAAAAAGTGTCTCGAACTCTGAAATAAATAAAGTATATTGAGTAGCTTCAGGTGCACAGATTGCGATCATGTACATCCCCTTTACACTATGGAGAGAGATGCATACGATGCACGCTTCCAGCAATTATGTAGTTCCCGAGCGGTGGGAATAAAAAAAATCTTTTTTCTTTATTATTAAAAAGAATAACACATAATACAATTATACTTGTACGATAGAATTTTTGTAATGACGACAGACTTTACACTTGAAAACTCACTTACTGACTGACCGAATTCTAGACTTCAATTATTCTGTGGATATCTCTTATAGAATTATTCTTGATGACACTGGACCAAGTTACTAACCTGTGGGAAAGGAAATGCAGGTATCGGGTGTTTAAGATTATGTGTGCGCGTGTAGCGCGAAAACGCTTACTACTGCAAATAAATGCTTGCACGTATACATAACTCTCTGTACATGTGGGTTGCGCATGTTCGTAACTGTACATGTGGGTTGTGCATGTTCGAAACTGCACATGTGGGTTGTGCAAAGAGGGAGTGAACAGGAGACAGTTCCGTTAGGAAGTATTATTAAAATGGTGAATAATGAGGGGCGTAGGGGAACCGGTTGTGGCGAAAGGAAGTGAAGTCTCAGACGTAACTCAGCACCTGGAACCTTCACACTTCACCGCTGTACACTACCTTAAATCCAGTTGTTTTTTTAATAAAGATCGCAACACCTCCTCTTTGTGTGTAGTTCGGTCGGTCTCCTATAACAATATTGTATTTATTGTGCACCAATTTGTGCTCCTGGGATAGCTTTGTTTCGCTAACCATAAGCATATAACGGCTCTTCACTCAATCCTAATCAGTGAATTCACATTCACCGTAAGGATCTTTGAGGATTGCTCCCCCATGTTCGTACCCATTATGACTGGGGGTGCGTTAGGCCCGGCAGAAGTACGTAGATCTGGTCCACCCGCTTCGCTTGCTCCTCACTTGGGGAACAGGTGGACGATTCACTTCCACCTTCTGCTTTATTAATATACTTCATAACCCCGATAGTTTGCGGTGTGTCCGATAGTTTCAGGGTTGGATTTTCTCTGCCGCTCCATCCTTCTCCAAAGTACATTCTTCTACTTCGCGGTTCCTTCCACACTTAACGCATTGAAGCTGCATCTCACAGTTCGACGAGGCGTGCCCGAACCTTTGGCAGCGATTACATTGTATAATGTTTTTGCAACTGGCTTTCTGACGTTTGCTGTTGTTGTTGAGCGCGCTGGAGCTCTTGCTGCCGTTCCTTCTCCCTTCTGGCCAATTGTTTGGCCTTGATAGCACGCACTCTTTGTTGCAGCTGCTATTCAAGTTTTCTACTTCCTTGTCTTTGTCTTCGGACTTGAAAGCGGCCAAAAAAGCGAAATTGTTGGTGCTCCCCATATAATGGCCTTTCCCATTGTCGGAGACGTACGGGTATTGGTCATCGTTATCCGACGACCTTTGCCGATTTTTCCTGCTGCTACTGCTGTATCAGGCGCCCCTTCCATCACTCCACCTGGCAGCTTTTCAGTTCAAGCTGATGTGGAAGGTTTACTGGGTTGGGAGTCGATTTCAGCTTCCTACTTCTCTCCCCAATACCATCTGTTGCTGGGTGGACTGACTTTACTGATATGATACAATTGTTTCATCAGCTGGTCCCGCTATTAGGAGCGCGGACCGCTCGCTGTCGTCCATCGCCTAATTTCTGTTGTTGCCACTTCTCTAATTTTGTTTACACTTTTTTTGTTAAATTAAAAGAGGTCTAGAATACTATTTTCCCCGGTCCATGGGTTGACGGTCACCTATAAATTGCACTAGGCTAAATCGCCTTTTAGATAACCAAATTCAAATAGTCTAACTGAATTCGACCTGAATTTAAAGCAGAAGCCGAAACACGTCTGTACACTATGAAAAAATTGTTGCGTAACCTTTTGTTGCGCTTCCTGTTTCTGTGTCTGAAAACGATCTGCTAGTCTTCTACAGCTTTCATGCGTATTTTGGCACGACGTACCTTCTAACCACTATGCAATTTGTATTAGCATGGCCGAGAACCGGTGACATTGAAGAACACCGTTCCTCCGAATTTTTACGAACTTAATATTTCTCAGGTTCTATACTTTGATTTCCGGAGATGGCTGTCCCGAAATATTTGGAAGGACTCTATTATCACGTCTAGAGTTCACAAACATTATTTTGAAAAATGATTTTGTAACACTGCCGACACATTCAAATGTGTACATCAACATGAACATGCTTTCTACGATCAGTACAGTAGGTATCGTGGCGACAAGCTGAAGAAATTCTATAAAATAACAAAACTGGTTTGTCTCAGCTTTGCATGCGCCTAATTCAACGCAAAATAGATTTTGTTGCACAGTTTTGTCCAAATGGGAGCTGGAAGCTTTTAGTGAAATGAAAAGCGTTGTTTTTGTTTGTACTACGTGAGATTTCTTTATATTTGATTGTCTCTGGTGCTACCTTTCTTCTGTTACCGATATCATCTATGGTTCTAACGGTGCAAAAAGCTATAAGCACGCATTCAAGAAATATGCACTGAAATGGCTTTCAAAAATCTGGATAATCGATATGAGGAACAGACAGTTTATATAAAAGATCAGAGTGAATGAGAATTACAAACCGACAACACGTCTATATACATAGGTACAGATTATTGTGGGAGACAAATACACCCTCCACTTCATGTGCCAATGTATCCTTGGAAACCCTTTTTAACCCATTTAAGCCCACCGTGCCCAAACGAGGACGGTTCTTAAAGTACTCTCATTTTATTCACATTAACATTTAGTACTCATTACTATAGTGAATGTGTCAAGCTTAATAGCGGTTCTTTACCGTTATCAAGAGGAAACAATTTTTTCATCATTTAAAAGTGGTTGAGCAGTTCATTTTATAAAGTGATTTGGTGCATAATTTTTACCGAGAAGTAAGTATCATTTTTATAATAGTATTTTTATATAATTGTAATACTTTTCTTCATAGTCTATTGCTTACATTATTATCTATAAGATACAAATAAAAAATTAGATAAAACTACGTTTGTTATAATTTGCGAGATTGATTTATAACAGTGTCCCCAAATGGGGCCAATGGGCACATGGCGTATTTTGTATATGTACATACTCTTTCCCTTCAAGGTATTCTACACGTATACAATCCTCAATAAGCGGCAGGAGCTGATTGTCTCGAATGGTCTTCATATTGTAATATGCGTGCTACGGCTCGAGTAGATAAAACAATTATTCTGTGAAATTATTTCTTTATTTTCTACTCTATAGAACAATTCAAGTTCACACTATACTATTCTTCGCAAATTCTTTTCTTACAAGGTCTCTTTCCTCTCAAATCACTTTATCTCCTTTCAATTACTTAATTCACAAATCCAAACTAATTACTTTTTCTTGTTCACTCTCAACTTTCAATTTATCACCAAATTACAACTTCGCCCATTATCACTTTTCCAATCTCTTCGCCACGGTTCTAAACCAACTGTCCCTTTTTTTGATCGCCATCTGTCCTTATATAGCAGAAGTTTCTGATAGCCAGAAACTTCTAGCAAATTCTTCGACCACTGGAACAAGAGAAATAATTCTTGCAGTTTTAATTCCCTTTTATCCCTGATATTATTCGTCTCTTTCGTTGACATGAGCTGTGGAGACTTCGTCCCAGACACGAACCTCGAATGAAAGGACAGTTCGAACCAAAATTCTGCCAGAATGGAAAGTCACTTCGGAATTTGCTGCATAGACATAGGAGCGTAGTTATTATTATGCTACACTGCCCCCCTCTTAGACGTGTTCGTCCCGAAAAAGAGCATCCTCATTTCGGCCATTGTATCGACTCAGTCGGTCCACATGAACCACTTTCATTTTGGCCCTCGGTCCTCGCTGGATGCGGTAGACAACATCGTTGATGCGGGTTACTATTCTGTAGGGACCTTCCCAGTTTTGCTGTAATTTAGGTGATTTCCCCTTTTGGCGATGGGGATTATACAGCCACACCAGATCTCCTTCCTGGAATCCTGACGTTGTTGCCTTGGCATCATACCTGGTCTTCATGCGGTCGCTCGTCATCTTAATCTGCCTTCTGGTCCTTTGGTGTATGTCCCTAAGCCTTTCCCTAAGGTCCGCCACGTACTCTTCTTCATTTCTGGGCTCATTGGTAGGAGATCCAAATTTCACCTCACTGGGTAAACGAGCTATTCCACCAAATAAGATTTCGAACGGCGTATGTCGAGTAGTGCTATGCACGGCACTTCTATAGGCCATCAAAAACAAGGGAATCTGCAGGTCCCAATCCCATTGGTAGTCACCTACGACCTTCGAGAGATGTTCGTCCAAAGTCCTATTGAAACGCTCCACCATACCGTCCGACTGTGGACGAAGCGGGGTTGTCCTTGTCTTTTTGATTCCGAGTAGTTGACACATCTCTTGGAAGATTCTTGACTCGAAGTTCCGCCCTTGGTCAGAATGCAATTCCAAGGGCACACCGAATCTGCTAACCCAATTGTAGACGATCTGCTCCGCCACGGTTCTGGCTTCCTGGTTAGGGATCGGAAACGCTTCCGGCCACTTACTGAAGTAGTCCATCACTACGAGTATATACCGATTACCATTGTCGGTTTCCGGAAAGGGCCCTGCGATGTCGATGGCGATTCGTTCGAAAGGTGCTCCCACGTTGTATTGGTGCATCTTACCTCGAGTTTTGATTCTCGGACCCTTGCTAGCTGCACACACGTCGCATTTTCTGCACCAGTCTTCGATATCTTCCTTCGCTTTTAACCAATAAAAACGTTCTCGTACCTTTTCTAGCGTCTTATTCACTCCGGACGCCCCGCCATGCATTTCCTGTAACACCTCCTTGACCCTCGTCCGCGGCACGACAAGCTGCATTACAAACGACTTTCCGTCGGAGGATTCCCATTTTCTTCTCAGAACACCTTCTTGGACATGGAGGGAGTCCCACTGCGCAAAATATGCCTTTAAGGTCGCGCTTCTGTGAGAGATGTCCTGATGATCCGGTTTCTCCATGTTCTCCTTCCAGGCCAGAATCGGCTCGATATCCGGGTCTTCCTTCTGAGAGTTCCGGATCTCATCTACGCTCCAGCCGGTGATAGGTTCGGCTCTCATTCTTTGGATGGAAACCAGCTCCCGTTCTTCCCGACGCGCACAATGTTTACAATCCGTTCTGCATGGTCTCCGGGACAGTGCATCCGCATTAGAGTGGAGTTTTCCTTTACGATGCTGTATTTCGTAGTCGTAGATTTGCAGCCTTTCGATCCATCTTGCGACCTGATCCTCAGGACTCTTGAACTGTAATAGCCATTTTAAGGCTGCATGGTCTGTGCGAAGAACGAACTTCCTCCCGTAGAGGTATTTGTGAAAATGCTTCGTAGCCAAGATCAAAGCTAGAAGTTCCCGCCTTGTCACGCAGTAGTTCCTTTCTGGCTTAGAGAGCACCTTGCTGAAGTACGCAACCACCTTCTCTTGGCCGTCATGCACCTGGGAGAGTACGGCTCCTACCCCGACATTACTAGCATCTGCATCCACAACGAACGTTTCCCCGGGAGTGGGGTAAGCCAGTATCGGGGCATCGCATAGCCGTTGTTTAAGTGCCTTGAAGCTCTTCTCGCACTCAATTGACCATTTGAATTGTTTTCCCTTTTCCGTCAACTGGTGCAGGTTCTTTGCGATCCCGGCAAAATCCTTCACGAACCGTCTGTAGTAGGTGGCTAGGCCCAGGAAGCTCCTTAGTTGGTGTTTGTCTTTGGGGACTGGCCAGTTTTTCACCGCTTCGACCTTCTCCGGATCGGTTCTCACTCCTTTCGCTGAAATTATGTGTCCCAGGTACTTGACTTCCGCTCTAAACAGGGCGCACTTCTTGGGGTTGAGCTTCAGGTGGGCACTTCGAAGCCTTTGAAACACATCCCTTAGATTGTCTCGGTGTTGCGCAAACGTTTTTCCTACGACGATGACATCATCCAAGTATACCAAACAGGTTTTCCATGTTAACCCTTGCAGGACACATTCCATCAATCGCTCGAAAGTCGCCGGAGCATTGCACAGCCCGAATGGCATTACCGTGAATTGCCATAGCCCATTTCCTGCGGTGAAGGCGGTTTTCTCCCGGTCTTCTGGATGGATCTGTACCTGCCAGTAGCCACTCTTCAAGTCGAGAGTGGAAAACCATCGGGCTCCTGATAGTGTGTCTAGCGTGTCGTCAATCCGTGGCAGAGGGTAGCTGTCTTTCTTGGTGACGTAATTGAGCTGCCGATAGTCCACGCAGAACCGCGTGCTGCCATCTTTCTTCTTAACCAGTACAACCGGTGATGCCCACGGACTTTTGGAACTTTCAATCAGACCTTCTTTCTCCATTGCCGACACCATCTCTGCAACTTCTGTCTGCTTTGCCAATGGAAGGCGCCTAGCAGGCTGACGAATTGGTCTAGTATCACCAGTGTCTATTCGATGTTGTACCAGGTGTGTTCGGCCGTATTCTCCGTCCTGTGAGGCAAATACATCAGCGTACTCATTGATAAGATTCTCTGCCATAGTTCGCTGCTCCTGATTCAGCTCACTGGACTGGAGAATCGTCTCTCTCGCTTCCGCTGTCCAAGGTGATGGGAGAGGTTTTGGAGCATCACGTTCAGATATTGTTGCGACGGCGGTAATCGGCGTGCATTTTCCAGTCACCTCCCCTCGCCTTAGTTTGACAGTGTGTGGTCTTGCGTTCAAAACCCTCACTGGAACCATGGTGTTCTTTGGTTCGACTAACGTCTTTCCCACGATGTAGTCTTGAGAATTCTTCTCTGGGTCTGGTTCTACTATGTAGAATCGGTGGCTCCCAAGATCACCTTCCAGCTTCGTCCAAATGATTGTCTCTGAAGACGGCGGCAAAACTTCGTCTTTGCTGATGACTGTCCTGAGAGTTACGGCATTCTCATTTCCGTACACCATCGGAATCTCCACATTTCGATACCTCAGTACTTGCATCCCGATGTCCAAGATTACTTCATTTGCTTTCATGAAGTCTACTCCGATGATGCACTCGTCGCATATATCTACCACCAGAAACGCATGGGAGAACGTCAGTCCTGCCAGAGTAATCGTAAGACGAACTTCTCCAAATACCTTCGCCATTTCCCCTGTTGCAGTCTTCAGGCAGTAGCTGTTGGTGTTGTGCAGCCAGGAGCTTCTGACGATATCTCTTCTTACAATGGAGGCGGTGGCACCTGTGTCGATGGTGGCTACGCACTTCTTCTTGTTGATTAGTGCCTCCACTGTCAGGCTCTTGTTACCCCGTTTGGTTTGCGAAACTTGAATGGTGGTCCTGGGGGCCTCGATTCCAGTAACCAACTTCTGCCCCGCGAAGTTGGTCCTTACGCATCTCCCGACTGCTGGTTTTGGGAAGTCTGACCGACAGGATGCTTCCTCTCTGCTTCTCCTACTTCCGCAATGTGGACAATTTCCTCGTCTAGGTGCACTTCTGCACTGCCGTTGTAGGTGTCCGGTTTGGTTGCAATTCCAGCAACGGATTTGACTTCCGCGAGCTCTGTCTTCATCCATGACGGCTGTTCTCTGGCATGAGCATTCCACGACGGACATTTCCCTGACACGGTGTATTCCCTGGTATGCTTGGTCCGCAGCCTTCATTGACAAAGCGAATGCCAATGCCTCGGGGAGTGTTCGCTTTTCAGCCATCCTTACAGCCATTTGCAGTTGTCTGTCCTCTATGGCCTGAATAAAAGCTTCCACCGCCATTTCGTTGATAAGCTCCTCACCGGCTTTAGGGTATGAAAGATGGGCTAGTCGCTCTATATCCGCTTGCAACTGTTGGAGCGTTTCCCCCCTTTTCTGGACTCGACTACGCAGCTGAACCCTGTACACCTGCTGCATGTGTTCATCCCCAAACCGCATCTCGATAGCCTGAACCAGAGAGTCGTAGTTCTGCTGTTTATCTTCCGGGATGGTCTGCAAGAGCTCCGCAGCTGGACCCCTCAGTGCAAGTGTGAGTGCAATGGACTTCTCTTCATCGTCCCAGCTATTGGTCATTGCGGCCGCTTCGAATTGCCTTTTATAAATTGGCCATGATGTTTGACCATCGAAGATAGGAGGCTGCATCTCCTTTCTTCTCAGACCGTCAGTGGAATATTCCCGTGCTTTCTGTCTCTTCACATTGCTGAGCTCCTTAGCAAGATTTTCGACTTGCTTCCCTAATATCTCGAGTTGCGTATCCACTTTTTCAAACTGAGTCTCTATTTTCCCGAACTGAGTTTCATGTTTCTCAAAATTTTCATCGAATCTAGTTTCGACTTTTCCGAGTTGCGTCTCGACCTTCTCGATTTTCTCTTCGATCACTTCGAATTTGGATTCCAAGTTCTTGTTTTGCTCATCAAGTTTACTTTCCAGAGCATCTAGAGAATTCTTTTGTTCATCCAGCTTAAGTTCTAGAGAATTCTTTTGTTCGTCCATTGCTTTCTTTTGTTCGTCCATTGCTTTCTTTTGTTCATCCAGCTTAAGTTCTAGAGAATTCTTTTGTTCGTCCAGCTTAAGTTCTATAGAATTCCTTTGGTCTTCTATTGCTTTCTTTTGTTCGTCCATGACTAACTTAAGTTGCAGGAGCAGACTCGTTATACCCGGGTCGGCTGCTGTACTTGCTGGTTCCTCTTCCACGTCAAACTCTACGTCGTGCGGATTTTCACCTTCCTGCGTTACTGCTTCTTCCAGACGAATCAGCAGGGCATCTTTTCCCCCAGTTGTGTCGAGGTTCCGCTTACGGAGTTCTGCCTTTAGTTGAGTTATAGTTAGTTTTCCCAATTTGCGACCCATTTTGCGCAACTAATTAACTCAACACAGAAATCGTTTTTTTTTTTTTTTTTTGCTTGTGCAATTTCACACCACGGAAATAGTTATTCACAGAATAAGTTTTATCCCGCTTCTGACACCAATGTAATATGCGAGCTACGGCTCGAGTAGATAAAACAATTATTCTGTGAAATTATTTCTTTATTTTCTACTCTATAGAACAATTCAAGTCCACACTATACTATTCTTCGCAAATTCTTTTCTTACAAGGTCTCTTTCCTCTCAAATCACTTTATCTCCTTTCAATTACTTAATTCACAAATCCAAACTAATTACTTTTTCTTGTTCACTCTCAACTTTCAATTTATCACCAAATTACAACTTCGCCCATTATCACTTTTCCAATCTCTTCGCCACGGTTCTAAACCAACTGTCCCTTTTTTTGATCGCCATCTGTCCTTATATAGCAGAAGTTTCTGATAGCCAGAAACTTCTAGCAAATTCTTCGACCACTGGAACAAGAGAAATAATTCTTGCAGTTTTAATTCCCTTTTATCCCTGATATTATTCGTCTCTTTCGTTGACATGAGCTGTGGAGACTTCGTCCCAGACACGAACCTCGAATGAAAGGACAGTTCGAACCAAAATTCTGCCAGAATGGAAAGTCACTTCGGAATTTGCTGCATAGACATAGGAGCGTAGTTATTATTATGCTACAATATTAAGACCGCGATAATCGAAGCACATTCGAATCTCCAATTTCTTCTTTTTGACCAACATGGAGCGGAAGCATAAGATGGATTACTTGGTTTAATAATTCCGTCTTTTTCTAACTGGCTTAACTATTGACTGAACTCTAATTCGATTAAAATGAGAAAGTCGTCGAGAGGCACAATGGAACATCGTCGACATTTAAATTAGTTGTCATTCCGTAATCTAAAGGTTCTACTTTCACCCGAGAGAACATAAGTGTATGATTAATATTCAATTCGACTTCGCTAGGGACAATTTCAATATTAAATACATCTGGTATGGAATTAAATTAGCAATTAACCCAAGTTGACCCAACTTCCAAAACCGGTTCTGTCATTTTAAGTTTATCATAAGCTATTAAGAATCGTTTGCAATTCATTTGGCAACGCAGGCAACTTTTCTTACAATATTTAAATCTTACTTTAGTCTGGTGAATATTAAAAGCGTGTAAAAAGTTTCGTTCCAAAAACAACGGCATAGACAGCAATGTCCGGCAAAATAATACTTTTAATTATTTTCTTTTTATTTCAAAATCTAATAACACACGTGGGAGCCGTGGTTCAGTGGTTAAGTACGCGATCACTGAGCGAGAGGTTCGAATCCAAGAAAAGCTTCTCTCAATCGAAACACAATTGTCCTCAGAAACGGTATAAAACTGTAGGTCCCAACCATTCGTGAGGCGCACAGCACGAGTGGCTGCGAAAAGCTAGGCCAGGCCCTGCATTGGGCTGTTAGCGCTAAAATATTTATTTATTTATTTAATAATACCTCTCCCGCGATACGATGATTTTGACGTTTTTAAAATTCTCGGCAATTCGCTTGGGACACACGATACATAAGGCTAATTGGACTGCCCGTATCAAAAAGAGAAAGAAACTCGAATGAATTCTGCACTTTTTGCCAAATCAATCTTAAAAGCAGCACATCGAATTTTCAGCACTAATCACTTCCTTAACGTCTTTGTCAGCATCATCACGTCCCCTGATGATGAGTATCTTCTTTGGGTCGATGAGTATCCATTTTGGCGTAATAGGTGTGGACAGTACAGTTTAATGTTTTTATTCAGCATATGGTATACAGTATTAAGTACATACATGAATATTAAAGCAACAAAAAAAGTACAAAGTTAAATCTTCAAAATTTTCTTTACTTTGCTAGTGTGGTGTTTGTCCGACGTTACTCTAGATACGCCCACGATTCGTTTGGCAATCAGGTTACCGCTTATTTTAGGCTTGGTTTCAAAATTCAACAATTGAGTTGCTGCCGCCGAGTTTTTTTTAGAAGACACCATGCTTTGGTACTGGCGTGTGTGAAGTCTATGTTCTCAATTCTCCTTTTACATTTTCCCGCTCTGGAATTGTCGAGGGATTCTAGCAGCTCTGTTGCGATGTTATTATTGCTACTTTCTAAGAATTCTTTGTTGATCGCTCTCTTGATTCTATCCAGGAATATACTCTCTTCTGAATCCACTAAAAATATGCTTTTTAGCCGTGCTTATAATAGTTGAGGCGAGTTTGTTGTAGTTCGTTGCTATTGGTGGGATCCAGCGAACGTTAGCAGCCAGTTCCTTGGCAAATGGTATCCACTTAGCTTTATTAAAATTCCATCTCTGCTTGTGGACAGTATTTATGAGTGGAATTTGTGTGCCAATTTTAATCAGTATAGGGCGGTGTTGACTGTGAAGGAAATTCTGGAGGACATGTCTGGAAGAGTGTATGGGAGTATGATTGTTGTCGCTGGTTATGAAACATAAATCGGGTTTGTATCCTCTTCTCCATCTCGCAGGCTCTTCTCCAACTGTAGGCCCATTCCATTAGTTTTGGTCATACGATGAGTACCTCTAATTTGAGTGGTGGCTGTTAAAATTCCCACAGTATAGCGCGGGGTGGACTTGAACTGGTAAGGTGTTTATTGGACAGTTTACATTAGGTGACATGTAGATGTTTAT
Organism: Pocota personata; assembly: GCA_963082735.1. Lineage (NCBI taxonomy): Eukaryota > Metazoa > Arthropoda > Insecta > Diptera > Syrphidae > Pocota > Pocota personata. Next base: position 176,688,669 of record OY720429.1, on the reverse strand, counting down.
TATTTTTTATCCGCAATGCTAATGATGATTGGGAATATTTCTTCGAGAGTATCTACTGGCATAAGTGTGGCATTACAGATGGTAGATCTGACATACGTTCCGAGCCCGTAGGGTTTATGGTGACTAGCTCCAATGGCTGTGTAGCTAGCTGATCGCATTTCGCTTTGCTTATGAATTCAATATTTAATTGGAAGATTGGAGGGAGCGATATTTCATGTGAGCTGGCGCTGAGAAGCGCCAATTGGAAGAGTGAGATGTGAAGTAATTTTATTAGATTTAATTTTGTAGTATATCTTTTTGCTTGTGTTTCTTTGTAGTTAGCCACAAGTTCATGGGATGTGATTTAGAAAGTTTGGCTACCTTATTTCTGAAAGTTCAATTAGAGTTGCCGAAGATGCACCGCGTGGAAGCAACTATCTTTGTTTAATGTGTCCCTTTTGCGAACAATTAAAACGTAAAACAGAACTCTTATCAGCATTGAACTTCGTTGCGGCGGCAGGTTTTGTTGAAGTGGCATTAGTGTTATGTGGCTATATCCCCGCTGGTTGAGGTACCTTTGTTGGTACCGGTTGGTAAGTCATTTCAGTTCGTCAATAGTACGAGAACCCAGCAGTAGAATGACGTTCGCTATATCGTTACCTACTCCATCTATGATGAAATCGATGATTTCCAACTCGCCTACTAGACCTACGAAGATCCTTTGATTTACTTTTTATGGCAGCAATATTCCATTCCTGCTTCTTGACCTGCTCTTGTGATCAGATCGTCAATTACAAACACGTTCGGGTTACCGCTGCACATCAGTATTTCATACAACTTATCGAAATCCCCTTGCCAATGAACATAATTCAAGTATGACGGTAGTATAATGAACTTCTTGTTATCAAACTCTTGGCTTAAAATCGTAAGTTCCTCCAAAGATACGTATGAACTAGCAATCGATGCCTCCGAGATCTCTTCTAAACCCAAAGTAACAACCACCGTTTGCTCTACCCCTCGCATGCATTCTAGAGGCGGGAATACACCTAAATGCATACTTTACAAACTTCTTTTTAAAGTCTTTAAAATTATTCTCTTCTGCATGCGTTTCATAGTTTCATAAATTCATAAATCACTAGAGAACTGTCAGCGAACAAATGCTTAAGTAATGACATTCCTCTTTCCCCTTCGCATAGACCTTTTCGTAATTTGATGTTTGAGCTATGTATTTCTTAGTATCGATTGCCAGGCGCTGTCATTTTGTGTATTGTTTACTTCAAAGGAATAACTAAAAGTGGTTAATTAGTTAATAAAGCTATTAAAATATATTGACGTGTTCGCATAATGCAGTGAATATGTATGTATTGTATAGGTACAAGTAGGTTAGGTTAGATTGAAATGGCTGTCAGCAAAAGAAGCCAACACACTTAGACCAATAATAGGTCCATTGTGATGCCACATGTGTTTGAGACGCGGCCTCTAGCCTACTCGTTGAACCATTTAGAGCTTCTGAAGAAGCGTAGAATGCACCTAACGTCAATATTATTCAGATCATCTTGGTCATTGAAACAGAAGGCTCCTAAGTGGAGTTTCCATCTTTCAGAGAAAGCTGGGCAGGTGCAAAGAAGGTGAAGAATAGTCTCTTCCTCCTCCTCGTCCATGCAGCTTCTGCAGAAATCGTTAGAGAATACGCCAAGCCTTGTTGCATGCTTGCCTATTAGACAGTGTCCAGTAATGACACCTATAACAGCACTAATATGCTTCCTATTTAGAGAAATCAAGTTCCTAGAGCGTTTCAGATCCAGCATAGGCCAAATCTGTTTTGTCGCTAGACAAGTTGTACTCATTGTCTACTTAGAATTTGTCTTTACGGTAGCATCCAGCTTTAATTTAAGTTTGCATGTAGCGTAAACTTTTGCCTGGAAGGATGGGTATTGTTGTTCCATGTCTGGCAAATTCGTCAGCCTTACTATTCCCTTGAATATCCTTACGCCCCTGCACCCAAATTAGGTGAATATTAAATTGAATTGAAAAAGAATTTGTTGTGGAAGATTCCAGGGATTTGATTCCGGCTTGGCTGTCTGAAAAGATGCGGATATCAATGGACGATATCACGTTTTTCTTTAGCCAAAACAACTCTTCCCTTATTGCCATTATCTCCGCCTGGAACACACTACAATGGTTTGGGAGACGAAAAGAGAGGTTTAAATTAAGCCTATCAGAGATGACACCACCTCTCACCCCGTCGTTAGTTTTTGAACAGTCGGTATAGAAATATACCGACTTATCTTCCGTGAAGCCACCTTCTTCCCAGAATACTCTGAAAGGGATGGTAACTTGGAAGATTTTGTCAAAATTTAACTTGGGGATGGTGTAGTCAATGTCTTCAGTGAAGATATTAAATTTATTTAAGATGGAGGCGTGGCTATACATTTTTTTAGACTACTGTGAATTAACTTTAAGGCGATAGTGAGTTAGCTGCGTTTTGCCTGCCAGAAATATCAAGGGGTGTTAAATGAAAAGGAATGTCCATAGCTGCGGAAGGTGTCGTCCGCAGTGCTCCACTAATGCACAGACAAGCTGAACGTTGGACTTTGCTTAATAACTCCTGGTTTATTGCCTTATCCGAGGCAGTCCACCAACAACTACCCCGTACATGAGGATCGGTCTAATGACCGAGATATAGAGCCAGTGAGTTAGTCTGGGTTGTAAGCCCCATTTGCAACCAATGGCTTTTTTGCAAGAGAAGAGTGCGACAGTGGCTTTCTTAACTCTTTCCTGTATATTAGGTTTCCAGCTTAGTTTCCTACCCAAAATATGTATTTTGCTTCGTTGGTGAAAATTAAGCTTGTTCCATTAAGGGATGGAGGGTCATTTTTTCGAGTTCGGTTTTGTGGGAGTTCACTCCTAGAGCACACCGAGTTGTCTATCTAGATAACTTATTCAAAGCTCTAGGGTTAGGACCCCCCCTTGAGGTGTACCCCTGCTGACATATCTTCTGACAGATGACGCACCCAGTTTTGAGTTGTTAATCTGACCATTAAGCAGTAAATTAATCAGCTCGCCAAGTGAACTATCTTTCTTCAGATTTGACAGTGCTTTGATTATCACAAATGAGTAGACGTCGTTAAAAGTGCCTTCAAGAGTTAGAAAAGCTACCATAGTGTACTCCTTATGATACATGGAGTATTTGATTTTATTGACTAACGTATGCAATGCTGTTTCGACTGATTTGCCCTTACAGTATGCATGTTGAGCCGTGGACAGTAGTCGTATGTCAATACTATCACGTAAGTGGATATCAATCATTCGTTATAGTGTTTTTAGAAGGAAATACAAGTATGTATAGTATAGTTTTTGATTTATGCACATGTAAAAGTGATAGTTTGCCCATAAAATTAAAGAGAAGTGTTGTCTTGTAGGATGCAGGAATCCCGAGAATAGGGCTGAAATGGACACAATGGGAGGTTCAGTATGTCCGAAATACCCATGAACCATATAGAGGATGATCGTCGCACACTAAAAAATCAAATTAGATAGTTAAATGTGTTGATGTATGTTTGGGAGGGAAAGAATGGAAAAGTTAATCCGGAAGAAGATTTGCAAATGGTCAGAGCACCTCATCGAGCTAGGTAAGAAAAACGATTGTTTTGTTTTTCCCACAACCAATGCTGTGCTGCCGCATTACCATTTCCGTCGATGTCGCAAATGCCGGTCAACTTCAGAATGCCCGCCCTAGACGAGGAATTGATCAGATTAGGCAAATGATTGATAGGGACCCAACTATGTCCAGCGAACTTTGGACCGATTTTGGTGATATCGGGCACGCTATTCCAAGATTCACTGGCGACAATCTAGGCCATTCCGTCCGACACTTTCTCTACGATTTTGAGGAAATCATGCAAACAGTAAATGCCGACGATCACTTTAAATTTCAAAGTCAACAGTAGCACTGAACTACAATGATTTGAAAGTGGCACACATTAGTGAATTTGACATTTCCGTTTCGCGTTAGGATGTCTACAGAACACTGAACCAGCGACGATGGAAAAATTAGGAGAAGTCGCTGCATTGCTATATCCTGAACGTGCAGGCGATTGTCGAACGTTCGGAAGAAGGCGAGTTGGAAATCATCGATTTCATCATAGATGGAGTAGGTAACGATATAGCGAACGTCATTCTACTGCTGGGTTCTCGTACTATTGACGAACTGAAATGACTTACCAACCGGTACCAACAAAGGTACCTCAACCAGCGGGGATATAGCCACATAACACTAATGCCACTTCAACAAAACCTGCCGCCGCAACGAAGTTCAATGCTGATAAGAGTTCTGTTTTACGTTTTAATTGTTCGCAAAAGGGACACATTAAACAAAGATAGTTGCTTCCACGCGGTGCATCTTCGGCAACTCTAATTGAACTTTCAGAAATAAGGTAGCCAAACTTTCTAAATCACATCCCATGAACTTGTGGCTAACTACAAAGAAACACAAGCAAAAAGATATACTACAAAATTAAATCTAATAAAATTACTTCACATCTCACTCTTCCAATTGGCGCTTCTCAGCGCCAGCTCACATGAAATATCGCTCCCTCCAATCTTCCAATTAAATATTGAATTCATAAGCAAAGCGAAATGCGATCAGCTAGCTACACAGCCATTGGAGCTAGTCACCATAAACCCTACGGGCTCGGAACGTATGTCAGATCTACCATCTGTAATGCCACACTTATGCCAGTAGATACTCTCGAAGAAATATTCCCAATCATCATTAGCATTGCGGATAAAAAATAATAAACATCTACATGTCACCTAATGTAAACTGTCCAATAAACACCTTACCAGTTCAAGTCCACCCCGCGCTATACTGTGGGAATTTTAACAGCCACCACTCAAATTAGAGGTACTCATCGTATGACCAAAACTAATGGAATGGGCCTACAGTTGGAGAAGAGCCTGCGAGATGGAGAAGAGGATACAAACCCGATTTATGTTTCATAACCAGCGACAACAATCATACTCCCATACACTCTTCCAGACATGTCCTCCAGAATTTCCTTCACAGTCAACACCGCCCTATACTGATTAAAATTGGCACACAAATTCCACTCATAAATACTGTCCACAAGCAGAGATGGAATTTTAATAAAGCTAAGTGGATACCATTTGCCAAGGAACTGGCTGCTAACGTTCGCTGGATCCCACCAATAGCAACGAACTACAACAAACTCGCCTCAACTATTATAAGCACGGCTAAAAAGCATATTTTTAGTGGATTCAGAAGAGAGTATATTCCTGGATAGAATCAAGAGAGCGATCAACAAAGAATTCTTAGAAAGTAGCAATAATAACATCGCAACAGAGCTGCTAGAATCCCTCGACAATTCCAGAGCGGGAAAATGTAAAAGGAGAATTGAGAACATAGACTTCACACACGCCAGTACCAAAGCATGGTGTCTTCTAAAAAAAACTCGGCGGCAGCAACTCAATTGTTGAATTTTGAAACCAAGCCTAAAATAAGCGGTAACCTGATTGCCAAACGAATCGTGGGCGTATCTAGAGTAACGTCGGACAAACACCACACTAGCAAAGTAAAGAAAATTTTGAAGATTTAACTTTGTACTTTTTTTGTTGCTTTAATATTCATGTATGTACTTAATACTGTATACCATATGCTGAATAAAAACATTAAACTGTACTGTCCACACCTATTACGCCAAAATGGATACTCATCGACCCAAAGAAGATACTCATCATCAGGGGACGTGATGATGCTGACAAAGACGTTAAGGAAGTGATTAGTGCTGAAAATTCGATGTGCTGCTTTTAAGATTGATTTGGCAAAAAGTGCAGAATTCATTCGAGTTTCTTTCTCTTTTTGATACGGGCAGTCCAATTAGCCTTATGTATCGTGTGTCCCAAGCGAATTGCCGAGAATTTTAAAAACGTCAAAATCATCGTATCGCGGGAGAGGTATTATTAAATAAATAAATAAATATTTTAGCGCTAACAGCCCAATGCAGGGCCTGGCCTAGCTTTTCGCAGCCACTCGTGCTGTGCGCCTCACGAATGGTTGGGACCTACAGTTTTATACCGTTTCTGAGGACAATTGTGTTTCGATTGAGAGAAGCTTTTCTTGGATTCGAACCTCTCGCTCAGTGATCGCGTACTTAACCACTGAACCACGGCTCCCACGTGTGTTATTAGATTTTGAAATAAAAAGAAAATAATTAAAAGTATTATTTTGCCGGACATTGCTGTCTATGCCGTTGTTTTTGGAACGAAACTTTTTACACGCTTTTAATATTCACCAGACTAAAGTAAGATTTAAATATTGTAAGAAAAGTTGCCTGCGTTGCCAAATGAATTGCAAACGATTCTTAATAGCTTATGATAAACTTAAAATGACAGAACCGGTTTTGGAAGTTGGGTCAACTTGGGTTAATTGCTAATTTAATTCCATACCAGATGTATTTAATATTGAAATTGTCCCTAGCGAAGTCGAATTGAATATTAATCATACACTTATGTTCTCTCGGGTGAAAGTAGAACCTTTAGATTACGGAATGACAACTAATTTAAATGTCGACGATGTTCCATTGTGCCTCTCGTCGACTTTCTCATTTTAATCGAATTAGAGTTCAGTCAATAGTTAAGCCAGTTAGAAAAAGACGGAATTATTAAACCAAGTAATCCATCTTATGCTTCCGCTCCATGTTGGTCAATAAGAAGAAATTGCTAATTTAATTCCATACCAGATGTATTTAATATTGAAATTGTCCCTAGCGAAATCGAATTGGTCAAAAAGAAGAAATTGGAGATTCGAATGTGCTTCGATTATCGCGGTCTTAATATGAAGACCATTCGAGACAATCAGCTCCTGCCGCTTATTGAGGATTGTATACGTGTAGAATACCTTGAAGGGAAAGAGTATGTACATATACAAAATACGCCATATGCCCATTGGCCCCATTTGGGGATACTGTTATAAATCAATTTAAGGGTGTCCGTGGTGTAGTGGTAACATCATCGCTTGTCACGCGACAGGTTCACGGTTCGAATCCTGATGTCAATAATCATCTATTTATTTCGCATGAAATAAATAAAAAGTCGATCAATTGCGAAAGCTTGTGTCAACTCTACTGCGAAGGCATAACACTGGCAGTAGGGCGGTCATATAGCTAAAAATGCAACTTGATCGTGATGATGACATCAAGAGGACGGAAAAAAATACTGTGAATCATGAGCAACGACAAAAGCAAAAACAAACAAGCTCCCCAGTTATCTGGACAGCCACCCTTGGAGTTCACTGAAACTTAATACCAGCTGAGTTTCAAACCAACTACACCAATCTCTCTTTCTCTCTGTCTCTTCCCCTTTCCTCAAATCGCCCGTGTCCTAAAATTAGTATAAGGGTATTCATAACCCCTTCCACACGTGCAAATTATAAAAAAAAAAAAAAAAAATCTCGCAAATTATAACAAACTCGCAAAAGGCCAAATTTCTCAACCCTGAAAATATCTGGTCTTAATGTCAACTCTATTATCCACAATAATATGCGCGGTGACTTGCTGTGTTTCATGATGGATCATAACCCGACGTACTTTTTCTGAGCAAAACAAAACTAAATGACCAACATCAAGTTTAAAAGCTACATATGACATAATATGGATAAATAAACGCGACTCGATCCGAGGAGGTGGTACAGCTATTCTTGTTCGGAAACCACTTAGTTTCACTATGATCAAACGGAGTGATATTAGAAGCTTCAGTTGTCCTGACACAACAACTTCCTTTCAGGGATAATAGTTGTCTGGGTTTAATATCGGCGTACGCTGTCTTAGGTTCCGTTAATCAATTTAAATCAAAATCCAGAAGTTGTTCAAAATTTTAAGAATAAATACATAGTTTAAGCAACTATTTTGTCTTAGTGAGAGATTTAGCTTATTGAAGTACACCAGATCGGATATAAAATTAAATTATACAACCCAGTTACACCGAGTTTTTCCTTCGAAAATTCTTATCTTGACCTTTGCGGTACACGGTAATAAATTGTCAGTATTACCGTATGATAGCAACCACAATGCAATAGTTATGATGATGACACTTGCTGGCGACTATACATTTAGCTTCGCAAAGCAGCGGGAAGACCTTAAATTAAATTTTAGGCAGACCAATTGGTGCAAATTCCAACGTTGCGCCATCAAAAAATATAGGAATTGCTTGGTATTCCTAGTAATAGGAATCTTACCAACGAGGAGTGCGATTCCTATAACGGGAGTTTACGAGAGTCGTCAGTTCCGAAAATTAAGTCGAACAATAACATTGAATGTTATTTAAACCGTGACGTACGAGTACAAACACTAGAAATCTACAAACGTTTTCTGATCACTCGGATAAATCAAATCGATATCAGTTTCAAGAAGAATCGTTCAATTTAGAGCTGCAAAGGTTGAAATCCCTCCTGAGAAATGTGAAGATGCTGCTAAGCTAGCAATTTCGGAACAGTGCAATTATTGCGGGATGTAACGAGCCGAGAATATATTAAAGTCTGATTCCAGGAACATGTTTTCTAAAATTAATCAAATCTTCAAGCCTCGTAACCCTGTCAAAATTTGTATACTGATAAGTCCACTGTCTTCTCAGTCTCTTTTCTCCCAGGAAGAGATTAACAGCCAACACTGCCCCATAATCGATAACTATTTCGCTATAGACAGTGGGGCAGATAAGCTAACTCTTATCGGTTCTCATTTTAAGCCAATTCATGCTAGAGAACTCCCTATCTGCAGAGCTGGTGAAGTAAGTGATGAATTGTTGAAGTTTCGCAACAGCCAAGCACCAACTCTTCTAATATTTTCTGATGAATTAAAAACTGAACAACTGACCAACTGACAGTTGCACAGACAAACAATTACTTTACAACATTAAACGAACTAACGCACATATTCAGGCAACTGAATAACAAAAAGACTTCTTAGTCTGGTGGTTTCATATGGCAGAATTGCGTTATATTTAACAATCTATTAATCAACTACTACTTCCCGAGTTATTGGAAAATATTGAAGGTTTTTCCAATAGTAAAGAAAAAGAAGGATCCTTCTGACCCCTCTAACTATATGCCAATCAGTCTCCTGCTCAATATCGGGAAGGTCATTAGTCATTATTAAGTCAATTTTTTTCGTGTGCGAATGAAAGCAGATTATACCGCGTAACCAATTTTGGGTTCAAAAGAAATCACTCGGCGGTGCATGCTGTTACAAAATTGATTTTAGATATTAATTTGAATCTAAACGCCAAGCGATGTACAATGTCTAGTTGATATCGAAAAAGCCTTCGACACGGTATGGATTGTCGAGCTACTATATAAACTTCTTAGATATGAATTTCCATATCCTCTTGATTACATCTATGGTCTACGACAAGAAATTCGTGGTAACAGATAGACAATACACGACGACTAAAGTTTTTAATGTCTTCAATGGTCTTCCACAGATCACAGTTACAGTACCTCTCCTCTTTAATATATATGTTGTGTCGGGGTTGTTGGGCTTGGGTAATTCGCTAGCGTTTGCATAGCGTTATTCTATATACAAGTGGCTGGAAAATACAAGACATTCAAAATGAGCTTCAAAACAATTTCATATTTTTTTCCAGGAATTCTGCTCAGAATGAAAGCTGAAGATTGAGGCAAACGTTTAGGTTAACCATAAATAGGACTGGGCCCTGACATGTGATTTTTGGTCCGCCGGTGAAGTGGTTAAATGAAAGACACCATTTTCAATCACTGGGCGTTGGTAACGACGGCCTGGAAATCACATTTCAGGGCCAAACCTAGCCCTAGGTTAGGTTAGGTTAAGTTAGTTTTAGTTGTTTTATTACCTGGGCTAGTTTTTAAGACAAGATAATAGGTATTTGTTAAAGGTTTTGCCACAGTTTAAAAAATAAAAAATAAAAAATTAAGACGATAGAATTAATTTCTTACATGAATCATAACATAAGTTTTGAAAACTCTTCAGGTCATTTACTTTAAGCGACAATTATAGTTGTAGTTTTAAGTTTATTTTAATAATGAAATTTGTAATAGCGTTTAAGTGAACAAATAAATGAGAAACAAGCAGATAGATATACTGCTGTCATGCGGAAAATCAGTTTTCTAGGGATAGGAGCAGCATTGTTATTTACAAACATTTTAATGAAGTCTCATTTTTAGCTGCCAGCCAACAGCAAGATTAAAAAAAATATATACGTAGGGGAATAATCTTGAAATTTAATAGTAGATTTATTATTAGCAGACATGTGCGTCTGCTGATCTCCAAAAAAAAGAAGCGAACAAAAAAAAGAGCACACGGAAACCAACCAATAAAAAGAACAAAAAATAAAATGGTAATAAAAGGATAAAGTAAAATGTTAGAAAGAGACAGATCGCTATGATTCACACGGCAGCCAACATTCGAACCTCTCCTTCCATAATATCATAGCAGAGCAGCCAACTGCCACAAGAATGCGTCCAGGGATGGTATTGGATCTTGGACATCCTGCCCGGTTGAACCACCCGATTCGAAATGGTCTGCTTCAAGTAGGAGGCATAGTTTCTGCACTGCCCGGCTACATGTGCTGTTCTGAGGGTAACGTTTCGAACTAACCCATCGCTGCCCGGGTGAATCTCAGCTACTCGTCCCAGGCGCCAGTGAGTCGGTGGTAGACTTCCTTGTCGGATGGCGACGATATCCCCCACCTTGATGATACCTTGATTCCGCTGCCACTTAGATCTCGTCTGTAACGTCGACATATACTCCTCATTCCACCGTCGCCAGAATTGCTGGTGGACCTGACGCAACCACTACCAGCGTTTAATATAGCTGATTGGGTTATCCTCGACCTTGGGCTCCGGAACGGCTATAAGAGGGGCTCCGATAAGGAAATCTCCTGGCGTCAAGGCAAGCTTATCCTCTGGGTCGTCATAGAGTGGTGGACGGGAATCAAGACACGCCTCGATTCGTGTTGCCAGCGTCTGGAGCTGATTGTGCCAAATGACCCGTCCGCTGACCAATCTCACCAAATGGTATTTTGCTGACTTAACAGCGGCTTCCCATAGGCCGCCCTGATGTGGAGCACTGGGAGTAATGAAGTGCCACCTGGTTCCTCTGCAATCGCTCCTGTTAGCGAGCGATTGCTGACTGTAATCACTGTGCCAGGCTGCTAAGTCTTCTTGAAGCAAACGATTGGCCCCCGCAAACGCTGTGCCGTTGTCGCTATATAAGTCCATTCATGGACCACGTCTGCTAACAATCCGTATAAAGGCATCCAGGAATGCTTGTGCTGAAAGATCTTCAACCACCTCCATATACGCCGCCTTCGTTCCCAAACAGATGAAGATCGCTAGGTAGGTCTTAACAGTCGTACGAGATCGTTTCGTTCCAACGCGTAGAGTAAATGCTACACAATAGTCTACCCCTGATGCTAAGAAGGGACGCGCAGCAATTACCCTCTGCTTGGGCAACGAGGCCATCTGTTGAACTAACGTAGTCGCACGATGACGTCGACAGATAACGCAATTATGCAGATAACTCCAAACTACCTGCCTACCATTCAAGACCCAATAACGATTACGAAGAGTCTGAAGCACAAGCTGAGTACCATCATGCAAAGTGTTGTCGTGAGCTTGTTTCACCAGCAACCGCACCAGTGCACCGGACCTTGGAAGAATAATAGGGAATCGCTGATCCTCAGGAACAGATGCCTTGTTGATTCGCCCACCGACCCGTAGAATACCATCTCCATCTATGAAGGGGTTCAGCGAAAGCAATCGACTCGAACTTTGTACACCACACGGCTGCGAAGCTGAATAATCTCTAACATGAACACCCTATCTTGCTCTGCCCGGATAATTGCTATAAGGGCATCGTCTAGCTCTTCCTTGCCAATAATAACTCCTACTCGCTGACGACGCTTTGGGCACCAACGCAGTATATATGCCACCGTATGCAGAAGTCGTGGGAGTGAACTGAAACGCTCTATTAATGGTATGAGCTGCCCGTCCGAGCGCCGTGTCATAACTTCCAAGCGCACTGAAGCGACTGTCGAGAGCACTGAAATCCTTTCTTCGTTTTGCACTTGCACTAGCTCGTCCTGGCTAAGTGCTTCTCCTGCCGATAGAGATACTGGGCCACCTACCACAAGCGATGTGCTAAGAGTTCTTCTGATCCCATGCCGCGGCTTGCACAATCAGCGGGATTCTGAGCTGATGAGACCATCTGCCTGGTGCAGTAAGCTCCTGGATATGGAGTACTCGATTCGACGCGTATGGCTTGAGAGCTGAGGGCTGTTTGCGTAACCAGCATAAAACGATTCTTAAGTCCGACCACAAATAATAAGGGGTGTCCAACAACCCCAAAGCAATGCGAACGCTGTCCAGCATTACAGCCAATAGGTGAGCTGCACATAGCTCTAATCGAGGGATCGTGGCACCTGTGAGAGGAGCCACCTTGGTGCGAGCCGTGAGTAGTGAAATCTGTACACTATCGTCGAAACTAGTTGTCTTGGTGTAGATCACGGCAGCGTACGCACGGGAGCTGGCGTCGCAGAATCCATGCAGAGTCGTACTCTTTCCTCTTTGTATCCCCAACCACCGGGGTACTCGAACTCGAACTCGATTTTGAGCCTGGAGCCCGCTGCGAAACTTAACCCACACTTGACTTAGATCTTCCGGCAGAAATATCGGGTCAAAGAGTTGTGCCACCTCACTTAGCACTTGTCGTTTAGTCGGAGTTCTAGCCTGTTGCCTAGGTTCAAAGTTGAAGAAGAGCTCGTCAGCTGCTGGGTCCCAGCGTAACCCAAGCACAGTAGCAGTTAAAGAGTCGATAATAAGTTCTGCGGAAGAAGAAATATTACCAGTTATTTGGCTGATTACCTCAATGCGATTTGAATTCCACTTTCTCAGTTTAAACTGACCCTTCGAGAGAATCCTGTCAACATTGTTGGCTAGTCGCACTGCTTCTGTAGCGCTGTAGCAACTCGTTAGCAAATCCTCCACGTAAAATGAGGATAAGATAGTATTTTGAGCCTCACAATCCTGTCCCTGGTCTGACACACAGTAGAAGTTGTCATGAGCGCATTGGTGTAGGGCTAGAAGCCATGCCGTAGGTAACCGTCGTCAATCGGTAGACAGCGATATCATCTGTCGGAGATTCTCGCCAGAGAATACGTTGAAAATCTCTATGTTCCGGGGTCATCAGCACTTGCCGGAACATCTTCTCCACATCTGCAGTAAGTGCAACACAGTAGCGACGAAAACGAAAAATAATGTTAACCAATGAGTCCTGGATGGTTGGACCCACCAATTGGATGTCGTTCAGTAAGACACCATTGCTACTGCGCGCCGATGCATCGAACACCACTCGGAATTTGCCACTGACCGCGTGATGAGGAATGTAATAGCAATTAGTATGATCGCCAGGTTGATCAACAAGTTCCATATGGTTCAGGGCGCTGTATTCACGCATAAAGGCGATGTATTTCTCCCTCACCTCATCGTTGTTAGCCAAGCGTCGTTGCCAGGCGTAGCGAAATGTTTATCAGCCAACTGTAGACCTTCCAAATATTGCCACTGCTTCCCGTCTACGTGCACCGTTGGAGTTGCTGAGGTAATCGACGGAAGGACGAATGCATGAATCCTTAATGTAAACTCAGAGAATGTAGATTGAAGAGTCACGCTTACACTGCCCTTGGTTCGAGTAAGTGTAAGAGCTCCGATTCCCTCCACTGTTGCTTCACACTTAGCTCTGCGAAGATTCAAATGATTAGCTAAACGATCGGTGATGAAACTTACCTTGTATCCAGGATCGCAGAGGATACGAGCCAAGCGCTGTTCTGTTGTTTCCTCGTATGCGAACGCTCGCCCTGTCGCAAGCAGAACTGTCCGGTCGATTAGTCAGGCTGATGACTGTGCTGTTGCTGAAGCAATGACTGGCTGTGATTGAGATCCAAGTGCTGGGGTAACTGCGGATTGTAAGCTTGTCGATGGCAGTGCTCGTGCATCGCGACAGAACATGGTATTATGCTTGCGACCACACAGCCGACACCCGTCGGAGAGACATTGCCTAGATGTATGTCCGTTCTAGCAATTGAAGCATATGCCTGAACCCTTAAGAGCTGCGAAGCGCTGTACTGGTGCCATCTCGGACAGCAACTGGCATCGGGTAGCACGATGTGGCCCTTGACAATGCGGGCACCTTCCTTCGCTTGTAGTAGTCAAATGGGACCGGACCGACTGTTGTCGATGAGAATGTCGTGATTTAAAAGTCTCTGCACGATTTGGTACACGCAGAATATCAGTTGTGAGACTTTGAGCTCGTTTTTCCACAAATCTAAGTAAGTCTGACAAGCTTTGAATATCATTGGCGGCGCAACCCATGCACCACTCACGCTGCGTAGAGAGGGGAAGCTTTGACACAACTATCGGCATGGCTAAAGCATCCCATTTGTCAACAGGTAACTTCATGACCCGTAATGCTCGAAGAGGCTCCTGCATGGTATCACCGATTGTAAGGAGAGCCTTCGCTGTCTCATCCGATGCACTCTTCAAGTTGAGGAAAAGAGAAACATGAATTTCAGCCAACAGCTTTGGATTGTCAAAGCGAGTACCAGAGCGCCAGAGTACATACCAGCTACGAGAGGTACTTTCGTCGAATCAACAGCCTGTCGCAGCTTGCCAAGTTTGTAGGCCTCTGGAAAATCTGTTGTGTGTACCAGAATTTCGAAAGTATCTCTAAAGGCGAGCCAATTGTGAAGTGAACCATTAAACGACGGGATGGCTACTGGGTCCAATCGCATCTCCAACCTATGCGCCGATGTATTGGCATTACCTGAGTCCATAGGACCCAGAGACTTAACGATAGAGCATTTGTTTGATGGTGGATCTGGTGGGATTTTATCTGTTGTACAAATTCCGACATCTGTTGTAATTGCTGCAGCATCTCCTGTGCCGCATCTGATAGTGGATATTGGATTTGCAATAGCCTTCGGTCCTCCACCTGCTCCCAAAGCTGATCATGAACAGTTAACTCGTCGTCTGCAGCTGCACCGACCAAAGCTTCATGGTTACTGATGAAACGAGTATAATGCGCCGTTATGGACTTGAGTTCCTGATCCAATTGAGCAACACCGACCATATTGAGGTTAGCCCCAACCACGCGGTCATGAGCACGCCGTATTGCATTGGCAGCTGCCGTTCGCAAGTTAAGCTCAGCCATGTGTGACACCAGCCAGAAACAGTACCGACAATGTGGAATACAAAGCTATGAACATTTTCTCCACAGCTCAATCCAGAAATTGTCAAAGCAATCTGCAGGACGCTGTAGTACTAATATTCCTCCGCCACGATGTAGAAGAATCCACTAAAATTTCGCCAATAGTGCAGTTTTACAAAAGAAATCCAATTCACCATATATGGATGTATAATATATCGCATTTATTGCAATTCCTCACAGGAGGCACCAAAATGTAGGGGAATAATCTTAAATAACAACGCGATGCAATTAGTATTATTAGATTTATTATTAGCAGACATGTGCGTCTGCTGATCTCCAAAAAAAGAAGCGGACACAAAAAAGAGCACACGGAAACCAACCAATTGCCCGATTCACAATGCAGCGTGATAGCGAGACGAGCCCAGCGCGAGTTGTTAATAAAGGTTTCGATCTATGCAAATATATGAAACAATACACAATGATGCGAGACTCGTTCTATCGCAACGCATTCTTTTCAGAAAATTAAGCCTGATTCACAATGCAGCGTGATAGCGAGACGAGAGCGAGACGAGTCTAGCGCGAGTTGTCAAAAAAAGGTTTCGATCTATGCAAATATATGAAGCAATACGCAATGATGCGAGACTCGTTCTATCGCAACGCATTCTTTTCAGAAAATTGAAAAACTCTCGCGACGAGATTGCCTGTCAGCGGGCTGATGGGATTTTGTTATGTAGCTAGAAAGAGAAAGATGGTGTGTTGCCATTGTTGCCTCACTTTAACACATAGATAATACAAACTCGCTGTCAAAAGTATCGCCTTCATTGTGAACTCTGGAACGATTTTATGACGACAACGATTTCTCGCCTCGCTCTAGTCTCGCTCTCACGCTGCATTGAATCGGGCATGAAAAACTTTCGCGACGAGATTGCATGTCAGCAGGCTAATGCGACTTTGTTATGTAGCCAGAAAGAGAAAGATGGTGTGTTGCCGTTGTTGCTTTTTCACTTTAACACATATATCATTGTGAACTGGGAAACGATTTTATGACGACGACGATTTCTTGCCTCGCTCTAGTCTTGCTCTCACGCTGCATTGTGAATCGGGCAAATAAAAAGAACGAAAAACAAAATGGTACTAAAAGAATAAAGAAAAATGTTAGAAAGAGACAGATCGCTATGATCCACACGGCAGCCAACATTCGAACCTCTCCTTCCATAATATCATAGCACAAGAATGCGTCCAGGGATGGTAATGGATCTTAGACAATATATTTAATAAAAATGAGTGCATTCAGATACTGAGTACAAAAAAGCGATTCCCATTTAATTTTCTGAGAAGTAGATTCCTCTTTTGCGAGGAACACAGTAGATCTACTGCGATAGCAATAGAGGTGGCAGTCTTGATGGGAAAGTTATTTTGTTTGTATACACACAAGACATAGTTTTGCTTTTGTTTTTTTTCCCTTTCAAATGAATATTCTTCAAATGTTCTTATCGTACCTAGTAACCATTTACTACAAATTGGAAAGGGGAATAGTACTGCGTTCGTTTAACTGAATACGTGTCCATTAACCATAATACAACACTTTTTCGAAAGACGAAATGTTAAGATTGGGTCTTACCAAGCTAATATTTCTGTTGATAATTTTCGTTTACCAATTGGTTAGAAACTACCAAGTAATTTATTGATACTGTAGCATAATAATAACTACGCTCCCTAAAAGTATGATGCAACAAATTCCGAAGTGTCTTTTCATTCTGGCAGAATTTTGGTCCGAACTGTCCTTTCATTCGAGGTTCGTGTCTGCGATGAAGTCTCCACAGCTCATGTCAACGAAAGAGACGGATAATATCACGGATAAGAGGGAATTATAACTGCAAGAATTATTACATCAGAATTTCTCTTGTTCCAGTGGTCGAAGAATTTGCTAGAAGTTTCTGGCTATCAGAAACTTCTGCTATATAAGGACAGATGGCGATTGAGAAGGGGCAGTAGTTTTTAAACTGTGGCGAAGAGATTAGAAAAGTGATAATGGGCGAAGTTGTAATTTTGTGATAAATTGAAAGTTGAGAGTTAACAAGAGAAGTAATTAGTTTGGATTTGTGAATTAAGTAATTGAAAGGAGATAAAGTGATTTAAAAGGAAAGAGACCTTGTAAGAAAAGAATTGCGAAGAATAGTATAGTGTGAACCTGAATTGTTCTATAGACTAGAAAATAAAGAAATAATTTCACAGAATATTGTTTTATCTACTCGAGCCGTAGCTCGCATATTACAATACAGTGCTTTGCAAAAGTATAACCGCACCCTGTAAAAGACCTTTTCCAGGAAATTCTAAACGGATACAGGCCCTTTATTATTTTTTTTTATTTTATGGCATCAATTAACAAGTAATTAGAGCAAAAAAAAAAATCCCCGTTATTTTCTTTTGGGATTTCAAATAAAAAACTGTTTTGTCTAGCTTGCAGAAGTATAGCCGCACGATATAAAAACTGCAATTTCTCTGCAATTTTCATTCAGTTCTTATTGTGATGAAATAAGAATGCCGCGTGGTACGCATTTAACGGAAGTAGAAAAGGGAAAAATTCTGGCTTTTCGCGAGGATGGTTTGGGCTTTTGAGCAATCGTGAAGAAAATATCAAGATCGGACCGTGTCATTCGAAATTTTTTACAAAACCCGGGGTCTTATGGCACAACAATCCGACCTGGCTGTCCACAGAAGCTTACAAGTCACAATCAAAGGCGAATAATAAAGGTTTCGTCCAATTCGGTGCGTTCATTGTCAGAAATTCGAAGTGAATTAGATTTAGATGTTTCGGTTTCGATGGTTTCGCGTACTATAAAACGCAGCGGATTAATTGTCCGAAGCAAAATGGTGCCTGCTCCATGTCTAGCAGCAGCTCACAAGGAAAAGAGAGTGGAATTCGCTTGTAACAACATGGATCGTAATTGGAAAACCGTAAGTAACATTGTTTTCATTTCCTCTTTTTTTCAATTTGAAATGTCTTAATCTAATACAATATATTTTTTTTAAATATTATTTTTAGTGACGAAAAGAAGTTTAATCTTGATGGACCAGACGGCCTTAATGGATATTGGCACGATTTACGGAAGGAACCAAGGTTTTTTTGGAAGAGGAACTTCGGCGGTGGAAGTTGTATTACTCGCGGTAAGGGTTCACTTGGCATTACCTCCACAAAAATGGATAGTGCAGCATTCACCCAGCTACTCAAAGAGAACTTGGTACCATATTTAAGGCGATATTGGCGATGTTTTTCAACAACATAATGAAGTGATTCACGTAAGTCGTCGAAGTTTGGATTGGTCTCAAGCCCAAAACATCAGATTGATGAAGTGGCCGGCACGTTTTCCGGATTGTAATCCGATAGAAAATCTTTGGGGAATAATTACACGCCAAGTTTATGCTCATAATCAGCAATTCGAACGTTGCCGAACTCCGAGCATCAATTATGGATGCATGGAACTCCATATAATTAAATTGATGTCATAAAATAAAAAAATAATAAAGGTCCTGTAACCGTTTAGAGTTTCCTGGAAAAGGCTTTTTACAGGGTGCGGTTATACTTTTGCAAAGCACTGTCCCTATATATCCTATATGAGCCACTTTAATGTTCACACAGTACTTCTTCAAAGTGAACAAATCTCATCTCATCTGCTGATCCAAGAAAGCTTATAGAGATCCTGGAGGTGCGGCTGATATGTTTGCGGCCCTAATCACTAACTGCGGCACTCTTTAGTAGTATAAATATCACCACGTTTCAATAATAATCTCATTTTGTTATTATCTGTGGTATGATAAACATCACCATGTGAGCCGAAATTCTCGCAATTTTGAGCACCGCGAAGTGATAAAGTACTTCGTGAAAAAAGAGAAATCGCCTAAAGAAATTTTCGAAGATACATATGTGATCGACTCTTCAGGATTCTGAGTTTCGTATACCATGGTCAGAAAATGGATTCGCTTATTTCAACAAGGGTGAGAGACCTTTGAAGACGTCCCCCGCCCAGGGCGTCCTGTGTCTGTGGTCAGAAAATTTGAAACATTAGTACTGGCCGACCGAAGAATAAAAATGTGGCAGATAGCGGACGAGTTCCACATAAGCAAAGAACGGATTGGAGAAGTTTTGCGCCGTTTGACAAGCAACGACGACTCGAGTGCTGGAAAGATTTTTTGGAGTTAGCCGGGAACAATCTCGACGAAATTTGCAACCGGAATCGTAACTGTAGGTGAGACTTGGCTTCGCCAATATGATTAGGAGTCCAAACAAGACTCTGTGCAGTGGATTGAAAAAGGGGAGAGGCCGCCGAAGAAATTCAAGGTTCTTCGAAGTTTATGGTGACTGTTTTTTGGGACAGCGAAGGTGTTTTGCTGACTAATTACCTGCCAAAGGGGACTACGATGAATGATGAATATTACGCAAATTTATTGAGTCAGGCACGTGAAGTGTCGTACGGAAGCGACGTGGGAGACTCAGGCATGGAGTGTTGTTTTGCAGGATAACGCGCCAGTTCACACGGTGCTGGTTTCGAGACAGGCCTTAAAGGATACAGGTTTTTCAAAGATAGACCACCCACCCTACAACCTAGACTTGACCCCGAGCGACTTTTCCCTTTTTTCCAATTAAAAAAAGGAGTTACGAGGCCGGAGATTTGCAGATGAGAACGAGATCAAGGGTCATTTAAGGCAAAGGAAAAGAATATTTTTCGTTGATGTTAAGGCACTGTATGCCCGATGTGAGAAATGCATTTCACTCGAGGGTGATTGTATAGAGAAATAAAATAATTTAATTGGATCTCTTCCTTTACTTAATGCCTTAGGCCGCAAACTTATCAGCCGCCAACAACAATACAGCAGTTTGTTTTCTAATTTTTCGCTTTAAATAGAAATAAATAAAAATGCTTCATCGCTCACCAAAGAATAATGCATTTTTAAGACAAATTTGAGCCAACAAACTTATGTATGTATGTATGTACATTATATGTACGAGTACCTTCCGTGCTTTTACACACGAAGTTACATTTCTTTTTCTTCAACGTATGTGTGCAACAGGGGAAAATCCAAGATAGTATTGTAAATCCGAACACCAGATAGTAACAGTAATCAATCCAACCACGCAGAACCGAACGACAGACCGTACCAATCATAACCAAAATAACCATTGTTAGACAAAACGAACGCACTACGGATAAAGTTTATCGGTGCTATTAAATTGTAGTATTTAGCGAAATGAATGACAAGAAAGCTCGGAATGTGTGGGATTCTTTCACGTGAAATTAAAATAAAATGCACGTCTGGGTCGCACGCACTTGCACCTATGTATACATGTACATATGTGCATATATAAGAGTATGGTGTTTAATTGCAAATACCTCATAATCTTGTATACATACAGTACTGTGCAAAATCTAAGCAACCATCTGGATTCAGCACTTCATAGTAAATCTTTTCAACTTTCTACCCCACCAAATAAAAAGAAATGGATATGTAATGATGTGTAATAGAGTGTATTTTAAAATTCACTACTTTTTATAAAAGTAATAATAACAACAAAGTAGCCAAATTGAGCTGTGCAAAACCTAAGCAACTTTGTAACCCACTGTAAAAAAAAAATAGCTAACAGTACTTTTCCAGTCAGGTTACACATGAAATGTTGTAAGATCTTTGTCTTTGATCAGTTTTCTTTTAAGTTAGACGCATAATTGATATTTTTTAATAATGTCGCGACAAAGTTACTCTTCTTCTTTTAAACTAAAGATTATTGATGAATTTAAGTCTTGAGATACTCAGGCAACATTAGCCAAACGTTATAATATTAATAAATCGATTATTTCACGTCATAAGTTCGTATGTAATCGTAAAATTACTTGATTTAAACAATGATGCTAGAACGGTGCGAAGACGTGCAATTGAAAATAATCTTCGGAGTTACAGGCCGTGCAAAAAACCGATGCTCTCAAAAAGACATTTAAGGACCAGGTAGTGCAACTAAATTCTTTAAACATAATTCAAACTAAAATTTTTTTTTCATATTAGGCTAAATTTTGCAAGAAAATACCAACACTGGTCTCCTGAAAAATGGAAAACAGTTCTTTTCAGCGACGAGTCAAAATTTAATTTATTTAATTCTGACGGGATATGTTATGTCAGACGTCGTAAAGGGCAGCGACTCAATCCTAGATTCTGCACACCCACTGTAAAGCTTGGTGGGGGTAGTGTGAATGTGTGGACCTGTTTTTCGGCAGGAGGTGTAGGTCCATTCTACGAAATAAACGGAATCATGGACCGATTCAAATATAAATCCATTCTAGAATCGATAATGCTACTACATGCGGAGTGGGAAATGCCACTTCGTTGGGTGTTTCAACAGGATAACGATCCGAAACACACATCGAAGTTGGTAAAGGGATGGTTAGCGGATATTGGGATTCGAGTCCTTGATTGGCCGGCCCAATCATCCGACTTGAATCCCATCGAAAACCTGTTTGGTATCCTTAAAAGCTATGTCGCTGGACAACACTTTTCCAACAGGTCTGACCTATTCAATGCTTTGAAAGTTGAAAAAATATATCCCAGGATACACTTTCAAAGTTAATTACTTCTATGCCTCGTCGTTGCGCCTCTGTTATTCAAAATAAAGGATATTACACAAAATATTAAAAAGTTGTTTAGGTTTTGCACAGCTCAATTACTTCCTTTTATAAAATTATTATTATTACTTTTATAAAAAGTTGTGAATTTTAAAATACACTCTATTACACATCATTACATATCCATATCTTTTTATTTGGTGGGGTAGAAAGTTGAAAAGATGTACTATGAAGTGCTGAATACCATCTGTGCTTAGGTTTTGCACAGTACTGTATGTATGTATGTCAAATATGGTTCAAGTATTCATTTCGAACAAAATTGATCCAATCATATCCCAAAGCAGTCAATTTTCAGTAACAGATTAATAAGCAAAGTACCCATAAACGCACTTTTTGAAAAAACAAAAAAAAAAAAAAAAATGGTACGCCATCTGATAGCATACATACTCGTATGTATATTCACTATAACACAAATATCAAATTTGATCAGAATCGTAAGAGAAAATTGATTTTTTTTTTCAAAATAGGCCGTTACTACCAGATAGTTAATTTTGGGGTTAGAATGATAATTTCGATTATGCCCCGAATTGTGAACCTACTGATCCTAGACATGAAGTTTGAAGAAAACCCGTGCAGTCGCTTAGGCTTCAGTCGACCACATCTACAGAGAAATGGAGAGACACATCTGACAGTCCCATTTTTTGGAGTATCCCTATTATAGTAATATCAAGTTTGATCATAATCTCGAGACCGAACATTTTGAGGAATACAATACTCCCCAAGTAAAAATCGTCAAATGCGAGACGAGTCTCGCGCGGTTAGTGTTCCGTACCGTTATTTTAAGTGCATGTTTTTCCGTACACAGTTTGTACGAGAACCACTAGACATTTTAGTAAAATTTAATTTCTATGTACATATGTACATAAGTAGGTCATTTCGTCAAAAATGGTCAAAATCGGTGCAAGTGTGAGTGGGTTGTGGGGGGTGAGTTTAAACAAGTATTTAAGTCGCTTAGTGGGAGCCGTGGCTCAGTGGTTAAGTGCGCGATCACTGAGCAAGATTTTCAAGGTTGGAATCCAAGAAAACACAAGAATTAAACAAAAAAAAAAGGAGGTTTTTTCACAGTCCCACCTCTCGCGAACGTCTGACAAACATCCGAGAGTAAAACTGTCATGAAAAGCTTCTCTCAATCGCAAAAAATTGTCTAGTGGCTGCGAGAAGCTAGGTGGGGCCCTGCATTGGGCAGTTAGCGCCAAAATATACATTAAGTCGTCTTTGTTAGCCACGTAACTCAAGAATTTCTGAACGGATTTCGATAAAATTTAGTACATATGCTTAGACTGATACGTCAGTAGTTCCACTTGAAATTGTTCGTAATCGCCTAACTCAAGAAACAACCAACGAATTTCGGTTTTAAATTATGTCAGGCATGTAGATACATTTGTCTAAAATTACTAAAATCGAATGAATGCGGGGTAACTTAACAGTTTGTACCAGAGCATTTGTTTTAATTTTCGCCTTACCTCCTCATAAATTTACGTGCCCCCAGTTTTGAGTTTTTTTTATTCAAGAAATTTTATTCAAAAACAACTATATTCTTGAACTCCTTAGAAGTTCAGCTTTAATTTGATATACCGCATGATGATGAAATATTTTTTTTCTTGGGGTACATACAGTACTCGTATGCAGCAAAAATAAGTTTCCATAGAATTTTGAAAACAAAAATTAACTGTCCTTCCAAATTCTAGTTGTTATTCCTGCTGCAGCATATTTTTATGGATTGTTAAGCTATCTTTTATATTGTCTGCACTCTTCACTCAGATCATATGCTATAAAGTTTCGCGGTGGCAATGTCATTTCGAGTTAAGCTATCAGTTGAATCAGTGCAAAAATAAGTTTCCACCAATTTAGTGTCCAAAAATTTGAACGTTGGCTTATTTTATTTTGCAGTTTTGTATTTTTTTTTTTCACTGTTTGTTTTAATCATTTTTCGGTAAGAATGTTTTATAATTTTTGTCTCAGTTTGATCTGTAGTAGTAAAAAGTCTTTGTTCTCAGTATTTTAGTTTTCAGTTCTATAAAAGTGTTCAAAATGGCTGCCATACGGCAATTAATAAAGTGGTCAGTGTTTCGTTTTTAATGCAGTTTTATTCTTGGAATTCATGAACTCTTAACAGCTAGACACAAAAAAAAAACGCTTAAAACTAGCTTAACTGTGTTATATACTAACTTAATGGCCCTATGCGGGCGCTCTAAGCTAAACCTAATGCTTAAAATATGTCTTTCGACGTGATATAACTTCAAATATTTATTAAATCTATACTTACAAATATTGGGAAACTAAGAAAAGATTTTTCAACAAAAACTTAGTAAATGAACTGAATTTTTTATCTATATATAAAACTTACAAACTACCTGAAAGCTACTTATTCTAAGGTACGTGATTAAACACGCAAATTTTTTATGATACATATATATATGTACATATACATAGATATATTGTATACCTTCATATATACATATAGTATGCATACATATGTATATACATATGTATAAGGTTTTTTTTTGTATTTGTTTATTTTTATTTATTTTTTATTTTTTTTAAAGCTACTTGAACCGAGCGTGTCGCCCGAGTTAAAGATCCGTGTGTGAGAATTGAAAGACTGGGTTCAATTTGTTCTTTCTTTATTGAAATGTCACACCAGACTGACTACTGGCTATCCTTAGACTTAAAATCAAAACATGAAAAACAACGCTTAGAATATTACCTAACATAAGAGCAATACAACTTAATCATAGGATTGGCGTGTATATATGCACCGTGATGACCAAACACATTGTCAACATGTTTTCGTGCGAAGATTCCGACCACTAGACTGCTGCTGTTGCACGGGCTGCTGTGATGGTCGCCTCAAGGTCTCTTGTCGCCAAACGCATGTAGCTGGTATATTGGTATCTGGTCTACCAGAACATTTGATGCTGTTGTTGACAATGTTTTGTATAATCAAATTATTGCATGATTTCGTACAGTTGCGTTGTCGTGTTCTTAGCTGGCTTGGTTTGTTGAGATGGCGTTATATGCTTGTTGGGCAAAGCGTATATAACTCCTCCCGCCCCAGTATGGACTATATGAATTTTTGAGTGACGTCCATGAATGATGTGATGTTGAAGAGGTGAATTTTAAAAGTTTATTAGCTTTTATACAAACATTGTATACACAAATGTATCAGTTGATTGCTAAGGTATCTATTTCATGTTCCTTGATGATTGTTGTGGGTAGCAACTTTCTCCGTGGCAAAGTTGATTCAGATATAAGTTATCCATATTTGAAGCTCATTAATTCATCAGTGTGATATCAAAAGAAAATAGAAGTGTTAAAGGCCAAAATATAAAACGAAACAAACTACTTCCTTTTTGGTATAATTTTTTATACGGTGGTTGTTAATCCATTATTTTTTTTTTTTTTTTTTTTTTTTTTTTTTTTTTTTTTTTTTTTTTTTTTTTTTACGTTTTAATTTTAAATAAGAATATGATTCCATATATAAATTCAACTCAGTTACATTGGTTATTATTATTTTTAAAATAATAAGGATTTTATACGATGTTAAGTAAGACTAGTTTAAAGTAGGATTAGAGAATCAGAAACAATGCTTTCAAGTTCCTAGCTTGTAAATTTACGTTTTTTCATTACCTTTTGTTTATGACCTTTTCTCTTATTCGTGTCTAAGGTAATTTTATTATTTTTAACTACTATATGCTCATTAAACCTGGCTGCTAATTTGTTTCGCCTATCATCTAATTCGAATATTTTATCGTTTTGTGAAAAATCAGGGGGTTGTTTGCGTTTTTCATTAAGTTTGTTTATAAGATGCTGTTTGTTAGTTAAACTTCGTTTATGCATTAGTTTAGCCAGCAATTCATACTCTTTAATATGTTCCTTAAGGTACTCTTGCTCAGTTTTAACATTATTGTTGATAGAAAAGAGATTATTTTTTGTTATATGACCAGTCAATAGCTCAAAAGGGGACAGTTTAGTGGCAGAGTGGATTGAGTTGTTATATGTTATAACAGCTTCGTCAACAATCTCACCGATGGGCTTTTCCTTATGCTGAGATTTAATGATTCGTATTAGTTCTGTAAGAGTCGAATGAAATCTTTCAACAGGCGAGTTTCCTGTTGAAGTTTTGGCACAGGTTGTATGCAAACTTATACCGTAAATTTTTAAGAATTCCCTAAACAAAGTGGATATAAATTCACTTTCATTATCCGTAACGACCTGTTGTGGGATTCCATGATGGGAAAAGAAATGTTTCAAGGATTTAATTAAATTCACACTATTTCTACCCGTTAGCAAATAGACACTGGAGAAGCGACTGAATTTATCAATAATTGTCAGAAAGTTTTCTTTGTGGATTGAATATATATCTAAATGAAGGATTTGTAATGGCTTAGATGGTGTTTCTGTAATCTCGTATTTCAAGCGTTCTCTTTTGCGATCATATTTATATTTCTGACATATCTCGCAATTATTGATTATACGTGTAATCAGATGTTTCATATTTGGAAAATAGTACTTTCTTTTTAAATGCTCAAAGCTTTCATTAATACCTCTATGGGTCGAATTTTTATGATAATTCCGGATTGTTTCTTCCTGCTTATCAGAATCTATCACATCTTCTAACATGGTATTACATCGAACTATTTTCAAACTGCCATTACTGAAATATTTAGTATAAACGGATTGAATTACTCTAAACGTTATGTCATCCGTTAATACCGCTGTAAGTCTTTTAGTCGCCATGTAATCCTTAAAAATGCTTATTATAAAATTTTCTGCGCAAATTTGATTATATTCTATTGTAAATCGCTTTTTTCTTTTAAATAGGATTTTGAATTTAATGTCCGGTTTTGTTCTAATACTATTTTCTTTGAGAATGATCTGGTTTGAAAACTCATTTATAGGACGCTCCGATATGGGAATACCATCATCGATATTTTCATAAGCTGAATGGATTGTGGAAAGATTGTCCTGAAAGTCAATATTATTTTGGGTGGATATATTGTCTAAGTTCTCAGTTTCATCAGAAGCACTATTTGTTTCAGTCACATTTATCTCAATTCGAGATAAGGCGTCAGCATTGGAGTTCTGTTTACCCTTTTTGTACGTTATATAATAATCATACTCCTCCAACCTAAGTCGCCAACGCACAAGCTTTGAGTTTGGCTCTTTTAATGAAAAAAGCCATGTTAAGGGCTTGTGATCGGTGATGATCTGAAATCTTCGCCCAAATAGATAAGGCCGGAAAACTTTTGTGGACCAAACAACAGCAAGTAGCTCTTTTTCAATCGTGCTGTAATTCTGTTCAGATTTAGATATAGTACGACTTGCATAACAAATCGGCTTATCGGATCCAATGAGCCCGAGACAAAACAGCACCTATAGCAACATTACTCGCATCCGTAGTAAGGTTGAAAGGTTTTGAAAAGTCCGGATATTTTAAAATAGGATCATTGCATAACAGGGTTTTGCAGGTTTCAAAGCAGTTAATGTATTTGGAATCAAGAATTATTTTGTTTCCTTTTCGGAGACACTCCGTCATTGGCTTGGTTAGCTTAGCGAAATCCTTAACAAATTTTCTGTAGTAGCCAAGAAGTCCAAGAAACGATTTTATTTGCTTCCGGGTTTTTGGTATAGGGAACTTTTTTATAGCGCTAATTTTGTCGGGATTTGGTTTCACCCCATCCGCTGTCACTAAATGTCCTAAAAATGATACCTCTTTGTGAAGAAATTCTGACTTTTCCAGTTGAATTTTAAAATTTGCTTCTCTCAGCTTTTTAAAAACTGCATCCAAGTTTTCAACATGTTCTTGGAGAGATGATGAGAACACTATAATATCATCCATATACACCAGACACACTTTACCTTGAAGCTCTCGCAAAACGTTATCCATTACGCGTTGAAATGTCGATGGGGCGTTCTTAAGTCCGAACGGCATACGAACGAACTCATAATGACCATTATCAACGGAGAATGCCGTTTTTGGGATATCTTCAGTCTTAACTTCAATTTGATGGAACCCAGATGCTAGGTCTAGTGTGCTGAAGTATATGGATCTACCTAATTTGTCAAGAATTTCATTTATATTTGATATCGGATATTTATCATCAATCGTCTTCTCATTTAGTTTTCGGTAGTCTATGACTAAACGGCATTTTTCTTTACCACTTGCGTCTCTCTTTTTTGGCACTAACCAAATTGGAGCAGACCACGGCGAAAAACTGTGACGAATTATACCCTGGTTAAGCATATCATTGATTTGTTTTTGAATTTCAGTTTTATGCACATATGGATAACGATAGGATTTTGTATAGATTGGTATATTATCTTTGATGTTGATCTCATGCTTAATAGCATTCGTGAACGTTAAGTTGTTTCCATCTTTGAAGAAAATATCCTCGTATCTCTTGCATAACCCTCCTATAGCATACCTTTCTTCGGTGTTTAAATGATTTGTGCGAATTAGTTCATGAATACTGAAGTTGTTTAAGCTTTCGACGTTATTTATTGAAAGGCTGTGAATTTCCATACATGTATTTTGATCGAGAGAATTAACTTTGAGTGGTTGTTCAATTACGAATGTTTGTGGTAATTCTGAAATATTGACAACTTCCACGAACGAGTACCAATGCTGAGCCTTGTAAATCCCTTCTGGTACTATTAAACCGTCTCGTATAATAGTCGGTTTAATAAAAATACTGCCAGATTCAATGTCAACGGGTAAATTACAAACTACTTTGCACAATCCTGGAACCGTGTATTTTTTAGACATAAGATTTGGTTTGTACATTATTGGAATTTTTGAGTTTTCGGTTTCTAAAACTGAATACTGGAGATCTATTTTGGTACCGAGATCTTTCATCATTTCAGTACCGATTAAGCCGTCGAAGTAATTATGGAACTTAAATATTAAGAACGACAATACTCTATTTGTATTAAATTCTTTTAAACCATTAATATCTATTTTTTTATTTATAAATTCCTTATTGAAAATCGTTTTTATTTCAACAGGTTCTATAGCTTGTATTTGCCTGGTATCAACTATGTCTGGACTAATAAATGATTTGTTACTCCCTGTGTCGATGAGGAACTTGAGTTTTTTGTTATTAATACTATCAATAATAATATATGGTAATACGTACGAATTATAACTATTTATTTCTAGGTAACCTATTGGTTTTCCGAGGCTTGTAAAGGAAAATTTCCATCGTCAATTTCACCGTGAATTATTTGATTTGCGGGACCATGCCTATCGAAACTTTGAACATAGTTTTGTGGTTCATCGTAATTTTGATAGTCTGGATAGTTAGGGTTTCCTAGCCAAGGGGTATAATAATTAATATATGTTATGGAATTGATTTTGTGAACTATTACTTTGCCTATATGTATTATTAGAACCTCTATTGGTATTACCACTATAAGTGTCCATAGGTTCGGGTGGAGGAAAAGATCTAAGGCCAGGATCCAAATTGCTATTATTAGGTCTTGTAAAATATTGCTGGTTAATATGAGGATGTCTTACTAGGGGATATTGGGGACTATTAGGTTGTATTATGGGAATTGGAGGGTACTGAGGGTTAGTGTAACGTTGTCTATGGGATTGTTGGGGATGTCTGAATGAAGGTCGTTGCAAACCAATCGAATGGTTTAATTGAATTGGTCTGTATTGATTTGCTTTATTGTGCGGTACATGCTGTTGTTGAGGATTTTGAAAATAGTGGCAGTTTTGTTCTTGAAGGCAGTAATTTAGTGCTTCTGCCAATTTGCTTGGCCTCATCGATCTAATAGTGGACCCTAATGGCTCTTTAAGACCAGATAAAAATGTGTTTAAGCACATTTCCTGATAAAGCGATTGTTTTGACCTTATGACATTAACATCAGTCTCATGAACATTTACATGATTTGTCATTGCTGATAGTATATCTATTACCTTAGCGTAAAAACTTTCTACTGTCGATTGGTTCTGCCTAAGCTGATGTAAGTCACGAATAAGACTAGTTTCATTACGTTTATCGGAGTAATGAACTATTAAGTTTGCTTTCATTTCCTGCCAATTGATAGCTGTGCCATACATATTTAAAACTTCGTTAGCTGGTCCCAAAACCTTGTTTCTGATTGCTCTAATAATAATTTTTTCGTATGTAGTTCCTCCAATTTGAGGCATTAGATTTAAGATTTCTTCGACATTACTTATGAAATCGTATAAGCACCGAGGGTTACCATCAAAGTTGGGAAGATCTTTTACTGCGTCAGGGATTCTGAGGCAGTTAAAGGCATCCAAAGCAACTAAAGAATGATTTAAATTCATTTTTTGGGAAATGTTATTTAAATCGTTTTTCAAACAACACAATTTTTTGTCAACAATATTAGTCTTACTACTGGTAACTGAACACGAGCCTAATTTAAATAAATTATCAATTTGATCCGCGGTGGGTTCAGAGTTGAATACTTTATATATTGAAACAAATCCTGTATTAACTTTTAATTTTCGCCAACTAGTTATATTTAGAAAGGAGTTTGTTTTATATTTTCTATTTCTGAACACTTTTGAGATAGGAGGCATAAGATAACACTGATGAGAATGAACCACAAGAATGGACTTGCTTCAGGTTTCAGCTCCAAATGATCATCGACAGCGACACCAATCTGCTCCAATAATTCACCGCACAATTTCTTCAATATCTGCTTCAATGTTCAGGATCTTATTGAATTCAGCTTTCTGATTAAGTTATTTCAAAATTATTTGAAGTCTAGTACACACACTTCACTTGCGAGGTTCTTTAACGTGAACCAAAGGATAAAAATCCACCACTTCGTTGTATGATCTCAGTGTGTTCTTTAGTCCACACTTTAGTTTTTTAGCTACTATACTTTTTATTCACTAACTGAGATATGGAACTAAGTATAATACCGACTGCGCCAGTTAAAGATCCGTGTGTGAGAATTGAAAGACTGGGTTCAATTTGTTCTTTCTTTATTGAAATGTCACACCAGACTGACTACTGGCTATCCTTAGACTTAAAATCAAAACATGAAAAACAACGCTTAGAATATTACCTAACATAAGAGTAATAATACAACTTAATCATAGGATTGGCGTGTATATATGCACCGTGATGACCAAACACATAGTCAACATGTTTTCGTGCGAAGATTCCGACCGCTAGACTGCTGTTGCACGGGCTGCTGTGATGGTCGCCTCAAGGTCTCTTGTCGCCAAACGCATGTAGCTGGTATATTGGTATCTGGTCTACCAGAACATTTGATGCTGTTGTTGACAATGTTTTGTATAATCAAATTATTGCATGATTTCGTACAGTTGCGTTGTCGTGTTCTTAGCTGGCTTGGTTTGTTGAGATGGCGTTATATGCTTGTTGGGCAAAGCGTATATAACTCCCGCAAATTGCCTTATGTAAGCAAGATTAACATGCGAAAAATGTTGCAGTTTTATCAATCGGATGAATCCACGATTCTAATGAACTATTCGCATGACAGAGTTTGTGTTTGGAGGAAAAAAGGTGAGACACTGTAATATAAGTGTGCCAAACGTTATATTAAAATCAGTGGAAAGTGGGGTTATGGTATGGAGTTGTCTTTTCTCATATGGCGTGGGCAAAATAGCTATTCTGGAGGCAAAAGTCAATGCTTCTGTTTACCTCTATTTGCTACGAAAAGTGATAATTCCCGAGGACAAACGCCTTATTGAAGAAGACTTCGTGCTGCAACAGGATAATGCGCCCATCCACAACGCCAAAATAGTGATGGATTATGTGCTGCAGGAAGGTACTAATCTAATGCAGTGGCCACCGCAAAGCCCAGACCTCTCCCCAATAGAGAACTTATGGGCTTTACTAAAATAAGGATAGCAGAGAGGCAACCAAGAAACATAAACGAGCTAAAGAAGTGCATCAGTGAAGAATTTACTCTAGAAGAATTTCAAAAGCTTACGCGATTCATACCTTATCAATTAGCGTCCATGTCGCTGAATAATGGCGGACATCAGCTGCAGCAAAAGCTGCTCTCCATCAAAGCCAAGCAAATGGCATGAAGGGAGAAGGAACACCAATTAAAGGTGCAACTCTCACAGCAAGTGCAACAACAACAACCACAACCTCAACCACAACCACAAGAAGAAGAACAACAACAAAAGCAGCCAAAAGAGGTACCACAAAAGCAGTTGCAGCAACAGCTGAAGAAGAAGCTGAATCAAAATCAGCTAGTACAACAACAGCAGGCGAAGATGCAGAAACAACAACAGAAGGAGCAGCCAAAGCAGCAACAACAACAACAACAACAACAACAGCAGAAGGCAACGAAGACAAATGTGCCTACTATAAATACGTACAAAATGGAACTTGAAGAGACAATCGAGTTATGTAAGTCGGCCATAGGCAATCATTTTTATATTAATAACGATAGGCATGCTATCCACTGCAGTACAGTGGAACAGTATAAAACAATAAAAAATCTATTGAGGGACTCGACGACGGAGTTCTCTCCTTCACCCCGAAGGGGGAAAAAATGCAAACAATGCTGCTGAGGGGGATGGGTCCGTCTACTGATCCGGAGACGCTCCTTGCGCTGCTTAAATAGAAAGAGTGCGACGAGCTCGAATTCGTAAGGGTCAAGCCATTCCCCACAGCTAGGGCTAAAAGGGAGAAGCAAAAACTGCAGTTCTTCCTTACTCAACTCTCACTCAACAGCAAACTCGATGGTCTAAGGAGTATTAAAGTCATAGACTACCAGGTTGTCGCATGGGAAAAATTAAGAAAGAGCGAAAACATTTTACAATGTGTTGGCTGCCAAAGGTTCGGATGTGTCAAGTGTGAAAAGAACCACAAAGCAGAGGAATGCACTCTGGGTAAGGATGGAGTGGCAGATAAGAGCCAGCTCTCGTGTGCCTTATGCGGGAACTCGGGACACACCGCAAACTGTCGGGGTTGTCCTAAGTTCCAGTATATTAAGAAAGAAAATCTGATTCGTCAGGAGAAGGTCGTACTGAAACGTCCACCTGCTCCAATTCAAACACAACCCGTGACTCCTCAAGTGACCTACGCCCAAATGGCGGCAGGTCGGGGAAACACGGAACAGAAAAGACCGAAGGTTGCCTCTCAGGCCCCAGCGTCTTGAGCACCGGAGGCTCAAACTATCCAAGGGAAAATGGAGCAGCTTTAACGTCAGGTACAGGAGCAGGCGAAGCAGGTGGACCAGATCTACGCACTTCCGCCGAGCCTAACGCGCCTCCAGTCGTAATAGGTACAAACATGGAGGAGCAATCCTTGAAGTTCCTTGCGGTGAATGTGAATTCATTGATTAGGATCGAGCGAAGAGCCGTATTGCTTAAGTTGCTTGAAAACCGATGTGCTTATGGTTAGCGAAACAAAGCTATCCCAGAAGCACAGTAAATACAATATTGTCAGAAGAAACCGACCCAACTCCACACAAGGAGGAGGTGTTGCGATCTTCATACACAAACAACTGCAATTTAAGGTAGTGTACAGCGGTGAAATCCGAAGGTTCCAGGTGCAAATCTCCGGTCGATAAGTCTCCTTCCGAACATCAGCAAGGTATTCGAAAAAGTGATCAATAGAGCCTTGCTGAAGTGGACTGAGAACAGTAATATAATTCCGTATAATCAATTCGGTTTTAAGGCAGGGCATGATACAACACATGCCGCGTCTAAACTGGTATCGGATATCAAATGGAATAAAAGCAAGAACCAATGCACGGGTACCTGCCTGATTGACTTGGAGAAGACCTTCGACACCGTATGGTTAGAGGAACTCTTCTACAAGCTAAGCAGGCTGGGCATAAGCAAACCACTGCTGTACACACTTTATAACATGCTCACCAGTAGACAGTTCATTGTCAAAAATGGCAATGTGATTTCTGCTGGAACTTTTCTAATTAAAATTGGTTTGCAACAAGGTGCGGTTAATCTGCAGATCCTTTTCAATATTTACACAAGCGATCTGATAGGATCACTTCACCATGTCATAGCGTACGCAGACGACTTGATTGCGTACAGATCGGGACCAAAAATCGAGGTCATTGCAATTCTCTTGCAACGTGACTTCTATAAGATTAAGCAATGTTGCGATGACTGGAAGTTGAAGATCAACGTCCAGAAATCGGAAACCATTCTTTTTAGGACGCCGTTGTCTGGGGCCTCTAGGGATACCAGAAAGAATTGCGAAAGTTCTCAGTCGTGGGACCGCACGGACAGTCAGATACCTGGAACTCTGGTTAGATCAATATCTATATTTTAACAAACATATAGATGCAGCTCTGGCCAGAGCCAAAGGTGCTTTTGCCCTTACAAAGAGAGTTTTCTATAGCCAGCAACTCGATGCTAGGGTTAAAGTAATCTGCTACATGGCCCTCATTCGGCCCATGCTCGTATTTGGATGTCCCGTGTGGTTCAACGTGGGAGCAAGCTTGTCGGAAAAGATTCGGGAGGGCTTGCCTTCATTTGTACAGAACACCAGAGTCCCAGTACATAAAATTCTATCCCAATGACGTCCTGTATAACAAGGCTAACCTAATAAGAGTGGATCATTTCTTTATCAAGCTGATTCGAAGGCACATTGCAAAAGCAATGAGCTTGACGAACAACCTGATCTCCGGGGCTTATTATCCCAATTACGAGTATCACGAGAGAGTACGCCTTAGCGGCTTTGTTCCCCCGGAGGCGTTCCTCTATTTTGATGAGAAAGGTCTGATCCAGGACAGATTGGCGGTGCCGCTAATCTTCCATGTTGCTCGGAAAGCTGTGGATAGGCGACTCAACTACGACAGAGACGTTGAACACAGCAGTGTGGAGCGTCTCCAGTTCAGTAGGGCGGTATCAAGTCGCGATATTGAGACATTTCTGGTGGCTAGCCGAAAGAGGGTAGCCTGTTTGATGTTCAAGGTTGGCTATACATTGCCATGGCCGACTTACATAGTTTAGGTTTAGGTAGATTGTAGATAATAATAAAAAGAAAAAAAAAATAAATAAATAAAAAATCTGCAGCACTTTGATGAAAAATAAAAGAAAACAGTACGTAGAGAATTAGTAAGGTACAATAAGATAGGTTAAGGTAGAATAAGGTAGCTTGAGATTTATTTTAAGGTAGCTTTATAAGTTTTATATATAAGAACAATCAAAATAAGTTCGTTTACTAAGTTTTTTATTCAAATTTTTTCTTAGTAATAAACAATAAAAAAAAATAATAAAATAAATAAAGAACTAAAGTAAGTTACGTCGAAAGACATTAGGTTTTGCTTAGAGCCAGTAGGCCAGTAAGTTAGAATAGAATAACATAGTTAAGCTAGTTTTAAGCTTTTTTTGTCTAGCACATAAGGTATTAATGAATTGAGAAATAAAAATGCATCAAAAATGAAAATGAAATGAAATGGCGGACATTGTGGCTATTAAAGTGCCTGGAAACATATTTTTGCTGCCATCTTTTTTATCCTTTTTTTTGTTTATGTTTATTTTTTTCAAATCCGTTTTACGTTTTTTAATTATAATATAATGTAAGTTAAACATATTTAGACAATTCAGTCAACTTTTGCTTTTTTAAAATGTGTGGAAACTTAATTTTGCTGCCTACTGTACTCGTACAACCAAATGCTCCGCACAAAAATACTTTTTACTTTATTATTTTTAGTCCACCACGTACTATTTTTGTGCAAAATTTCAGCTCTCTAGGTCAAACGGTTCAAAAGTTACAAGCATGTGACAGACACACGGACAGACGGGCAGACAGGCATCGTGCTGAATCTATTAGTGTTCCGTTTACGGAAAACAAAAAAGAGAAAAGGAGAAAACTGCAAAATATAAAATTGGGATAGCAGTATGTGGCCTAGAGATACAAGTAAATGCAAATTTTTCTCATTTCAAAGATAAATTCAAAGGAGTTACGAGCCCCCTTAATAGATTTTTTCAATTCATCTCATATGATTTATTGCTATGATTTAAATTTAAGTGCAATCTGTAGATTTTTAAGATAAGTAGGTTAAATTGGTTTTATTTAAATAAATAATAAAAAAAATTAATCTAATATGAATTTATTTAATAAATGAATTGCTTGATAAAAGGATTAATGATGAGGTAAATTATATAATTAATATTACATTCATAATATTTAATAGAATTAAACTATTCCTAAAAGTGTCGAAAACTAAAAGTTAAAAAGCAATTAAGCTACTGGGCTCATACCTCATTGATAAAAGTTTTAATCCTTTTCATTTTTTTTATTATTCTCGTTGAATTTATTGACTTCGCAGTATCTCTTCTCAATGTTAGGTAAGTTTTTTTTTTTGGGCAGGGCTCAGGTAGGCGTGCGGATTTGGTACCACATTCGCCAACACGGTGCTGTATATTCATACTGGACTTACATAACAAGAAATTCCCTCATGCTTTGGTAGCTATCCAGAATTACTGTTTTATGCATTTCGAATATAAGTTTCGTTGGTATGTTCAGCTTATCCATGGCAGTGACTGTTCCCCTTGGTCCGGTGCTGGACAAAACGATCGGTAAGGTGACTGCACTGTTACATTACAGTTCTTAACAAAAAGTGGTATATTTTAGGATTTTGGTTAGATAAGTATAGGTAGAATCCATACTAATGTTGTTTACTACTAACAAATTTAAAAGGGTTATAATATTATTATTATTATTATTATTATTATTATTATTATTATTATTAATATTATTATTATTATTATTATTATTATTATTATTATTATTATTATTATTATTATTATTATTATTATTATTATTATTATTATTATTATTATTATTATTATTATTATTATTATTATTATTATTATTATTATTATATTCCAAGGAAATGAAAATATGGTGATCGTGTCAAAAATTTGTATCCGAGATAAGTTCGCATGCTAACTGTACTATTCTTAAAATGAAAAAAAAAAAAAACGGTTAGCCGCTTGACGTCGTCTATCTCTCCGTCTGTACGTCGGTCTACGGCATTTCCGTTTGTCTTATTTGTTCGCAGTAACTTCTGCAAAAATGTACCGATTTGACTAATTCATTTTGCAGAGTATTGACTTGGAACTGGAGCTCAAGATATGTTGATTCTGGTGTTAAACCGATTACCTGATCACTTCTGTCAGAATAAACATAAAGATGATCTAAAGCACGCCAAATTCCGTGCAATCGGATGCGGGGTTTTGTTGAATAGTTCCTTAAAATGTTGCACATTCATATGTATGTTGAAATTATGAAAGAGAATCCCGGTCAGCCTCCCAACAGTCGTGACGGCGGTTGGCATCAAGGCCTTTTTAATAAGAGATCTTGCGATCTCTATAAACTAGCGATTGGCAAATTAATGCAGGTTTGGGCTGGTGCTAAGCTCGAGGTTGTAGCAAGGGAAAATATCCCATGCAGACCGAGAACTTGCACCTGGATCTCAGCCGAACCCTCCAACACGGAAGAAATTCTCCAGATCCTTCAAATCAGCAATCTATCGCTTCCGCCTCACAACTGGAAAGCCGCTAAGCTGGAGGAGCAGAGGGACCTTTATAGATGCGCGCTAATTGTGTTCAATAAGGAATCTCTTGCTCCTTTGGCGAAGACCGAAGGTGTGATAAACTATGGGTTCGACGCTATTGATCTGAAAGTATATAAGCAGGATGAGTTGGAGGTAGACAAACTGCCTCCCCATCCTCTAGACCCCACCATAGAAAACAAAGACGCTTCCTTCCCTTCCTTGAAAGATGATGACTCTCAGGCGTCGACCATACAGCCACCTTTAGTCGATGCCGGTTCGCTATCAGACATGGAGATGGACGACAATGTAGACAAAGCACTTTTGAGTGAGGATGACCTTCTTTGTTTGTCCTCAGACTCGGAAGGCTTGAATACTATTGTGGTAGAGGTGTCTCTGCATGATTGTAGCAACAATGTTGCAGTTAGTTCAGATTAACCTCCATCACTCCAAAATTGCTTCGGACGGCCTTTTTCTCCGTCTCTCAAAGGATAGAGAAGATATCGTCTTGGTCCAAGGACCTTGGGTTGTTAACAACCTGGTTTATGGACTCAAGACGCCCGGATATTATTCCCTATATGTCGAGGATAAAGCCAACCTAGATCGTGCATATTGGTAAAAAGTAGCCTTAAGGTAATTTTACTTTCTAATTAGAGTGATCGATATATAATCCCAGTGTTGCTAGAAACAAACAAGTGCTCCCACTACCTAACATCGGATTATCTCTCCCATTTCATCATAGACCCTCTTCCTGGACCCAATGTGGTAAGACTGGCGCAGAAAGATGCAAAATTGGACTCATGGTTGGTTGTGATGCTAACGCCCACCACTCCACTTGGGGTAGCTCTGTCATCAACGAAAGGGATGAGTTGCTTTTTGAATATATTCTAAAAATTAACATCATTTTGTGTAACATCGGTAACGTACCTACATTTATTGCTAGAAACTGACAAGAGGTTCTAGATATAATTCTTGTCTTCGACAATATTAATCAAATGAATAAGAACTGGAAGGTATCTGGTGAACACTCTTTTTCTGACCCGATAACTTCAATTTAGTCTTGATGATGATTCTCCTAGCTCATTGGGTTACAGAAATATCCGTAAAACTAATTGGCTCAAATACAGGGAAACTTTAAAGAAATTAACCTCTGATACTCTAAAGTCCCTGAGCAATCCTCAAGAGCTTACCTTAGCCCTCAATAAAGCGATATCTTCCTCTTGTCCTTTGGTTAAGTTTAGGGGTAAGAAAAAAACCACATTGGTGAATCTCAGAAATAATTGAAGGAAACTTTTCAACGAAGGCAAAAGCACAAGAGATACAACTGACTATTACTCGTACAATTGAGGAAAGTCAAACGTAATTCTTGGAGACTCCTTTGTGGCGAAATAGAAGAATCTTCTGAGGCGACTAGGCTGAGAAAAATCCTCCCAACAAATTCATCAATGCCCAGGTGTTTACTAAAAACAGATGGGTCTTGGATAACTTCCAGTGTAGAAACGTTAAATTTATTAATTGATACACACTTTGGTGAAGAACGAGCCAGGGCACTCTTTACACTTGTAGGGCCTAGTTTCGTTGTGCCGGAATATATGGATTTTGAGATCGCATAATGTACGCTTTTGCTACAGACTGAGCACAGTAACGGTTTTACAATGGCGTGAATGATGCGCACATGTTCCGCACGATCCGAGTGTGTCCTAAAGTATTTCCAACATAACGAACACCTATTCCTCTTCTTGCTGTTATGTTTCTCTATATTGTGGTCGTTGAGTTCGCCTATTATGTCAAATGATTGATGGCAGATTCCACAGGTAAGATCGTTCTTGTGAGCTCGAATGTGTGCGTTCAATTTCTTTAGCAAAATAAAGACTTTCCCGCACTCTAGGCAGGAGTATTGCTTTTGGGTGCACTTGTTCTAATGGATGTTGATAATTAGGTTCT
Organism: Pocota personata; assembly: GCA_963082735.1. Lineage (NCBI taxonomy): Eukaryota > Metazoa > Arthropoda > Insecta > Diptera > Syrphidae > Pocota > Pocota personata. Next base: position 176,649,329 of record OY720429.1, on the reverse strand, counting down.
TCTCCTCCACAAAACTACTTTACAGCGCGGACACAAATATTTGGGCTTTTTGCTTCCACTATTTCATTTACAGGCTCAAGTTCCTTGTTACCATTTGTCTTTTCGGTTCCCTCGACCGACTCGTGCTCCTTCTGGTGAGTGGGTGTTTGCTTCTTTTGATTGTACGCTGCTTCGCGTCTATACTGCTTTATATGTTTTTCTCTATTTTTTGATTAACGAAGTCCCTGAGACACATTGGATACTTGAGTGTTGCCTTCTTCCGTAAGGCCGAACCTCTTGTTATGATTCCCCTGTTTTTGGTTAAAGGTTTCAGAGAGTGTTTTATTGTCAGAGTTTGTTTCATCTTGGACTTCTTGTTAGTCCTCCTCACCGAAGTACTTTTTATCCAAAAGAATAACTTCAGAGAATTGCTCCTCTTTAAGCAGCACAGAGTAGATCTCATTCGATTCACCCGGGGCATTCTCAACTTCCCCGCTTAGTATTTCCAAGCTGGCGTCGGCTTTCCGTTTCTGTGGTTTCTTCTTTTGATCGGACAAAGTGCCCGGAGCATTATCTTCAGTTGTTAACATCACCTGCTCCTTCAGATCTACTGGATCTTCGTCAATACTAATGATCTGTCTAAGTTTTCTAACAGAATCGTCGTATTTTATTTTAAACGAATAGTATCGATTTATTTCATTAAGACATGCGAGGCACACTTTTTCGGGCATCCCATATGTCCTCTTGGGTGTGATATTTGTTTGATCTCTGAGCATATCTGCAACTGTACCACTGTACCACAGAAATAATTGAAGGAAACTTTTCAACGAAGGCAAAAGCACAAGAGATACAACTGACTATTACTCGTACAATTGAGGAAAGTCAAACGTAATTCTTGGAGACTCTTTTGTGGCGAAATAGAAGAATCTTTTGAGGTGACTAGGCTGAGAAAAATCCTTCCGGCAAATTCATCAATGCCCAGTTTACTAAAAACAGATGGGTCTTGGATAACTTCCAGTGTAGAAACGTTAAATCTATTAATTGATATACACTTCCCAAGTAACTCCCAACAATATTGACAATAACAAGTCGAATGCTCAAAAAACCAACCTCTCAAGTCTAATTACGCAGGACAAACTCCTTTGGCCGCTACTTAGCTTCAAACCAATACAAATCCGGTGGACCAGATGGCATAACACCTGCTGAATTACAATGGTCCATATTCCGCAACTATGGGGAGAAGAGTATAATTTTTTCCCTAACTGTGAAAATATTAATTTTGCATAGTTTTCTACCGTGAGTTCTAGAAATCGATGGTATTGGATGGACGCCGAGTGGCGCTAAAGTTTCAGATAGCTCAAGACTCGACTAGGAACTATTAGCGCTCAACAATTATTGATGTTGCAAGTTAGTAAAATGGAACAGCTAGTCACGTCACTTGATATCACTAACATCTGCCGGATATGCCTGGCCATGTACGTACTTCCATCTATCTATGATACCAAAGGCTCTTCAGAAGACAGTGGTACAGTTGCAGATATGCTCAGAGATCAAACAAATATCACACCCAAGAGGACATATGGGATGCCCGAAAAAGTGTGCCTCGCATGTCTTAATGAAATAAATCGATACTATTCGTTTAAAATAAAATACGACGATTCTGTTAGAAAACTTAGACAGATCATAAGTATTGACGAAGATCCAGTAGATCTGAAGGAGCAGGTGATGTTAACAACTGAAGATAATGCTCCGGGCACTTTGTCCGATCAAAAGAAGAAACCACAGAAACGGAAAGCCGACGCCAGCTTGGAAATACTAAGCGGGGAAGTTGAGAATGCCCCGGGTGAATCGAATGAGATCTACTCTGTGCTGCTTAAAGAGGAGCAATTCTCTGAAGTTATTCTTTTGGATAAAAAGTACTTCGGTGAGGAGGACTAACAAGAAGTCCAAGATGAAACAAACTCTGACAATAAAACACTCTCTGAAACCTTTAACCAAAAACAGGGGAATCATAACAAGAGGTTCGGCCTTACGGAAGAAGGCAACACTCAAGTATCCAATGTGTCTCAGGGACTTCGTTAATCAAAAAATAGAGAAAAACATATAAAGCAGTATAGACGCGAAGCAGCGTACAATCAAAAGAAGCAAACACCCACTCACCAGAAGGAGCACGAGTCGGTCGAGGGAACCGAAAAGACAAATGGTAACAAGGAACTTGAGCCTGTAAATGAAATAGTGGAAGCAAAAAGCCCAAATATTTGTGTCCGCGCTGTAAAGTAGTTTTGTGGAGGAGAAGAACCTAATTATCAACATCCATTAGAACAAGTGCACCCAAAAGCAATACTCCTGCCTAGAGTGCGGGAAAGTCTTTATTTTGCTAAAGAAATTGAACGCACACATTCGAGCTCACAAGAACGATCTTACCTGTGGAATCTGCCATCAATCATTTGACATAATAGGCGAACTCAACGACCACAATATAGAGAAACATAACAGCAAGAAGAAGAATAGGTGTTCGTTATGTTGGAAATACTTTAGGACACGCGATCTCAAAATCCATATATTCCGGCACAACGAAACTAGGCCCTTCAAGTGTAAAGAGTGCCCTGGCTCGTTCTTCACCAAACTGTGTATCAATTAATAAATTTAACGTTTCTACACTGGAAGTTATCCAAGACCCATCTGTTTTTAGTAAACACCTGGGCATTGATGAATTTGTTGGGAGGATTTTTCTCAGCCTAGTCGCCTCAGAAGATTCTTCTATTTCGCCACAAAAGAGTCTCCAAGAATTACGTTTGACTTTCCTCAATTGTACGAGTAATAGTCAGTTGTATCTCTTGTGCTTTTGCCTTCGTTGAAAAGTTTCCTTCAATTATTTCTGAGATTCACCAATGTGGTTTTTTTCTTACCCCTAAACTTAACCAAAGGACAAGAGGAAGATATCGCTTTATTGAGTGCTAAGGTAAGCTCTTGAGGATTGCTCAGGGACTTTAGAGTATCAGAGGTTAATTTCTTTAAAGTTTCCCTGTATTTGAGCCAATTAGTTTTACGGATATTTCTGTAACCCAATGAGCTAGAAGAATCATCATCAAGACTAAATTGAAGTTATCGGGTCAGAAAAAGAGTGTTCACCAGATACCTTCCAGTTCTTATTCATTTGATTAATATTGTCGAAGACAAGAATTATATCTAGAACCTCTTGTCGGTTTCTGGTAATAAATGTAGGTACGTTACCGATGTTACACAAAATTAGGTTAATTTTTAGAATATATTCAAAAAGCAACTCATCCCTTTCGTTGATGACAGAGCTACCCCAAGAGGAGTGGTGGGCGTTAGCATCACAACCAACCATGAGTCCAATTTTGCATCTTTCTGCGCCAGTCTTACCACATTGGGTCCAGGAAGAGGGTCTATGATGAAATGGAAGAGATAATCCGATGTTAGGTAGTGGGAACACTTGTTTGTTTCTAGCAACACTGGGATTATGTATTGATCACTCTAATTAGAAAGTAAAATTACCTTAAGGCTACTTTTTACCAATATGCACGATCTAGGTTTAGCTTTATCCTCGACATTTAGGGAATAATATGCGGGCGTCTTGAGTCCACAAACCAGGTTGTTAACAACCCAAGGTGCTTGGACCAAGACGATATCTTCTCTATTCTTTGAGAGACGGAGAAAAAGGCCGTCCGAAGCAATTTTGGAGTGATGGAGGTTAATCTGAACTAACTGCAACATTGTTGTTACAATCATGCAGAGACACCTTTACCACAATAGTATTGAAGCCTTCCGTTGCAAGTTAGTAAAATGGAACAGCTAGTCACGTCACTTGATATCACTAACATCTGCCGGATATGCCTGGCCATGTACGCACTTCCATCTATCTACGATACCAAAGGCTCTTCAGAAGACATTGGTACAGTTGCAGATATGCTCAGAGATCAAACAAATATCACACCCAAGAGGACATATGGGATGCCCGAAAAAGTGTGCCTCGCATATCTTAATGAAATAAATCGATACTATTCGTTTAAAATAAAATACGACGATTCTGTTAGAAAACTTAGACAGATCATTAGTATTGACGAAGATCCAGTGGATCTGAAGGAGCAGGTGATGTTAACAACTGAAGATAATGCTCCGGGCACTTTGTCCGATCAAAAGAAGAAACCACAGAAACGAAAAACCGACGCCAGCTTGGAAATAGTAAGCGGGGAAGTTGAGAATGCCCCGGGTGAATCGAATGAGATCTACTCTGTGCTGCTTAAAGAGGAGCAATTCTCTGAAGTTATTCTTTTGGATAAAAAGTACTTCGGTGAGGAGGACTAACAAGAAGTCCAAGATGAAACAAACTCTGACAATAAAACACTCTCTGAAACCTTTAACCAAAAACAGGGGAATCATAACAAGAGGTTCGGCCTTACGGAAGAAGGCAACACTCAAGTATCCAATGTGTCCCAGGGACTTCGTTAATCAAAAAATAGAGAAAAACATATAAAGCAGTATAGACGCGAAGCAGCGTACAATCAAAAGAAGCAAACACCCACTCACCAGAAGGAGCACGAGTCGGTCGAGGGAACCGAAAAGACAAATGGTATCAAGGAACTTGAGCCTGTAAATGAAATAGTGGAAGCAAAAAGCCCAAATATTTGTGTCCGCGCTGTAAAGTAGTTTTGTGGAGGAGAAGAACCTAATTATCAACATCCATTAGAACAAGTGCACCCAAAAGCAATACTCCTGCCTAGAGTGCGGGAAAGTCTTTATTTTGCTAAAGAAATTGAACGCACACATTCGAGCTCACAAGAACGATCTTACCTGTGGAATCTGCCATCAATCATTTGACATAATAGGCGAACTCAACGACCACAATATAGAGAAACATAACAGCAAGAAGAGGAATAGGTGTTCGTTATGTTGGAAATACTTTAGGACACACTCGGATCGTGCGGAACATGTGCGCATCATTCACGCCATTGTAAAACCGTTACTGTGCTCAGTCTGTAGCAAAAGCGTACATTATGCGATCTCAAAATCCATATATTCCGGCACAACGAAACTAGGCCCTACAAGTGTAAAGAGTGCCCTGGCTCGTTCTTCACCAAAGTGTGTATCAATTAATAAATTTAACGTTTCTACACTGGAAGTTATCCAAGACCCATCTGTTTTTAGTAAACACCTGGGCATTGATGAATTTGTTGGGAGGATTTTTCTCAGCCTAGTCGCCTCAGAAGATTCTTCTATTTCGCCACAAAAGAGTCTCCAAGAATTACGTTTGACTTTCCTCAATTGTACGAGTAATAGTCAGTTGTATCTCTTGTGCTTTTGCCTTCGTTGAAAAGTTTCCTTCAATTATTTCTGAGATTCACCAATGTGGTTTTTTTCTTACCCCTAAACTTAACCAAAGGACAAGAGGAAGATATCGCTTTATTGAGTGCTAAGGTAAGCTCTTGAGGATTGCTCAGGGACTTTAGAGTATCAGAGGTTAATTTCTTTAAAGTTTCCCTGTATTTGAGCCAATTAGTTTTACGGATATTTCTGTAACCCAATGAGCTAGAAGAATCATCATCAAGACTAAATTGAAGTTATCGGGTCAGAAAAAGAGTGTTCACCAGATACCTTCCAGTTCTTATTCATTTGATTAATATTGTCGAAGACAAGAATTATATCTAGAACCTCTTGTCGGTTTCTGGTAATAAATGTAGGTACGTTACCGATGTTACACAAAATGAGGTTAATTTTTAGAATATATTCAAAAAGCAACTCATCCCTTTCGTTGATGACAGAGCTACCCCAAGAGGAGTGGTGGGCGTTAGCATCACAACCAACCATGAGTCCAATTTTGCATCTTTCTGCGCCAGTCTTACCACATTGGGTCCAGGAAGAGGGTCTATGATGAAATGGAAGAGATAATCCGATGTTAGGTAGTGGGAACACTTGTTTGTTTCTAGCAACACTGGGATTATGTATTGATCACTCTAATTAGAAAGTAAAATTACCTTAAGGCTACTTTTTACCAATATGCACGATCTAGGTTTAGCTTTATCCTCGACATTTAGGGAATAATATGCGGGCGTCTTGAGTCCACAAACCAGGTTGTTAACAACCCAAGGTGCTTGGACCAAGACGATATCTTCTCTATTCTTTGAGAGACGGAGAAAAAGGCCGTCCGAAGCAATTTTGGAGTGATGGAGGTTAATCTGAACTAACTGCAACATTGTTGCTACAATCATGCAGAGACACCTCTACCACAATAGTATTGAAGCCTTCCGAGTTTGAGGACAAACAAAGAAGGTACATTTACGAAGGTACACCGGCGATCGCCCGTTCGCCTGCGACGTTTGTAAGAAAACATTTCCGACTCAGAGCTATTTGGTGATACACAAACGCCTTCATACAGGAGAGCGACCTTATGCCAGCGAGTTCTGTCCGATGCGGTTTAACACACTTAGTACTCTCCAAGTCCATCGACGGACACACACCGGTGAAAAGCCATTCAAATGTAAATTCTGTGAGCAGACATTTGCCCAGTTGTCTGTATGCACGGTGCATATGAAAACACTCCTCACGAATCATGTGAAAGGCACAATGTAGAAGAAAACAGTAAGTAAGAGTGGGACTGGTTCGAATAAACAAAACTAATAGGAATTTGAAAAAGAAGTTAATGTGATTTTCATACCCAAAGCTGGAAAGTATTCACACGCTAGTTCAAAAGACCTGAGACCTATAAGTCTATCATCATTCCTTCTAAAAATACTAGAACGACTGATTGATATCGATTTACGGGACATTATTGACACACAACTGCTGCCCGCAGCTCAACATGCATACTGTAAGGGTAAATCAATAGAAACAGCATTACATACATATGTTGGATAATAAAATCTAGTACTCCATGTATCATAAGGATTACACAATGGTAGTTTTCCTGGATATACAAGGCGCTTTTAACAACGTCTATTCATCTGCGATAATGAAAGCACTGTCAAATCTGAAAGTAGATAGCTCACTTGGCGAGTTGATTAATTTACTGCTCAATAGTCGGATTATCAACTCAAAACTGGGTTCCCCACTTCTTTGGAATTTGGTTATCGCCTATGTAGATGACGTACAGCAGTCTCTAGTAGACACCTCATTACCTTAAAAGAACTCTTACAAAACGCTTTAAATAAGCTATCTAGGTGGACAGCTCACTGTGGTCTAGAAATGAATCCCCACAAAACCGAACTAGTCCTCTTTTCAAGGAAATATAAAATCCCACCCATTGACCTTTCATCCCTTAATGGAATAAGCTTAACCTTCTCCAACGAAGGAAAATATCTGGGTCTTATTTTGGATAGAAAACTAAGCTGGAAATCTAACATACAAGAAAGAGTAAAGAAAGCCACTGTCGCAATCTTCTCTTGCAGAAAAACCATTGGGAACAAATGGAGCTTACAACCCAGATTAACTCACTGGCTCTCTATCTCGGTCATCACACCGATCCTTATGTACGCGGTAGTCACCTTGGACAAGGCGATAAACCAGAAGAAAATAACCAAAGTCCAACTATCAGCTTGTCTGTGTATTACCGGAGCACTACGAATGACACCTTCTGCAGCAATGGACACTATTTCACTTGACACCCCTTAACATTTTTGGTAGGCAAATGGCAGCTAGCTCAGCTATTCACCTTAAAGCTACTTTACAGTGGTCCAGCAAAGTATACGACTCCATTTTAATCAATTTTAAAATCTTCCCTGAAAACATTGACTACACCATACCCAAGTTAAATTTTGACGAAACCTTACAAGTCAGCATCCCTTCCAGAGCATACTGGGAAGAAGGTGGATTTACGGAAGATAAGTCGTTATATTTTTACACCGACGGTTCTAAAACTAACGACGGGGTGGGTTAGACTTAATCTAAACCTCTCTTTTCGTCTGCCAAACCACTGTAGGGTGTTACAGGTGGAGATAATGGCAATAAGTGAAGTCTTGTCTTCGCTAAACAAAAACGCTGATATCCGCATCTTTTCACACAGCCAAACAGCAATCAAATCCTTGGAATCATCGTCCACAAATTATATAACAGCTCTAGACTGCCGATCGTCTCTTATAGAGATGGCGGAGCAGTTCAATGTACACTTAATTTGGATCCCGGGGAACAGGGACATTCCAGGAAATTGTAAGGCTGACGAACGTACCAGACATGGAATAACAATACCCAATGGGTATGCCGATCGCTACATGCAAACTTAAATTAAAGCTGGATGCTATTGAAAGGGCATATTCTAGGTGGACAAGTGGTTCAAGGTGTCTAGCAATAAAACAGATATGTCCTAAGCTGCATCTGAAACGCTCTAAGAATTTGATTTCTCTCAATAGATTGCGCATCAGCGCTGTAATTGGTGTCATTACTGGACACTGTCTAATAGGCAAGCATGTGACAAGGCTTGGCCTATTTTCAAATGATTTCTGCAGAGCCGCATGGATGAGAAGCAGGAGGAGACTATTCTGCACTTTCTTTGCACATGCCCAGCTCTCTCCCAAAGACGGGAACTCCAGTTAGGAGCCTTATGTTTCAACGACCTAAACGATCTGAAAAAAATAGACGTTAGGGTCCTCTTACGCTTCATCAGAAGCTCCAAATGGTTTAATGAGTAGGCTAGACACCGCTTTCCAAATCCACGTGGGATCACAATGGACCTATTATTGGTCTAAGTGTGTTAGCTTTTAGCTGACAGCCAGCACAACCTAACCTCAACCTAACCATATATGTATGTATGTATGTATGCATGTATGTATATATTTGATGCCTATATTTAACCATAATCATGTCACCCATATAAGAAATGACTTTCTGGTAAATTTCTTAAAATGTTGCATACCAAACATGATATCGTAACATCGAAGGCATGTTCTCCATACTGATAATTGTAAGCAGATTATGTACATTTTAAATGATTTGTTCGGATGGTAAAGATAGAAGTTGGAAGAGAAATAGTTAAAAAGTTCCTTACAAAGCTTATTTACTACAGTGCATCCCGAAGTGAGGTGTTTTATTGTTAAGATGTGATGGGATTGGCAAAAGTGACAAATAAGGGGGCTGCTCTTGTACAGAAGGTGGCCATGAGTAATTTGGTGTGACCTAGTCATAATAAGCATCTGTTCGTTTTACTATTCTTTTTCAAAGGGTAAAATCTTGGTGTTGCTTTCAGGTTTAAGGTGGAGTAATGAGGCGTGTATCTATTCCAGGCTTCCTTTCTCTTTTCCTCAAGGTTTGCTGTTACGAGTTTAACAAAGTCCTTTTTAAATGGTGGGTAAGGCGTCGTATTGGGGTCTGTGGCTATGTTTTTTTGCTGTACAGTCTGCTAATTAATTGCCTCTTATGCCTATGTGCCCTAGAATTTATGTGATTTTAAGTTTCGGGTTCATTTTTATGGGTTTCTCCCTGATACTGTTGACAACCAGCCTGAGGCAACTGCTTTATATGTTGCTTTTGTTTCGCTGTTGATAGAATATCTTCATTTGAGTCAGTAATCGAATATCCGATGCCAGTGTTGTTTTCCAAGCCGTCTATGAACATAATACTCCATTGTGCATGAGCCCAGCTAGTTTTTTGGCAAATGAGACCGGAGCACATTCGGAAAAATGCGAATAGATTTTATTTATTGTACTGGGGAAAATGACTTTAAGTCATAGTAAATATGGTAGTTCTTTTACTATTCAATAAAACCTAATTAATACATTATTTGAGAAAACTAAACTTTGGGATAAGCTTCTAACTACCTGCAGAATGTATAGTTTTTTTTTCAATACATACAGTTAGATTCAAACAATTTTAGATTCTGTTGACAAAATAATTAATTACTGTAACCTCAAATTTGGCTACAATTAATTGTCAATAAATGCTGGGAAAATTTGTGTGGAGATTTTAGTTGATGTATAAAATAATGCGTAGCTACTGGGCTTAAACAGAAAACAATAAAGAATTTATTTAATAAAAATAAAATAAGTATGAAAGGCAAGGGAAAATCTCCACTTTTGACTATATTTCCGCTTTCCTTTCGTATGTCTTCCCTAAAAAACTGGTTCGAGATCTTATGAAAGAATACTAGTATAGAACGGTCCAATAAATAGATTGAATATGCATATTTACTGATGAGATTAGGTGTGTTCCGCTTACGGATTCCTAGGAGACCTCTAGGAATACGCTGTCGAAATTTTTTTTAAATTTCCTGAGACTAACATTTTTTGGATTCGTTTCCTCACTCTCTCTCTCTCTCAAGAATCCAGAGAGGGCTATTTTCATGTTTAAAAATTACAAATGAGTTTTATTGGTGGACGTCATTCTTGCAACTACATATAATTCAGAAACAGTTTTACTTTCTATTTTATTTTGCAATTATTTTAATATAATATAGTTACACAAAATTAATAAATACAACAGAATACGTTTCTATTTGAGGAAAGAAAAAGTGGATCAGAGAGCGAAAGTATAAGTATCTAACAACTACTAAGAAATTACATATGTTTTCAGCTGAGGAATCGGATGATCCGTAAGTGGAACAATCTATTGAAAGCGAATGTTTATTCAAAAGAATTCTAGAAAAAAAAAACATGCATAAAAGAAAGAATCCGTCTGGAACGGATCGTGTGATACCCTATCCTTCATCTTCTAACTAAAATGTAATTAATATTAATACAATTATATACACATATGTATTTGTTAAAATAAAAAAAAATAAGAAAAATAGAAATATTAAATATAAACAAAATATGTATAAATAAAAATTATTACTTCAAGGAACTTGAATTAATTTAATTTGTTTAAGGTGGACAAAAGTAAAAACCGATGTTAAACTTTATAACTATTGTTATAATAATTTTAAATAAAATAAACAAAAATTAAAGGCAACGAAGACATGTGCAGAGAGGAAAAGTTCAATTTAGGAAACTAACTTTTCTGGCCTTAGCTTTAGCAAATTCTGTTATAAGGTCATTATAGTCTAAAGACTTTAATAACTCTCTTTCTATTGACATTATAGACAAACCTACCAATCTTTCTTGAGTCATGGTTGTCCTAAGGTAATTTTTTATTATCTTGAATTTAGAAAAACTACGTTCTCCTGAAGCTACTGTGATTGGCATTGTGTTTAATATTTGGAGGGCAATAACTACATTGGGAGCAAGATCTTCTAGGCTTGAACTAAATATAAAATTTAACACTTCTAAACATGAGCTTTCTGGTTTTACAAGCGGGGATATTACTGCTAACTCTTGATACAATATTCTCCCATCTAAATCTTTAAAAACTCCAAAAGTTAAAACGTTTTGCAAGTTATACTATTTATATGATACTGTATCCTACTCCGCATTCATGAACAAGCTAGATGAATTCGCTGCTTATTCTGCTTTTTGAAACAGCTTTAACTGATTGCACTGATTGGCAGGATATTTCATGTATCTATCTTCCTATAGAGCTATCATAAATAGTTCCGCCTCACGAGCTCATTTGGGAAACTGTGCCTTATCTCACTTAGCACTTCATATACCATATTCAGCTGCACCTCTTTCATCAGGATATCTTTTAGTTGAAGGAATCTGTACGAATATGATCATTATCTGCTGCTTATACTCTAAGATTTCAGAATAGATACGCCAGAATCGATCTGGTGGTGAAAATGTTGCTCTGACTCTGGCTGTTCCTTGCCGCCATTGCATATTTTGAAACAAATTTTCTCTGGCGGGCATCAATTGGGCGAAATTTTTGAGTGTTTGTGCAAGAAATCAGCCTGCACAGTCTAGGTGGGATTTTTTTTGTTTTGCTTTATTCGATTTAGTTTCTTGTGTCGTGTGTGAGTGGTATTTTGTGTGAACAGATGAAATTATGTAATTTGTATTATTAAAAAATAATTGCGTTCAAACAGCTTTTAGAAATGCATAGGTAACTGATTGGACGAACTAAAATTTAAGGAATGGCAGTATATCGATGAAATTTTTTTTTTTATTTAGGCTACACAATGCGCCAGAAGGGCTTGGCGCCCTGTGCATTTGCACATCCTGCACATATGGTGGGTCCGGCCCTTATTATACCTATATAAAGTATGGACGAATTGTAGGGAATCTGGATGTCTATATATTTCGTGAAAGCGATATTTTTTAGTTTCTAGTTAAAATATTTTATTTATTATATATAAGGATTTTTTTAAGGTAGGATTTGAAAAATATTTACACTTGTACTGCCTCGGGCGTATTCTAAGAAGGTTATATAACAAATTTCTTCTTCCCAGCTCAAAATTTAAGACTCAAAAGTGGTGATAAACGGACGGATGGACGGACTAGATACGATCGACATAAGTTAGATAGTTATATAAAAAATCATGTTTTCCTAGCTCAAAATTGAAGGCCGCAAATTGCTGAGTGGTATTAAGGATAAGCGGGATTGAGGGATAATAGCGATCAATTTTGGTCTATCACGGTTTCAAATGTTTTTTGTATGTTTTACAATTTTCGTTGCACCCTCTATTATTAGGGAATTGATTGATGGCATATGATTCGCATTTTCTGTACAAGGCGAGCTGTTTATACATCCCTTCGAGCTTTCATTGACATAAGAAGACCAGCTTCTGTGACCATGTTTATTATTGGCGAGTCTTAAAGGCTTTTCGGATGGGTCTGATAACTGCGTGGTTCAAGTTTTGCAGTCTTGATTTTGCCCATTTTCCATATATATCAATTTACTTACTTAGGTGGCGCTACAGTTCGGGGTGAAGGTTGCCTCAGCCAACAAACCTCTCCAGCTGGTCTATAGATTAAAAACTTTTGCACAGTTGGAGGCATATAAAACCAAGCATAGGTATCGACAAAGTATTTCGCAGTATCGATTGTGAATGCCCGCAAATGACTACCAGAATTGCATGTAGTTTTTCAATTAATAGTTTGTCGATACCCTGGATTGCAGACACTACATCTGCAATGCTAAAAAATCTCGTAGCAGTGTTGTCATCATTTGAATCGCTAAAATCAGGCTTCGGTTGATCAACAAAAGTCCCATTCGATTCTTTAGCTCCTTTTGTATTCGAGCTTTGCCTGCCACTTATTGGAATCTTATAGCCCACATGCAAAAGGCATTCGAAAACCCGAATCCAACAGTGCAGCATTAATAGACCAAACTGTAACGCATAGGGATTATTTGGCTTCGATAACATTTTTTGTATATCATTAAACTCTTTCGAGCTTGCTACCCAGATAAAACAGTGCTGAGAAGAGACAGAATTTGTTAACGCTTTGCACACTTTCCCGTCCACCATTGTAAAAAAAAAGTTTGTATGAAACTCGAATAATTAATAATAAATAATAAATTTTTTGCTTTGCAGAAGCCGTAAGTTGTGTTGAAATACATTTGTATGGAACGGCAATACCTTTTTTTTTGCCGAGAGGGTGAAAATCTTCTAAAGACACCATAAGGCCCGACCGCGCGTGCTTATAGTAGTGTGATAATTTTACTCACAAAAAACACCACTTTTCAAGATTAATACTACAACTAAGCCGACGCTTTAGGCAGGTTAAATTCCAATGAAAGTTCCTGCTGTTTTCACGACCGGCATTTACTATTACGCGAGGTAAAAAGGTTTTGTCCTTTGCAGACGACGAATTGAATTGTTCGAGTCAAGTAGTTGAATGACGGTACGGTTACAATGGCTGTGAACACGATCTTTGTGTTTACGAGCAAAATTTGTTATCCCTTCGACGACGCTGGAAATTCCCAGGTCCTGATGAATATCTTCGTTGCGTACGTACCACGGTGCGCTAACGATCGTTCTAAGAACTTTATTTTCAAAAGTTTGTAGGATGTTTCTATTGCTTTTCCTGGTACTACCCCATAATTGTAGACCATACGTCCACACTGGCTTTAGCACTTGCTTGTAGATAAGTAGTTTGTTATTTATGCTTAACTTCGAATGTTTTCCGAGTAGCCAGTACATTTGTCAATATTTAATTTCGAGCTCGTCGCGTTTCTTTTTTCCATTTAAGCTTAACATCTAGAGTAATTCCTAGACATTTTGCTTCGTTCGCATATGGTATTTGAGCCGAGTTTAAATATTACCCGTATATTGAGAGATACATCTCTGTCCACTTTTTTGTAGGTAAAGTTGACGTGAGTAGATTTGCTTTCGTTCAGCACAATACGCCAAGAATTCGTCCAAGCGTGGACTTTTTTAATAGCATGTTGAAGCTTTTCAGTTGCTGCTTCAATTGTATCTCCCGTTGTCAATATCGCCGTATCGTCTGCAAACGTGGCGACGACGCAGTTTCTTTCCTGCGGGATATCACGCGTGTAGAGTACATATAGAAGGAGGCCAAGGACACTTCTTTGTGGGACTCCGGATGCAATCTCCTTGAACTCAGAGTAATCATTTCCGTGCTTAACACTAAAAAGTCTTTCGGTGAGGTACGATCGTAAGATTAGAAAGAGTTGTCGTGGCAGTAGTAGTTGTAATTTATACTCCAAGCCTTCGGGCCAAACCTTATAGAAATCTTGTGAGACGTCAAGAAATACACCACAACAAATCTTTTTTTCTTCGAGAGTTTTCTCAATCACGTCAGTTATTTTGTGGACTTGGTCGATTGTAGAATGTTTGATTCTAAATCCAAACTGATGGTCAGGAATGAGACGTCTTTCGTCGATTACAGGTTGTAGTTGTTTAGAAAGTAGTTTTTCGAATATTTTAGAGATAACCGGCAATAGGGAAATAGGCCGATATGATTTCTTCTCATTCAGTTCAATCAATGCAACCTTTTTTACTTTAAAGTTGTCAGATGTTGTGACTGGGGAGTCGGGCGTTATCAAAGGGCCGTCGAATGATTTAAACGTTTCTTCTAAGTGCAAAGCAAAAAGTTCTGCCATTTTCTTTGTCGCTCTTGACCCAAGTTCTATCGTTTTTCCGAATTGGTGGAGCTTGCATTTGAGGTTTCCGGATGCCTATTAGTGCTTTCCAAAGTGAATAATTTGATTCTCTTTCAGCGGAGAGATTTTCAAGGTAGGTCGTAATCTTATTGCTTTTAAATTCCCGAATACTCGTACTGTCTCTAAGGCGATTGCATAGTCGGTTAAGGACCTTTTTATGCTGCGGTGCACGAGTGATTTGCCATTTCTTTCGTGCTTTTCTTTTCTCCCTCACCAGTTCAGTGATTTCTCTGGGATACTTTTCGTTGCGGTATATAGCTTCTAGGAGTGTTTCTCCATACTGCTCTTTGGATTGCTTCCACGAAAAGATCAACTTCGTCCTCCAGTTCAGAAGGTGTTTTAAGTGATAAATTTAAGGCGATATTTGTTTCGCAATCATTTCTAAAGCCGTCCCAGTTTGTTCTATTGCTAGTAAGTCTTGGAGGTCCTTCTTTCTTGATAAACGCTTCACTAAGTAATAGAATTACCGGAGAGTGGTCAGAAGAAAGATCAAAACTTTCTTTGACTGTAATAAACTTATCGTAAATACCTTTAGAAACGAAAAAATCGATAAGATCGGGAATTTTTTTTGAGTCGGTTGGCCTGTTTTCCTGTTGAATAAAAACAACAACCGAATTCATTTGCCACTTCGTAGATAATTTTTCCTTTAGAAGATGTACATCTTGAACCCCAGAAGGTGTGCTTCGCGTTGCAACCTTGAGCAATAAGGAAAATTGAACCAAGGGCATTGAAGACACGAAAGTAGTCGCCTTTTTCGAGCGAGCATCGCGTCGGACAGTAAACAGACGCTATATTGTAGCTCAAGTGTTTATTTTTAACCCTTACTGCGCACAACTGAGGTTTTTCCAGCTCTATGTTTATATCGACTGAGTGTTCGATGTTAGTTTTGATGAATAAGGACGAACCGCCCCAGAAGAATGATGGGCGTGATAACCAGCATAGTCTCTTATCTTTATTTGCGATTCCCTTGTTAGATGGGTTTCGGAGATCAAACATATGTCGATATTTTCTCACATTAGGAAAATTTCTAATTCGTTAGATTTTTGTAAGAGTCCGTTTGCATTCCATGTTATAATTTTAAGCTAAGAGTCCATATCTACTTAGATTGAGATATAAGGTTAGCCATACAAAAGCTTTCGACGTTACTGAGACGTTCGAGAATTCGTTTGTTCGTTTCACATTGTTCTTCGAACTTAGCGTAAATGCAGTTCAGTATTGCTTTCAACGGATCGGAGGGTGGCCCATCGTTTCGTCTGGTTGCTTTGACTGCAGCCTGAGAATACGTCAGAAAACTGGGATTCTTTGGCTTTTTAGCGGACGACTTCGACATAAGTTTAATCGGCTTAGAAGGCTGACTGACTGGTTCAGGAGTCTGCACTACTGATTCGAGCGTCCTTTCAACCTGCTCATGAGTCTGTTACGAGACCGCGCAGTCTGCTTAGCAACACGCTCTACCGACTTAGGAGCTCGATCGACTGATTTCGTTCCCCGCACAGTCGGCGTTGTAGGTTTTCTCCGTCGCATCTGTAGTTCCCTTGCGACCTCGCAACCGCTATAATTTGCTGGGTGCCTTCCTTTGCAGTTAACGCAAGTTGCTTTTTCATTTTTGCTCAAACTCAAATTTTCAGAAAGCGCACTTAACGAATCGCGGCTCTTTCCGAGAGTACGCCTGTGTATGATTGAACTCTTGGCAATGCTTGCATTGAGGGATTGTATTGACACGTAGCGGCTCGATTTTAACGACCATACTCATGATTGATCGAATATTGTATATCTTTTCCTGGCTTTCTGTTTTATCGAACGATAGCACAAAAAGCGGAAGTTTATGTTTCAATATAGCTTCTTCTCCACAGTCGGGTCGTTTTCTCTCTTTTTTTAAGAGGTTCACAGCGTATCCAATCCGTTTCGCGCGAGTTCTTCTTTGTCCGTACTGTAGTGATGGCTACCCGGAGAAGGCTCACTATGAATAACCGTCTGCTTTTGTGAAGACTCGTTTTGAAGCAAAGATACTTTATTAACTGATTCAAGTTTCTCAACTTTGCTTTTGAGCTCCCGACACAAGTGCTCCATTTCGTCGAGCCTCTTTCGGAGCTCGGTGTTTTTTTTTCCAGAGTACTCGGTTTCGAGGTCTGCGTTTCCCGAATTAACACATCCGGGTTCGCGAAACTATTATTTTGGGCTTTAGGAGAAGTCTTTTGAGGCGGAGATGTTTGTAACCTTGCGCTTTTCCTAAATGTGTTAATTAAATGTTGATGCAATAAATAGCTCTCCCCAGAATCCGTAGAGCATGCCTCTTGCGAGGGTGGATTTTCCAGTTGAACTGGGCTGCCACCTGGGGTATCAATACCGTTCGTTTTGTTCATTGCATAATTTTTATTACCGTTATCTAAAGAAAGACGGCAGGTTGGCATTTAGTCTTATCTTATTAAGTTCTCGCAAACCAACTGCAAAGGTACCAATGAAGTAATGATAAGACTCGAATCATCGGTATCCATTCTTACAGATTTTTGTTTATTGGAACTATGGCCTGAACTGCCACCGAAACCCCACTTTGATACCAAATTTTTTTAATCGCATAATCACTTCTTCACGTTCAATGGTGTGATTCATTAGAGCCTGAACAGTTAATTCAGCAGAAGAAGCAGTAACTTGTAGATATATATTCTTTTTCTGGATATATACATATTGTAATATGCGAACTACGGCTCGAGTAGATAAAACAATTATTCTGTGAAATTATTTCTTTATTTTCTACTCTATAGAACAATTCAAGTTCACACTATACTATTCTTCGCAAATTCTTTTCTTACAAGGTCTCTTTCCTCTCAAATCACTTTATCTCCTTTCAATTACTTAATTCACAAATTCAAACTAATTACTTTTTCTTGTTTACTCTCAACTTTCAATTTATCACCAAATTACAACTTCGCCCATTATCACTTTTCCAATCTCTTCGCCACGGTTCTAAAACCAACTGTCTTTTTTTTGATCGCCATCTGTCCTTATATAGCAGAAGTTTCTGATAGCCAGAAACTTCTAGCAAATTCTTCGACCACTGGAACAAGAGAAATAATTCTTGCAGTTATAATTCCCTAATATTATCCCTAATATTATCCCTAATATTATTTGTCTCTTTCGTTGACATGAGCTGTGGAGACTTCGTCCCAGACACGAACCTCGAATGAAGGACAGTTTGAACCAAAAATTCTGCCAGAATGGAAAGTCACTTCGGAATTTGCTGCATAGACATAGGCGCGTAGTTATTATTATGCTACACTGCCCCCCTCTTAGACGTGTTCGTCCCGAACAAGTGCATCCTCATTTCGGCCATTGTATCGACTCAGTCGGTCCACATGAACCACTTTCATTTTGGCCCTTGGTCCTCGCTGGATGCGGTAGACAACATCGTTGATGCGGGTTACTATTCTGTAGGGACCTTCCCAGTTCCGCTGTAACTTAGGTGATTTCCCCTTTTGGCGATGGGGATTATACAGCCACACCAGATCTCCTTCCTGGAATCCTGACGTTGTTGCCTTGGCATCATACCTGGTCTTCATGCGGTCGCTCGTCATCTTAATCTGGCTTCTGGTCCTTTGGTGTATGTCCCTAAGCCTTTCCCTAAGGTCCGCCACGTACTCTTCTTCATTTCTGGGCTCATTGGTAGGAGATCCAAATTTCACCTCACTGGGTAAACGAGCTATTCCACCAAATAAGATTTCGAACGGCGTATGTCGAGTAGTGCTATGCACGGCACTTCTATAGGCCATCAAAAACAAGGGAATCTGCCGGTCCCAATCCCGTTGGTAGTCACCTACGACCTTCGAGAGATGTTCGTCCAAAGTCCTATTGAAACGCTCCACCATACCGTCCGACTGTGGATGAAGCGGGGTTGTCCTTGTCTTTTTGATTCCGAGTAGTTGACACATCTCTTGGAAGATTCTTGACTCGAAGTTCCGCCCTTGGTCAGAATGCAATTCCAAGGGCACACCGAATCTGCTAACCCAATTGTAGACGATCTGCTCCGCCACGGTTCTGGCTTCCTGGTTAGGGATCGGAAACGCTTCCGGCCACTTACTGAAGTAGTCCATCACTACGAGTATATACCGATTACCATTGTCGGTTTCCGGAAAGGGCCCTGCGATGTCAATGGCGATTCGTTCGAAAGGTGCTCCCACGTTGTATTGGTGCATCTTACCTCGAGTTTTGATTCTCGGACCCTTGCTAGCTGCACACACGTCGCATTTTCTGCACCGGTCTTCGATATCTTCCTTCGCTTTTAACCAATAAAAACGTTCTCGTACCTTTTCTAGCGTCTTATTCACTCCCAAGTGGCCTCCGGTCGCCCCGCCATGCATTTCCTGTAACACCTCCTTGACCCTCGTCCGCGGTACTACAAGCTGCATTACAAACGATTTTCCGTCGGAGGATTCCCATTTTCTTCTCAGAACACCTTCTTGGACATGGAGGGAGTCCCACTGCGCAAAATATGCCTTTAAGGTCGGGCTTCTGTGAGAGATGTCCTGATGATCCGGTTTCTCCATGTTCTCCTTCCAGGCCAGAATCGGCTCGATATCGGGGTCTTCCTTCTGAGCGTTCCGGATCTCATCTACGCTCCAGCCGGCGATAGGTTCGGCTCTCATTCTTTGGATGGAAACCAGCTCCCGTTCTTCCTGACGCGCACAATGTTTACAATCCGTTCTGCATGGTCTCCGGGACAGTGCATCCGCATTAGAGTGGAGTTTTCCTTTACGATGCTGTATTTCGTAGTCGTAGATTTGCAGCCTTTCGATCCATCTTGCGACCTGACCCTCAGGACTCTTGAACTGTAATAGCCATTTTAATGCTGCATGGTCTGTGCGAAGAACGAACTTCCTCCCGTAGAGGTATTTGTGAAAATGCTTCGTAGCCAAGATCAAAGCTAGAAGTTCCCGCCTTGTCACGCAGTAGTTCCTTTCTGGCTTAGAGAGCACCTTGCTGAAGTACGCAACCACCTTCTCTTGGCCGTCATGCACCTGGGAGAGTACGGCTCCTACCCCGACATTACTAGCATCTGCATCCACAACGAACGTTTCCCCGGGAGTGGGGTAAGCCAGTATCGGGGCATCGCATAGCCGTTGTTTAAGTGCCTTGAAGCTCTTCTCGCACTCAATTGACCATTTGAATTGTTTTCCCTTTTCCGTCAACTGGTGCAGGTTCTTTGCGATCCCGGCAAAATCCTTCACGAACCGTCTGTAGTAGGTGGCTAGGCCCAGGAAGCTCCTTAGTTGGTGTTTGTCTTTGGGGACTGGCCAGTTTTTCACCGCTTCGACCTTCTCCGGATCGGTTCTCACTCCTTTCGCTGAAATTATGTGTCCCAGGTACTTGACTTCCGCTCTAAACAGGGCGCACTTCTTGGGGTTGAGCTTCAGGTGGGCACTTCGAAGCCTTTGAAACACATCCCTTAGATTGTCTCGGTGTTGCGCAAACGTTTTTCCTACGACGATGACATCATCCAAGTATACCAAACAGGTTTTCCATGTTAACCCTTGCAGGACACATTCCATCAATCGCTCGAAAGTCGCCGGAGCATTGCACAGCCCGAATGGCATTACCGTGAATTGCCATAGCCCATTTCCTGCGGTGAAGGCGGTTTTCTCCCGGTCTTCTGGATGGATCTGTACCTGCCAGTAGCCACTCTTCAAGTCGAGAGTGGAAAACCATCGGGCTCCTGATAGTGTGTCTAGCGTGTCGTCAATCCGTGGCAGAGGGTAGCTGTCTTTCTTGGTGACGTAATTGAGCTGCCGATAGTCCACGCAGAACCGCGTGCTGCCATCTTTCTTCTTAACCAGTACAACCGGTGATGCCCACGGACTTTTGGAACTTTCAATCACACCTTCTTTCTCCATTGCCGACACCATCTCTGCAACTTCTGTCTGCTTTGCCAATGGAAGGCGCCTAGCAGGCTGACGAATTGGTCTAGTATCACCAGTGTCTATTCGATGTTGTACCAGGTGTGTTCGGCCGTATTCACCGTCCTGTGAGGCAAATACATCAGCGTACTCATTGATAAGATTCTCTGCCATAGTTCGCTGCTCCTGATTCAGCTCACTGGACTGGAGAATCGTCTCTCTCGTTTCCGCTGTCCAAGGTGATGGGAGAGGTTTTGGAGCATCACGTTCAGATATTGTTGCGACGGCGGTAATCGGCGTGCATTTTCCAGTCACCTCCCCTCGCCTTAGTTTGACAGTGTGTGGTCTTGCGTTCAAAACTCTTACTGGAACCATGGTGTTCTTTGGTTCGACTAACGTCTTTCCCACGATGTAGTCTTGAGAATTCTTCTCTGGGTCTGGTTCTACTATGTAGAATCGGTGGCTCCCAAGATCACCTTCCAGCTTCGTCCAAATGATTGTCTCTGAAGACGGCGGCAAAACTTCGTCTTTGCTGATGACTGTCCTGAGAGTTACGGCATTCTCTTTTCCGTACACCATCGGAATCTCCACATTTCGATACCTCAGTACTTGCATCCCGATGTCCAAGATTACTTCATTTGCTTTCATGAAGTCTATTCCGATGATGCACTCGTCGCATATATCTGCCACCAGAAACGTATGGGAGAACGTCAGTCCCGCCAGAGTAATCGTAAGACGAACTTCTCCAAATACCTTCGCCATTTCCCCTGTTGCAGTCTTCAGGCAGTAGCTGTTGGTGTTGTGCAGCCAGGCGCTTCTGACAATATCTCTTCTTACGATGGAGGCAGTGGCGCCTGTGTCGATGGTGGCTACGCACTTCTTCTTGTTGATTAGTGCCTCCACTGTCAGGCTCTTGTTACCCCGTTTGGTTTGCGAAACTTGAATGGTGGTCCTGGGGGCCTCGATTCCAGTAACCAACTTCTGCCCCGCGAAGTTGGTCCTTACGCATTTCCCGACTGCTGGTTTTGCGAAGTCTGACTGACAGGATGGATGTTATCACCGCCAGATGCTTCCTCTCTGCTTCTCCTACTTCCGCAATGTGAACAATTTCCTCGTCTAGGTGCACTTCTGCACTGCCGTTGTAGGTGTCCCGTTTGGTTGCAATTCCAGCAACGGATTTGACTTCCGCGAGCTCTGTCTTCATCCATGACGGCTGTTCTCTGGCATGAGCATTCCACGACGGACATTTCCCTGACACGGTGTATTCCCTGGTATGCTTGGTCCGCAGCCTTCATTGACAAAGCGAATGCCAATGCCTCGGGGAGTGTTCGCTTTTCAGCCATCCTTACAGCCATTTGCAGTTGTCTGTCCTCTATGGCCTGAATAAAAGCTTCCACCGCCATTTCGTTGATAAGCTCCTCACCGGCTTTAGGGTATGAAAGATGGGCTAGTCGCTCTATATCCGCTTGCAACTGTTGGAGCGTTTCCCCCCTTTTCTGGACTCGACTACGCAGCTGAACCCTGTACACCTGCTGCATGTGTTCATCCCCAAACCGCATCTCGATAGCCTGAACCAGAGAGTCGTAGTTCTGCTGTTTATCTTCCGGGATGGTCTGCAAGAGCTCCGCAGCTGGACCCCTCAGTGCAAGTGTGAGTGCAATGGACTTCTCTTCATCGTCCCAGCTATTGGTCATTGCGGCCGCTTCGAATTGCCTTTTATAAATTGGCCATGATGTTTGACCATCGAAGATAGGAGGCTGCATCTCCTTTCTTCTCAGACCGTCGGTGGAATATTCCCGTGCTTTCTGTCTCTTCACGTTGCTGAGCTCCTTAGCAAGATTTTCGACTTGCTTTCCTACTATCTCGAATTGCGTATCCACTTTTTCAAACTGAGTCTCTATCTTCCCGAACTGAGTTTCATGTTTCTCAAAGTTTTCATCGAATCTAATTTCGACTTTTTCGAGTTGCGTCTCGACCTTCTCGATTTTTTCTTCGATCACTTCGAATTTGGATTCCAAGTTCTTGTTTTGCTCATCAAGTTTACTTTCCAGAGCATCTAGAGAATTCTTTTGTTCGTCCATTGCTTTCTTTTGTTCATCCATTGCTTTCTTTTGTTCGTCCAGCTTAAGTTCTAGAGAATTCCTTTGGTCGCCCATTGCTTTCTTTTGTTCGTCCATCGCTTTCTTTTGTTCATCCAGCTTAAGTTCTAGAGAATTCTTTTGTTCTTCCATTGCTTTCTTTTGTTCGTCCAGCTTAAGTTCTAGAGAATTCCTTTGGTCGCCCATTGCTTTCTTTTGTTCGTCCATCGCTTTCTTTTGTTCATCCAGCTTAAGTTCTAGAGAATTCTTTTGGTCATCGAGCTTATGACTTTGATCTTCTATTGCTTTCTTTTGTTCGTCCATGACTAACTTAAGTTGCAGGAGCAGACTTGTTATACCCGGGTCGGCTACTGTACTTGCTGGTTCCTCTTCCACGTCAAACTCTATGTCATGCGGATTTTCACCTTCCTGCGTTACTGCTTCTTCCAGACGAATCAGTAGGGCATCTTTTCCCCCAGTTGTGTCGAGGTTCCGCTTACTGAGTTCTGCCTTTAGTTGAGTTATAGTTAGTTTTCCCAATTTGCGACCCATTTTGCGCAACTAATTAACTCAACACAGAAATCGTTTTTTTTTTTTTTTTTTTTTTTGTGCAATTTCACACCACGGAAATAGTTATTCACAGAATAAGTTTTATCCCGCTTCTGACACCAATGTAATATGCGAACTACGGCTCGAGTAGATAAAACAATTATTCTGTGAAATTATTTCTTTATTTTCTACTCTATAGAACAATTCAAGTTCACACTATACTATTCTTCGCAAATTCTTTTCTTACAAGGTCTCTTTCCTCTCAAATCACTTTATCTCCTTTCAATTACTTAATTCACAAATTCAAACTAATTACTTTTTCTTGTTTACTCTCAACTTTCAATTTATCACCAAATTACAACTTCGCCCATTATCACTTTTCCAATCTCTTCGCCACGGTTCTAAAACCAACTGTCTTTTTTTTGATCGCCATCTGTCCTTATATAGCAGAAGTTTCTGATAGCCAGAAACTTCTAGCAAATTCTTCGACCACTGGAACAAGAGAAATAATTCTTGCAGTTATAATTCCCTAATATTATCCCTAATATTATCCCTAATATTATTTGTCTCTTTCGTTGACATGAGCTGTGGAGACTTCGTCCCAGACACGAACCTCGAATGAAGGACAGTTTGAACCAAAAATTCTGCCAGAATGGAAAGTCACTTCGGAATTTGCTGCATAGACATAGGCGCGTAGTTATTATTATGCTACAATATATATATATATATATTTTTTTTTTTGCAGCCTAAACTACCTTGTATGAAGGAAACATTACAGGGTCTTTATTTTCAATTTCAATTCAATACAATTTTTATTCATTTCCATCTTAATTCAAAATAACATTTATACAATAAGAGTAGCATAGAAATGGAACAAAATAGAGATCATTCTATAACTGTTACCAGTTAGAGTTGAATGACCCTCGATAAATAGATGTACAAAAATAAAAAGTTCAAATGGGGGGTAAATCAGTTAGTAATTAAAGTAATGCAAAATGAGAAAAAAAAGGAGAATTATATTAGAATAGACAAAATTATAAACTACATAAGTAGTGAAAGTGAAAATAATTGAATCTAAATTAAGATACAGTTCGTAGAAATAATTCAATGTGAGCACAGTCACAAGAGAATCAAAGCTGTTCGCATAAGCTCCACCCCAACTTGTAATGCCATATTGCAGTTTTGAATTAGCTAGACCATAATAAACCATAGCTAGAACTTTTTTAGAACAGTATGGCTTTAAGAGATACACCTCACGCGTCACAAGCATCATATATGATTTTAATGAATGAATGTGATCTTTGCAGTTCAAATTAAAATCAATTAAGACGCCAAGATATTTATATTTATTTACAGATTCGATTTTAAAGCAACTTGTCTTACATTTAATGTTACTGTTGAAATTATTTGTGCCGCAAATATGCAGAGGTAAATTAAATCGTTTACAATCATGAGAATGAAAAAATAAATTGTAGTCGATTAAGACATTACCAGATGACTTAAATCAATTTAGTTTTTTCACTAATTATTAATTTATGAAACGTAAACCACAATCTCAATTTTTGTAAATCTTCTTCTATCTTGGTAATGCACTCAAACGAAGAATTGCCTTGGTACACGAAGGCTACATCATCAGCGAATGCAGTGGAGATACCATTGAAATTTTGTTTAAAAAGAGAGTTGATGTATATCAGAAATAAAAGCGGACCGAGGACAGAACTCTGTGGGACTCCATTATTTAGAGTACGAAATCTGCTGAAGAATCCATTTATGCAAACCCTTTGCTTTCTTTCTTCAAGGTATGAATGAAACCAATTGTATGCAGCACCCCTGAAGCCAGCGTTAAATAGCTTGCTTAGAAGCAAATCGTGATCGACCATGCCAAATGCTTTAGTCATGTCTATGAATAGAGCAATTGAGGAATTAGAACGATCAATTCCTTCATATAAGTGGGAGCATACTCTAAGTATAGCATCTTCTGTTGACTTGCCAGATCTAAATCCAAATTGGTTATGCAAAAAATAAATTCTTTTCCAAAAAAGAAACAATCCGACACTTAAGCAATTTCTCAAAAAGTTTGGAGAAAGTTGAAAGTAGGGAAATGGGTCTATAATCATCTACTTTTTTACGACTACCCTTTTTAAAAAGGGGAATAACTTCTGCACATTTTAGAGACCGAGGGAAACAACCACTAAGAACACTCATGTTAAATAAATGGCTCAATACATCAGCTACATAAAATGCAACTTTCTTTAAAACAAGGTTCGATCTTTTATTTTCCAAAAATTGTATTAGCTTAATAATTTCTCTCGGAGTAATAGAGTCGAAAACAAAACTATTAGCCTGCGCGCTGTCTTCAAGAAGATCCGACGCTATGTTACAATGACAAGTGTTACACGGTTTAATGGGTTTTAACTTTCCAGCGATTTCAACGAAGTACTCATTAAATTGATTTGCAATATCGGTTGGGTTAGAAATACGAATACCATTCATCTCTAAATTATACGTTTCAACAAATTTGCTATCCTTTCCTAAAATGCTGTCAACTAACATCCACTCTTCTTTAGGTTTACCTTTGGCTCCTTGAAACTTACGCGTATAGAAGTGATCGCGCGTTTCCACAACTTTACTCTTAACTTCTTCGCATAATTTCTCAAAGTATTTTCTAAGTTTTTTGTTCTGGGGATGTTTAGTGCATTTGACAGCGAATAAGTTCTTTTTATTAACTAATTTTAAAAGTTCGTCAGTCATCCATGGTTTAGTAAATCTTTTAGTACTAAAACCCTTCGGAGTAACAAAAGTGCAGGCATCAATATGCTTTTTTAAAATGGTTAAAAATATCTCAAAAGCAACAGAAGAATTAGACTCTGAATAGACAGGTTCGCAGAATTCATATTTAAGACATTCATTCAAGATGCTAAGGGTCAACAGACATATTACAATTGAGAATAATCATATGATGGTCTGAAACATTAAGATCCAAAACATCACTGCTGAAAGCAATCTTGTTTTTGATGTGAACTCTGGTAAAAATGTGGTCAATACAAGTTTGTGTAGAGTTAGTTACACGAGTAGGTATGTTAATAAGGCTTTGAAGACCATACGAAGCCAATAAAAATAAATAATTCTCACAATCCTTATCAGAGACCTTCAAAAGATCAATATTAATGTCTCCTAGAATAATTAAATTTTTAACTCTAATGGTACTCGTTAATAAAAAAAATTTTTACTAAATTCGTGTAGCCTATAAACGCACAATATTGTATAAAGTTCATTTTCAAATCCAAAAGATAGTTCAACAACATCAGCACTACAAATATCAATCACAGTACAATTATACTCATATCCATTTTTGACATAGACAACTACACCTCCAGACGCATAGAAATTATTACATTTACCAAAGATCGTATAACCCGGAATATTATACAAACATATTCATTCTCGTAAATCCAAATTTCAGTTAAAATAATAATTAAGGGAAGTTTAATGAGCGATTCGACGTGTGCTAACAATGCATTAAAATTTTTCCTAAGACTACGAATGTTCTGAAGCAAGCAAAATGTTTGAACAAATTTATCAGAGTAATTAGGAAAATCATGTACACAAGGAGTTAAGGGAGATAAAAAATTATTTAAATGTAAAAAACTCATATTTTCTCTAAGTCAAAGATTGAATTAATTCTAATTAAGTTATCACCCTCTTTCCTGCGCATGTAGATTGACCCATTCTTAGACCACACGTATTTGTACCCCTTGGAGATCTTCGTCGACGCTGCCGCTTTGAACAGCTGACGAGTATGGTACGATAGGCTCTCATTTACGTACATCTCTTGGGGGACAGCATGCTCGTTGACAATTGTTGTTTTAAGTTTTGCTTTCTTCTCTTGTTTCGCCTTCATAATTTTTTCTTTGCAGTTACGAGATACGAGATTTTATATCAACACCTAAGCCATCACGAAATACTTTTAGTGCAGTATCAATGTAGGAACTATTGTTGGTGTTTGGAATGTTGTAGATCTCAATACTGTTGGCTAGAAGTTGTTGTTCTAAGTGATTTACTTTGCTCTCAAGCAAGTTGATTCTATTTTCACACTCTTTGTTCTTAGCCTGTAGCATACAGAATCTGTTCCTTTTGCACTTTTTTCATTGACAAGATTTCTGAATAAATCATGTCTATGGTAGATTTGATGGAAGATAGATCTTTAGATGCAATATTTGTGGGTGATGTTGATATCAAGCGTAGTGTTAAGTATAGGTTGCTCAACTAGTAGTTCTTCAGCTGCAGTGAGTCGGGTTTCTAATTATATTGTATTGATGCCTTGTTAACTTCACTTCTACAACAGCTGAAAGGGCTTCTTCTCCTGGCATCTTCATCATCCTTTTTTCTTTGCATGTCTGATAGGCTTTTCTATAACTACTTGCGCTGTAAGGTGAACGCAGAACGTTCTCCACTAATTTTGGTGCAGATGAATGACCCTCAGTTCTTAGGTTTACCTTTATAGTAAATAATAACTCCTTAGCGGAGAACTTATTTCTGATATTCTCGGTTTTTAAACGTTTAGCTTGATCGCAACTTTCTTCAAAAGCAGTTTCCGAACGCTCTCGTTTGTTTGAGGGGTTAACGTTGCATATTTTGAAACCAATATATGTCTGAAGCCATTCCTGATTTTGTGCCTAAATCGAGTTTCATTACGATCAGATTGTGCCCATTTGTCTTTGAGTTGACTTCAGCCTTACATACTAAACTCGTTCGTGTTGCCAACCGTCTGCAAGACGTTTTGCTGTCACTCCTGTGTTCGTTGTTCTTTCATGCTGGTAGCCACAGTTTCGCTTACTGCTTCCCAAGCTCCCGTGCAAGTTGAGTAATAAGGGTTGTCTTCGTGTCCAAATCTATGGCATTTGCGTCAGATAGAAGTTCAGCTCTCCATGCTTCATATTGATCGAAGGGTCTATATTGGGGATCAATATCTGCGTCCATCGGCCTTTGTCAGAAAAGTTTCATCTCTCTTGCCATTCTTCGAGGTTTGTTCTTGGCGGTAATTCTGTGTCACTTCAAATCGTCGCTGTTGACACCATTGTCCTGTTGACACGATATTTCCTTTCGGCTTCTTTAACGAGGAGGTCTATTGGCACCATTCCGGCAACTACGCATGCCGCGTCGTAGGAGGTTGTTCGAAAGGCGCTGCATACTCTCAAGGCGTTGGCTCTGTCTTCCTTCTGTACGATTTCGTCTTCATGCACGTAAAGCATCATCGACGTCGCAACTCTTGATAAGAGCAGTCTCTTCTTCTGTTTAGGTCCTCCAATATTTGCATGATCCTTGCCGGGGCAGCCGTTATTCTTGCTGCCTTCTCAGCTGCGTGTAAGTAACGCCAAGGTACTTCAGCTCTGGTTTGGAAACTACAACCTGATCGCCCACGGTTACTCTTATAGTCGCCATAACTCGTCTGATGCTGATGAGCACTACTTCGTTTTCCTCTGCTAGTTTTAGGGCCATGCTTACTAGTCAGTCCTGTACCATCCCGATAGCTTCATTACAGTCATGCTCCAACTCCTCAAGCAATTTGGTCACTACAACGATTGCTATGTCGTCGGCGAAGCCAATTATTTTCGAGGACCTCGGGATTCGAAGTTTGAAGATGTTTTCGTACATTAGATTCCACAGTAGAGGAAATAGTACGGAGCCTTGGGGACACCGCCTGGGACGTTATATTGCCTCATTCCGTCGTAGGTACAATAGTGCAGTATTCTATTTCTAAAATAGTCAGCCATTATTTTCTGCAAGTAGTCCGGTACTCCCTTGGCGTTAAGTGCTCGCAAAATGTTACTCCAATTTTTGTGTTTTTAACATCCAGCGTTATGGTTGCGCAGTACTGTTTACTTTCGCCCTTCCATCGTCTTCCTTCGATGGCTTTTTCGCTGTATTTACGACTTTGTCGATGGCGTCAATCGTTGAGCGTGCCTTACAGAAGCCATACTGGCGGTCTGCAAAGCCTCCCGCTTCATAGATCGCGCTTTCCAATCTGTCACTTACTATGCGCTCCAGTATTTTGCCCATGGTGTCCAGCATACATAGAGGCCTATACGACGAGGGATCCTGTGGTGGTTTATTAGCTTTTGGTAAGAGGACAAGTCATTGCTTCTTACATTGATCGGGGAATACTCCTTCCTTGAGGCAGGTGTTGTATACGTCTGCAAAGGTGTGCGGGCGCCAACGAATAGCTGCTTTTAATGCAACGTTTGGGATTCCATCAACACCAGGTACATTTTGATCCTTGAAGTTTTTGCAGACTTGTAGGACTTCTGCTGCTGTGACGAGAGGTATTGATAACACCCCCGACGTGGTTCTCCTCTCCGTTTGTTCCTCTATTCCCTGCTTTTGTGGAAAAAGCACAGAGGGCTGGTACAAGCGCGCAGTCTGGCGATCTCATCATTCCACCAGTATACGGGGGACCGACGCAAGTTTGCTGTTTTCTGCGTCACAAGCTCTTGTCACTCCTCTCGAAAGCTGCTTCGCTTTATCGACAGCAGTAGAGGGATATGTCCTCCGTCATCAGCTGGAGTACTCCGACATCTAGGGTGTGAGGTTTCCACCCCTTATTCTGCATCCGTCTCCTCTGCTCTCCTCTATTTCCCGTATGACTGGGTCGTAGATGAAACTTAATTGCCTGGTGATCGCTGTGCGTGTATGTTTTGCTTACTCTCCACGCAGCATCTCTTGCCAAACACATACTCACAAAGGGGATGTCCACTATTGGCCCTCTTCCCTTTTTGCTGAAGGTCAGCTAGTTTCCTGAGTTAAGAAGAACTAAGTCCAAAGATGAAAAGGCCTCCAGGAGAGTTCTTCCTGTGGTGTTTGTGGTACGCCCCATTCAACCGCTCACGCGTTGAAGTCACCTGCAATGACGACGCGGCTTCTTCCTCTTGCAGTGGTTACGATGTTGTCAACTATTCTTTCGAATTCTTCATGTGATATGCTGGGAGAGGCGTAGCAGCTAAAGAAGTAAATGCCACTAACTTTGGCCCACACGAAGATGACGATGCACCAGGCCATCATCATCTTCTCTTCGAAGGCTCGTTGGCCGCGTATCCATATCGCGGCTTTGCCTGAAGTGTCCGACGTCCATATTCCCTCATTCAGCTGCTTGTAAGGCTCGCTGAGTATACCGATATCCGCATCGTACTCTCGGACCGACTGTGTAAGTAGATCCTTACCTGCCTCGCAATGGCTAAGGTTTAGTTGGATAACCTTCAAGCGTTCAGCGCGAGCTAGAATGCAGGTCATCTTATGCTTCCAGTACTGTGCTTCGCGCTATGGTGACTTCCTTTACAGAGCATGCATTCCGGCTCTGATGAGCAATCCTTTGCCTTATGACCCTTTCCACCGCATTTGTAGCAGTGTTCGGACCGGTTTTTGCTCTTGCAGTCCTTTGCACAATGACCAAACCCGAGGCATCGGTAACATCTTTTCAGGTCCGGTTTTCCTCTTAATCGGCAATTTACCCAAACGATTCTGATTTTTTGTTTTTTTTTTTAATTCTATTTTATTTCGTCTTCAATTTTTCATTTAATTTCACTTAATTTGGGTTTTTCGAAGATATTTAATGTTTTCAAAATGTTGCGTTAACGCACCAACGAGCAACTAACAACATTAGTGATATGCAGTAATAGGTATATTCTTAAATAAACTTTAATTTGATTATAATTTAAATGAAATTGCACAGAGCATTGACTGCAAATCTTGTTTATCTGCGATTTGCATAATCGGCAACATTTTCACTTCTCCTGGAAAAATGCAATTTTCTCTAATCACGCAAATTATTAGAAATATAAATGTATGTAGGTATATACATATATATGTATATTATTTCACCTCCTGTGACAAGAAGATGTTGTCCTTTAATTTTGTGAATTGTGGGTCTTTGGTCTTTCACTTCGCTTTTTTTTTTTTTTTTCGTGGGTAGGTGAGAATCTTCATAAGACACTATGAGACACCGTGTACTCTTTCATTGACTAAACTCACCCGTCCCTTTTTCTTATTTACTACAACTAACTTTTCCTTATCAAGTAGTTTAAGCTTTGTGGAATATTCGCGTTAGGCAGGTAGATTTTCGGCAAAAGCACCTGCTGGTACCGTCATTGAATGCGGTTACTTCTTATTGCGCTAAATCGAACGGTTTCGTTCTTTGAAGTCGGTGCACAAGGTTTCTCACGTCCAATGTTTGGAGTATGGCGTGGTTGCAATGACCATGAAAGCGAATATGGAGCTTACGAACGAAGTTTGTTATTTCGCCGTCCACGGTTGCGATTCCTAAGTCTCTTTGTATATTATTATTTTTAATATACCAGGGAGCATTGATGATTGCTCTTATCACTTTATTTTGGAATGATTGTATAAATTCTCTATTAATTGCTTTGGTACAGGTAGGCTTTAGCACTTGCTTATATAAAAGCAATTTGTTGTATACATATACATACTTATCTTGGAATGTCTTCCAAGCATCCAATACATTTCTCTAAAGCGATTTTCAAGCTCATCGCTTTTTTTTAACGTGCGGTTTCCACTTACGAGTAAGTTTCGCGTCTAGTGTCATCCCCAGATATTTAGCTTCATTTGCATACTGTATTTGTAGCGAGTTAACGAAAACGGGTAGATTGTTTATTTCAGTCCAGCCTTTTTTTTATAATTTGCACGTGTGAAATAGGTTATGAATACCCTTATACTAATTTTAGGACACGGGCGTTTTGAGGAAAGGGGAGAGACAGAGAGAAAGACAGATTTGTGTAGTTGGTTTGAAACTCAGCTGGTATAACGTTTCAGTGAACTCCAAGGCTTGACTAAGATTTCCTGGTCTTGTTCCGTTTTCTGCTTTATCTTTTTTAAGATATTAATTGCGTAAATAATTTTCAAGCCTTTTGCTTTAAGGTCGTTTATAATGTTGTCTTTGGTACACGAGGGGTGGAGACCCCTTGTTATAACACGCAGTGGTCTTTCTGACTTATTTTCATAAGTACGAGTACACCACTGGATCTTTTCCGGGTTTAGTTTTTTGGATATTGCTCGATAGCCGTCAGAGTCAACTACTTTAATTTTTCAAACATTATTTCGGAATGATGTTACTTAAAACTCCGATGTCATAGTTCCTTTGAGAAGGCAATGCAATTTATTGTAGTCCGTAATGCAGACGACGTTTATTGCAAGCGGAGGACGTAATTTATCTTGAGCTGGTTTCTGTTTCGACTCATTTTCTTTATCTTGTTTTCGTGGCTCAATTTCGGGTGAAGAGCCGGCTCTCAGTTTTTTGCTGGGTCTTTTCTTTGAGACGCAATTCGTTTCACGTGCTAACTCTTCTTCGCCCGTGTGATATTTGGGACTAACTGCATGGGATGGGGTAATTTCGCATTCCTTTTGCGAAAGTGAGTTCTTAGAGCCTTGTTTTCTTCTTTTAGTGAATCTACCTCTCTCTTAAGCACATAATTCATTGTTTCCTCCTCAAAGCTTTTACATTTCACTGAGTCCCGTTTCTCAGTTTTCGACGGACTTCTTTTTCCGGAGTCATTCGGTCTTGATGGTGGACACCGAGTTACCCCTGAATTTTTTACAAAGGGGTTTATTAAATGCAACAATTATATCCATAGAGCCTACCTCCGAAGAGGGTGGATTTTCCAGTGAACCTGGACTGCCGCCTGGGGTATTGTATCTATTTGTTTTACTCATTGCATATTTTGTATACATCTTATCCCCAGTATACGAAGGGTGGATTTTAGTCGCCTTTTACGACACGCATACCTACCCGGTTACTCACTCGCACAGGTGAGTAACCGAATTTGTTCAAGAGATCTATTGCCAGTTGCCTCCTGAACTCAAGTTGGTTTAAACTTTTCCGCAATATTTGCTAAGAGACCACGCATTTACAACGGCCGGGTCAATCATCCGTATAATAATGGAGGTCTACCATTTTTTACCTTGAAACCCAATTCGGTAGAACGAAATATGCTCAGCTAGCAAATCTACACCACCTATATGAGTTGTAGTCATAATTAAGATTTGGTTGGGGGGTATTTATCTTCCTTTTCTCAGAAAATAAAAACCTCTTTGCACTCTTTACGGGATGAGTGCCATTGACATTGGACACCATAGTTACTACCTTTTTGTCTTTCCACCTTATTACAACAACTTTGCCAGTTCCTTTATTCTTTCCGTCGGACAGTATTGCAAACATTTTATATTCAAGTGATCAAGCAGAGGTTAAATCTATTAGATCTGTGTTTGAAAAAATAAATGCTACATTGTATCGCACTTACCTTACTCATCCTGTCCGTTGAAGAAGGTGGAAGGTTTGGTTGTACAAAGGAAAGATTTGAAAAAATTTCTTCAAATTTATTTCTTCGCATAGCTTTAACAACTAAACTATTATGAGAGACTTTCGGAACTCCCAAAATATTCGCTTTCTTGGTAAATGAATATATCTCCTTATAAGGATTTCAATTTATTTAAATTATCGACTTGGAGTGTCTTATTCCTCCTTATAAATGAATATGCTTTTGTATTTTCGCCAATCAAATTATTAATTTCTTCGTTCATAAAAAGTTCAAAGAAATCAACCGCATGGCTTTCTGAAGCCAAACTTAGAGGCTTAGTTTAACTCATATCTGAAAACAAATTGTTGAAAAGAATAGTTTCAAAGTAAGGTTGTCCTCGTCACCACGTTCTCACTTTTGAGGAGTTCTGAACCTCACTTGATTAGGAGATTCTGATGTACTTGGAAGAACGTCTGCGGCGCTGTCCCCATGAAATATCATCTCTCCATTGGACATACGTTGCCTACTTCCCCATCGTTTTGCATCTTCATTCTCTTCATCTGTTAAGTATGCATCTTCTAGAGGAGTTATAACAATTATATCTAGAACATCATCGTCTTGAGTAAAATATTCGAAAAAAATCTAAAATTTCTCCAACAGTAAGATTTTTATACCTACAGGAAAAAAAAAAATATATATATATATATATATATATATATTTATTATTTATTTTATTATTTTATTACACTTCATGTTTATGTATTTAAATATAAAATTTTATAAATTGTTTGTACTTACCATGCAATTTTCACAAAGAACTTTAGTTTTTTTTTCTTTCCAATTTATTTTTACAACTTTAGTCACCAAACTTTACTTGAAAAATATTATTCAGATCATTTAGATTAGGTCTTCCTTTACCGCGTCGTCCTCCTTGATGGGTTCAAAGACTTCCCGGGCCGAAGTTAAATTTTCGTGTTAAAGTAATTAAAAATTCAAAGTGTGTTTTTAGAACTGGGACCATGGCTTCTATATAGTATTAAAAAAATAACTGATATTATAGGTTTTTTAACATTTTAAGTAGTAGTCCCCCAAAAAGCAGCACTTTCCAGAGAATCACCCATATACAGTTGTTACCCAGAATAAACCCATGCTATTTTTTCAAATATCTCCATAAATATTTGATATACCATCATGAAACTTTATGGGATAGGAAGAAAAATCAATGGTTGCTGCGCTGTTGTAAATATTAGTGTCAACAGAATAGCGCCACTCTAAAAAAAAAAAAAACAGCAAAAACACATTGTATTAACTACTAAATTACGATGTCAGAACTAGTTACGATGTCAGAACTGTTAAGCAACTACCAATACATCGGCAAAAAGTCAATAAAAAAAAGTCGATCGTTTAAGATTTACCTCTCCAGTCAGCTCGATCTTTCGCTATTTGCCTCTAATTTCGCACGCCAAGGTGGTTGAGGTCCCTTTCCAACTGTGCACTCCACCTAAGATGGGGTCGTCTTCTGCTGCATTGTCCTACCGGAGTAGACTGATAGACTCTTCGTGTCGGTATGCTGATGTTCGTACGTTCTACATGTCCTAAGCATCTCAGGCACTGGATTCACCTTTTTGACCAGGTCGATGTCGCTGTAAACCTCGTATCATACGATCCGTTTTAGATGGATTTGTTTTATAATCGTTTCTCAAGAGAGGCTAACCTATAACGCTGAGCCAAGATGTTTGATACCTCTTATGCTTTTTAATTGCTGGAGATTGAAGGCTGCTGGGAATATATATCCTGGGAGCGAATTCCAAAGTGTACTTGCCCTGTAGCAGAAGGAGTTTTTATAAAGAGATGTCGACGCGGTTGCCAGGTGGTCTGCTACCTGTTTGGAAGTAAGTGCGGGTTTTTCTACTAAACGAACTACTCGTCTCTGTATGCTGTCGAGCAGATGAAGAGAATGTTTTGGGGCCGAATGTGAGAGCAGTACTCAAGTCTTCGATAAGCTGGGCGAGATTGTAACTGATAGCAAAAGTTTCAGCTTGTCTTCTTGTCGTAGCCAGTTTGAATTATGTAATTTCGGGTAATAAATCTGTATCCAATCGACCTTATCTAATAGATGTTGAAATAGCCTGGGCGGTTAGTCACCATTAGGTGAGAAGTAAAGGGAACATTGACTCCTCCCTCTGACAAGCCCAGTCTGCTCGAGCAAACTTACAACGTAACAGGATATGCATGCAACGATCATATGTTGAGTCAGTTGCTGAATGCACTTGGGTTTCGGTTAGGACTAGCATGCGTGGTTAATTTAGTTGCAGATGCTGATGGACGCAGTTTACATTTAAATTCTTAAATTCTAAACCCCTGGTGTTGCAAAATTTAATTACGAGCTTGTTGTTGTTGCCTTCCACACCAGTTGAGCATGTAGAAGTGTGTTTTATGTGCGATTGGTGGTTCCACCCTTGTTGCATCGCCCCGTCTGCCAAGCTCCGATATCTAATGACGACTACTTCACAGAGTCTATAGCAAGATATGGTAGTATTTTACCCCGCGACAAGGGGTGGGTTCTTGTCTGCCCCAACTACAGAACCATGAGAATTTAAGCTCTTGTCTGCCATATTGTTTGAATACCTCATACCTTTTTATACCCCATCCCCTGATGGATGAGCTTTATTTTCAAGATCACAGCAGAATCCATGAACTTCGGAAATAAATAGAAGAAACCGTACAATCAGTTTTTCTGATAAAATCTCTTAAAAATCCCAGAAGCAAACTCTGAATATGCCATCATGGAATTGGAATTGAAAATTTCAGAACGTCACGTCCACTTTAATAGGGACATAGAAAATAAGGCATAGGATAGCATAGGATCCGTTGCAGATGGATTTTAATCTACGTTTTATACCCTATCCTATAGGATATCTAATATTGTATAGCATATTCCCAGGGTACGAGTACATTAATTTTGAATTTGTTTGTAACATAAGTAGATAAATAATAACTGTAGACCCCAATAAGTACACATAGTGATTGGCATCGAAAGTTATGTCCATCTAGCCGCGGCCACCTGTCCGTCTGTCTTCCTGGTCCTTAAATTTTGAACATGAATGAAACTTCATATATAAACTTATAAAATGTTAATATTTTCGCTTAACTGTTTTATTATTAAATACTGTTTATTTAGTTTATTTATGATAAGTGCCAGCATTTTTTTCAAAGACACTTTCTCACATTTTTAACAATTATTTGTTATTTTCCATGCTGTTGTTTTGAACAATTTCTTTAGCCGGTTGGTTTTTAAGTTTAGTTTTAACCCTTTATATTTTATTTGAAACATTTTGGAGATTAGTTCAATTAGAAGTACGTTTACTTTTACTTTCTTGAAATTTGTTTACAACTGGACATCCTCTATAATTTGCAGCATGATTACGTAAACAGTTCACACATCGCTTGTTGTTCTTTATTCAGTGCATAGTTTTTGGCTGCATGTTTACCTTCACATTTTACTCAGGCAAAGGGTGCACAATTTTTGTATGTGTTCAAAGACTCTACAACTTTTACATTGTGGAAAAATGTTGGAGCTCGTCAGCTCACCAAACTTCTTCATCATCATGGGATAATGGTGCAATTTGTCAGTTGTTTTTAGCGTTAGCTTTCTTGTGAGGAACCTTGATTTTCTGTGCTCAGAGTTTCTACCTTCTCTACCCTTACTACTGTAACATGCGAGCACGGCTCGAGTAGATAAAACAATTATTCTGTGAAATTTATTTCTTTATTTTCTAGTCTATAGAACAATTCAAGTTCACACTATACTATTCTTCGCAAATTCTTTTCTTACAAGGTCTCTTTCCTCTCAAATCACTTTATCTCCTTTCAATTACTTAATTCACATATCCAAACTAATTACTTTTTCTTGTTCACTCTCAACTTTCAATTTATCACCAAATTACAACTTCGCCCATTATCACTTTTCCAATCTCTTCGCCACGGTTCTAAACCAACTGTGTGTTTTTTTGATCGCCATCTGTCCTTATATAGCAGAAGTTTCTGATAGCCAGAAACTTCTAGCAAATTCTTCGACCACTGGAACAAGAGAAATAATTCTTGCAGTTATAATTCCCTTTTATCCCTGATATTATTCGTCTCTTTCGTTGACATGAGCTGTGGGGACTTCGTCCCAGACACGAACCTCGAATGAAAGGACAGTTCGAACCAAAATTCTGCCAGAATGGAAAGTCACTTCGGAATTTGCTGCATAGACATAGGAGCGTAGTTATTATTATGCTACACTGCCCCCCTCTTAGACGTGTTCGTCCCGAACAAGTGCATCCTCATTTCGGCCATTGTATCGACTCAGTCGGTCCACATGAACCACTTTCATTTTGGCCCTCGGTCCTCGCTGGATGCGGTAGACAACATCGTTGATGCGGGTTACTATTCTGTAGGGACCTTCCCAGTTCCGCTGTAATTTAGGTGATTTCCCCTTTTGGCGATGGGGATTATACAGCCACACCAGATCTCCTTCCTGGCATCATACCTGGTCTTCATGCGGTCGCTCGACATCTTAATCTGGCTTCTGGTCCTTTGGTGTATGTCCCTAAGCCTTTCCCTAAGGTCCGCCACGTACTCTTCTTCATTTCTGGGCTCATTGGTAAGAGATCCAAATTTCACCTCACTGGGTAAACGAGCTATTCCACCAAATAAGATTTCGAACGGCGTATGTCGAGTAGTGCTATGCACGGCACTTCTATAGGCCATCAAAAACAAGGGAATCTGCCGGTCCCAATCCCGTTGGTAGTCACCTACGACCTTCGAGAGATGTTCGTCCAAAGTCCTATTGAAACGCTCCACCATACCGTCCGACTGTGGATGAAGCGGGGTTGTCCTTGTCTTTTTGATTCTTGACTCGAAGTGAAGCGGGGTTATCCGTGTCTTTTTGATTCCGAGTAGTTGACACATCTCTTGGAAGATTCTTGCCTCGAAGTTCCGCCCTTGGTCAGAATGCAATTCCAAG
This sequence comes from Pocota personata, assembly GCA_963082735.1. Lineage (NCBI taxonomy): Eukaryota > Metazoa > Arthropoda > Insecta > Diptera > Syrphidae > Pocota > Pocota personata. Next base: position 176,610,571 of record OY720429.1, on the reverse strand, counting down.
GGCACACCGAATCTGCTAACCCAATTGTAGACGATCTGCTCCGCCACGGTTCTGGCTTCCTGGTTAGGGATCGGAAACGCTTCCGGCCACTTACTGAAGTAGTCCATCACTACGAGTATATACCGATTACCATTGTCGGTTTCCGGAAAGGGCCCTGCGATGTCAATGGCGATTCGTTCGAAAGGTGCTCCCACGTTGTATTGGTGCATCTTACCTCGAGTTTTGATTCTCGGACCCTTGCTAGCTGCACACACGTCGCATTTTCTGCACCAGTCTTCGATATCTTCCTTCGCTTTTAACCAATAAAAACGTTCTCGTACCTTTTCTAGCGTCTTATTCACTCCCAAGTGGCCTCCGGTCGCCCCGCCATGCATTTCCTGTAACACCTCCTTGACCCTCGTCCGCGGTACGACAAGCTGCATTACAAACGACTTTCCGTCGGAGGATTCCCATTTTCTTCTCAGAACACCTTCTTGGACATGGAGGGAGTCCCACTGCGCAAAATATGCCTTTAAGGTCGGGCTTCTGTGAGAGATGTCCTGATGATCCGGTTTCTCCATGTTCTCCTTCCAGGCCAGAATCGGCTCGTTATCCGGGTCTTCCTTCTGAGAGTTCCGGATCTCATCTACGCTCCAGCCGGCGATAGGTTCGGCTCTCATTCTTTGGATGGAAACCAGCTCCCGTTCTTCCTGACGCGCACAATGTTTACAATCCGTTCTGCATGGTCTCCGGGACAGTGCATCCGCATTAGAGTGGAGTTTTCCTTTACGATGCTGTATTTCGTAGTCGTAGATTTGCAGACTTTCGATCCATCTTGCGACCTGACCCTCAGGACTCTTGAACTGTAATAGCCATTTTAAGGCTGCATGGTCTGTGCGAAGAACGAACTTCCTCCCGTAGAGGTATTTGTGAAAATGCTTCGTAGCCAAGATCAAAGCTAGAAGTTCCCGCCTTGTCACGCAGTAGTTCCTTTCTGGCTTAGAGAGCACCTTGCTGAAGTACGCAACCACCTTCTCTTGGCCGTCATGCACCTGGGAGAGTACGGCTCCTACCCCGACATTACTAGCATCTGCATCCACAACGAACGTTTCCCCGGGAGTGGGGTAAGCCAGTATCGGGGCATCGCATAGCCGTTGTTTAAGTGCCTTGAAGCTCTTCTCGCACTCAATTGACCATTTGAATTGTTTTCCCTTTTCCGTCAACTGGTGCAGGTTCTTTGCGATCCCGGCAAAATCCTTCACGAACCGTCTGTAGTAGGTGGCTAGGCCCAGGAAGCTCCTTAGTTGGTGTTTGTCTTTGGGGACTGGCCAGTTTTTCACCGCTTCGACCTTATCCGGATCGGTTCTCACTCCTTTCGCTGAAATTATGTGTCCCAGGTACTTGACTTCCGCTCTAAACAGGGCGCACTTCTTGGGGTTGAGCTTCAGGTGGGCACTTCGAAGCCTTTGAAACACATCCCTTAGATTGTCTCGGTGTTGCGCAAACGTTTTTCCTACGACGATGACATCATCCAAGTATACCAAACAGGTTTTCCATGTTAACCCTTGCAGGACACATTCCATCAATCGCTCGAAAGTCGCCGGAGCATTGCACAGCCCGAATGGCATTACCGTGAATTGCCATAGCCCATTTCCTGCGGTGAAGGCGGTTTTCTCCCGGTCTTCTGGATGGATCTGTACCTGCCAGTAGCCACTCTTCAAGTCGAGAGTGGAAAACCATCGGGCTCCTGATAGTGTGTCTAGCGTGTCGTCAATCCGTGGCAGAGGGTAGCTGTCTTTCTTGGTGACGTAATTGAGCTGCCGATAGTCCACGCAGAACCGCGTGCTGCCATCTTTCTTCTTAACCAGTACAACCGGTGATGCCCACGGACTTTTGGAACTTTCAATCACACCTTCTTTCTCCATTGCCGACACCATCTCTGCAACTTCTGTCTGCTTTGCCAATGGAAGGCGCCTAGCAGGCTGACGAATTGGTCTAGTATCACCAGTGTCTATTCGATGTTGTACCAGGTGTGTTCGGCCGTATTCACCGTCCTGTGAGGCAAATACATCAGCGTACTCATTGATAAGATTCTCTGCCATAGTTCGCTGCTCCTGATTCAGCTCACTGGACTGGAGAATCGTCTCTCTCGTTTCCGCTGTCCAAGGTGATGGGAGAGGTTTTGGAGCATCACGTTCAGATATTGTTGCGACGGCGGTAATCGGCGTGCATTTTCCAGTCACCTCCCCTCGCCTTAGTTTGACAGTGTGTGGTCTTGCGTTCAAAACTCTTACTGGAACCATGGTGTTCTTTGGTTCGACTAACGTCTTTCCCACGATGTAGTCTTGAGAATTCTTCTCTGGGTCTGGTTCTACTATGTAGAATCGGTGGCTCCCAAGATCACCTTCCAGCTTCGTCCAAATGATTGTCTCTGAAGACGGCGGCAAAACTTCGTCTTTGCTGATGACTGTCCTGAGAGTTACGGCATTCTCTTTTCCGTACACCATCGGAATCTCCACATTTCGATACCTCAGTACTTGCATCCCGATGTCCAAGATTACTTCATTTGCTTTCATGAAGTCTATTCCGATGATGCACTCGTCGCATATATCTGCCACCAGAAACGTATGGGAGAACGTCAGTCCCGCCAGAGTAATCGTAAGACGAACTTCTCCAAATACCTTCGCCATTTCCCCTGTTGCAGTCTTCAGGCAGTAGCTGTTGGTGTTGTGCAGCCAGGCGCTTCTGACAATATCTCTTCTTACGATGGAGGCAGTGGCGCCTGTGTCGATGGTGGCTACGCACTTCTTCTTGTTGATTAGTGCCTCCACTGTCAGGCTCTTGTTACCCCGTTTGGTTTGCGAAACTTGAATGGTGGTCCTGGGGGCCTCGATTCCAGTAACCAACTTCTGCCCCGCGAAGTTGGTCCTTACGCATTTCCCGACTGCTGGCTTTGGGAAGTCTGACCGACAGGATGCTTCCTCTCTGTTTCTCCTACTTCCGCAATGTGGACAATTTCCTCGTCTAGGTGCACTTCTGCACTGCCGTTGTAGGTGTCCGGTTTGGTTGCAATTCCAGCAACGAATTTGACTTCCGCGAGCTTTGTCTTCATCCATGACGGCTGTTCTCTGGCATGAGCATTCCACGACGGACATTTCCCTGACACGGTGTATTCCCTGGTATGCTTGGTCCGCAGCCTTCATTGACAAAGCGAATGCCAATGCCTCGGGGAGTGTTCGCTTTTCAGCCATCCTTACAGCCATTTGCAGTTGTCTGTCCTCTATGGTCTGAATAAAAGCTTCCACCGCCATTTCGTTGATAAGCTCCTCACCGGCTTTAGGATATGAAAGATGGGCTAGTCGCTCTATATCCGCTTGCAACTGTTGGAGCGTTTCCCCCCTTTTCTGGACTCGACTACGCAGCTGAACCCTGTACACCTGCTGCATGTGTTCATCCCCAAACCGCATCTCGATAGCCTGAACCAGAGAGTCGTAATTCTGCTGTTTATCTTCCGGGATGGTCTGCAAGAGCTCCGCAGCTGGACCCCTCAGTGCAAGCGTGAGTGCAATAGACTTCTCTTCATCGTCCCAGCTATTGGTCATTGCGGCCGCTTCGAATTGCCTTTTATAAATTGGCCATGATGTTTGGCCATCGAAGATAGGAGGCTGCATCTCCTTTCTTCTCAGACCGTCAGTGGAATATTCCCGTGCTTTCTGTCTCTTCACGTTGCTGAGTTCCTTAGCAAGATTTTCGACTTGCTTTCCTACTCTCTCGAATTGCGTATCCACTTTTTCAAACTGAATCTCTATTTTCCCGAACTGAGTTTCATGTTTCTCAAAATTTTCATCGAATCTAGTTTCGACTTTTCCGAGTTGCGTCTCGACCTTCTCGATTTTCCCTTCGATCGCTTCGAATTTGGATTCCAAGTTCTTGTTTTGCTCATCCAGTTTACTTTCCAGAGCATCTAGAGAATTCTTTTGTTCGTCCATTGCTTTCTTTTGTTCATCCATTGCTTTCTTTTGTTCATCCAGCTTAAGTTCTAGAGAATTCCTTTGATCTTCTATTGCTTTCTTTTGTTCGTCCATTACTAACTTAAGTTGCAGGAGCAGACTTGTTATACCCGGGTCGGCTGCTGTACTTGCTGGTTCCTCTTCCACGTCAAACTCTACGTCGTTCGGATTTTCACCTTCCTGCGTTACTGCTTCTTCCAGACGAATCAGTAGGGCATCTTTTCCCCCAGTTGTGTCGAGGTTCCGCTTACTGAGTTCTGCCTTTAGTTGAGTTATAGTTAGTTTTCCCAATTTGCGACCCATTTTGCGCAACTAATTAATTCAACACAGAAATCGTTTTTTTTTTCTTGTGCAATTTCACACCACGGAAATAGTTATTCACAGAATAAGTTTTATCCCAGCTTCTGACACCAATGTAACATGCGAGCTACGGCTCGAGTAGATAAAACAAATTGTTCTATAGAACAATTCAAGTTCACACTATACTATTCTTCGCAAATTCTTTTCTTACAAGGTCTCTTTCCTCTCAAATCACTTTATCTCCTTTCAATTACTTAATTCACAAATCCAAACTAATTACTTTTTCTTGTTCACTCTCAACTTTCAATTTATCACCAAATTACAACTTCGCCCATTATCACTTTTCCAATCTCTTCGCCACGGTTCTAAACCAACTGTGTGTTTTTTTTTATCGCCATCTGTCCTTATATAGCAGAAGTTTCTGATAGCCAGAAACTTCTAGCAAATTCTTCGACCACTGGAACAAGAGAAATAATTCTTGCAGTTATAATTCCCTTTTATCCCTGATATTATTCGTCTCTTTCGTTGACATGAGCTGTGGAGACTTCGTCCCAGACACGAACCTCGAATGAAAGGACAGTTCGAACCAAAATTCTGCCAGAATGGAAAGTCACTTCGGAATTTGCTGCATAGACATAGGAGCGTAGTTATTATTATGCTACACTACCTTTTCTTGACAATTTGTATAAGTCTCAGGCTTACCATCTGCTTTACCCTTTTCTTATATGCGTTTGTTTTACGTTCCTTCAGTTTCAAACACAAGTTCGTCCCCATTTGTTTGAAACTCAGGTTCAGCATTTTGTTGGTTTGGCTGTGTGAATACTGTGCTTTTTCTGTCGAGCAAGGTGACTTTCTCTTCGAGCTCTTTCACGTGTTGCTGCAGACTCTTAACCAATTAAAGTTGTTTTCTGGCTTGATTTTCATTTTGCCATTCTTTATAGAAATTATTTGTTTCAACTTGAGAATCCTCTTTAATTTCTTTTGGTTTCTTTTTCACTTATGAGTTTCCGTCATTTGTTGTTTTTTTTTTTTTTTTTTTGGGGGGGGGGGAGGGGTTCAATGGAACAATCCTCGGTGAATCTTTTATGTGTGTTGAGATAAGTTTTTGGAATTGATCGACTGTTTTTATTTATTTCATGCGAAATACGACACCATGGCCATCTAAGTAAAAAAAACAAAAACAAGGGCAATGAGCTCGACGAACAACCTGATCTCCGGGGCTTATTACCCCAATTACGAGTATCACGAGAAAGTGCGCCTTAACGGCTTTGTCCCCCCGGAGGCGTTCCTCTATTTTGATGAGAAAGGTCTGATCCAGGACAGATTGGCGGTGCCGCTAATCTTCCATGTTGCTCGGAAAGCTGTGGATAGGCGACTCAACTACGACAGAGACGTTGCACACAGCAGTGTGGAGCGTCTCCGGTTCAGTAGGGCGGTATCAAGCGTCAGTACGGACATTTCTGGTGGCTAGCCGAAAGAGAGGAAACTCCTTCGTCGTTTCCTCATAATCCAGGGTAGCCTGTTTGATGTTCAAGGTTGGCTGTTGCCCATGGCCGACTTACATAGTTTAGGTTTAGGTAGATTGTAGATAATAATAATAAAAAAAAAAAAAAAAAAAAAAAAAATTTATAAAAAATCCGCAGCACTTGGATGAAAAAAAAAAAAAAAAACAATACGTAGAGAATTACGTAAGGTAGAATAAGATAGGTTAAGGTAGAATAAGGTAGCTTAAGATTTATTTTAAGGTAGCTTTGTAAGTTTTATATATAAGAACAATCAAAATAAGTTCGTTTACTAAGTTTTTTCACTTAATTAAAAATTTTTCTTAGTAATAAACAATAAAAAAAATAATAAAATAAATAAAGAACTAAAGTAAGTTACGTCGAAAGACATAGTTTTAAGTATTAGGTTTAGCTTAGAGCGCCCGCATAGGGCCAGTAAGTTAGAATAGAATAACATAGTTAAGCTAGTTTTAAGCATTTTTTTTGTCTAGCATGTAAGGTATAATGAATTGAAAAATAAAAAATGCATCAAAAAAAAAAAAAAAAAAACAAAAACTAATAACGGCGCTAGTACGCGTAACTATGTCCTCGCAACAGTAGACATAATGTGGGGGCGTATGCTCTAAAACTTGCCAATTTGATAACATAAGTTTATAAAGGGTGATTCAATTGACATTTGTAATTATTCCGGTTAAAACCCATCTCCGGAATGTCGGTATACCTAACCATCAGTCTTGTGCCGCGGCTAAGAAATCAATAAAAAAAAATCGATGGATGCACAAAATCCAGTGCGTCCTTGTAGCGGCCGGTCACGCGAAAATATTGCCGTAGTAAGTGACAGTGTTCGTGACAATCCGTCAAAATCCATTCGCCAATGTTAACTGCAATTGAACCTTTCCTATCGCTCCACGCAGCGCATATTAACAAGAGATCTGCATCTGCATGCCTACAAGATCCAACTGACTCAGGAATTGAAGCCAGCAAACCATGAACAGCAGCGCCGTGATTTCGTTGATTGGGTGTTAGATAAACACCAAGTTGATGGCAAAATCATCTTCAGCGATGAGGCTAACTATCAACTGAATGGCTACGTGAACAAACAAAATCGGCGTATTTGGAGTCAACCACGGCCATTGTGGTAATTGAAAATAAAAATAAAATAAAAATAAACTATGGGCAATAGGAAAATTGCGTACACATTCATATGTTCATAAACACACTTACATATTGTAGCATAATAATAACTACGCTCCCTAAAAGTATGATGCAACAAATTCCGGAGTGTCTTTTCATTCTGGCAGAATTTTGGTCCGAACTGTCCTTTCATTCGAGGTTCGTGTCTGCGATGAAGTCTCCCCAGCTCATGTCAACGAAAGAGACGGATGATATCACGGATAAGAGGGAATTATAACTGCAAGAATTATTACATCAGAATTTCTCTTGTTCCAGTGGTCGAAGAATTTGCTAGAAGTTTCTGGCTATCAGAAACTTCTGCTATATAAGGACAGATGGCGATTGAAAAGGGGCAGTAGTTTTTAAACTGTGGCGAAGAGATTAGAAAAGTGATAATGGGCGAAGTTGTAATTTTGCGATAAATTGAAAGTTGAGAGTTAACAAGAAGAAGTAATTAGTTTTTATTTGTGAATTAAGTAATTGAAAGGAGATAAAGTGATTAAAAAGGAAAGAGACCTTGTAAGAAAAGAATTGCGAAGAATAGTATAGTGTGAACCTGAATTGTTCTATAGACTAGAAAATAAAGAAATAATTTCACAGAATATTGTTTTATCTACTCGAGCCGTAGCGCGCATATTACATTGGTGTTAGAAGCGGGATAAAACTTATTCTGTGAATAACTATTTCCGTGGTGTGAAATTGCACAAGAAAAAAAAAGAAAAAAAATAAAAACGATTTCTGTGTTGAGTTAATTAGTTGCGCAAAATGGGTCGCAAATTGGGAAAACTAACTATAACTCAACTAAAGGCAGAACTCAGTAAGCGGAACCTCGACACAACTGGGGGGAAAGATGCCCTACTGATTCGTTTGGAAGAAGCAGTAACGCAGGAAGGTGAAAATCCGCATGACGTAGAGTTTGACGTGGAAGAGGAACCAGCAAGTACAGCAGCCGACCCGGGTATAACAAGTCTGCTCCTGCAACTTAAGTTAGTCATGGACGAACAAAAGAAAGCAATAGAAGACCAAAGGAATTCTATAGAACTTAAGCTGGACGACCAAAAGAAAGCAATGGACGAACAAAAGAATTCTCTAGAACTTAAGCTGGACGAACAAAAGAATTCTCTAGATGCTCTGGAAAGCAAACTTGATGAGCAAAACAAGAACTTGGAATCCAAATTCGAAGCGATCGAAGAGAAAATCGAGAAGGTCGAGACGCAACTCGAAAAAGTCGAAACTAGATTCGATGAAAATTTTGAGAAGCATGAAACTCAGTTCGGGAAAATAGAGACTCAGTTCGAAAAAGTAGAAAAACAAGTCGAAAATCTTACTAAGGAACTCAGCAACGTGAAGAGACAGAAAGCACGGGAATATTCCACTGACGGTCTGAGAAGAAAGGAGATGCAGCCTCCTATCTTCGATGGTCAAACATCATGGCCAATTTATAAGAGGCAATTCGAAGCGGCCGCAATGACCAATAGCTGGGACGATGAAGAGAAGTCTATTGCACTCACGCTTGCACTGAGGGGTCCAGCTGCGGAGCTCTTGCAGACCATCCCGGAAGATAAACAGCAGAATTACGACTCTCTGGTTCAGGCTATCGAGATGCGGTTTGGGGATGAACACATGCAGCAGGTGTACAGGGTTCAGCTGCGTAGTCGAGTCCAGAAAAGGGGGGAAACGCTCCAACAGTTGCAAGCGGATATAGAGCGACTAGCCCATCTTTCATATCCTAAAGCCGGTGAGGAGCTTATCAACGAAATGGCGGTGGAAGCTTTTATTCAGACCATAGAGGACAGACAACTGCAAATGGCTGTAAGGATGGCTGAAAAGCGAACACTCCCCGAGGCATTGGCATTCGCTTTGTCAATGAAGGCTGCGGACCAAGCATACCAGGGAATACACCGTGTCAGGGAAATGTCCGTCGTGGAATGCTCATGCCAGAGAACAGCCGTCATGGATGAAGACAAAGCTCGCGGAAGTCAAATTCGTTGCTGGAATTGCAACCAAACCGGACACCTACAACGGCAGTGCAGAAGTGCACCTAGACGAGGAAATTGTCCACATTGCGGAAGTAGGAGAAACAGAGAGGAAGCATCCTGTCGGTCAGACTTCCCAAAGCCAGCAGTCGGGAAATGCGTAAGGACCAACTTCGCGGGGCAGAAGTTGGTTACTGGAATCGAGGCCCCCAGGACCACCATTCAAGTTTCGCAAACCAAACGGGGTAACAAGAGCCTGACAGTGGAGGCACTAATCAACAAGAAGAAGTGCGTAGCCACCATCGACACAGGCGCCACTGCCTCCATCGTAAGAAGAGATATTGTCAGAAGCGCCTGGCTGCACAACACCAACAGCTACTGCCTGAAGACTGCAACAGGGGAAATGGCGAAGGTATTTGGAGAAGTTCGTCTTACGATTACTCTGGCGGGACTGACGTTCTCCCATACGTTTCTGGTGGCAGATATATGCGACGAGTGCATCATCGGAATAGACTTCATGAAAGCAAATGAAGTAATCTTGGACATCGGGATGCAAGTACTGAGGTATCGAAATGTGGAGATTCCGATGGTGTACGGAAAAGAGAATGCCGTAACTCTCAGGACAGTCATCAGCAAAGACGAAGTTTTGCCGCCGTCTTCAGAGACAATCATTTGGACGAAGCTGGAAGGTGATCTTGGGAGCCACCGATTCTACATAGTAGAACCAGACCCAGAGAAGAATTCTCAAGACTACATCGTGGGAAAGACGTTAGTCGAACCAAAGAACACCATGGTTCCAGTAAGAGTTTTGAACGCAAGACCACACACTGTCAAACTAAGGCGAGGGGAGGTGACTGGAAAATGCACGCCGATTACCGCCGTCGCAACAATATCTGAACGTGATGCTCCAAAACCTCTCCCATCACCTTGGACAGCGGAAACGAGAGAGACGATTCTCCAGTCCAGTGAGCTGAATCAGGAGCAGCGAACTATGGCAGAGAATCTTATCAATGAGTACGCTGATGTATTTGCCTCACAGGACGGTGAATACGGCCGAACACACCTGGTACAACATCGAATAGACACTGGTGATACTAGACCAATTCGTCAGCCTGCTAGGCGCCTTCCATTGGCAAAGCAGACAGAAGTCCAAGAGATGGTGTCGGCAATGGAGAAAGAAGGTCTGATTGAAAGTTCCAAAAGTCCGTGGGCATCACCGGTTGTACTGGTTAAGAAGAAAGATGGCAGCACGCGGTTCTGCGTGGACTATCGGCAGCTCAATTACGTCACCAAGAAAGACAGCTACCCTCTGCCACGGATTGACGACACGCTAGACACACTATCAGGAGCCCGATGGTTTTCCACTCTCGACTTGAAGAGTGGCTACTGGCAGGTACAGATCCATCCAGAAGACCAGGAGAAAACCGCCTTCACCGCAGGAAATGGGCTATGGCAATTCACGGTAATGCCATTCGGGCTGTGTAATGCTCCGGCGACTTTCGAGCGATTGATGGAATGTGTCCTGCAAGGGTTAACAAAGAAACCCTGTTTGGTATACTTGGATGATGTCATCGTCGTAGGAAAAACGTTTGCGCAACACCGAGACAATTTAAGGGATGTGTTTCAAAGGCTTCGAAGTGCCCACCTGAAGCTCAACCCCAAGAAGTGCGCCCTGTTTAGAGCGGAAGTCAAGTACCTGGGACACATAATTTCAGCGAAAGGGGTGAGAACCGATCCAGAGAAGGTCGAAGCGGTGAAAAACTGGCCAGTCCCCAAAGACAAACACCAACTAAGGAGCTTCCTGGGCCTAGCCACCTACTACAGACGGTTCGTGAAGGATTTTGCCGGGATCGCAAAGAACCTGCACCAGTTGACGGAAAAGGGAAAACAATTCAAATGGTCAATTGAGTGCGAGAAGAGCTTCAAGGCACTTAAACAACGGCTATGCGATGCCCCGATACTGGCTTACCCCACTCCCGGGGAAACGTTCGTTGTGGACGCAGATGCTAGTAATGTCGGGGTAGGAGCCGTACTCTCCCAGGTGCATGACGGCCAAGAGAAGGTGGTTGCGTACTTCAGCAAGGTGCTCTCTAAGCCAGAAAGGAACTACTGCGTGACAAGGCGGGAACTTCTAGCTTTGATCTTGGCTACGAAGCATTTTCACAAATACCTCTACGGGAGGAAGTTCGTTCTTCGCACAGACCATGCAGCATTAAAATGGCTATTACAGTTCAAGAGTCCTGAGGGTCAGGTCGCAAGATGGATCGAAAGGCTGCAAATCTACGACTACGAAATACAGCATCGTAAAGGAAAACTCCACTCTAATGCGGATGCACTGTCCCGGAGACCATGCAGAACGGATTGTAAACATTGTGCGCGTCAGGAAGAACGGGAGCTGGTTTCCATCCAAAGAATGAGAGCCGAACCTATCGCCGGCTGGAGCGTAGATGAGATCCGGAACGCTCAGAAGGAAGACCCCGATATCGAGCCGATTCTGGCCTGGAAGGAGAACATGGAGAAACCGGATCATCAGGACATCTCTCACAGAAGCCCGACCTTAAAGGCATATTTTGCGCAGTGGGACTCCCTCCATGTCCAAGAAGGTGTTCTGAGAAGAAAATGGGAATCCTCCGACGGAAAATCGTTTGTAATGCAGCTTGTCGTACCGCGGACGAGGGTCAAGGAGGTGTTACAGGAAATGCATGGCGGGGCGACCGGAGGCCACTTGGGAGTGAATAAGACGCTAGAAAAGGTACGGGAACGTTTTTATTGGTTAAAAGCGAAGGAAGATATCGAAGACTGGTGCAGAAAATGCGACGTGTGTGCAGCTAGCAAGGGTCCGAACAAAAGAAAGCAATGGACGAACAAAAGAATTCTCTAGATGCTCTGGAAAGTAAACTTGATGAGCAAAACAAGAACTTGGAATCCAAATTCGAAGTGATCGAAGAAAAAATCGAGAAGGTCGAGACGCAACTCGAAAAAGTCGAAATTAGATTCGATGAAAATTTTGAGAAACATGAAACTCAGTTCGGGAAGATAGAGACTCAGTTTGAAAAAGTGGATACGCAATTCGAGATAGTAGGAAAGCAAGTCGAAAATCTTGCTAAGGAGCTCAGCAACGTGAAGAGACAGAAAGCACGGGAATATTCCACTGACGGTCTGAGAAGGAAGGAGATGCAGCCTCCTATCTTCGATGGTCAAACATCATGGCCAATTTATAAAAGGCAATTCGAAGCGGCCGCAATGACCAATAGCTGGGACGATGAAGAGAAGTCTATTGCACTCACGCTTGCACTGAGGGGTCCAGCTGCGGAGCTCTTGCAGACCATCCCGGAAGATAAACAGCAGAACTACGACTCTCTGGTTCAGGCTATCGAGATGCGGTTTGGGGATGAACACATGCAGCAGGTGTACAGGGTTCAGCTGCGTAGTCGAGTCCAGAAAAGGGGGGAAACGCTCCAACAGTTGCAAGCGGATATAGAGCGACTAGCCCATCTTTCATACCCTAAAGCCGGTGAGGAGCTTATCAACGAAATGGCGGTGGAAGCTTTTATTCAGGCCATAGAGGACAGACAACTGCAAATGGCTGTAAGGATGGCTGAAAAGCGAACACTCCCCGAGGCATTGGCATTCGCTTTGTCAATGAAGGCTGCGGAGCACTATTAATAAATACATAGGCCAAGACGTATAATAAAAAGTCTGTTTCTAAACTGCGAATTTTAGGAATTATATATAAATAACTGGATCACATGTACTTTCTCTTTCCATATGCTGTTCAATCGTATATAAAGTGGCGGAAAAAGAAATAGCACATTCATAGACAACCTTATTATCAATTATATAACTTTCTTCAAACTTAAAGTAAAATAATTTTTTTGATGTCACTATGCATATCGAACAAAACTGCGTGTAGAACGAGTATTTTTAACTCTTCAAACAAATCACGAAGCCACGTGTCTTTATTTGAGTAAGTGAAGTCAGTGAAACAGCTGGAAAAACAAATAGCACTTTTGCGTTTTTGTGTTAAAAAATTTATTTCCAACAATTATATATTGTAAGTTTTATTTTATGTATTAAAACATATCTAGGTAGTTTCGTATTAGTATAATAATGGGAAAGGGAATTCACTGCTCCGTTGGAAAAAGGATAGCAATCTTTAACATGTTTGAAAGTGGAAGGCTTATTTTGCAAATTGCTGAGGGTTTGAATAGTTCAACAAAAATGGTTTATAATGCTTTAAAACATATTAAAAATCACAAGACATTTGAGAACCTCTCAAGAAAAAAACCTGCCAGAAAAACAACAAAAGCCATGGACAGGGCAATGGTAGCGGCAAGTCGAAGAGACCCATTTAAGACGTCAACTGACATAAGGAACCAAATCTAAGATGAATATGGGTGTTAATATAACGTCAAGACTTGTCCGCTAACGCCTAACAGAGGTAGGGCTTCATGGATGCATTGCAAGGAGAAAGCCACTTGTTTCAGCCAAGAACCTAAGCAAACGTTTGGTGTTTGCCAAAGAGCATCTACATAAATAAACCTCTTCAGTTTTTGAAAAACTCCTTTTGGAGCGGCGCATCCAAGTTCAATAGACTTGGATCGGATGGCAAAGTGTACGTTCGTCGCCCAAAAGTTCAAGACATTAATCGAAAATTCACGATGAAGACGGTCAAACACGGTGGCGGGAACGTAATGGTTTGGGCAGCATTTTCGTGGAATGGTGTTGGTCCTATAGTTAGAGTATCTGGCAGGATGGATCAATATCAGTACAAAGGTATATTGCAGAATCATATGGAACCTTATGCTTCCGAAAATCTGCCCTTGCCCTGAAGGTTTGTCCATGATAATGACCAGAAGTACACAGCCAAAACAGTGCTAGCTTGGCTTCGGGTTAACAGAATTCACGTTTTAAGTTGGCCGCCACAGAGCCCGGATTTAAATCCAATTGAAAATCTGTGGATTGATGTGGACAAGGCTATCAAAACAAAAAGAATTGGAAACTTGGACGATTTATGGACATCCATCCAAGAAGCTTGGTATTCCATATCACAAACATGCTGCCAAAGTCCTGTGGAAAGTTTGCCAAGGAGACTTGCTGCTGTCTTAGATAACAGAGGATATCCCACTAAATATTAAAGGTAAAAATTATGAATAGATAGAAAAAATATCAAAAATTTTCTAATTTTTTCGTGTTAATTCTTTGCAGTGCTATTTCTTTTTCCACTTACTTTTCAACCTTTTTGGAGTTTTTTTTATTTTTGTGTTGCGTTTTATGAAATTACGTTAAAAATTGTTATTGTATATTATTATTGTATATTAATGAAAACATTGAATAAGTATTTATAAACGTATTCGTGTTTTTTTCTTATATTACAATACATTATTACAAGGTTTGTAGGTAAAGTGCTATTTCTCTTTCCGCCGCAGTTAAGATTTCACATTTACCAAAGTATCGCAATTTTGAGGGTATCACCCCAAATATGAAATTTGAAGTGAATGAACCCAGCCATTCACGAAAACAATACTTGCTGTTTATACTATTATAGTTTTGCTAATACAAATTCTTCATGAATTCAGATTCCCCTGTAACACAGTCCCAGATCCGGCCCTGCACAGCAAAAATAAATTTTAAGAAAACGAGTACTTGGGAATATGTTCTCCAGAGTTACATGTCTTAAGTAAATGTATTAATATGAAAACTGGTTATAATAATAGTAATTATTAGTAGGTACAAAGAGATCAATAACACTGCCATAATAGTTTCATAATCGTTTAAATCCTAAAGGAACATTATTCGATTGGAAAATTTTGAACAAACACTACAAATACTTAGGTCCTGTTGAAGTATCTTTAGGCCTCGTATTGCTCTCTTATCATATGTATGTACATACATGTATATGTATATATTCAAAATGAGTAACATAGGAACAACTGCGAATTGCCGCTAGTCATAAGCATGCGGGTATATTTACATTTTATTTGACTATGAAAAAATTGAAAAAAATTGAATCGCCCTAAATAAACTTTTGCCTGCTTAAGAATTCTTAACATCCGCTTGTTACTTTAATTTAATTTTATCTGAACGCTGGGTTTTTAGAGGATTTAGCGATAACTGATTAACTATGAACATTTTCACAACCAAACAAGTTTTGAAATGATTTTTTTTCCTGCTCCTCTCTACGGTACTTTCTCAATTAACTCTTCGAAGATATCTGACAATTTCAAAGCACTATTATTGTAGATATTATTTACTGCTCTCATTGCTGTGTGTGTTGTATACGTGATGTAGTCCTTTGTGAGGCGATGACGATGAGTGGAACATGTTATGCCCTCATACTTGAGGGCTGTATCCTCTGGTCTCCTAATATTTATTTTATTTGGGTAGTTCTCACTAGGTTCTACCACGCCCGTACATTGCGCATGGCTCTGAATGCGGAATGCATTAAGAGTTGTAAAGAGCAGGTGTTTTTTCGAAGAAAAACTTATTGTGAGAAAATTCTCTTGAGGAAGGCGAGCATAAGAGCGTTTTTATTAAAAAAGAACAAAATTGAGGTATAAGAAGAAGAAGAAGAGGACAAACTCGAATGAAAATTCTTGTATTGTTTCTAATGACTTTCACATACTAATCTCCTTTTTTCTACTTACATACATAGTATTCCGACTTTTTGAAGAACTCCTCTACGCTCTACCCTGCTTTTATAGGGAAAAAAGTTCCTATGTATTTACACATAGCAAAATGCTGATATATGTATGTACATATGTAGGTAAGACATTTAATCTGTTTTTATTTAAAAAGAAATACCATCTGCTTGCATTTGAATGGAACCTTCTCTTTGCTTTTTGTTCTCCTTTCTTGGGAGTGGTAGTCATCCCTGCTGATATTGATTTTATATGGAAACATGTACCTATATACATATTTATTATTACAAATTTTCTTTTCATTTGAGAAGTTTTAATGAAACTTGTCTTTAGATGGTTATGCAATGTAACTTGATTGCACGACTGACAAGTGACAGTAGATAATGTATGTGTGTATGTACATATGTAGATATCTGCATAATTTTCTTATCATAGCTGAGTAGTTTGTACATACTGTTTCATTAGCAATCAAATTTGGAATTTGGAAGTACATCCTTACTCAGTATGTCTGCTTTATGAATTTGATATACATATATTTACATATGTACATTTTTATGTTTCTAAAGGATTGTTAAGGCACAAAAACACAGTCAACAATAGCACGCTTAAGCAAAAAATAATACTTCCATTGCAGCTATTAAAATGATACCAAATTACCGGCAATAAAATGGCATGGTACAAAAATTACATTTTTCATTTAAGATATTATATCTTCTATCGTAACATAATACAGTCACTTATTAGTTCAGTCCATAAGTAGAGACAAAAAGATTGTTTAACTTGCAGAAATGTGTTAGGGTTCCCGGAAAATATAACTGAGTTTTGGAGCTCTCAGACTTCGGTTTGATCAGCCATTTTGGGAAAATGGGGCCCGATTTTATTTTTTCGCAATATCTCCTCTAAAGTACGACCTAGGACAAAAATCATCAGAGTGGATATTGTAGAGAATCCAATTCCAATTCAATATTTATACATTTTGCATTTTCGGCTAGGATTTATATAATGACTACTACGAGTATGTGCATTTTGAGTTCAAGTTGTATTAACTATCAACCAGCCACAGAAAAATAATGTAAAGCCGAAAATTTGCAAACGAATCAGTTGTATGGCATAGGTACATATGTACATACATATGTATCATATGTACATATATACGAGTACGTATTGCCTTCACGTGAAGGAAACTTATTGCTGCAACTGAAGAAAACAGCAGACGCTCAATCTTCGGACTTCCAACAAAAAGTGGAGAGGATCCTAGAAAGCAAAGCTGAAGTCAGGACATGAGGCAGTATAACGTTACAGGCGGTGTCCCCCATAATTGGCTTCGCCGACGACATAGCGATCGTTGTAGTGACCAAATTGCTTGAGGAGTTGGAGCATGACTCTAATGAAGCTATCGGGATTTCATAACTGACTAGTAGGCATGGATCTAAAACTAGCAGAGGAAAAGACCGAAGTAGTGCTCATCAGCAGCAGACGAGTTATGGAAACTATAAAAGTAACCGTGGGCGATCACGTTGTAGTTTCCAAACCAGAGCTAAAGTACCTTGGCGTTGCTATAGATGCAAGGTTGACTTTTAAGCAACACCTGCAGCACACAGCTGAGAAGGCAGCAAGAACAACGGCTGCTCTGGCAAGGATCATGCCAAATATTGGAGGACCTAAACAAAAGAAGAGACTGCTCTTAGCAAGAGTTGCGACGTCGATAATGCTTTACGGCTCCCAAATATGGGCAAGTGCCATGAAGACGAAATCGTACAGAAGGAAGACGGAGGCGGTCTACAGAACCAACGCCTTGAGAGTATGCAGCACCCTTCGAACAACCTCCTACGACTCGGCATGCGTAGTTGCTGGAATGGTGCCAATAGACTTCCTCGTTAAAGAAGCCGAATGGAAATATCGTACCAACAGGACAATGGTGTCAACAGCGACGAGTCGAAGTGACACAGAAGTGCCGCCAAGAACAAGCCTCGAAGAATGGCAAGAGAGAACTTTGCTGACAAAGGCAGATGGACACAGAGATTGCTCCCCAATAAAGACCCTTGGATCAATATGAAGCATGGAGAGCTGAACTTCTATCTGACGCAAAAGCTTACTGGTCATGGATGTTTCAAAACCTACCTCCATAGATTTGGACACGAAGACAACCCTTATTACCCAACATGCTCGGAAGCAATCGAGGATGCAGAACACATCATGTTCCATTGTGCACGATATCAGGAAGAACGTAACTTGCTGGCAAACAGACTGGGTGTGGACTTAATACCAGGGAACACCTCCAGAGAGATGACGAGAACGAAAGAACAACGAAGACAGGAGCGAAAGCGAAACGTCGCGCAGACTGCTGCCAACACGAATGAGCCGAGTATGTAAGGACCAGGGGTAGGAGGGGGAGTGGGTTTAGTGGATGGAAATTCCACACTACTGTTACTGGGTACGGGATCAGTTTCGTCTTTGAAAGATTCTCACCTCCCTATTTTGGATGGATTTTTAATGAAAGATTTTGAAAAAAAAAAAATATTATGAAATATTCTATGAAAATTTGACTTCAAAGTCCTCTGGCGTATAGAAACAAAAAAGTCAGCGTTCGTCGTACAAAAAATATTCCTAGGTCCTTGAAATAAATAAAATATATTTGTTTGTATGTACAGTACGACCTCGGTAAACGCAACCAATAAAAACCAAGGCTGTTGCTGTAACTGAGGTTGTTGCAATAACCGAGTCAAAAAGTATTGGGTTTAAAGAAGGAAAAAAAAAAAAAAAACTTAACAACCAAAAATTAAGATTCATTATTAAACACATTGTTTTTCAAAATTTTAACAAAACGCAAATAACAAAAGCTGCCTTACATGTACATGTATGAAAAGGTGCACTTATCGAGATTGCCTAAAATATGTACCACTGCAAAGAATTTGTTCAGGTACAAAACAATCTGAGGCGAAAAGAAAACAAAACATACGGACAAATTACAATCCATCTGAAACGCATCGTAGATACCCTATCCTCCATATTCTAACTTATCCCAAATAAAGCGAGCGTGGCGTTGCGAAATTTTAAAAACAGATGCAATGATATCTTATATACATAGGCATATGTACATATAGGCACTCAGCTGTCTTAAGTATGAAACTAAGAACAGCCCCACCTTAAGTCAAGGTGTTTATAGCCAATTCTAGTGGTGGTGTGAGCAACAATGTAAACCGCACCGAGAGAGGAAAAGTTGGAGGTAAAATCAACGTGCACCTGGCGGTTGTTCTGCAAAACGACGCACATCAAAAGTATTATGGAAACCAAAGATCCTTTCTCTCTTTTAAATACATTTTAAGCGACTTGCTATAATATACGGTTAAAATTTATATGGTATACTATCTTAAATCCCGCCCGCTTCGCCAGGCATTAAAAAAAAATCTGTTATTGTACTCAGCTGTATGTACCACAACGGTATCGCACACAAAAATGTAATTATCCACATTTAAAAAAAAAAAAACAATTAAATTGGTTGAAAATGACGGGCGGTAGAGAGACACATACGCATTTTGCCACTTAGTTTTGTATATATATATAGATTTACAAGATTCCTTTAAAAAAAATGTCATAAAAAATGTACCTAGTCCTGCCATAAGTTCTGTTACAAATATAAAACGATATAAAAAAAAAACAGTAAACATATTGTATTCAAAATTGTTTCATTTAAAAAAATGGATTCACTCGAAATTACTGCCTTTTGCTTTAACACAAGCTTCCAAACGGTGTGTCCATTGGGCTATAGCGGCACGTACGGTTTCCATGGAGATCGTGGACGCTGCTCTGGTTAATGCTGTTCTAAGGCTTTCCAAATTTCTGTGGGGAGTCTTGCAGGCCATGTTCTCCAATTCTGACCACAAACCATAATCCAGTGGGTTCAGATCTGGACTCCCCGATGGCCAATCTTCTGCTGCTATCAAGCCAGGAATATTGACTCTGAACCACTCCTGCGTACTTTTGGCTTTGAGCGCTGGAGCAGAGTCCTGTTGGAAGATCCATCTGTATCCATTGAAAAGGGTATTGGTCAAACCCTTCGCAACACCCTTTAACACATCTTCTCGGTAAACCTTTGTACTAGTTTTTACGCTTTTTTCACTGAAATGGAGGGATGTGACACCATGGTGAGAGACCCCCCACCAAACCATTACGGAAGCGGTATGATGGTCACGTTGAACCCTTGGAATAACTTGTTTCGCTTCCTTAGATGAAGTGGCATAAATTTTGTCATTTTGTTTGTTGAAAACTTCTTCCACGGCAAAAATTGTCTCATCCATAAACAGAATGTTTTCATGGCCATTGTCCGCGTGCCAATGCAAAAGTCGCTTGCATCTTTCCAGCCTAATTTTTTTTAGTTGAGGAGTTAGAAGATGACCCGTGGACCGACGATAGGCTTTCATATGCAGATCATCCCGAATCAGCCTAGACATGAATCTGGTTAATATATCCAATTCCTTGGACATGATCTTCTGCTTCCTAAGGGGATTTCTCCGAATTCGCTCCCGCACTGCATTTACTACCGCACTCGTACGGCCGACGCGCGGGCGACCACTTCCTGGCCTGTCCTCTACTCCAGACAATTCGCCGAAGCAAGCAATAGCCCATTAAATATATTCCCGATATTCCGTTTGGTTTAGCAACTCGAAAATTTGGTCAGCACTCTTTCCGCACTTATGCAACGCTATTACCGCGACTCGGTTCTCCTTAACGCAATTCCATGTTAATAGTTTGCAAACTGAAACCAAATTGATTAGTATTCTTCACTGATCAGTGCATGTGTTCTGAAAAAAAGTTAACGGTTCTATTCCCGCAAGAAGTTTTGAACGATAAGCTCTGGAAATTGTGTAACAGAACTTATGGCAGGACTAGGTATGCATTAAGTATATGTATACACGCTTAACGAAGAATTATTGAATAAATGAGACACTACAAATCTTAGAAATGGTACCTATTACCAGCTCTGCAACTTCAATCTTCAACAATCAACCTGCCAGATGGAGGAAATTAGATTTAATTAAAACATTACTCATTTTTAATAAAAGGAGAATAGCGAGTTCATATGCGGAACAAGCTTGGGCCCGCGACATTTGTGTTGCATCGAAAAATGAGAGAAACGCGTTTGATAGATGCCTACAAATTAAATAAGTTGTATGACGAAAAAACTGTTAGCATTTTTACATAGTAAGATTGAAGCACCGGACAAATATGTGATATCGTTCCCTCTAGCATCTAAGCAACCAGACCGACTTTCATGAAAAACCATCAAACGGTTTATTGGCGATATCGGTGTTTGAAGAAAATCTAAATGGTCAACACTCCATTTTGTATAATTCGAAAAATTAATGTTGTTTGAAATCCGTCATGTGGGTACTCATGAAAGTACTCGCAATGGGTATTTCAAATATGTACGTAATGTTAAAAACAATTTTGCGCACTGTAGACGCCATTTTGTACAATTAAGAAAAATTAAAATATCCCAACCGACTGAAACACATTTTCATGAAAAGGGAATGTAACTATTTGTCTTATTTCCGAGAATGAAACCGGTCATTTAACAAGCAATCAATATTGCGAGTGCTAAATGCCACTTTGAAGTCTAACATGTGGGGCATCAAATGAAGCTACAAGATTTCAAATATACATATATATAATTATGTACTTATTAAACACAATATGACGAACGGTAGTATGTGTAAAAAACCTTGTCCTGGCGGATTTAGACCATTAGGGTTTTAAAAATATAACTTTCATATCTAGTAATTATATTTCGAAACATCTCTTGTATATACATATGTGTAACTAAAAATGTGTCCTGGTCCTAATCGAGATTTTTTATTACCAGCAACTCGAAAAAGCTTATGTAATAAATAGCTGCTGCGCATACATACATATGTTTTGACCGATGTGTGGTACTTGGCGTGGTAATCAGGGAGTGGATGAATATAATATTTTTCAAAATCGACTTTTCATTACAAATACAAATGTTTCTCTAAGGTTTTTATTTTATTTCATCATTAAAATTCAACGTGATATTTGTTTCTTTTAATCGCACGCCCCAATGTATAAACTCATGCAAAGTCATAATCATTTATAAAGGGTGATTCAATTAGAAATAATATATGTATACATTTTTGGCAATATAATGTTGATGAAATTTTCCATTACTTTTCGGAACAAATCCTCCGGTCGTTCATAAATAATCCGTCGATTCTCGTCCTTTAGCTCTGGAATTGCTTGGGAGTCATTGGCATATAATTCTTGCTTCACACGACTCGAAAGAAAAAATTCAACGATGTGATTTTTTGCACGATCTTAGTGGGCAATTGGTCGTCGAAAAGAGAGGAGACTTTGTACATAGGTAATAACTGCATCATTTCAGGTTGTACCGTCATGTTGAAACGACATGTTTTCAATATCGTCCAATTGGTGCCAAAAATAATTTCCATGAGTTCATAAATCTCAAAATAAATACTGACTGTAAATGTAATTAATATATTTTCGTAAAGTTATAACTACATACTAGGACACTAATGTGTAATGCATTAGATATTGAAATTGTTTAATTAAAAACATTTCCGATTCGGCATCACTTCAGTCATACTGCATTTATGAACTCATGGTTTGTTATCATGTCCCGATAACGTTCAACATTGATTGTTACAGCAGCACCACGAGCATTTTCGAAGAAGTATGCCGCAATAATACCAAAGAGTGTCTTTTGGTGGATGCATTGCTTATTCGTGAAAGGCCCGTGGATTTTCGTGACCCCAAATTAGACAATTTTGTTTGTTTACATACACATCCAACACTGACCCAGTTCGATTGAATTTTTCCATTAATTTCTTAACCGCGGCACAAGGTAGACGATTATATGTACATACATATATACCGACATTATTTCGCAATGCGCTAATTATGTTGGTTAAATTTTCCCCATTTCGGTGAATAAAACACGTTGTTCTTTCGTATACCGCTCAATAATTACGAATGTCAATGCTTAGTATTCACAGATATCAAATACTAGTATCAGGTTTTTATCTTTGACAGAACCACAGCAGTGCCAGATTTTAGTTGTAACCTCCAATTGAATCACCCGTTTTAGTTTTTTGGTGCAGCTGACATTTATTAAAACAAGCATTCTTGTTTTGTTGGTTATAAAAAATCTCTACTGCGGTAATGAAGAACTTTCAGTTATGCATATTTACAAGAGATGATTCGAAAAACGATTACTTAGAATTGAATTACTCGTATATTTTAAAAATCGTAACAGCCTACATTCGCCAGGACAAGGTAACAGATTATACCATGCGCCACCCTGATTGCAAATAGTTTCATGTGGTGTTAAATTTCAAACAAACTTTTTTTCATATAATTTACGCGCGCCAAAGGGAATATGAATACCCTTATAATATTGCAAGGCACGGGCGTTTATAAATAGACATAGAGAGTAAGAAACATTGGTGTAGTGGTTTGAAACTCAGGTGGTATTAAGTTTTTGTAAACTCCAAGGGTAGCCGTTCAGATAACTGGGGAACATTTTTGGTATGCTGTGATTGTCGTTGTTTATGATTCACAGTATTTGATTCCGTCTTCCTGTTGTATTTTGAGCCAAATGGCTACCCTACTGCCAGTGTTATGCCTTCGCAGTAGAGTTGACTTAGCATTCGCAACTGATTTTTATTTATTTCATACGAAATAAATAGATTATTCTTGACATAAGGATTTGAACCGCGAACAACGTGACAAGCGATGATGTTACCACTACACCAGGTCCACCCTCAATAAGAAAAAATGGCATTTAGCATCCGTCATATTGTTCTCTTGTTGAATAACCATACGTGAAATAGGTTTCACTCTCGGAATTAAGACCAATAGTTGTATTCCGTTTTCATGACAGTGTGTGTGCAGTCGATTTGGATGTGTGGTAACAAGTCTTCGTTTCTTCGAATTTTTTTTTAAGTTAATTGAATATAAATTTGAAATCCTCCTTGTGAGTTCTTTCATTTGATACCTACATCATAGATTTCAAATAAATTTAATTTTACGATTTGGACAAAAATACATTTGCGAAATCAAGGCAAACCCTTTGACACATTTATTCATATAACCCCAAAAATGCTAATGTTTGCTAAACCTCAAGTTATTTAGTTGTTTCTTCGTATAACTTCTTGATTTGTAAGCTCCGATCTATCAAACGCGTATGCTCTCATTTTCCGACGCGACAAAAAATGTCGTGGATCAGATTTCGCCATTCTTCTTTATGCATTGTTTACTCAATTGACGTATATACCAGTAATTTCAGTATACTTCCGTAAATCCTATAACTTCATTCTCATTTAAAGTATATAAAAACGCCTTCAAATGGTTAACAAATTACTTTTTAAATGCGTATACAATTCTTACAATCATTTTCAATCACAAACTATCTCCATATTCAAAAGTAGTTTCTCACGAGTGTACTAATACCATATTAATTACAAGAAAAAAACAATAATTAAGTAAAAATCCGGATTGAAAGGTATTGCTTTTTACTCCGCATTCGCCTGCATAGCATTTGCTTTCTCAAAAATAGAATACCCTCAAAAAAAAAAAATTTCTACAGAAAAGTGCACGAAGACATTGTACCGACTCATTCTACGTAATTAATTTGAAAATGAAACGCAAGAAATTTAGTTTTTCGAAATATCGCGCTTTATTTGTATTATAGCATTTTTTTCATTTTATCTTGTTTTTTTTTTTTTTTTTCTTTTCTTTTTTCTTTTTTTTTGCTATTCATTCTTTCAATTTTTGTCTATTCAATATATATTATAATTACAATATAATAATAACTAAGTGGTTGATTCATTTTTGTCAATTAATTATTCGTAATATGTAATGCAATTTAATTTAATATTCTTTGGAACTGGTTCATTCTCATAATTTATTATACTTGATGGATTTTGTTGTTTATATTTTTGCTTTATTAAATATATAATATATAATTCATATCTATGTAACATATATATCGCTTTCTAGTTACATCTGCACTTGTATAGATATGTATAACACATACATATATATACAAGTACATGTACATACATATATACAATGATGCCACAATAAAACAAATTAAGACCAAAAAAAGTAATAATAAAAATTCAATGAAAAAAAAAAAAAAACAATTAAAATTACAACGAAAAAAGGTGTATAGGAAGATCTTTTTTTTTTTTGTTCTGGAAACATAAAATTATTACATTTGGCGTTCCTAATACTTTGTTTCAAAACCGCGGACTAATTTTATTTTTAGTCATTATTGTTTTAAAGTTTGAGGGTAATATACTGTTTTTGGTTACTAATATTCATCTTGTTTGGCTATAACAATATGTATATATATTTTGTATATAAATATTTAATATTTTCTCGTTTTCCGAATATACTAAGTTTTTTTTCTTTTAGATCTTTTCTTGCTTACAATATTGAATTTTATTATTACTAAACTTTTCCTTAATAATTCTTTCCCTTGTTTCTGTTTATCTTTATTTGCTGTTTTTTTTTTTTTTTTTTTTTTTAAAAAAAACACTTCTTTTTTTTAAATCATAAATAAAATATTTAATAATTAGAATTATCGTGGGGAAAAAAAGTCTAAAATAGCAGGTTTTTATTTTTAATGAGAATAATAATAATTATAATTAGGAATAATATTAATAATAATAAATCTACTATCACATTTTAATTTACGTACAACAGTGGTTTTGTTGTCGCATCGTGCTCACGCATTTAACTCTTTTATTATTATTTTTGGGTGAAGGAAAAATATGTATGCATTTCCTTGCATTATATATTTAAAAAGAATATGATACAATTACACAATGAAGTTGTATTATACATAATTGTAATTCAACGATGATATTCGCTAAATTATATATATTCTTTTGTTTTTTTTATTTTTTTAATAATTTGCAATTTTTCTTGATTTCTTGTATTCATTGCTAAGACACAAACAAAAAGATAACGATATTTGTGGATTTTAGTTGTTTTTCAGGCATTTACATTTTTATAGTTTGTAACTTAACGAAACTAGAGGCCACCTTCATTATCGAGATGAGGCTATGTGTTTCATTTACTATGTTTTACGCAGTAGTGAACTCTTGTTATTATATAATGTAGTAGCTTAAACAGTAATAGTAGTTGTAGTAAGTAGGAGGACTAGCTAGCTCATTACTCAGTTTTTTTTTAGGCTAAAGTATGTTTTTTTTTTCATAATTATTGATTTAGTTTGTATGTATTTACTAAAATACCTTAAGATTATTGTGTTCATAAAGCTGTCTACGCATGGAACATTATCGTAATGCGAATATAATTTTATTTCTTTAAGTCTCTTTTTACTTCTGTTTATCTTCTACATACTACATATATTTTACCTCAGAATATTTCTAATCTAATTTTTGTTTTGTTTTTTTTTTTATATATAATGTTAAATATTTTTAGATATTGTTTATGTAATCTAAAAATAATAATAATGAGGACAAATGAAATTAGAAATTAGAAAAGGATGAATTTGTTCGCAGGCAAATCTTTGATAACAAAGGGGATTTATGTGATAAAAAAGAATTGTAAAAAAAACTTAGAAACTGTTCCCTACCATGTAGGAACAGATTAATTGAAATTAAAAACTGAATGCTGCAGAGACCAATATTTAGTATCTCCCAAATGGAATAGAATTTAAGAAGCGTATCGAAATTCAAAGCATAAGAGTAATTAGGTTACATAACATCAATACACAGGATTGAAGATCTTGGTCACGTTAAGAGACGAAATTAGTAATTTATTTAAGTATTTTAAAATTTGAAGTAAGGATCAAAAATAAATCGGATATGAAAAGGAGAAATTGTAGTCTCCTTAGCTTTTTTAAAGTTGGGTGGTTCTTACTTAATGTGTTACCACATGAACTTGCCACAGCTGCTATTCTCTGCTTATCTACCTTTGAAACCGCCCACAATTTTGGTTTCGATATCATTAAAAAATTTTAAATTAATTTAATTTTCTGTTTCACTTACATTTTGTACACAAAGAGAGCATACTTTTGTTCTTTGGATGTTACACAATTGCAAGTTGTAATGCCGACGGCATGCGAAATGGACTGATGAAAATTATGAAACGCAACAATAATTTAATAAGAAAAAATAAGTAATTTTATGCAGACTGCTAGTGCTATTTATATCACTTTAATTAATTATTCATTCATTCACTTTATATCCATTATTTTTTTTTTTTTTGCTAGTTTTGAGGAAATATTTGAAGTCAAATTCGTAGAAGTTTATAGTTTTATCACACATTGTAGCAGGAAATTTGTTGCAAATGTTGTTGGAATGATGGTGTCGCTGCGGTAGTCGCTGCAGCAGCTGTTGCTGCCGCAAATTGAGGAAATGCCTGGCCAATATGACTGGCTGATTCCGCTGATGATGTAACTGAAGAAGCTGCGGACGTTGATGTTGTTGCTAGATATGGATGTATCCGATGTGATCGCAAATATTGTCGATATTTACCGCTGCTATTGATATTGTTTTTAATGTTGCCATTATTATTGTCATTATTTGTTTTTAGCGTATTATGAAGTGGTGTGGGCGTGGTATCAGGACCAGCCTGGTAATTACTAGGAACTGTTGCAATTGGGCTACGGTCGACCATTAAAGACGCGGTTGTATTCCAACGAAGATTTGTTGTATCAACCAGAGATGTGGATATACCGTGGCTACTACTTTGATTATTACTAGTATTGTGTTTACTAGCAGAACTGGTGCTGCTAATTCTACTCGTTTGACTACGTGTAGTAGTGGTGTTAGCAGAATTTGCTCCATATCCGCCGGATATCATGGCGTCGCGCTTTCCTACTGACGTATTTGTTGTAGAACAGCCTTTGACGGGACATAAATTATGCGACGACATATTGGGAACAGAAGGAATTATATTGGTGTTGTGTGGGGCGATTGATGTTACAATGGTTGCGACGGCTGCAAGTTGATCCCAGTGGGTTGCTGCCGTGGAAGATGAGGAATTTTGTACTAGCAGGTTTTGTTGATGATTTTGACTTTGGTGTTGTTGCTGTTGTGGATGTTTCTGTTGTTGTGGCACTGACGTTACAGCGGAACGACTGTGCTGATGATTTCGATGAACTGAAGCAGCGGCCGCAGCTGCAGCCCGTCGGATTGCTGTCGCATGTTCGATGTATTGTCCACTGGCTGCAGATATCACGGATGACGGCACTGACACGACCGGATAGTGTGCCTGTTGAGACATCTGTGACATCTGCTGTTGTGGATTGCTTTGCGGAGGACGAAGTTGCTGCTGCTGTTGATGACTGTGATGATGATGAATCGAGTTATATTGGGCGGATGAGGTTTGCCTATGGTTATGTTGATGAAGGACCTGAGATTGCTGCTGGTGTCTCGCTGATATCCGTCTCGAAGACGGAACAATCGACGAAGTTGATTGCAAAATATTCGAGGCCTGTGGAACCGATGAAACTCCAACGAGTAGTGCGGCACTGTTCCGAGATGAACTTGGCATATTGTTGATGAAAGGACTTCGACGTTGACTTTCCATTTTCCGAAAATAACATGGATGGATCATGAGAAGTGGCTCAACGCGTTGCCCCGCCGGTGGTTTTGGTTGATTTGGCAATTCATATTCTACGCTGCAGTCTACATGCAATGGAATGGAGTAGTCTTTTTGTGTGTTCAAGTTGCTATTGGCGGCGGCAGCTAAGGTTGATGCTGCGGTAGCCGCAGTCACTGTTACGAGAGCTGTCGCCGCCGCTACCGATGAAAGCCGTGATGACTGCTGCTGGTGTTGCTGCGGCTGCTGTAATATTTGAGTCGTCTGCTGTTGTTGTAGTTGAGGGTGTCGTGATGCGGCAGTTGTTGTAATTCCATGAGAAATCGATATATCGTAATTAGCGTAGCATGCAGCCATCGTCATGTTGGAAGCAGGCAAAATCAGCTAGACACTTGTTAAATTAAAAAAAAAAAATGGCAGAAAGCACAGATTTCAGATTTTAACACATTTTTAAACAATTTTCATTTTATCGCATCCTTTGCGTGCCCAGATGACTATGCACTATTTCCAAACCGACAAAATTACTTATATGTATACATATATTCACATATTCATAAAAATATAGAAATACACTTATATATACCCATAATGTATGCATATATAATTGTATATTACATTAGGTATTATTTTCAATTGGCACTGGTAATCCAAGCGAAATGGTGTTTTTCTTTGATGTCGTTTTAGAGGGCGAAATACGAAACTTTTTTTTAGATCAATGCGAATATATAACTTTGTAACGCGAGTTACAACGATCAGTCTTAAAAATGACAAATGACCACCGACGAGGTCATATACTTTTCTTATACTTGATTCAGTCTTCACGCTTTTCAGTGTATCTTTTTTATTCAACGAATTAGCGATCGAAAAACGTTTGGCCAGTTTTAACGCAAATATTTTGCTGAAAGCGAGTCATAAAAAGAAAGACATTTCTTCCGTCTCTCTCAGCCATGAAGCTTACATGTATGATGTTATCTAGTCTTTCGTGAATGCAGATTGCTGACATGACACACCACTTTATCTACATGTGTGTGCATGTGAAATATGTATCTCTTGGTTTTATTTCATATTCAACCGACCGAATTTTCTTTTTGTTCTTTTCTTGTTAATTATTTTCGTCTGCTGAATGTCCGGAATATGAATGTCGTTACTTTTATCACAAAAAATGTTCTTACGCGACAAAACTTCTGTTTTATTAAGTTATTTAATTAAGTACTTAAAGATAATAAATAACGAACTGACGAGTACACGACAAGCAACTGTACTATTCTGTCCAGCCCTCTTTATCGACTGAGATCACAAATTATCCCAGAAAAGATTTTCACAGGTTAGGTATATGGCTGAATTTGAAGTTTGAGAAGAATAAAGAGATTTGTGAATGGGGAATGAGAGAATAAATACAATCTCTTGGAAAGATGTCTCCGTCGAAATCGGAGAGTAAATATTCAGCGCGGCCATATTTACGTATTTGTGAGTGAATTGAAAGTGGTACCAGCGGCCATTGCAGAAAGTATTGCCGTGAAGTAATTCAAGTACGGTTAACTTTACGGACTATGTACATAATTACAATTTAGATAAGAATGAAATATAAATGTGTTAAGAGGGGGCACAAATGTACCCTGCCCTAACAGCAGGTTTATTTAGATTTATTATTTTAAGATATTTATGTATTATGTAAATGGAAGAATTAGTAATTATTAGCAGTAAAGAAATTTGTCTTCTTATGCAAGTTATCTCACTTCAGATAATCAATCAAGGGCGATGATCAAAAATAAAAATTAAAACCTCCCGATTCCATGTTAAGGAGCAAAATGTTTTTTTTTTTTGTTACCTGAACTTTTTAAAGATCCAACTTACATACATATCTGGTGTAAGTGGTATGTTCATGAAGCCATTCAAATTTACTAGCCAACGGTGTATTACACTATAAGAGCAGCAGTAACAAAGCTCGATGTGAACTTTTCAACAAACATTTTTATAAAATATTCATATAATAATTTAAATTTATTGCAAAAAGTGTATATTGAAGTCCTCTAGTGTATAGACACTAAAGGTGATAGTCGAAACTTCTACTGTGCCTAGGGCCTTCTGTATTAGCCATGATTCGTGTGAGGGCCTTGTGAATCTCGCACTTGTTGTGTTCCTTGAAGAAGAGCCTCGCATCTAGTACAACTCCGTGATATTTTGTATGGGGTTTCAATGTCATTATATGACCACCGCTTACGTTTTGTGTTCAGGCAGCAGATCCCAGCTGCACGGTCCTTATTGTGGAGTTAATTATCCGTTTCACGTCTTCCAGTAACTTGGCAGTCACAATGATTGATGTCGTCGACGAAACCTACAATTTTTTTCTCCTCCGGTATTGGGAGGCATAAGACCTCATCGTACATGATGTTCCAGAGTAGTGGACACACTCCAAGGAGTGGCGACGGGAGAACTCTCTAAACACGAAGACAACACGTGAAGCACTGCATACTAAGCCTATATACTAGGCATTAAGACCGAGCCCGGTAAGGTCTTAATTATAGTATACTGGACCATCGATTGGACTTGATTGCTGTGGACTGACTGTTGTAGTATTCTGTTACCTTAGTAAGTTAGAGTGAAATCTGATTGAAACGGGTCTCAGGTTAATGATGAAACTGCCCCCATCCCGTTAAAACCTAGGCAAGCCTCAAAGTACGTTCTCCGTCACGTCGCCGTTAAGTTGGTGGTGTATGTTCAGAAGTAATATTCCTGTTTATCACCGATCTGGCTCTGGCATAGGCACCCATAAGGGCCTGTGTCAATCCTCGCACGGCTTCCCTGCCTGCATAGATAACCATGTGTTCATGGAGGTGAATACACATCCAGGCGGAGAAAGCGGCTTTAAGTGGGGACCCAATAGAGATTATACACCAAACCAATCAAACACCAGGAGAAAGTACAGAAAAAAACAAAAAATCAAAAAATTATTATTTTCAAGGAGATGGGGAGCTTACTGTTTCCAGATATCCGGAAAAGACAACACGAGTAAAAGTAGGACAGTACCGAAACCACTGGTTCCAGCTCTTCTAAAAGCATGGAAAAACCCTTTGAAGTGAAGGAAAAATTGGATCAGTAGAAAAGCAAGATAGTACCGAAACCACTGGTTCCAGCCCAAATTCCGAGCCTGACCAAACAAAATTGGGAGAATGATGCGATGAAAATCCTTGGTAGCAAAATCAACGAGCTGATGGTTCTCATCCAAGGGAAGAACAACGTGCATCAAAAAATTAGAAGACTGATTAGTTCAATCCGGACGCACTATAAAACAGTGGGGAAAAGCGAAGCAGTGAGAAGGACGATGGGAAATAGAAGCGAACTCTCGACCCAAAGTACCCAGACGGAGGAAGTAAGTCGCAGTGCGACCTCCAGGAGTGGTAAGGACAGTACTTGCGGTCCCGCACAGAGTCCTGCGCAGAATCCTGGACAGTAGGCAACACCCACAATCAAAAGGGTGCGTAGTGTAGTGGTAACATCAACGCTTGTCACGCCACAGGTTCACGGTTCAAATCCTGATGTCAACAATCATCTATTTATTTCGTCTGAAATAAATAAAAAAGTCGATCAATTGCGAAAGCTAAGTCAACTCTTCTGCGAAGGCATAGCACTGGCAGTAGAGCGGTCATATGGTTGAAAATGCAACTTGATCGTGATGATGACATCAGGAGGACGGAAAAAAATACTGTGAATCATGAGCAACGACAAAAGCAAAACAAACAAGCTCCCCAGTTATCTGGACGCTACCTTTGGAGTTTACAGAAACTTAATACCATCTAAGTTTTAAACCACTACACTAAATCTTTGTTTCTCTCTCTCTCCTTCACAAACGCCCGTGTCCTGTAATAGTATAAGAGTATTCATATCCTCTTTGGCGCGCAAATTATATATAAAAAAAAAGGAGGAGAGGTATAACTCCCAAGACAGTCCACAACAACGGAACTTGCCTGAACCAAAACGAACAAAATCGGAGACACAGGCGGTTGAAGGATTGGCGAAACCAGACCGAGAACGAACAACAGTGAAGAGACAAGGACCAACAAAGAAGCAAGAATGGACGCAGGTAAAGGGACGTGAAAGGCACAGAAGGAAACCAACCCGTCCAGTTGCACTTGTGATAAAGGCAACAGGCGATCTTTCTTACGCAGACATGCTGCGAAAGGTAAAAACAGACATCTCACTAAAGAAGCTGGGAGAAAATGTTGACCACGTCCGAAAGACCGTGAAAGGAGACTTATTGCTGCAACTGAAGAAATCACGTCCGAAAGACCGTGAAAGGAGACTTATTGCTGCAACTGAAGAAATCAGCGGACGCTCAATATTCGGACTTCCAACAAAAAGGGGAGAAGATCCTGGAAAGCAAAGCTGAAGTCAGGACCGTGACACATTTTTTTTTTTTTTTTTTTTAATTTGCGCGCTCCGAAGGGGATATGAATACCCTTAAACTGTTTCAGGGCACGGGTGTCAGGGAAAAAGGGGAAGAGGAACAGAGGAGGCAGGTTGGCTCTGAATGTTTGGAGGTTGTAGTGATGGGGAAATACAGTGCCTGGTAGATCATTCCACTTCTCGTGTTGTTCGACCGAACCGAAGTTTGGCTTTAGGGTAAACTAATGTGCATTCGAAGCATGTCGCGTATTGCGGGTGAAATTTTGAAGGGGAGGAATGCAACTGGCTATTTCGCTGGAGCATTTATTATAAAAAAACGATAAAACAGGGAGAGACAGGAGACATTTCGATGTTTTAGTGAATGAATGGAATTCGCAATGTCTCTATCACCTATAAGTTTTAACGCGCGATTCTGTACCCTATCAAGAATGTGCAGAACGGTCTTGGGTGCACCGTACCAGATATGGGCGTTATAATCCAGCTTAGGGTGGATGAATGCCTTATAAATTGAGGCCAGATCAGACGGGGTAAAATATTTCTTGCACCGTTTAAGGAATCCTAGACATTTTGCAGCATTTTTGGCGACCTCGATTATATGATCGTTCCATTGAAGATGGTTATTAATACACATACTGAGAATGGCATGTCTTTCCGTTTCAATGATGCAAGTACTATTCATGGACAATGGTTGAGGGTTTTGGTTTCGCTTGAGAGACAGAAGACAGCATTGTGTTTTGGAAGCATTAAATTCCACTCTGTTGGTTGAACCCCATTTAATTATGCTGTCCAGGTCGGAATTTAATGTGTTTAATATACGTCGACTTTCCTCTTCTACGGTTGAAGAGCAAGGACGTGAGTTAGGGAACGAATTTGAAAAACTGAGGGTACTGTCATCAGCGAAAGAATGGATTGGATTAGAAGTTGCAGACAAGAGATCATTTATAAAAATAAGAAAGAGAGTTGGAGACAAAACAGAGCCTTGGGGCATTTATTTGGTGAATTGCAGCCTTGAAGCCGTCCAAAACAACTTGTATTGAACGCCCCGAAAGGTAATTTCTAATCCATTGAAGAAGAGATTTATCGATTGCACGCATTTTCGACAAAAGAGCCTGATGCCAAACTCTGTCAAATGCCTTTGAAATATCAAACGCAACCATCTTAGTTTCACCGAAGTGGTGGAGAGATTGGTTCCACTTCTCGGTGCGATATGCCATCAAATCACCAGTGGACCTGTTGCTACGAAAACCATAGTGCCGGTCATTAAGGAGTTTTCGTGAATCGAGATATTTCATAAGCTGACGATTTATCAGTGTTTCCATGACCTTGGAAAGAAGGGACGTAGGTGCAATGGTTCGGTAATTGGACGGGGAGAAAGATTCGCCTTTTTTAGGGACGGGCTGGACAAATGCTGTTTTCCATCTACTCGGAAATAGCCCTGAAAAGTAGGATAGACAGAAAAGCTTACGCAGAGGTTTTGCCAGCGTAGAAGAACACCTTTTTAAAACTATGGGGGGATACCATCTGGACCAGCGGATTTGTGTATGTTAAGACTTTTGAGTACTCCTGCAATTGTACTAGTGCGAAAGTGGATTTGTCCCATAGAAAATTTTACGCTCTCAAATGCAGGTGGAGACAAAGCATTATCTGGCAGCGTGAAGTTCGCTGCAAAGTGAGCAGCAAGCTCTAAGGATCTGACAACTGGAATGTCATTGTAAATGAGCGTGGGGATGGCAGACGAGGCAGAATTTTTAATATATTTGACAAATGACCAAACATTTTTACTACATGTTGCCGCCACCCTGCAATGCACTTACCAATATTATCGACATCTAGTGGTGAGATGAGGATGTTTATGCTAAACGTCAAAGCCATGTGCAAATTAAAGAACTTGCTGCTGGTGGAAGTCATGTTTCTCTTGCTGTTGGTGGGAGCCATGTTTTTTTTCTGCTTTGAAGCTGTTGTGTGGTGGCCATTTTTGTTCTTGATTGTTCTTTAGTAGATTGATCACGAGTGAAAAAATAAAACTTAATTTTTTAAAGCACTTGCTATTAAAAGTAGTTTTTTTCATTTTTCAAGTTACATGCGTAACATTTCTTTAAAAAATTAATATATTTCATCGAACATTGAAATTAAAGTCCTTTGATAAAAAAAAGAATGTCGTCGCCAAAGAATTCACTCGCTAGGCGTTCCGCTTAAGGTCTTTGAAGGTAGCTGGTCGCAGCCAATTGCCACCAAAACACGGCTTGGTTGGTCAGTACATGGACCCGATAAATCCGATAGAAATAGAGTTGAAAGTGACTCGCCTCACCTCCACATGTGTGAGTGCAATGCAGGCAGGGAGTTTTACCGCCTTGTGAATGACTTTTTCTCAATTGAGAACGTCGGTGTACGCATTCCCACGCAGCAGATCATTTCGGCAGAAGAGAAACGAGCAGCTAAAATTCTGGAAGATACTTGCGTCCGTATCAACGATCGTTTCGAGGTAGGACTGTTGTGGAAGTTTGACGATATTTCCCTACCAAACAGTCTACCCATGGCACTTCGTCGGTATCATCGACTACAGAAGGTGTTCGATAAGGACAAGGAACTTCGCAGCATCCTGGACCAGCAGGTAGACAACCTGGTAACAAAAGGCTATGCCAAAAAATTATACTCGGACGAGACGAATATCGCACACGAGCGGATTTGGTATCTGCCAATATTTATTGCGTGAAACCCCAATAAACCATCAAAGGTTAGGCTTGTTTGGGATGCAGCAGCAAAGTGCAATGGGGCATCCTTGAACGATTTTCTTCACAAGGGCCCTGACCAGCTGGTGCCCTTAGTGACAGTCCCATATGGTTTTCGATGCGGAAAGATTGGCGTGTGTGGAGACATTGCTGAAATGTTTCACCAAGTGCGAGTTCGAGAGGAGGGCCAACATGTTCAAAGGTTCCTGTGGAATGATGGTCGCGATGTGCAGAGCCCCAGTGTCTTCGAGATGAACGTAATGACCTTCGGCGCAAAGTGTTCGCCGTGTATAGCCCACCACGTACTCTTCATGAGTAGTATGCTAAGGGCCGTGGAAGGTATACTCGAACACCACTACGTAGATGACTTCATCGATAGCGTCCATACCGAAGCTGAAGCAGTCAAACTAGCTAAGGAGGTGAAGCTCATTCATCAGAACGCCGGATTCCACACCCGCAACTGGGTGTCCAATTCGTCAAAGGTTCTAGAGGCCCTGAAAGAAGACAGCGGTGGATCAACTAAAGCATTCGGTGTGAATGACACTCCTGCAGTAGAAAAGATCCTGGGACTTTATTGGTGCACCTCATCTGATGCGTTATACATACGTCCTCAAATTCAACCGACTTAAACGAGATGTGCTCGATGGGTGGGCAGTACCTACCAAGCGTGAGGTCCTTAAAATTCTCATGTCAGTGTTCGACCCCATGGGATTCTTGTCACATTTCCTAATTTGCCTCAAAATGCTGCTACAAGAGATCTGGAGGACATCTATTGGTTGGGACGATCAGCTGCCTGCAAGCATGTTTGAAAAATGGCTTCGATGGACAGCTTTATTGCACAATGTGACGATGATAAAGATTCCTAGATGCTATTCGCCATTGCTGGGTCAAGCGGGTTCGAGAGTTCAACTCTATACTTTCGTAGATGCAGGCGAGAATGCATACGCAGCTGTGTCCTACTTCCGCATCGCCTGTCAAGACAACATAGATGATACGATTGTGTGCGCTAAAGCAAAGGTAGCCCCACAACGTCCAATTTCCGTTCCACGCCTGGAGCTTCAGGCTGCAGTCCTTGGTGTAAGGCTTGCGACTTTCATCTGCAGGTCACACAAGTTTCCTATTAGCCAAAGGTTCTTTTGGACCGACTCGAAAACTGTGCTGTCATGGCTGAAGGGAGATCCCCGCAAGTTCCAGCAATTTGTTATGTTCCGAGTCGGCGAAGTTTTGGAAGCATCTAATATCTCCGAATGGAGATGGCTCCCAACGAGACTCAACATAGCGGACAAGGCCACCAAATGGAATTCGGAGCCTGACTACCACGCTACGAGTGAATGGTTCAGCGTCTTGCTTTTCTACGGAAGTCTGATGCAGAGTGGCCTCAAACGCCGCAAATCGATACCAGCAATGAAGAAGTTCGCTCATATCTTCTGCACACTAGTGCATTGTCAAGATGTCGCCTCGTGGATGAAAGCCGCTTCAGCAGCTGGACACGTATGTATCGTTCTCTAACATATGTTATTCTATTTATAGATATGAAGATAAAAAGACAGCCCTTTATTAACATTGCTGGACCAACGTCGGAAGCAATCAGGCGGTCGCAGGCAGCGCTCTATCGGCAGGCCCAGTTTGCCGCGTATCCATACGAAATAGACATACTGAAGAAGATACAATCTCGGAAGAAGCCAAGTCAGTTGTCGACAAGCAGTCCGTTAGCAAAACTCTCGCCATTTTTGGACGATGATGATGTCCTAAGGATGAGCGGTCGCATCTCGTTCATGGAGTATGTGGGCCAAGACTGTAAAACACCGATCATTCTCCCGAAACTTCACCGAATAACGTTCCTCATAATGAGATCAGGCAGAAATATTTCATCGCTAATCTTCGAACAATTCTCAAGACGGTTCGACGAAGCTGCCAACTCTGTAAAATCAAAGACGCCCGGCCTGTCGTTCCAGAAATGGCTAATCTGCCTATCGCACGGATAGGCCTGGATTATTTTGGTCCTATCATGGTGACCGTTGGAAGACGAATCGAGAAGAGATGGGGCTATTTTTACGTGCCTCACCATTAGGGCGGTACATATCGAGTTGGCTCACAGCTTATCGTCAGACTCCTGTATTATGTGCTTAAGGAGCTTTATGGCACGGAGAAGCACTCCATTGGAAATTTATTGCGACAACGGCACCAACTTTCGAGGCAGCGAAAAGGAACTACGCGAAGAACTAGCAAAACTGGACTTGGGAAAAGTGGCTACGCAATTTACGACGACTGAGACGACCTGGAACTTCAACCCACCATCTGCACCTCACATGGGCGGTGCATGGGAGCGCCTAGTACGGTCGATTAAGCAAGTGTTATACAGCATCCTTCCGTGCAATAAAGTCGGCGAAGAAATTCTACGAAGCGCACTTTCGTATCGCAGGAAGCAGCCGATGACGAAGCCCTGACGCCCAATCACTTCCTTCTTGGAGCCTCGAATTGAGCCAAACCGCCCTGCAATCTGGAAGCTACCGACCTTAGAAAGAATTAGAAGCGCTCGCAGATGATGGCCGATCTCTTCTGGGAAAAATGGGTTAAAGCTTATTTACCGAACATCAACCGACGGGCAAAATGGTTCGCGAAAGTAAAGCCGATTGAGAAAGGGGATCTGGTGATAATAGTGGATGAGCATCTCCCAAGAA
Organism: Pocota personata; assembly: GCA_963082735.1. Lineage (NCBI taxonomy): Eukaryota > Metazoa > Arthropoda > Insecta > Diptera > Syrphidae > Pocota > Pocota personata. The sequence goes on along the minus strand of OY720429.1, from coordinate 176,572,561 downwards.
AATGCTGGCCAAGAGGAGTTGTGATCGACACGGTCGTAGCCTCGGACGGTCAGGTGAGAAGAGCGACTGTTCAAACCTCGGGAGGAGTTTTCGAGCGCCCTGCTGCTAAGCTTGCTGTTCTGGACGTAGGATCGAGTGGCGGCAAAGGGAGTAATGCGGAGATGAAGATAACTTTAGCCCCACTTACTGGGGGGAGTATGTTGCCGCCACCCTGCAATGCACTTGTGGGGGTTCAGATTCCAAATTCAAATTCAAAATTCCAGATTCAAATTGATTAATATTTATTTTAAAGCAATGACGAACAAAAAATGTAATTAATATGCGTGCTTCTCTACTAAACAAAGGAACGAATGAATCTTTTAAAAACATGAAAAAGAGATAGACATATAACAAGAAAAAGGGATGAAACTATTTATAAAAGTAGGCAGCACTTTTGTGGTTATTGCGCTACCGCTCCATAGAGGGCCAGTGTGTCCCCACACCACTCCCCCCCTAGTGAAACGATATGGTTTAGAAACCTGTCACTGCTGTCATGTTGATATTTAATTTTATTCGCTTTTTATTTTCGTAGTTACGTAATTCTTCTGTCTGCTGGTTTTGTTGTGATGATCTCGGTAGTGCTGCAACTGATGAGAATACATCATCAGTTACCAGGTGCGCTGGCTTCAGTCGCTCGGCGTTCACATTCACTTCTCTGCCGTTTATATCAATGGTGAATACTCGGTCATCTACCCTTTTTAATATTTTGTGCGGTCCAGAATACGGCTGTTGCAGGGCACGTTTTGTCATATCCTGCCGAAGGAATACGTGTGTGCATGAATATAAATCCTTGTAGCAAAAGGTTTTCTGACGACACTTATGAGATGCTGGTGCTGGCTTTACGTTCCTCATGTGAATTCGAAAATCATCTAGAAAGAAGTGTGGATCTTCAGGTGGCTCCTCATGTGTGAAAAATTCTCCAGGAATTCTAAGTGTTGTGCCGTACAGGTATTCAGCTGGTGATCCTTTGAGGTCTGCTTTGTAGCATGTCCTTAATCCCAGTAGCACCGTTGGTAGTATTTGCGTCCAGAGCGGATTTTGATGACACATAATTGCTGCTTTTAACGTCCGATGCCATCTCTCTACCATACCATTTGCCTGCGGATACGTCTGCCACCCACCAGACGAGAGAGTGATGTGAACAGTGCGCTTTCAAATTGAGATCCCTGATCTGTGGTGATTATTTTGGGACTTCCGAACCGTGCGATCCAATTTGTGAAAAATGTGTTAGCTACGGTATCGGCTGTGATGTCCTTTATAGGTATTGCTTCGGGCCATCTTGTAAATCGGTCGATCATCGTCATGCAGTACTTAAATCCATGGGACTCTGGCATGGGGCCCACTAGATCTATATGTATGTGATCGAATCTTTGGTCTGGGTCGGTGAATGTGGCTGGTGGATTGTGAACATGGCGTCCCACCTTTGAGCGTTGGCATGGTAGACAGTTGCGTGCCCATTGTGTGATGTCTTTGTTCATTGACGGCCAGATGTAGCGTTGCGAAATGATTTTGTTGGTCGCTCGTCCGCTGGGATGGGCCATGTTGTGGAAAATTTCATAGACCTTGCGGCGCAAAAGTTGCGGCACAAAAGGTCTAATGTCGTTGCTGGAGACATCGCAGTAAATAGCCTGTTGCTCTGGTCCATAAGTTATTTTCTGCAGTTTAAGTGATGTGTTATTGTGGTTTAAGAGTTGCTGTAGTTCATTATCGTTTTCCTGCATTATTGAAAGCTCTTGAAAATCTATGGTTGATGGATGGTTGATAGCATCAATACGAGACAGTGCATCAGCTACATTGTTTTCTGTGCCGGCTATGTACTGTAGATTTGTGGTGAACTGACTGATGAAATTTAGTTGTCGGACTTGACGAGGTGAAGCTTTGTCTGAGCGCTGTTGGAAGGCGAAAGTCAGTGGTTTATGATCGGTCCTGATTGAGAATTCTCTGCCTTCGACCCACGGTTGAAAATGCTTGATGGCTTCGTAGACGGCTGTGAGTTCCCTATCATACGTGCTGTAGTTTTTCTGTGCTGATGAAAGCTTTTTCGAATAGAATGCGAGAGGTTCCCAGTTGTTGTCTAGGTTCTGCTCGAGTACACCTCCAATTGCAGTACTGGATGCGTCGGTGGTGAGACGGAGTTTAGCGTGAGGGATCGGGTGTGAAAGCAGCGTAGATTCAGCTACTTGTTTTCTTATCTCTTCGAAAGCTGCATCTGTAGATGCTGTCCACGGAACTAGTCTCTTATCATTTTTCTTGGCATTCTTAAGAAATTCATTCAGTGGAGCCTGTGATGATGCAGCATTCTTTATATGGCGCCTATAAAAGTTCACTGACCCGATGAATCTTCTGAGCTCCAAGATTGTTTGAGGCTTCGGAAATTCGAGGATGGATTTGACTCGGCCTGGAAGTGGCGATGAACCTTGAGGTGTTATCCGAAAGCCTAAGTAATATACGCTTGTTGCTCCTAAACAACATTTGTCAGCATTTACACAGAGTCCATATTGGCTAAGGCGTTGGAAGATTGAGCGGAGATGGTGTTCGTGCTCTTCAGGTGAACTGGAGGCTATTAACAGGTCATCAATGTAAGCGTAAACGAAGTCAAATCCAGTTAACACCTCGTTGATAAAACGTTGAAACGATTGGGCTGCGTTTCGTAAACCGAACGGCATGCTGATAAATTCGAACAGACCGAACGGTGTAATGATTGCGGTCTTCGGGATGTCATCTTCGGCGACTGGAATATGGTGAAACGCTTTTCGGAGATCTATTGTTGAGAATATTGACTTACCGGCGACAACTGTTACGTAGTCCTGCAGTAGAGATATCGGATAGCGGTCGGGTAATGTCTGAGCGTTGAGCCTGCGGTAGTCACCGCATGGCCTTCAGTCTCCACTTTTCTTTTTTGTCATGTGAAGCGGACTGGCCCATGTGCTTTTGGATGGTCTGATGTGTCCCAGCTCCATCATAAGCTTGAATTCCTCCTTAGCTACTTTGAGTCGTTCTGGACACAGCTGTCTGACACGTTGAGCACACGGAGGTCCCGTGGTTGAGATGTGGTGCCTCACATGGTGTTTTGTCCCTGAACTGTTGGATGGATTTCCAAGTAGTTCTGGAAATTCTTTGAGGATGGAATAGTGCTTATTTTTTTCGTTTATGGAGGTGATGGAAACGATAGGAGCTAGTGCTAGAGAACATTTTGTGTGTAATCCTGTTGTCGGGTCTAGGAGATGGCTGCGCTTAATGTCGACGAGTAGGCCATGTTTGTGCAGGAGGTCAGCGCCTATTATGGGATACGGCACGTCTGCGATGCAGAAGATCCAGCGGATGGGGCGACGTAAGCCTATGTTGAGAGTTAGAGCTCGATCTCCGTAGGTTTGAATCTTGCTGCTTTTTGCTGCGTAAAGCTGAAATTTTGTGATGTTTGTTCTGTCTGCACGTGTGGGAGGAACAATGGAAATATCCGCGCCGGTATCGACGAGGAATTTTGTTCATGAGATGTGGTCGTGTATGAAAAGTCAACGGGGGCATGTTACACCATCAGTATCCGCCGAGTCTACTGGTGGTGATTGGTGTTTCCCTGTTTTTGTGGCCATGAGCACGGTGTAGTGCATTTTTTGCTTTTTCGACAAATCGGCGATGGTAATAGCAGATTGATGAAGCTGGGGATTTGTTCTCGTTTGACTTGAGACTGTTGCGCCATCCAGGAGTGGCACTGCGAGAACGGTTGTCTTTGCAACTTGCCATGAATCGGTCCAACTTCAGCGACAACTTCTCGACTTGCCTGGAGAGCTCTTGAACCTGTTCGTTCACATCTTTGGGTTCGATGAATCGGGAAATAGGCATAAGTTGTCCAATATTCTGGTGGTGTTGAATGTCCATTATTCTATCTGCAAGTTGAGCGAGGCTGCTGTTGTCAAGTCCGTCAGCCGTGGCGAGAACAACTTGCACATGCGGTGGCAAGCGGTCGAGCCAGAGAGTTCTGGTGAAAGTGGCGTCTAGCAGGTTGCCACCTAGCCGATGCATCTCCGCCAGAAGGTCTGATGGACGTCGGCCACCCAGTTCTAGCCCCGAGACAAGGGTTTTAAACTGTCGTTCCTGCGAAATTCAAAAATGGTTCAATAGGGCCTCTTTTACGGTCTTGTACCTATCTGGAGCAGGAGGCTTGACAATGATGTGCTCTATAACCGATAGTGTGTCCTGGTCTAGACGGGCGATGACAGCGTGATATTTTGTTAAGTCGGCAGTTATCCGTCTGGTGTTCCAGAACGGTGGTAGTTCTACACGCTCAATTCGGTCCACTTGTGTGTGCACTTGGTCTGTGTTAGTTGTGAAGAGGTTCGTTGAAACACTTGCTTGCGGCTGCTCCGCTTCGGTGGAAATAATCGGTTGCGCTTCTTCATTGTTCTTCTGTGGCGAGCGCATGAGCGGCATTTTGTTAGATCTTTTTTAATTTTTGGTACTTTGACGGGGTCACCAATTGTGGGGATTCTGATTCCAAACTCAAATTCCAAATTCAAATTGATTACACTTTATTTAAAAGTAATGACGAACAAAAAATGTAATACGAACAAAAAAAATGTAATTACTATAATGTGCGGGCTTCTCTACTGAACAAAGGAACGAATGAATCTTTTAAAAACATGAAAAAGAGATAGATATATAACAAGAAAAAGGGATGAAACTATTTATAAAAGTAGGCAGCACTTTTGTGGTTGTTGCGCTACCGCTCCATAGAGGGCCAGTGTGTCCCCACACACTAACCAATATTACCGACATCTAGTGGTGAGATGAGGATTTTTATGCTAAACGTCAAAACCAAGTGCAAATTAGAGAACTTGCTGCTGGTGGAAGCCATGTTTGTTCGGTTTGTAGCTGTTGTGTGGTGGCCATTTTTTGGTTAAGAGAGTTGTTCTGGATTGTTCTTTAGTAGATTGATCACGAGTGAAAAAATAAAACTTAATTTTTTAAAGCACTTGCTATTAAAAGTAGTTTTTTTTCATTTTTCAAGTTACATGCGTAACACTACCTTTGGGACATTGTAGGATTTTTTGCCTCAATTTTTGGTCATGTAAGAATTTTACACGTCGAATATGGGCATTGCAGTTTTTTCTGGCTTGTTTAAACTTCTTTCGGTTTTCCTCAGATTTGTTGGCTTTATAAGACCGAAAGCTTACCTCTTTCAATCTGATAGCCTCTTTACAGCTCTGGTCAAACCACGACTTTGATTAGGTTTAATGCTCTGTATTCTGTTAGGAATGAAATCATTCATACCTAAGAGGATAGTGTTAGTGATCATATCGGCTGCGGCATCCACGTCGCTATCGAGGAAGCATAGCGACCAGTTAAAACTCCTAAAGAAGCTATTAAGACCGCTCCAGTTGGCTTTCTCGTATTGCCATACTTTTCTTTTAGGAGTTTTTTCTTTAACTGAGTGGTCGGAGTACGAGAATTTAGCTGATACGATATTATGGTCAGACCGACATAGAGGCGCTAAAACATCAGTAGTGTATTGAATCGGACAGAGCATCAAATTCGTCAAAAGGTGAGTTGCTGTCCGCACTAGGGCTTCTGTAAATAAAGCAGTAGTGAATTATTTGCTTACGGACGGTGAATTTTAGCCATTTGAAATTAAATTCCGGGTTGGAACAGTGGCCATACTGTGGTGGAACTTGGTAAGCAATATCACTACAGACGTAAATGGCGAGGGCACGATGGGGAAAGAATAATGACACTAAGTTATATCCAGGCAGTTTCAAATCGGAAGATTCTTCAACTACCTTTGTTTCGCTTAGTGCCAAAACAGTTTATGGGAATGGGCGTGGGTGTTTACGTTCATTCGAAGCCCACGAATGTTGGTCAAATCAATCCTAAATTCCCTCATCACTACAACATAGAAGCACAAAAAGATACAACTCTGACGTAACTAAGCGAAGTTGGGAAGTGAAGATCCAATGAATAGTTTTCCAAAACAAACTGTCGCAGGTGCTATGCCCAAACGACAATCAGCTAAGGTCCGCTATTCGGATAAACATTCACAGTCCGCTATGCATCAATTGTTACACTCTCTCAGTCATCGCAACTGGAAGTATGTACATACATAGCACGTACTCCAATTGCGATAACAAAGAAGCGCAACAGTGGGTGAGAGGGGCTTACAGATGAGAAGCACCGGCACTGAATTATTTTTTATTTTTTCCACTGCACTTTATAGCACTGGTTTTTTATTTATTTATTTTTCCACTACACCACACTGAATGCAATTTGACGCTCGCGAACAGTTATTGTTTTTCGATGGATAATAGATGTAAAGGATCTTGATGAAATCATGACCAAGGAAGAGCCCTCTCAGAGCAAATCGACCAACAAAAGCCGATACCAGTAACTGCAGTAAAGTCAATGAGGAAGACCTACTCGTATCCTGGGACGCAGACAGCAGTGGTAAGTTTGCCAGCAAGCATCGCCAACAAAGTGTTAGCGATAGGAAGAATCACAATCGGTTGGGTAAATTGCCGACTAGGAGGAAACCGGACCTTAAAAGATGTTACCGATGCCTCGGGTATGGTCATTGTGCAAAGGACTGCAAGAGCGAAGACCGGTCCGAACATTTCTAGAGATACGGTGGAAAGAGTCATAAGGCAAAAGATTGCTCATCAGAGCTGGAATGCATGCTCTGTAAAAGAGGTCGCCATAGCGCCAAGCGCAGTACTCAAAGCATAAAATGCCCTGCATTCCAGCTTGCGCTGAATGCTTCCCAGAAGCGAACATGAAGGTTATCCAACTAAACCTTAACCATTGCGAGGCAGTTTAGGACCTAATTACACAGTCGGTCCGAGAGTACGATACGAATATCGCGATATGAATACGCGGCCAACGAGCCTTCGAAGAGAAGATGGTAGGCCAGGTAGGCTTCGTGTGGGCCAAAGTTAGTGACATTTACTTCTTTAGCTGCTACGCCCCTTCCAGCATAACACATGAATAATTCGAAAGAAGCAGCTTTCGAGAGAAGTGACAAGAGCTTGTGACGCTTCCATGCAGCAGAAAACAGCAAATTTGCATCGGCCCGCAGTATACTGGTGGAATAATGAGGTCGCCAGACTGCGTGCAGATTGCCACAGGGCGTGCTGATTGTACTAGCGTTCCGGGGAACACAGCAACCACGGAGAACTCCACGAGAGATTTATAATTGCCCAAAGAAACTTAAAAGCTGCAATTTAAAACAGTAAAAAGAGAAGCTTCGAAGAACTGTGCAATGAAGCCAATCAAAACCCGTGGGGAAAAGCCTACCAACACATTATGATAAAGTGGAAGGGTGGTAGAAAACCCTCACCCACGTCCTCAGTATTTCTCGAAAACGTGGTCTCTGTGCTTTTCACACAACAATAGGGAATAGTGGAACAAACGGAGAGGAGAACCACGACGGGGGCATTACCAATACCTCTCGTCACAGCAGTAGAAATCCTACAAGTCTGCAAAAACTTCAAGGATCTAAAAGCACCTGGTGTTGATGGAATCCCAGACATTGCATTAAAAGCAGCAATTAAGTGGCGCCCGCAGAGCTTTGCAGACGTATACAACGCCTGCCTCAAGGAAGGCGTATTCTCCGATCAATGGAAGAAGCAAAGACTTGTCCTCTTAGCAAACGGTAATAAACCACCACACGACACCTCATCGTATAGGCCTCTGGGCTGGGCAAAATATTGGAGCGCATAGTAAGTGACAGATTAGAAAGTGCGATCGATAAAGCGGGAGGCCTCGCAGACCGCCAGTATGGCTTCCGTAAGCACGCTCTACGATTGATCCCACCAACGAAGTCGTAAATACAGCGAAAAAAGCCATCGAAGGAAGACGATGGAAGGGCGGAAGTAAACAGTACTGCGCAATCATAACGCTGGATGTTAAAAAAGCCTTCAACACCGCAAACTGGAATAACTAGCACCTACCGCCAAGAGAGTACCGGACTACTTGCAGAAAATAATGGGTGACTATTTTGGAAATAGAATACTGTACTATTGTACCGACGACGGAATGAGTATAACGCTCCGTACTAGGTCCACTACTGTGGAATATAATGTACGAAGACATCCTCAAACTTCGAATACCGAGGTCCTGGAAAATAATTGACTTCGCCGAAGACATAGCGATCGTTGTTCTATCGGGATGGTACAGGACTGGCTAGTAAGCATGGACCTAAAACTAGCAGAGGAAAACGAAGTAGTGCTCATCAGCAGCAAACGAGACTATATGAGTAACCGTGGGCGATCGGGTTGTAGTTTCCAAACCAGAGCTGAAGTACCTTGGCGTTACTATAGATGCAAGGTTGATTTTTAAGCAACACCTGCAGCACGCAGCTGAGAAGGCAGCAAGAACAACGGCTGCTCTGGCAAGGATCATGCCAAATATTGGAGGTCCTTAGCAGAAGAAGAGACTGTTCTTAGCAAGAGTTGCGACGTCGATGCTGATTTTTAGTGGTTAGAAATTCCACACTGTTACTGAGTACGGCCTCAGTTTCATCTTTGAAAGATTCCCACCTCCCAACACAAAAAAAAGAGTAGTGGTCCTAGCACTAAGTCCTGTGGCACTCCCCCGGTGATCTTGTACTCTTCGGGTCCACTGTTTGTCTCGTAGATTAAGACTCTACGCCTGAAGTAACTAGTCACCATTTTGATGAAATACGCTGTAACTCTCAGGTCTCTGAGTGCCTTTTGAATATACAGCGCCTTTCAGGGATCACGACGGGTCGCATGAAACTTTTCCTTAGGGAAGTTAAGGGCGGTATCTGATCGTCTTTTCACAAAAATTTCGCTGGCCTTTTGCGGTTTTTCCGTCACATCCTCCATTTTTTCCGCTCTTGGTTGGGGACTGCTTATTGATTATTCGCACTTAACCTGCATAGTGCCTGTAGAATATGGTTCCAGTTTGCAATGTTGAACCCGTTCTTGATATCGAGAGTTATCACTAGGCAGTATTTCTTCCATCTCTTGCATTCGAAAGCCTTTTTGTGCAGTTTTAACCACTACGCTAATTGCATCTATTGTTGCGCTAGCCTTCTGGAAACCATATTGGTGTTCCGATAACCCACCTGCAGTTCCTATCGCTGCTTCCAATATGTTGCAGATGACTCGTTCTACAACTTTCCCAGCTGTGTTTAGCATGCATAAGGTTCCTTCGGTGGCTTATTCCATTTGGAGGGTAGTACCAGACTCTGCCTTTTCCACTGGTCTGCAAAAACTCCTTCTTTCAAAGACATGTTGTACATTTATATGAACATATCTGAGCAGGCTATGAATGCCATTTTGAGAGCGATATTGATATTTCCTGATATTGTTGGAACAATCCTGTAACAATCATATTGTAGCATAATAATAACTACGCCCCCTAAAAATATGACGCAACAAATTCCGAAGTGACTTTTCATTCTGGCAGAATTTTGGTTCGAACTGTCCTTTCATTCGAGGTTCGTGTCTGGGACGAAGTCTCCACAGCTCATGTCAACGAAAGAGACGAATAATATCAGGGATAAAAGGGAATTATAACTGCAAGAATTATTTCTCTTGTTCCAGTGGTCGAAGAATTTGCTAGAAGTTTCTGACAGATGGCGATTGAGAAAGGAACAGTAGTTTTTAAACTGTGGCGAAGAGATTAGAAAAGTGTGCAGTGGGCGAAGTTGTAATTCTGTGATAAATTGAAAGTTGAGATTTAAGAAGAAGAAGTAATTAGTTTGGATTTGTGAATTAAGTAATTGAAAGGAGATAAAGTGATTTGAGAGGACAGAGACCTTGTAAGAAAAGAATTGCGAAGAATACTGTGAACCTGAATTGTTCTATAGACTCGAAAATAAAGAAATAATTTCACAGAATATTACATTGGTGTCAGAAGCGGGATAAAACTTATTCTGTGAATAACTATTGTGGTGTGAAATTGGAAAAAAAAAAAAAAAAAAAAAAAAAAAAAAAAAAAAAAAACGATTTCCGTGTTGAGTTAATTAGTTGCGCAAAATGGGTCGCAAATTGGGAAAACTAACTATAATTCAACTAAAGGCAGAACTCAGTAAGCGGAACCTCGACACAACTGGGGGAAAAGATGCCCTGCTGATTCGTCTGGAAGAAGCAGTAACGCACGAAGGTGAAAATCCGCATGACGTAGAGTTTGACGTGAAAGAGGAACCAGCAAGTACAGCAGCCGACCCGGGTATAACGAGTCTGCTCCTGCAACTTAAGTTAGTCATGGACGAACAAAAGAAAGCAATAGAAGACCAAAGGAATTCTATAGAACTAAAGCTGGACGAACAAAAGAATTATCTAGAACTTAAGCTGGATGAACAAAAGAAAGCAATGGACGAACAAAAGAAAGCAATGGACGAACAAAAGAATTCTCTAGAACTTAAGCTGGATGAACAAAAGAATTCTCTAGATGCTCTGGAAAGTAAACTTGATGAGCAAAACAAGAACTTGGAATCCAAATTCGAAGTGATCGAAGAGAAAATCGAGAAGGTCGAGACGCAACTCGGAAAAGTCGAAACTAGATTCGATGAAAATTTTGAGAAACATGAAACTCAGTTCGGGAAAATAGAGACTCAGTTTGAAAAAGTGGATACGCAATTCGAGATAGTAGGGAAGCAAGTCGAAAATCTTGCTAAGGAGCTCAGCAATGTGAAGAGACAGAAAGCACGGGAATATTCCACTGACGGTCTGAGAAGAAAGGAGATGCAGCCTCCTATCTTCGATGGTCAAACATCATGGCCAATTTATAAAAGGCAATTCGAAGCGGCCGCAATGACCAATAGCTGGGACGATGAAGAGAAGTCCATTGCACTCACACTTGCACTGAGGGGTCCAGCTGCGGAGCTCTTGCAGACCATCCCGGAAGATAAACAGCAGAACTACGACTCTCTGGTTCAGGCTATCGAGATGCGGTTTGGGGATGAACACATGCAGCAGGTGTACAGGGTTCAGCTGCGTAGTCGAGTCCAGAAAAGGGGGGAAACGCTCCAACAGTTGCAAGCGGATATAGAGCGACTAGCCCATCTTTCATACCCTAAAGCCGGTGAGGAGCTTATCAACGAAATGGCGGTGGAAGCTTTTATTCAGGCCATAGAGGACAGACAACTGCAAATGGCTGTAAGGATGGCTGAAAAGCGAACACTCCCCGAGGCATTGGCATTCGCTTTGTCAATGAAGGCTGCGGACCAAGCATACCAGGGAATACACCGTGTCAGGGAAATGTCCGTCGTGGAATGCTCATGCCAGAGAACAGCCGTCATGGATGAAGACAGAGCTCGCGGAAGTCAAATCCGTTGCTGGAATTGCAACCAAACCGGACACCTACAACGGCAGTGCAGAAGTGCACCTAGACGAGGAAATTGCCCACATTGCGGAAGTAGGAGAAGCAGAGAGGAAGCATCTGGCGGTGATAACATCCATCCTGTCAGTCAGACTTCCCAAAACCAGCAGTCGGGAAATGCGTAAGGACCAACTTCGCGGGGCAGAAGTTGGTTACTGGAATCGAGGCCCCCAGGACCACCATTCAAGTTTCGCAAACCAAACGGGGTAACAAGAGCCTGACAGTGGAAGCACTAATCAATAAGAAGAAGTGCGTAGCCACCATCGACACAGGTGCCACCGCCTCCATTGTAAGAAGAGATATCGTCAAAAGCTCCTGGCTGCACAACACCAACAGCTACTGCCTGAAGAGTGCAACAGGGGAAATGGCGAAGGTATTTGGAGAAGTTCGTCTTACGATTACTCTGGCAGGACTGACGTTCTCCCATGCGTTTCTGGTGGCAGATATATGCGACGAGTGCATCATCGGAATAGACTTCATGAAAGCAAATGAAGTAATCTTGGACATCGGGATGCAAGTACTGAGGTATCGAAATGTGGAGATTCCGATGGTGTACGGAAAAGAGAATGCCGTAACTCTCAGGACAGTCATCAGCAAAGACGAAGTTTTGCCGCCGTCTTCAGAGACAATCATTTGGACGAAGCTGGAAGGTGATCTTGGGAGCCACCGATTCTACATAGTAGAACCAGACCCAGAGAAGAATTCTCAAGACTACATCGTGGGAAAGACGTTAGTCGAACCAAAGAACACCATGGTTCCAGTGAGAGTTTTGAACACAAGACCACACACTGTCAAACTAAGGCGAGGGGAGGTGACTGGAAAATGCACGCCGATTACCGCCGTCGCAACAATATCTGAACATGATGCTCCAAAACCTCTCCCATCACCTTGGACAGCGGAAACGAGAGAGACGATTCTTCAGTCCAGTGACCTGAATCAGGAGCAGCGAACTATGGCAGAGAATCTTATCAATGAGTACGCTAATGTATTTGCTTCACAGGACGGAGAATACGGCCGAACACACCTGGTACAACATCGAATAGACACTGGTGATACTAGACCAATTCGTCAGCCTGCTAGGCGCCTTCCATTGGCAAAGCAGACAGAAGTTGCAGAGATGGTGTCGGCAATGGAGAAAGAAGGTCTGATTGAAAGTTCCAAAAGTCCGTGGGCATCACCGGTTGTACTGGTAAAGAAGAAAGATGGCAGCACGCGGTTCTGCGTGGACTATCGGCAGCTCAATTACGTCACCAAGAAAGACAGCTATCCTCTGCCACGGATTCACGACACGCTAGACACACTATCAGGAGCCCGATGGTTTTCCACTCTCGACTTGAAGAGTGGCTACTGGCAGGTACAGATCCATCCAGAAGACCAGGAGAAAACCGCCTTCACCGCAGGAAATGGGCTATGGCAATTCACGGTAATGCCATTCGGGCTGTGCAATGCTCCGGCGACTTTCGAGCGATTGATGGAATGTGTCCTGCAAGGGTTAACATGGAAAACCTGTTTGGTATACTTGGATGATGTCATCGTCGTAGGAAAAACGTTTGCGCAACACCGAGACAATCTAAGGGATGTGTTTCAAAGGCTTCGAAGTGCCCACCTGAAGCTCAACCCCAAGAAGTGCGCCCTGTTCAGAGCAGAAGTCAAGTACTTGGGGCACATAATTTCAGCGAAAGGAGTGAGAACCGATCCAGAGAAGGTCGAAGCGGTGAAAAACTGGCCAGTCCCCAAGGATAAACACCAACTAAGGGGCTTCCTGGGCCTAGCCACCTACTACAGACGGTTCGTGAAGGATTTTGCCGGGATCGCAAAGAGCCTGCACCAGTTGACGGAAAAGGGAAAACAATTCAAATGGTCAATTGAGTGTGAGAAGAGCTTCAAGGCACTTAAACAACGGCTATGCGATGCCCCGATACTGGCTTACCCCACTCCCGGGGAAACGTTCATTGTGGATGCAGATGCTAGTAATGTCGGGGTAGGAGCCGTACTCTCTCAGGTGCATGACGGCCAAGAGAAGGTCGTTGCGTACTTTAGCAAGGTGCTCTCTAAGCCAGAAAGGAACTACTGCGTGACAAGGAGAGAACTTCTAGCTTTGATCTTGGCTACGAAGCATTTTCACAAATACCTCTATGGGAGGAAGTTCGTTCTTCGCACAGACCATGCAGCCTTAAAATGGCTATTACAGTTCAAGAGTCCTGAGGGTCAGGTCGCAAGATGGATCGAAAGGCTGCAAATCTACGACTACGAAATACAGCATCGTAAAGGAAAACTCCACTCTAATGCGGATGCACTGTCCCGGAGACCATGCAGAACGGATTGTAAACATTGTGCGCGTCAGGAAGAACGGGAGCTGGTTTCCATCCAAAGAATGAGAGCCGAACCTATCGCCGGCTGGAGCGTAGATGAGATCCGGAACGCTCAGAAGGAAGACCCGGATATCGAGCCGATTCTGGCCTGGAAGGAGAACATGGAGAAACCGGATCATCAGGACATCTCTCACAGAAGCCCGACCTTAAAGGCATATTTTGCGCAGTGGGACTCCCTCCATGTCCAAGAAGGTGTTCTGAGAAGAAAATGGGAATCCTCCGACGGAAAGTCGTTTGTAATGCAGCTTGTCGTACCGCGGACGAGGGTCAAGGAGGTGTTACAGGAAATGCATGGCGGGGCGACCGGAGGCCACTTGGGAGTGAATAAGACGCTAGAAAAGGTACGAGAACGTTTTTATTGGTTAAAAGCGAAGGAAGATATCGAAGACTGGTGCAGAAAATGTGACGTGTGTGCAGCTAGCAAGGGTCCGAGAATCAAAACTCGAGGTAAGATGCACCAATACAACGTGGGAGCACCTTTCGAACGAATCGCCATCGACATCGCAGGGCCCTTTCCGGAAACCGACAATGGTAATCGGTATATACTCGTAGTGATGGACTACTTCAGTAAGTGGCCGGAAGCGTTTCCGATCCCTAACCAGGAAGCCAGAACCGTGGCGGAGCAGATCGTCTACAATTGGGTTAGCAGATTCGGTGTGCCCTTGGAATTGCATTCTGACCAAGGGCGGAACTTCGAGTCAAGAATCTTCCAAGAGATGTGTCAACTACTCGGAATCAAAAAGACAAGGACAACCCCGCTTCATCCACAGTCGGACGGTATGGTGGAGCGTTTCAATAGGACTTTGGACGAACATCTCTCGAAGGTCGTAGGTGACTACCAACGGGATTGGGACCGGCAGATTCCCTTGTTTTTGATGGCCTATAGAAGTGCCGTGCATAGCACTACTCGACATACGCCGTTCGAAATCTTATTTGGTAGAATAGCTCGTTTACCCAGTGAGGTGAAATTTGGATCTCCTACCAATGAGCCCAGAAATGAAGAAGAGTACGTGGCGGACCTTAGGGAAAGGCTTAGGGACATACACCAAAGGACCAGAAGCCAGATTAAGATGACGAGCGACCGCATGAAGACCAGGTATGATGCCAAGGCAACAACGTCAGGATTCCAGGAAGGAGATATGGTGTGGCTGTATAATCCCCATCGCCAAAAGGGGAAATCACCTAAATTACAGCGGAACTGGGAAGGTCCCTACAGAATATTAACCCGCATCAACGATGTTGTCTACCGCATCCAGCGAGGACCGAGGGCCAAAATGAAAGTGGTTCATGTGGACCGACTGAGTCGATACAATGGCCGAAATGAGGATGCACTTGTTCGGGACGAACACGTCTAAGAGGGGGGCAGTGTAGCATAATAATAACTACGCCCCCTAAAAATATGACGCAACAAATTCCGAAGTGACTTTTCATTCTGGCAGAATTTTGGTTCGAACTGTCCTTTCATTCGAGGTTCGTGTCTGGGACGAAGTCTCCACAGCTCATGTCAACGAAAGAGACGAATAATATCAGGGATAAAAGGGAATTATAACTGCAAGAATTATTTCTCTTGTTCCAGTGGTCGAAGAATTTGCTAGAAGTTTCTGGCTATCAGAAACTTCTGCTATATAAGGACAGATGGCGATTGAGAAAGGAACAGTAGTTTTTAAACTGTGGCGAAGAGATTAGAAAAGTGTGCAGTGGGCGAAGTTGTAATTCTGTGATAAATTGAAAGTTGAGATTTAAGAAGAAGAAGTAATTAGTTTGGATTTGTGAATTAAGTAATTGAAAGGAGATAAAGTGATTTGAGAGGACAGAGACCTTGTAAGAAAAGAATTGCGAAGAATAGTGTGAACCTGAATTGTTCTATAGACTCGAAAATAAAGAAATAATTTCACAGAATAATTGTTTTATCTACTCGAGCCGTAGCTTGCATATTACAATATGTAGGAATTTGGGACACGTGAAAATCAGGTGCCATCTCCTAAATTTAAATATCTGCTTCATTGCATTACTCCAGAAAACATTTTTTCTTACTTGATGATCGTTTTAAGCTCTTTACATGCTGCCTTGTAACGATGGTGTAGGTCAGTGTCAGTTCTTTTTTTTATTTTTACCATGATAGCATCGTATACTCGTGTTATTTCACCTATGGCTTGTGTAGATTTGTTGCTAGCAGGCCCCATCAGTCTTGTACTTCTGACGAAGATGTGGGAAAATAATTCTACATCAAAAGAACTTGTCTTCCATCCCCGCTTTCGTATTAGTTTTACGAATGATCTAATTGCGTTCGTTTGATATGAATGGATCTCGCATATAATCGCCTAATGGTCGCTGTACGTGTATCGGTCACTCACTTCCCATGCTATTCTTATCGTCAGACAGGTTCTGACATAAGTGATATCAATTATCGTATCTATATTTCCCCTGCAGAAAGTAAGTTTATTCCCCGTGTTCGCAAGAATCAAGGACCAGGTGTTCTCATCTTATCTTGGAAGGTCCTCTGGCCGCTTTTCGGGCCCATATGCCATTATTCATATCCTTATATGGTTCACTAAGGACGACGAAGTCAATTCTTTCTTCTCGCACTGCCTGTATTAAGAGGTCGAGATTTGACAGTGGTTGAGATTTAGCTGTAGCGTCTTCATATTTTATTTTTCAACTCTCTTAATGCCTTTTGGAATGAAGAACATTTGCTGCTTCCCGTTATGTGGTTGCTGTTTACGTTTTCTATTCCGCAGTTTTGCTAACTGTCGCTGTCTGTGTTCGTATGCCAATACGTAAATCCATCCATTTCCTTAACTTCGATTAGTACTTCATGTTTTAGTATTCTAACGTCTGTTTCAGTTCCCAGGGCTTTTCCAACCTGTGTGCAGTTTTTCTCTTTGCGGATCTTGTGTATCCTTCAATTCCAGCAGCAGGTCTTCTTTAGCCGTCCTTCTTAAGTAATTCACATTTTCTTCCAATTGATTTAGTTCGGATTTAGCCTTTACTGTGCGGAGCATATCAGCATATGTTAAGTTCCCCTTGGTTTTGATGATCAACACATCCGGTTGGGGCCTTTTGCCCCTCTTAAGTGGCTTAGGTTGCCCCTTCTTTTTAGCCCAGGTACTCCTTTTAGTCCTGTGCTCCAGTTTGGGCTGGTGCTTGTTTCATAAACGTTCGAAGGAGCCATTTTTATTTTTTTTTGCGATTGATACTTGCTAGGCTGTGCAGCCGAACTTATTTATTTCCTTTGGCGTGGTGTCTCTCTTTCGCTTTAGAGTTAGCGAGGATATCTCTGGTTTCCGGCTTCTGCTTTCATGTTCTATGACTTCACTATGCATATGTTGTTTGGCCATTTCCGAGTAGTTCATCTATGGCGACTGCTGAGTTTAAGTCTCTTTCGTCCCGGAAGCTCTTTTTTCACCTGCTTGAACAAGGGGTTCATCATGTAGCGCCTTATCAGATGCTGAACGACTAGAGTTAGCAAGTCATATAATTTATTGGTGAACGTTTGTTTTGCCTTTAATGAAGTCCATCAGTTCAAATATCTTTCTATCTAGGACTGCAATCACATCACTCTTCACTTTACTTGGGCTCGGAGTACTGTTCTCTACTATAACGGGTAGTTCGGTCACCTCTATGCTATCGGTAGCAACTTTCACCGGCGATTTAATTTCTGTGTCCATCTTTTCACCAATTGTTTTCACGGGTGATCGAGAATAAACAGTGAGCTCCTTTTGAGGTTCGAGATTCAAGCACCCTTCTTTTTAAATTTTTTTTTTTTAAGAAGACTTTAATTTATGTTTGATTTGATTGGAACATCTGGGGGGCTCCGTTAGCAATTGTCCACAGCACCTTTCAGGCATCAGCACGGGTAACATGACACCTTTCCTTAGGGAAGTTAAGGGCGGCATCTGCTCGCCTTTTGTGGTTTTTCCGTCACACCCTCCATTTACATACATACTCGTATCTGCATGCATACGATATGTCGCATGGTGAAGTGGAAAAATATTTTTTTTTCGTGGAGTATATCATGCATAAAAAAAATATTGTTTACAATTTTACCTCCTAATTATTTTCGGTTCTCCACATACTATATTTGTGCAAAATGTAAGCCCACTAGATCTAACGATTCAAAAATTACAAGCGTGTATCATACCGAAGGATGGGTGTGTTGCATTCATTAGTGTTCCGTTTTATGCATACCATTCTGATACGGAGCAGAAAAAAACACCGGATAGTTACAACCCGCCTGGGACGGATCGTAATATATTCTATCCCACATCTTACAAACCACCCAACTATTCTACATCTTATAAACCACCCCAGTAAGGGTGAAATTTTCAGCTAAACTGTTTTCACAATATTTTCTTAGAAGAAAGAAGGTGTTAACATTTGTAATCGAAATTCACGGAACACCATTTTTACCTTTTTTTTGTTGAAAACGAGCCCAAAAAGTAGGTATGGGCATGTATAATGATGCAATGAACAAATATAAAGAAAGTCAACGTCCGCATATTTTACTTTTTGCAAAACGGGCGTATTTGTGGGTGGATTTAAATTACTTGTACTGCTTCAGATTCTAGAAAGCTTATATACTAAATTTCAAATTCATTCTAAAAATTTACTTAACCAGTTCTTCGGCTTTATATATTGAACTAGGAATGTAAAGTTTTGTATATAAACTCTTTGGAGTCTGAAACAGTACCAGTGTAAAAATGTTTGAAATCAACCCATAGGTTTTTTTCCAAAAAATATAATTTTCCAATATTTTTACTGGAAACTGAACAAACATTTTAAGAAAAAATATGTGGAAGTTTATATTTCTTCTTTTTCTTAAAAAAAAAATGCTTTTTAAAGCTATTTGCGGTTATGGATAAGTCTTATTTTTAAAATTAGAATACGTGATTTTTAGGTTAAAATATTGACAAACACATTCACTGTTTCTTACGAAAAAGTCTTTAAAAATGTTTTTTTTAAATCACTTAGAAATATATATATATATTATATTCTTTGCAATTCTTCCATACATTGTACTTGGCCACACCAAATTTTTGAGGTGTTTTCTTTAAAAGAAAGCTGTTTATGGTGATGGTTAAATCGTATTACGAATATTTAATCAGAATCCTTGAGCTTTGGCTACAAATGGTGAAAGCCACGCCCACTTTTTTCTAAACAAATGTTGTGAAAACAGTTTTTTTCTAAAGTCTCTTAAAAATTTGCAGAAATATCCTCTAAGGAGAAAGATATTGTAATATGCAAGCTACGGCTCGAGTAGATAAAACGATATTCTGTGAAATTTATTTCTTTATTTTCTAGTCTATAGAACAATTCAAGTTCACACTATACTATTCTTCGCAAATTCTTTTCTTACAAGGTCTCTTTCCTCTCAAATCACTTTATCTCCTTTCAATTACTTAATTCACAAATCCAAACTAATTACTTTTTCTTGTTCACTCTCAACTTTCAATTTATCACCAAATTACAACTTCGCCCATTATCACTTTTCCAATCTCTTCGCCACGGTTCTAAACCAACTGTCTTTTTTTGATCGCCATCTGTCCTTATATAGCAGAAGTTTCTGATAGCCAGAAACTTCTAGCAAATTCTTCGACTACTGGAACAAGAGAAATAATTCTTGCAGTTATAATTCCCTTTTATCCCTGATATTATTCGTCTCTTTCGTTGACATGAGCTGTGGAGACTTCGTCCCAGACACGAACCTCGAATGAAAGGACAGTTCGAACCAAAATTCTGCCAGAATGGAAAGTCACTTCGGAATTTGCTGCATAGACATAGGAGCGTAGTTATTATTATGCTACAATATCATTGATTTACAAATTTCTTAACGCCAAGTCCATATCATTAGGGTTGGGTTAAAGGATAGAGAATAGGGTATCTTACGACCCATTCCAGACGGATTGAAACTTTCCTGAATGTTTTTATTTAAAGTTTATTTATTTTGTCCCCCTTAACTACTGATCATATTTTAAAAATTGTATCTCTATTCGATTAGAATGCTTTCAGACGTATTTAGCGGAAGCTTCATTGATTGAGTAATGATCAACAACAATCTAAATGGAGTACTGGGCGAATAATTATCACTCTGCGGCACGGAATAACCGTACGAGATAAATAAAAATTGTGTTGTATCAATATACGAGTATGTATAGAGTAAAAATAATTTTAAACAATTACTCTAGGTCAGGAGCGACTGAATTCGATCCAGCAAACACTCAGGGGTAGTCAGACGTTTTTAATCTGCCAAAATCTATCCGTACTTCCCAAATCTTCAATTTTCCTCTGCACCCTTTTCTCTCTCCCCATCCCTACGTTAATCAACTTTAAAGGCCATTTAGGGGTTGCAGAATATTAAAAAATGCTGAATAAAAATCGTTGTGAAGTTTTTAAGAATACTATTATATATGTATATCCTTTAAAGTTTATTAATCCAGAAGTGGAGAAAGAGGAAAGGGTATTGTTGCGGAGTACATCCACCATGCAGCTTTGGTAACCTCTCATAACTATTCGATAACATTGTGTCGGTAATCTCTCGTAACTATTCGATAACGATTGTGAACACTGGTGATGTTCGCCTCTCGAAGTGTCAAGGTCTAATAGCTGGAGTTTCCGGCATTTTCGTTCATTCATATCCGTTGACGCCATTCGAGAGGACGAGCCAGCACAAGTGTAAGTACTTTTTCATCTCTAATAATCCACCAAACATAATTGTATTTTCTCATCAGGAAAATAAAATACTCGTAATAAACAAATGCGGTATTCTTACTTCTTGTGTATCGTGGCGCCAACATCTTTTATTTTCACTTTGTTTATGAAGTTCTACGGTGCAGCATCGTAGCTACCTCAAGGAGCGTTAATCACCAGCGGAGTGCTAGTGACAGCGGCGAAAAGTGTCATCCACGGAGCACCAGGCCAGCGGATCGCCAATTTATATAAAGTTTTCAACGGAGCGCTAATTTATACCAGCGGAGTCAGCGGAGCCCTAAATAAAGCGGTGTTTAACCACGGAGCCCCAGTTGAAAGGGGAAAGTGAGGGAAGTCACGGAGCCGCACCACGTGCGAGACCGACTACAGGCGGAACTAATTTTTGCGGGAAGTAAAGACCCACGGAGCCCGCCGAACGGAAGAGGGAATCGAACCAGCGAAGCGAGTTGCAGTAACCAACAGAACATCAGAAGCCTACCAGAAGAAGATTAATCCGAGTGAGTACATTTTTGAGTTGTTGATTTGGGGTTGTTTGTTTAAATTTGGTTGGGTGTCTACGCGTGTCAATTTAGGGTTCAGAGAAAAATACTCCTTTAGATAGGGCAATGACCAAGACTAGGTCAACTAACGCGGCAGTCGGTCACGCCGTAGACGGTCAGAGTATCGAAGACGACAGCCAGAACGAGCTTAACGTCACCATGTACAAGCAGGGACCGACGAACTCGGACCAAACAACAATGGAAGCGAGGCTAGCCGACGTGATGAAGCAGCTAAGTGAGCTGCGAGCCGAGGTGGCGAAGGATAGGGAGGTTCAGGCACCACATCAGGGAACATCAGTTTAGGATGCGGCGACGCATATTGTGGCCACAGCAAAAGAAAGAGGAGATACGACCCAAGGAAATTCAGCTTCGACTGCGGCTGCATTTACAACGAGTGCAACGACCACCGGAGCGACCCCTAGTGAATCAGGGACGAAGCTGGCTGCTGTGTTAAGCGAGCTGAGCAGCACGTTGATCAATGCCAGGCCAGGAGAAGGACGTAAACTCTACCATCTCTGGAACAAGATGGCTTTGTGCCCGTCAGCATAGACTATGCTTCAATTGCCTAGAAGGCGGCCACCGGATAGAAGGTGTACGCAACGCCACAAGTGTGACCTGGCGGGCTGTGTGAAAAGGCTATATAAACTGTTACACGGCTCGTTGGGTGAGACGACGGGACAACCACGCGCATGTCAGGAGCAACCACAAGTGTTCACTAGCAAGGATTTTTTTCAAGGGTTATAACGTGCTACGCTTTCATCGATGAAGGATCAGCGATTTGTGAACAAACGCTTGGCTGGTCGACTTTGTTTGAAAGGCCCCGAAGATAATCTTACAATGCAATGGTTTGGAGATAATACCATCACGGAACCATCCAGTCGAGTGAATATAGAGGTGTCCGGAGTTAAACAAAACAACAGGAGATTCCAATTAAAGAACGTTAGGATGGTTAGAGATCTCCAGCTTCCCACTCAAACCTTGGATGTAGCCAACTTACACTCGAAGTATCGCCATATGGAACAACTTAGAACAACTTCCTATAGATGATTATCGCGCGGCCACTCCGGAACTGTTAATTGGTTTAGACAACGCTCATTTAGGTGTCCCGCGTAAGGTTGTTGCAGATGGATGTAAGGGCCCAACCGTCGTGTTGACGAAACTCGGGTGGGTAGTCTATGGTGACGAAAATATAACCACCGAGGGTGATTATCGCGCATTCTTCGCGCAGATTCCTCGCCAAGTCCAGCTTGAGGAGTTGGTAAACAGCTATATCACAGAAGATAATCTTGGAGTGCAGATCGTCGAGAAGGTAACGGGCTCTGTTGACGCGACTAGGGCAAAGGAGTTGTTAGTTGCTTCGAGACTGGGTTACTATGGAAGTCTGATGACGTAACTTTACCAGAAAGTAGAAAAATGGCGGTGAGAAGGTTACTAAGTCTGGAAAAGAAGTTTATGCAGAACAAGAAAATATACCCGAATCATGCAGGAATACGAAAGAAAGGGTTACTTGAGGAAATTAAGCGAACTAGAGAGGTCGATCAGAGAAGAGCGCGTCTGGTACCTGCCACATTTTGGAGTGGTCAACCCCAACAAACCCGGGAAGATATGTCTAATCTTCGACGCCGCTGCATAGGTTAATGGAATATCGCTCAACTCAGTCCGGCTAAGTGGTCCAGATGAATGTCAACCATTAACGATGGTTCTGATGAAGTTTAGGCAAGGGCCGATAGGCGTCTGCGCCGACATAGTTGAAATGTTCCATCAAGTCAAAATCCGCCACCAGGACTAATCGGCTCAACGATTCGTCTGGAGAGCAGATCCGAAGGAACCCATCGGAAGTTTCCGGAAGCCGTGGAAGCCATTCAGAATAATCACTACGTGGACGACTTCGTTCACCTTTTTGAAACAGATCGTGACGCTGTGCGCGTGTCGGAGGAGGTCGTTTGGATTCAAAAACAAGGAGGTTTTGAGCTCAAGCGATTTGTATCGAACTTCAAAACAGTTATGAAGAGATTCGACGGCCCCGAAGCCCGGCCTCCCGTCTTGAATCTTGACAAAAGCGGTACGAGAAGTTTTCAGAAGGTGCTGGGATTGCACTGGGATACGAGTAAGGATACACTCAAGTTCATTACGACGTTCGCGAAGATTGATCCAGCGTTGTCAAGCGGCACTCGAAGACCCACCAAACGAGAAATGCTAAGTATTGTCATGTCGGTGTTTGACCCGTTTGGTTTAGTGGCGGAATGCACCCTGGTGGCAAAGTTGGCACTCCAATCTGTGTGGCGAGAGCAAGTAGACTGGGATGAGAACATTCGGGATAAAGCCAATGCGATCTGGTTGAGATGGCTCAGTAGATTGAAGGAGATAAAGTACATAAGTGTTCCTCGTTGTTATGGTGTTGGGTTTACCTAGAAACTGGTAGAACTGCACGTATTCTCCGATGCAAGTGAGCAGGCCTTCGCGGCGGCGGCGTACTGGAGAATTTCCGAAGAAGGAGGAATGGCACGACTAGCATTCGTGGCTGGAAAAACGAAGTGTACGCCTTTAAAACTAACCTCTACTCCACGCCTTGAGCTTCAGTCGGCGATATTAGCGATGCGTCTGCGCCAGATGGTATTGCGATATTATGATGTTACTCCCGACAGGATCTTTATGTGGAGCGATTCGAAGACTGTTTTGTCATGGATATGCTCGGATCATAGACGTAACATAGCCCATCGGGTGAGTGAAATCCTGGACACCACCAAGACCACGGAATGGAGGTGGCTCCCGAGTGCTCTTAACCCGGCAGATTTTGGAAAACGCATAAGGGAGAGTAAGCGTAAGTCATTCTGGCTTGATGGCCCCGAATTCTTGATGAAGAAGGAGTCTAAATGGCCTGTCCCGATGCACGGCATAAAAACCGAGGAAGAACTTCGCGTGAAGGCGACATTCCTACCAAGGACATCTTTGACAAGTTTTCCGAACTTAACCGTCTTAGAAGAACTATAGGTTGGATTTTGAGATTCCTCAAGAATTGCTCCAGGGAGCCGACAGAAAGGGAGCGCGGAGGCTTGAAGGTAAGGGAGTTGGAGTGTGCGGCAATTTGCCGTACGGTACAAATGGCGGCGTATCCAGGTGACTATCACTCCCCGCGAGCAGGTAGAACGTTGGAACATGCGTGTAGTTTGCTGAAACTGTCGCCATCTCTGGACAAAAATGGGATGATCAGAATGCATGGACGAATCGATGCAACTGTGGCCATTCCAGCTTGCGCACGTAGACCAATAATATTGCCCCAACACCATCGAGTGACCGCGTTTTTTGTAGACTCATATCATCGAGCGTGGAAGCACCAGAATGAAGGTATCATCATCGCAGAGATACGTCGTCAGTTCTAGATACCGCACATTCGCACGGTAGTACGTCAAGCAACGAGAAGATGCCAGGTCTGCAAAAAGGAACGCGCAAAACCGGATAATCCGCTCATGGGACAGCTGCCGGACGATAGGCTGACTCCGTTCGTTAGGCCGTTTTCGTACGTAGGAGTGGACTACATGAGCCCGTTCTTCGTTACGACCGGGCGGCGCAGCGAGAAGAGATGGATAGCCCTCTTCACTTGCCTTACGGTTAGAGCGGTGCTTCTGGAAATCGCCAGGGATCTTGCAACCGATACGTGTCTGATGTGTATCCGAAATTTTATCAACAGACGGGGAACTCCCTTACGTATCCGCTCGGATAACGCCACTGACTTCGTCGGAGCGAACGCGGAACTGAAACGGCAGCTACACCAGTTGGATCACAGGATTATCGCAGATGCCCTTGCGAACCTGAAAATCGAATGGATTTTCAACTGTACTATGAACCGCCAGGTGGATGTTGGGAACGCTTAGTGCGTAGTGTAAAACTGGCCATGGGATATGCACTTTACAACGAGAGTCTTCAAGAACATAGCCTCTATAGCCTCGCGTGTGAGGCTGAGAATTTAGTAAAATCGTGACCCCTGACTCACATAGCGTTAGACACACCAACCGACGAACCTATAAACCATCCATCCTCACGAAGAGGAACTCCGTGTGACGCGGAAACAGTGGCGTAACGTACAGCAGCTGCAGCATCGCTTCTGGAATAAGTGGTTGACAGAATACCTTCCGGACTTATGCCGCCGCACTAAATGCTATCGCCCTGTTGCACCACTTGCTATCGACGATATCGTCCTGGTGTGCGACAGAAGCATACATCGGTAGAAGTGGCCAGTAGGCCGAGTGATTCGAGTCTTCCCAGGTAAGGACTCGCAAGTAAGGAGTGCGGAGGTGCGCACTAAACTGGGTATCATTAGACGACTCGCGTGCATGCTGTCCAAATTAGATGTTAGTGAATCTGGGACACCATAGATTCACGGGGTCCGGGATGTTGCGGAGTACAATCCACCATGCAGCGTCGGTAACCTCTCATAACTCTTCGATAACGTTGTGTCGGTAATCTCTTGTAACTATTCGATAACGATTGTGAACACTGGTGCTGTTCGCCTCTCGAAGTGTCAAGGTCTAATGGCTGGAGTTTCCGTCATTTTTGTTCATTCATATCCGTTGACGCAATTCGAGAGGACGAGCCAATACAAGTGTAAGTATTTTTTCATCCCTAATAATCCACCAAATATAATTGTATTTTCTCATGAGGAAAATAAAATACTCGTAATAAACAAATGCGGTATTCTTACTTCGTGTTATCGTGGCGCCAACAGGTATAGATAATCAAAGACTTGAAAGGAAAGGCAGCGTTTTTAATCTGCCAAAATCTATCCTTGCCTCTCTAATCTTTAATTTTCCTCTGTGCCCTTTCCTCTCTCATCATCCCTGTGTTAATAATCTTAAAAGGACATAGTCTATTAACTGATACAGAATATTAAACAAAATGGAATAAAAATTGTACTAAAGTTTTTTTTGTAATATTCTGCATCACTTATGACTATGCCTCTAAAGTTAATTAACCAATTGATGGCAAAAGAAGAAAGAGTATACAAGAGAATCAAAGATTAAAAGGAAAAGATAGAGAGTGAGATGACGATGCGCGTTAATTTTGAATATCTGCAGAGAATTTTACGCTGTGCCCGAAAGCAGGTTTTAAGATGTAAGATTAGGCGGAAGTTGCAACGTGCGTGTTGCGATTGAACAGACGAGCTGACGGGACACAATTTAGTTTTCATCGGAATTTTAATGGAAGTACCGATACAGGAGCGCTAAGCTTTCAACATTCTTTGCCGATTAAAATCTCGAAAACAATACTTGCCTAAAAACTAAAAAAAAATTGGTCTCGTAATACTGTCCGTCTGTCCTTATGTACCCTGATATACATCGAACTTCATATCTGGGGTCTGTCGGAAAAATTTGGGAGAAGTCGAAATTCTCAATCTAACCTCAAAATTAACAGTACTTTAGAGCAATTTTCTCGAAAACCACTCTTAAGATTTCGATAACAAATTTATATTTCAGGTAATGAAGGTGGTTGAAGTAAGACTGCATATTCAGTTCTTGCAAAAAATGGATATCTTAGTCATTGTAGATATGCGAATATATGATGAGTTGGCATTAAAATTTTGAATATATGTATGACTTTTCAGCCTGATAATGAATTTGCCGAAAATTCAAATTTCGTCGCTTTCTTTCGACTTTGCATAAATTTTAAATCTGATCAATATACGAGCGAACAATTCATATGGAGCGCGTATGTACATGCGACCCAGTCGTTTCATTTATTTTACTTGTTTTTGGAGATTGTAGCCTATTCTAGAGTGTCATAGGTCGTGGTATTGTTGCGAATCATTTTCGTGCACTCACAAAATATTATCTTTATCATTTAATACTTTCTTAATGACTCAACTTCTCGTTCTCGTAGAAGTAAACAGAGTAGGAACGAACTAAATATACAAATTACTGAGCACTCATAGACAAACACATACACAAACTCAACAACTTACATATTTGTGACCCAGTCGTAGTGATGGGAAGGGGTAGCTTTTTTGAAAATGAACGGAACGGATCGTATGATTCCCATCCATAATAAAATGGACGTGGCGTTGTGAACTTTTTGACTCAAATGCAATGGCATCTTTGTACTCAGAGAATATTCTTGCAATTTTTAAGAGATATTATCAGATAATTTGTTGCTAAAATTTGTTCATAAAAGAAAGTGGGCGTAGCTGTCGCCATTTGTAACTAAGCTCATGGATTCTGGTGAAATATTCACAATGAGACTTAACCATTACCGTAAATAGTAAATAAGAAAGCAAAATTCGGATTTTTAACAAAAATGCCCACAAAATGTTGTCAGGGTCGAATTGTAGAGAATAGCAACGCCTACATATTGCGGACAGATGAACTGACATCGCTAGATTGATATAACTTGCTGATAACAAATAATATATATGTACATATATACTAGCTGACCCGGCGAACTTCGTTCCACCTAAAATTGATTAAATTACAAATGTCCCTTTCGAACGTCAAGCCTCAATATTGCAAGAATGAAACTCTTTCGGAATTAAATTGAATTCAATGCATTTTATTTACACGGAAAATGGATTTCACACATTTCAGGTCACTGCAACTTTGTGATAAACTACGTTGTTTGTTTTGTTGTCCGGTGTGTAAACAAACAATGCAGACGGCTTTCCGACACGCGAACACGCCACGTACAATTGACCGTACGAAAAGCAAGGAAATTCGAGATTAAGGCCCCACACTTGCAACGATTGGCCTTGCGATTTCTTGATTGTCATGGCGAATGCGAGTCGAAAGGGAAACTGAATGTGCTTAAACTCGAACGGCAAGTCGGTCGGTATCATCGGAATTCTTGGAATGAGAACTTCCTCGCCTTTGAACTGGCCTTTGATTATGGTGGCTTGGATGATGTTTTCCATGAGTTTCTTCACCATCAATCTGGTTCCAGTTTCGGTTGGTTCAGATTGCGCAGCATTATGATGACAGAATCGACTTTGAGTTGCAAATTGTGCGGTGGTAGACCGGGCACATCCGTTTTGAGTTTTTGTTTGAAAACTCGTGCGGTGATGTCGTGGCGGTCGCTCGAAGTTTGCCCGGGAAGTAAGAGCTGCATAATTTCTGGCCATTTCGGATTGCAGGTGAACGTGATGAATAAGTCGGGGCGTCCGTAATGTCACACATATGTCATTGCGTCCTGGGCATATTCGTGCATATGTCCCATCTCATCGTTCATTATTTGAATTTCCAAGGAAATAAATCTGAAGCAACTTATGATCTTTATTAAACTGCGGCAACAGAGCTCCTGCACGATGGTGGATTTGTCCTTGGATCTGAATAGTGGAAGGGGAATGGAACAATTGATCCCCATTCGACATATGGGAAAGTTCGTCTGACAACATTACCTTAAAGGTGGTATTGTAACCGCGTTTTTGGATAACAGTGGTTCAAAATGACGTCATTTGGAAGCAGCCGTTGTATTGTTGGGTGTGTGCGAGGAAATAACGTGGTTGCGGTGTATCTTAATACAGAAGCGACCGCAATGGCTGCGGTGGCGGTACCAAAACGGGTAATTTGACTTCTCCTCCTGCACAGCAGAACCCAGGCGTTTCCGTTGAGAACTTCAATGCATTGCAATGCTGACAGACGACATTCAATGGCCCAATATTAACGCACGGAAGGTCATTGTATGCGAGTGTGGAATCATAGCGAAATGCAGCTCGATTTAAATTAGAAGGTGGCGCACGTGTCCTTCGCTCTTAACGTCGATTGAGGTTACGTTGAACTTGATCATCATTTGCACGACGGGTGGCTCTTACTACATGATCTGCTTCCATATGATCGGCTCTTTCTTATTGCGAAAACGCGTCACGCATGTTAGCCACTCGTAAACGCCAACGAGTGTCAATGTCAAATGTCACAACCGTCAATCAATTGCATTAAACACGAAAGTTCAACACCAATCCATTGAATTTCACTTGGTCACTGAGTAAATACCTTTATCCGAGTTATGCGCGTACGAACCGACACCAATTCATTTTTATATATTAAAAATATATATATATGATATATATATGTACTTTCGAGTGCCTTCGTAATTATTGCTCTATATTATAAATTACTTATACATATATCAAAATTACACAATTAATATACGCTATGGAATAGGGTATAAAAAAGTGGAAAGGTAAGGTGATCTTAAAATGTTCGGTTTTCATAAATGTATGAAGCAAATATTTGGAGGGCAACCAAGGAAATCTGTTGTACCCTTTGCTTTTCACGGTTGGTTATCCGGCTTAAATTAGCTAGGAGACTTCCGAAAAAGTTACATAACTGAATAAAAAAAATAAAAACGAGAAAAAATTTCAGTTTATTAGCAACTTGCACGTTATTTGTGCGGAACTAGATTCAGTGACATTAATATAGTAGCAAATGATCGCTAGTAAACAAAGCGACCATGATATTGTTGTAATTATGTAATTACGAAAACGCAGAAGTTTTTACATGCTCGCTGTGCAATTTCCACCAATTCCAAACGTGGGATAATCATTTATAGCATAAAATCTTCTTTTTTTAATGCTCATTTTGAGTTTTATAAAATATACATTTTCGCGGACTCTTTTATAGAACATCTTAAGCACTGCTAATGTTGTGCTTTTTGGTTGTTATACGAGTAGTCTCTTCACAGTTGCAATGATCCCTGGTTGGTTGGTTGGTTTGAGAGGGTGAGCTTATGCTCTTCACTTAGGCCTCCATTGGGCCCGTTGTGTACCCCTCATCTGCGTAACTGTAAGGAATAGTGATGTGTTTTGGGAATTATGTATTGAGAGGATATAGGTCTAGGGATCATGGGTAGTATCAACTATATCGTATAGTGATCGGGGAATCGTAGTGTTCGTCTGGCGAACTCCAGTATATCCCCGATTCCTTTCTTATTGAGGTGTGTAATATCCGGAATCCTTGGAGATCCCAGGATTTTCAGCCTTAGCCTCGCTGTAGCGGGGCAGTGACAGAGGAAGTGTTCTATATCTTCCTCCTCCTCTTCACAGTTGGCACAGATTGCTGTATCAGCTATCCCGAGTCTGAACGAATGTTTGTTGAGATTGATGTGCCCTGTTAAAAGTCCCACCATTAATCTCAATTGTGTTCTGCTTGAGTTAAGAGCTCTTTTTGCTGTGTTGTTACTCGGTTTGGTTATTACAGATCTAGCCACTTTGCACGTGTCTAGATTCGTCCAGTAGTTATTGAACTCCTGTCGTATCTTATCATTGATTATTGTTTTAATAGTTGTCAGAGGGACCCCTATTGTACTATCCGGGTTCAGTTCTGTATTGCCTGCTCCTTTCCTTGCTAGTTCGTCTGCCTTTTCGTTACCCGGTACACCCTCGTGCCCCGGTACCCATGTGAGACGGACTCTATTGCGTCTGGCAAGTAAGTTCAATTTAGTTTTGCACTCCCTTACTAGTCGTGATTTCGACATGGGGCTTGTGATCGCGCTAATTGCTGCTTTGCTGTCCGAGCAGATGTCAATTTGCCTTTCTTCGCTGGTGTCTTCAGCGAGTATTTCGGTTGCCTTCATAATTGCATAGACTTCTGCTTGGAACACCGATACAAATGGTTCTAGGTGAATAGCAAGTTCAATCGGTGGGTTAGCACTGAAGATGCCAGCCCCTGATTCCCCTGATATGATAGAGCCATCTGTATAAACCGATATCCCATTAGAGTTTCTTGTCGTTCTTTCATACGTCCAATATTCTCTTGCGGGAAAAATTGTTTCGAAGTTGTTGGAGAACGTGTACGATTTCCCAACAACATCACTGGGGCAATCGATGAGTGGTGTCATTACTCTTATCATTTCGGTGATTTTTCGATGTCCCGTATTTGCACCACCGGTGAAATGGCCGATAGTTCTAAGCCGTGAGGCTGAAATGCCGGCAATCTTCTTCGCTTCGAGGTGCACTGGTAGAATGTTAAGTATCGCTTCCATGGCCGCGGTTGGTGTTGAGGATTGTGCTCCTGTAATACCCAGGCAGACCATACGTTGCACCTTAGTTAGCAAGTCTCTTGCATACTTTTTGCTCATCACTGGCCACCATACAACTACACCGTAGAAGATGATGGGTTTTATTACGCATTCGTATATCCAGTGGACCTGTTTCGGTTTCAAGCCCCATGACTTCCCGATGGCCCTCCTGCATATCCAATATGCTCTCTTTGCTTTGGTGACTCTTTCTTCCAGGTTCTTTCTCCAGGTCAGTTTCCTGTCCAATATAATGCCCAGATACTTGACGCTGTCGCGGAGTTGTAGTGATACTCCTCCGAGTTGTGGAATGTGAAAGTCACTAGTTTTGGTTTTCTTTGTAAAGAGAACCATTTCCGTTTTATTTGGATTTATTTCTAATCCACTCTCCTCCGCCAATTCTTTTATGATTCGAAGGGTGTTTTGCATAAGCTCTCCTATGATGTTCAGGTGCTTACCTCTTATCAGAACGGCTAGGTCATCTGCGTACGCTACACATTTCGCACAGGTTCCATCCAGTGCTTTTAAAAGGTTGTCCATTGTGAGCACCCACAGAAACGGAGATATTATCCCCCCCTGTGGTGTTCCCGTACGGACTGTTCCCCTTCTTGTGTCGTCTCCCAGTGAAGCTGTGATAATGCGGTTTGTAAGCATGTGTTCTAGCCAATTGTTATTATTTGGTTATTACAGTATATCGAGAGTGCCTCCACAATTTTTTGATTTTTCACATTGTTAAATGCCCCTTCGATATCTAGAAAAACGCCTGCGACTGATTCCTTGGTTTCAAAAGCTTCTTCTATTGTGGATACAACCTGGTGTAGTGCCGTCTCAACTGATTTTCCTTTGAGATATGCGTGTTGATTAGGACACAGCCGCGGAATTGTAATCTGTGTTCTGATGTAGTTATCACAGATTCTCTCCATTGATTTTAGTAAGAAGAACGTTAGGCTAATAGGTCTATAGCCCTTTGCTGTCGACAAATCTTTCCCGGGTTTCGGTAGGAACACCACCCTCACCTCTTGCCATTGTGTTGGTGTGTATCCATGATATAGACATCCCCTGAAGATATTGACCAGGGTTTTCTTTAGGGTGTCTAATTCTATCCCTTTTTGCAAGAAGATGGGAAGTATTCCGTCCAAGCCCGGTGATTTGTATGGCGCAAATGAGTTAATAGCCCAGGTCACTTTATCTGCACCAACTAGGTTCTCAGTGTCTTCCCATTTTGAATCAGTTCGAGTGACCCCACGCTTGGAAGGTGTAGCTGTCTCGCTGAAACAGTTTGGGAAGTGTACACACATCAGCGTCTCCAAGGTATCAGCTGCGGTTGCCAAGTTATTGCCCGCCTGTAGAAGTTGATAACTTGGTGGTTCCTTGGACACGATCTTCTTTAATCGCGCTGCTCCATTATTATCGCATATGTTGGTGCAGAAAGTTTTCCATGATTCCCTTTTAGAAGCCCTGTTGAGCTTTTTGAAGCCTCTTTTACTTTCTTTATAGGATTCCCAGTCTGCTTCTTCGTTGGTTCTTAAAGCTTTATTTAGGCGTTGTCTGGCAACCTTCCTTATTTCATGGAGGTCGCCGTTCCACCATTTTTGCTTTGCACTTCTAGGTACCGGTTTTAGAGGACAGGCGGCCTCAAAAGATTCTATAATACACTTCTGTACTTTGAGGACTTCATTGTTTAATTGGTTAATCTCAGTGTAGCTGTTATCCTGAGTTGGTGTCAGCTTTCCCTGAAGATTACTTACAAAGATGGACCAATCTGTTTTCTTAGGATTCCTAATCATTATTTTGGATTTGTGATCAATTCCAATATCAAAACTCAACCACCTGTGGTCCGAAAAGGAGATCTCATTATTGATCCTCCAGTTCGACACCAGGTGTATAGACCTAACGTCGCATAAGGTTATATCTAATACCTCCCTTCTAATTTTATTTATGAAGGTTGGTGTACAGCCCTCATTCAAGGTAATCAAGTTTTCAATATTTAAATAATGGGATAAACACTCACCTCTTTTGTTGATGTTCGTACTTCCCCAGTTAGTGTGGTGGGCGTTAGAGTCCATACCCACTATGAGGCTCTTCTGTTGGGACCTCGTCCAGGTGACACACCTCTTTAACTCATCGCTAGGTGGAGGTTGCGGGGAGTCATGGGGGAGATAGCAAGAGGCCAAAATAATTTAGTTGGTCTCGCTATTTCTTGCCCTATATTCGAGACTTGTAACTGTGAGGTCGCCTGTGTTGATCTGTGGAATAGAGAAAATATTAATATCCTTATGTGCCACAATACAGGCTCTACACTTACTGTTTCCGTTGTTTGCAATCACTTTCAGTTTATTTCCTCATTCTGTTACCTTATTATACAGACAATAAGGTTCCTGGATGAGGGCGATATCCGCTTTTCCTGCTAAGAGGTAAGCACAGAGGTTGGCAGTTGCCGCCCTACTGTGCTGATGGTTTGCTTGGATTACCTTCATTAATTCTTTCGTGGAATGAAGGGATTACAAAGCTGACCTGGTGAAAGCCGCATAATGCTTTATCCCCTTGTAGGACTAGTGACCCCAGCGATTCCTCGTCAATCCCTACCACGATTAGTTGGCCTTTGCCTGCCTGCTCCTTTGCGTGGTAGAGTTTCCACTTTTCTATCTTAAGGTCCTTGTTTTGCAGCTTCATTCGTGCAAACAGCGTTGCAGGTTCCTCGATTACCCCTGGGATCCAAACGGACACCCTGGTTAATCTGGGAATCTTTCCCGCCGGGAGAACCACTAGGTTGGTTCCTTCCCAACCATCGAGTCTAGATGTTAGTTTAGCTAACGACTCCGTTGAGGCATTATCCTGACAGCATATGTGGTAGCGGCTGCCTTTGAAACCTGCTCTCAGGAAATTCAGGGAAATCGTCGGATTCTCTTGGTCCAGGGCAGCATTGAGAGCTTTCTGGAACCGTTCATGTAGCTCCTCCTGTATCTTCCCATCCTCGTCGTTTCTGTTGTAGGCCACCATCTCCAGGAGGTTGGCTGCTACATCCCTATACGACCTCGTGTGACGAGATTTTATGGGTGTGGCTGCCTGTCTCCTTGAAGTTGACGGCCTAATCGGGTTTTTGGATTTTGGTTGTGCGACAGTACTTCCCTCGCTCCTCCCTGGGTGAGCGTTAGCCCGCCCTGGTGGAATGGAGGTAAGCCTAGATTGTGGATGGTCTTTAGCAACACGACTTCTTTTTCTCTGCGGTGGTTCAGCATGGGGGCGTATCCTCCTCTTGCCATCAGAGTTTGCCGAGGCATCCTCTGGTGATAGAGTAGGGTGTTCCATCCGTTCCCCGGTCAGTGTCTGTTCACTGTTTGCTTTTTGACCACGCGGGGAGACGACTTTTGGTGTTGAAGCCAGGCAGTTTGGGTTTGAAACCAAATTTCCTTGCTTCTCCATCTCCAGTCGTCTTCTTTCTTTGGCCCTTTTTCGTTGTTGGGCTCCAGAGATTTTGCGTTTTTTTCGGGTCCCTGACTCGTCCTCTTTATGAGCGGTCAATGTCGATGTTGTTGCCCCCTCTTCGATTTTATCTGTTGCAGTGAAGAGGTGCTGCAACCCGAAGTTGTTTTTATTTTTGCTCGTGTGCGTGTCTTGTTTGAGAGTATTTTTAGCCACTGGCGACTTATCCCCTTTCGGGGCCAAGCCCTCGCCGGCAGCCGTGGTCTCTGCCGACTTTTGGATGTATATTCCCATCCGAATTTCTTCTCTTTTAGTTGTACTCTCCATGTTTTTTTGTGTTTTTGCTACTTCACTGTAGGTTCTTTTTGTTTACCTTTTAGTTTCTTTACCTCCACCCTGACCTTCCCTGGATCTATTCCAGGTATAGCTCAAGAGTATCATCGGTCCTTACTCAGCCCCTCCACCACGACAAGGTAGGCAAACGACGGAGGGCTGCAATGACCCCTACTGCTGCTTGCTTGTTCTGTTAATGGTACATTAAGCTGAGAGTTATGTTGTGACTGTCAGCAACGGTATTTGATTTTTAATCCTCCTTTAGTAGTAGAAGCCGCATTAAATTTCGAGCCCTCGAACTGAAGTTATGGCATGTAATTATCATATTCAATAAGAATTTGTTTAGGATATGTACATAGACTGTATCTAAAAAAGCTTGGTTCTATGAAGTCAAATATTTCTCATCAAGCAAATATTTAATATACATATAAATATACCAAGATCTAAAAACAAGGCGTTTTCCTACCTTGCCGAAAAAAAAAGAATCGGAAGCTCGAATAAGTAGCCTTAACAGACACAATCCAGAGGACGATCTCAATCGAAACCATATCAATCCTAATCTCACCAACCCCACTCTAACCTTTGCCAAAGCTGCATATAAAAACATTACACAAGCACGAATAAAGAACATGTCCTTGACTAACAACCCAATCAAGAAGAACCATACAATGACATAAAGGAACTAAAAGAGATGATGAATCAACTCATAGCCCAAATGATAAAAATGATGAATATTCCCACCTTACTAAATTGTAAAATTGAATGATGTTAAACAATAACATACCTTAACTAGTAATTTGGAATTACAACACTCTTAGCCAACACGCTCTTGAATTAAAAAGATTTATAAGTGACTATTATGTAGACGTATTTCACGAGCAAAAGCTACTTAAGAATACGGGGATACAACATACTCCACACAAATTATCTGGATGAAAAAGCACATGGTAAGACAGCAATCATAATTAAAGAAAAACTAAACTACAAATACTCGTAACTTGAACAATAAAAAAATTCAATATTTACAATCTACCTCAATTCAAATAGAAGACAAATATGGACCGCACTGTACTGTCCTCCAAAATACAAAATCACAATTGATCATAATGACCAGTACCTGAAAACACTTCACCTCCCTTTATTGCAGATGGAGACTTTAATACAAAACACACCGACTGGGGCACACGGATTACAAACAAAAAAGGTACCGTACTAAAGCTATCCATAAAATCTAGTCTCTAGCTCCCATCTGACCACTCATCGATCATTTTGGAATATACTACAGACGCACAACTACATAGTTTCATTCAAAACTGTATAACCACAAGACAGATTGGAATACTATCAGAGATATAATTAAACAAGACCTCATAACAAAAATTACACTTAAAATAATAAGCGACAATATGAACAAAGCCGTTTACAAGTCAAGTCCAATGCTAATAGCAAAAAAAGTGTATACGAAAAAAAAAAAATCAACAGAAACGAAAATTTAGAAAAATATGGCTGTCGACCTGATCACCTAAGGACAAAGGAACTTAACAAAGCTATTAAGGAACTAAAGGAGACTTTAAAAGAAAGACAAAGTAGAAATTTAAGAACCTACTTAACAAACCTAACAGCCACATCAGCAACAAACTACTCCATATGGAAAGCATATAAATATTAAAAAAAATTACGTTACATCAACCATCCTTACACAAAAACCAGACGGAAGCTGGACTAGACATACAATAGGTACAAAAGATACAGACCACATATGTATATGAGTACACTTGAAAAAAAGATTCTGTACCTATGTATAGGTATAGGCGTTTTCTTGTATGTATATATCGCAAAAGAATTGACAAAGTTAGGCATGTTGGCCTCCTACATAAATTAAAAAAATATGGAAAGCTACCTAAGCGAATGTTTCTTTTATGTTAAATATAACTATGAATGCGCTCCTTTATTTGACATAAAAATCGCTGTGTCCCAAGGAAGCGTATTAGAACCAATCCTCTATATACTCTACACAGTAGATATCCCAACCACAGAAGAAATAAATAAAAAAGTCGATCAATTGCAAAAGCTAAGTCAACTCTACTGCGAAGGCATAACACTGGCAGTAGGGTAGTTATGTGGCGGAAAATGCAACTTGATCGTGATGATGACATCAGGAGAACGAAAAATATACTGTGAATCATCTGGACACTACCATTGGGGTTTAAAGAAACTTAACACCACCTGAGTTTCAAACCACTACACCAAATCTTTCTTTCTCTCTCTTGATTAGGTACCTTTGTACTTACAAATACAGAAAAGTTGCGAAAAAAAACCGACTTAGAGGAAATGTCGTGGCGAATAAAGTGCGCTATTGTATGCTGCAATGCAACAACTGCCCAATTTCCAGAAAGGAAAATGCTTAGATTTCCTAAAAAGGGAACTAAGAAATATAATGACTGGCTAGCACAGGCAGAAGAATCCCGTGAATTTTTTAGGAAAAAAAAATTAAAACACGACGCTGTTCCTACACTTTTTATGAAAAGGAGTGAAATGTTTTTGGAATCTAATGACAATGAACTTGCTTTTGATCCTAAGAAAGCCAAAATAAACTACTCTAATCACAAAAGATTAAAAGTGCAAACGAGTACCGATATATTCATTGATGAACTAAATGAAGTTTCAGCACTTATAGACTGCAACAGATCTATAGATTCCATAGAATCTGTATGCAAGAAATGCGAAGCGAACACAAAAAAAAACAATTTTTTTATATTCAACAAATAAGTAGACTGAGCTAAAAGAAAAAGAAAAGAGCTAAAAAATATCTAAAATTCAGAAATATCCTGGCAAGTCCGCAGGCTAAAAAGAGATAAAGCACAGCTTAGAGAATATTAAAACCAAACAATAGAAGAAAAAATAGATTTCTTACATGATATAAATAAAAATTCGAAAACATTTTGCAAACTGATTTTATCACAAGGCAAACGACAATTTACCCAAAAAGAAAGGTGGATTTGCCAATGTATATTTTTCCGCTCGTCGTCTGGATATAATTTTCTTCGCGATCAGCTGCAATTGCACTTGCCACACCCAGCTTCATTGCACAGATGGATAAAACTTAAAAGTTTATCTCCTGGTCTAAACGAAAATGTTTTTGAGGAAATACAAAAAAATGTTTTAACATTGGAACCAAAAGACAAAGAAGTCATTTTAATATTCGATGAGATTAGTATCCAGGCGAATTTAACATACAACAAATATAAGGACATAATCGTGGGCTTCGTTGATTATGGAGAAAATCAAAGATTAGATTTGTGTGCGAAATCAGTTTGCATGTTCATGATTCCTGGTATATGTGGTAAATATAAACAAGTGCTTTATCATATACCAACTAAGCAGCTCGAAATTAAAAGTATACAGCTGTATTGTGAATATTGTGAATCCGAACTTCTAGCGATAGAATTACCAAATGAAGACACGATTTTAATAAAAATGTCAGAAATTAATGACATAGCCACAAGGTATTTTGCAGGTTACTGTTTTTTAAAACACTTAGAAAAATGAATGTAGTTTGTGAGAACTGTGTCAAAGAAATGACAAAGAACAAAACCAATTTCGATCTCACGGAAATATTGATCAAATTGAAAGAATATGAACACTCGAATGAAAATCCAATACTTGTCTGGCCATCAGACAAGTACTTCAAAATATGTCAACTTCATATACAAGTATTTACCACTAATCTAATCTTAGAGAAAATATAGTAAATCAATGTATATCAAGAACAATTTGCACTATCCAGATTGGTTTGAAACGACAAATAAATGTTATTCGCACAAAATTGATACAGTCAATTTCCTTGTGGTAGTTCTGCTTTGGAAAAATTGTAAGTGGTTTATTGACAAGAGCATAAATAAGAAAATTAAACCAAAATAAAAGAGAAAAATGTTGCAAAATTTAATGAATATGTAAACTAAAATAAATATTTACATACATATGTACATAATGTTTGAATATTTGAAAAAATAATAATAAAAGAGTGGCTATGGCTACCTATCAGACCTCTTCTTTTATGTAAAATGTAAGGACCAAACATCAAACATACTGTAAATGAGAGTAGAAGTACCACAATCATTTGCAAAAGACAGATGTATTCAAACAATTAGGAAATAAATAAACATAATTATTTGTCTCAGCCTCAATCTTATAATACGTACGTACAGTACCAAGCGAAGTCTTAATCGTGTTACACGTATAGTCAAGCGCGGTATTATTTAATCTCCAAGACCGGTTCTTTAAAAGTTGTCTCTTCTATAAAGTGCCCACTTATAGTCTATTTTCTCCCTAACCAAAATAAAAAAATCTTTGAGAGGTGTTGAATTGAACAATTTCTTTAGTTTAATACTTCATCAAATAATACTGTATTCATATTTCAAGTTTTCCGCAAAAGGTTAAAAAAAAACTCGCATTAAGTTTAATTAAAAGCTCCCGCCGTAAAGGCGGCAAAAACAATAAACCGGTTTGGGGAACTAAACCCAGACGACCCAATGCAAATTCATAACGGAGTGAAAAGAAGAAAAACAAATCGAGGCACTCTTGTTTCGAATAACCAGTGGCCGACTCTTAGCTCTCCTATGAAAATGTCAGTTGATTTCACCAGATTCCTCATAATCACGAACTCTTCATCCGATAGTGACAAAACGCCAATCGCCAATCGAAATCCAATAATAATACAAAGATATCAAAGCCCTCCGGAATGGTGACCTTCTAATACAGGTAAACAACAAAGAAATCACACAAAGGTTTATTAAGTGTAAGTCCCTTGGTCATATACCCGTGGAATTCAAGTACCATCAATCACTAAACTCATGTCAAGGCCGGATATATTCGTACAACATTATACCTCTAAAAGAATCAGACATCTTGGATTCTCTCAAGAAATTCAATGCGATAGATGTTAAAAAGCTCACCAAAATCGATGGAGGAGCCCCTAAGGCAACGGGCGCAGCGATTATCACGTTCGATGCTCCTCCAACTGAGATCAAAGTAGGATGGCAAGTACTGAATGTGGATCCATATTATCCCAATCCCATGTCCTGCAGGATATGCCAACGGATTAGACATACAAAAAATCACTGCAAGGAAACAACAAGTGTTTGCTCAACCTGTGCAGAAGCCTCACCTCATCCAAATGAATGCAAAAAGACGTACTGCGTAAATTTCAGGACCGAAGACCACCCATCGAAGGATCTCAACTGTCCTACTTTTATACGAGAAAAAACAATCATGATCATCAAAACAAAAAATCGTTGCACAATTAAAGAAGCCAGGGAGGAGTACAATAAATCTGGACACTTATATGCCCCCAAAATTCAGCCACAGGAACCAAAAAAATCACTAGTAGAAATTATAAAGGAAAACACGCCTCAAAATGCCCCTACAATCAAACAGGTAACTAAAACCATTATAAATCCTACAATTTCTAAATTAATAACAACAAATAACAATGATCAATCAATACCCTCAAATACAACAACAATTTCTACACCTAAATCAATCACAAATTTAACAAATAACATTTCACATCCACAACATACTGCCACCATCGCAAAACAATACCATAAGACCGACGATAACAAAAACAAAATTACAACAACTAACACAGCACTAGCTACCACTTCTCAAAATATAAACTTTAATAACACTTCTAATAACTGTATGGAAACAGAGACACCTTGGTCAGCTAGCTTAGAACAAAATACTTCATATCATGCACTTAACAGTGCTTCTTTACTCTCATCAAACCAATTATCACCCGAATCGAAAGAGCAAGCAGCTTGCTCTAACATTCACTCAGCTAAACCAACTGTAAAACTCTCACAAACGACTCCCGCGCAACCAAAACATAACAAACAATAAATAAATTCTCCTTCAATAATATTATGGATAGACAAAACAATAAAATAAATTTAAAAATTCTTCAATGGAATATCCAAGGATTTTTTAACAATCTCCCTTATCTCGACATTCTCATTGAAATGTATTCGCCCACAGTCATTGCGATACAGGAAACTAAAGTTCTTGTAGAAAACGCTCCCAAAAGATATAAAAACTACGTGGCTTATTTTAATAAGTCACATAATCGCAATAAAGACGGCACAGCCATACTCATAAAATCAGGAATCCCACATTCATATTCTAGCTCACCTTCAGAATTATTGACCCAAACGCTTAAAATCGACTTGCCTGAACCAATAACAGTTCAAAATATTTACAGACAATTTTATGAATCCGTGTCACAGAGGGAGTACCTAAGCTTGGCTGCAAATCATCTATCACATAGTTTTGTGTTGGGTGATTTCAATGCCAACAACTCTCTCTGGGGTTCGCCGCACACCAACAGTGCAGGATTGGTTGTAGCCGATTGGCTTCAACAATCTGACCTCGTCCTTTTGAACAACGGCTCACCCACCCTGTTTTCCACGAGGAATACTTACACTGCCATAGATCTAACACTGGCATCTCCTGCTGTTGCATCCGGTGCCAGCTGGAAAACACATGATACCCTATTAGGCAGTGATCATTTTCCGATAATTATTGAAACATCAGAAGCTTTTACATTTAGGCGACTTTTTCATTCTCGATTTGTCGAATCCAAAGCTGATTGGATCAAATTTACAAATGTTGCCAAACAGAGAACCTTATCAACCCCAATTTCTCAAAATATTAATAAAAGAGCAGCTATTGTGAAAAAAATTATAAGAAGTGCTGCGGCAACAACCATTCCATCGTCGCACCCTCCTCAAAAGCCTTCGCAACCTATTTGGTTCAATTCACAAATAAAACAGTTAATCATGGCAAAGAGAAAAGCGTGGTGCACCCTTAAGAGACATCCAAACAACGAAAACACAATAACTTACAGGCGTTTAGCGGCGATTTTAAAACGTGCGGTTCGCTCGGCCAAAGTTGAAGCATGGGCACAATTCCTGTCGTCTCTCAATCCTTCTTTGGATTCGAGGTCCCTCTGGAGCAAAGTAAAAGTAATTAATGGGAATAAGTCACCTCGTGGCATAACCTCTATAAAACATCAATCTACTTCAATAATTGACCCTACCACAATTGCTCAACATTTCGCAGAAAAATGGTCTGGATACAGTGCAGATGCAAACTTCTCCCCTCTGGTTCTTCAACAGAAGAATGCCGTACAATGTGATTCCACTCTTTTATATGGCCAAACGTTGCCCGTACATAACACTCCCATAGTTTATGGAATCGCTCAGAGGCACAAAAGGTTCAACTCCAGGTTCAGATAAAATATCCTTCAAAATGATTAAGCATTTACCAATTGAAGCATTATTCAGGCTAGTTAGTTTGTATAATAACATATTGAAGTCTGGTATTTTTCCACACGAGTGGAAAAAGACTCATTTGGTTCCAATTCCCAAAGCAAACACTGGCTGTCACACATTTGATAGCTTTCGTCCAATCTCTCTCCTTTCTGTCCTGTCAAAACTGTTTGAAAAAATTATTGGGAATAGACTTAAATGGATGTTGGAAAAGAACCTAAATGATAAACAACACGGTTTCAGACCAAGTAGAGGCACGCATACTCTGATCAGTGTGCTTGATCAAACTGTGCATACAGAGTTGGCCTCGCGCAAGCACTCTATTCTTCTATCCATGGATTTGGAGAAAGCATTTGAAAGAGTAACCTGCTTTGGTATAATAGAACAACTTAAAGAATGGAAAATTAATCAGCATCTTTTACGAGTAATCTGCTCATTCATGTCAAGTCGGGTGATAATTGTCAAGTCAATGGCCACCTCTCACGAGCCACATCTGTAGAAAATGGCGTGCCCCAAGGTTCTCCGGTTTCCACACTTTTATATAACGCTTATGTGAATTCTCTGCTTACCGACTTAAAACTAGACAATGCGAACATAAAAACGATTTTGACTTACGCGGACAACCTATTCGTTCTAGCGTCAGGTGAACCAGACGCAGTTAAAGATGCTCTGAATCAGGTAGTTTCTAAAGCTCAACAATGGTGCCAAAAATCGGGTGCCGTATTACCAATAAGCAAATTCGAAATGTTACACATATGCCGGAAACACAGGTGCCCCAACGTAGCTCAAAACTTCGGAGATGTCAGCCTTCCTCTGTTAGAAAGAATGAGAGTCCTCGGTCTGATATGCACTAAGTCATGGAAATGGCACGCCCACGCTAAGATAATCACAGAGAAATTAGCAAAAAGTCAGAAACTTCTAAAAATTATCTGCAATAAACATAAAGGTCCTCATATTAATACAGCCGTGAGAATTGCCCATACTCTAATCAGAGGGGCTACGCAGCATCGACTCTCTGTGTAAAAAAGAAAAGAAGCGACCAGGTAGTACAAACCAAAATAAATGCAATTTTGCGCATAGCTATCGGAGCATTACCATCTACACCTATCGACTCCCTATTGGCGGAAACACATACACCCCGTTTCCTAGACCCGAAGACTATATGTCAACTTAAACTAGTTGCAACGTGCCTCACAGATATAAAACATCCATTACATAAAATATGCAGATATGGCTGGGCCACCGCGGATTCCACCAAAATCAAAAGCGCTCTTTTCAACTCGATTCGCCAGTTAAAATTTACAGGAACTGTAATCCCGGAACCCGTGGATTATGAGACAAATACACCTCCATGGCTGTTTCCATCACAGCTAATAAACACCTCCCTAAACATAACGCAGAAGGATCATACACCCGCAATAGTTTATAGAAAAATGTTCACTGAATTACTGTCCGCAGGGAATTACGAATGCGTTTTATACACGGATGCTTCTTGCTATGAAGGCATAACTGGCTACTGCGTATACAGGCTTGATAGTCAGAGTGATAAAATTTTGCTCCAACAGATCACTACACCCAACCAAAATTCCTTCATTGGAGAAGTGATGGCGCTGGTAGAAGCGTTCAAATTCGCAAACACAATTACGAGTAGGACAGCAATATGCAGTGACTCCCTCAGTGCTATCAACAGCATTCAAAATAACAAAAACAAAACACCCATCATTCAATTCATGCGGGCTATTATCTCCTCCAATTCACCAAGGATTCATGTAATATGGGACACCTGGACACGTGGGTATACCTGGAAATGAAAAGGCAGACGCTGGCGCTCGTCAAGCTATCAGGTTGCCATTGATATAAACTTCACCACCTTTTGCGAAAACCTTATGGGTCCAAATTATAAATCAACTACAAGAGGAAGCGGACAA
This sequence comes from Pocota personata, assembly GCA_963082735.1. Lineage (NCBI taxonomy): Eukaryota > Metazoa > Arthropoda > Insecta > Diptera > Syrphidae > Pocota > Pocota personata. The sequence goes on along the minus strand of OY720429.1, from coordinate 176,528,555 downwards.
TCGCTGGAACCAATCGAGTTCTTTTTTGAAGAAACATAAATCTGCTTTAGCCCCCGTCCTCTATAATGATTCTTTAAGCCGACTTCAATCAGTTCAGTTCTGCCGGATTAGACTTGGACATGCATTGTTTAATAAAGGTCATTTATATAAAAAGGAAAATCCACCATTCTGCTCCAATTGCAATGTAAGCCGCACCATATATCATCTACTGCAAACCTGTGATCTGACAAGGCAACACTTCAAAAATAAAATACCAACTCTGCAGGAACTTCTTGATCCGTCTCTGTCTTTCCAAACATCCAAGCTTTTCCCTTTATTAACTAAACATAAAATAAACATTATCTAGAACAATTATTATGTAAAATTTGTAAACATGAATTTATTTATAATTTAATGAAAAATTGTATATAATTGCCATATGGGCTAGTTCCCCGGCATTGTTATCCGGACGGTACAAATTTATTTGTACTCGGTCCTTTGAATCAAATAAAAAATAAAATAAATACGTACGTACCTACATACATATCTTACAGATCTTAACCAACCCTAATTTAAGGTACATACATATGTGGGTATATTTTATGCTCTGTCTGTTCCTCATCGTGCCAAAGTTGCAGGCCAGGACAAAAATACGAGAATACAAAACAAAACAAAAAATATATTTCGCTGTGGGTATGTCACAAACTCTACGCTGGTGGTGAAAGCTTTACGCAAAGCAAAAGAAAAAGCTTTTCGCACAGAAAATTTATTTTCCGTTTTTGTTTGCCCATCGTTGTTTGCTCATCGCAAAAAGATCAACATTTTTTTGTATGGGGATGCGACATCTGGGTAAGTTTATTATCTGTGGTATAAGGGTATTCATATCCCCTTTGGCACGCGCAAATTTAAAAAAAAAAAAAAGAAAAAAGAAATTAAGGATTATGAAGACTATGGAATGGATAACAAAATGGAATATTGCAATTAATGAAGACAAAAGAGTTAAATTTATATTCACTACGAAAACAAGATACGACTTAGGAATACAACATGGGAAGTGAATTGACCTGAAAATACCATATACTACAAAAAACATAACCAGATTAAAGACAAACTCCTACAACTTTATTGGCTCATAGGAAAAAGTTCTAAGCTACATATAAACAACGAAATTCTATTGTACAAGGCAATTTTTAAGCCAATATTAAGAGTCATCAATTAATCACGACACCAATCTAAAACAAACAGTTAACGAAGAGATTAAGAAAATTAGCCAAAACCACGTATTTAAGGAATTTTTTATCCTAACGACAAAGTCAACATTTTGATACAGAGAGAAAACAGTACCAGCCGTCGTCTAAGAAGATTCAAACCAACTGCCTTGTCGCTAAGATTTTGAAACTTATATATGTATGTATGTATTTAGTAAATAAAAACAAACTATTTGAAGAATCCTTAACATATTGCACATTACACAAAAAGGATAGTAACGCATTGGTCCAAAAGCCATAGTAAAGATTCCAACCTAATTGTTAAAAAAGTTACTTAATGTCCTCGGGCTGATGTAAATATTGTAGCATAATAATAACTACGCTCCTACGACTATGCAACAAATTCCGAAGTGACTTTTCATTCTGGCAGAACTTTGGTTCGAACTGTCCTTTCATTCGAGGTTCGTGCCTGGGATGAAGTCTCCACAGCTCATGTCAACGAAAGAGACGGATAATATCAGGGATAAAAGGGAATTATAACTGCAAGAATTATTACATCAGAATTTCTCTTGTTCCACTGGTCGAAGAATTTGCCAGAAGTTTCTGGCTATCAGAAACTTCTGCTATATAAGGACAGATGGCGATTGAGAAAGGAGCAGTAGTTTCTAAACTGTGGCGAAGAGATTAGAAAAGTGATAGTGGGCGAAGTTGTAATTTTGTGATAAATTGAAAGTTGAGATTTAACAAGAAGAAGTAATTAGTTTGGATTTGTGAATTAAGTAATTGAAAGGAGATAAAGTGATTTGAGAGGACAGAGACCTTTTAAGAAAAGAATTGCGAAGAATAGTATAGTGTGAACCTGAATTGTTCTATAGACTAGAAAATAAAGAAATAATTTCACAGAATATTGTTTTATCTACTGGAGCCATAGCGCGCATATTACATTGGTGTCAGAAGCGGGATAAAACTTATTCTGTGAATAACTATTTCCGTGGTGTAAAAAAAAAAAAAAAACGATTTCTGTGTTGAGTTAATTAGTTGCGCAAAAGGGGTCGCAAATTGGGAAAACTAACTATAACTCAACTAAAGGCAGAACTCAGTAAGCGGAACCTCGACACAACTGGGGGAAAATATGCCCTACTGATTCGTCTGGAAGAAGCAGTAACGCACGAAGGTGAAAATCCGCATGACGTAGAGTTTGACGTGAAAGAGGAACCAGCAAGTACAGCAGCCGACCCGGGTATAACAAGTCTGCTCCTGCAACTTAAGTTAGTCATGGACGAACAAAGAAAGCAATAGAAGATCAAAGGAATTCTCTAGAATTTAAGCTGGATGAACAAAAGAAAGCAATGGACGAACAAAAGAATTCTATAGATGCTCTGGAAAGTAAACTTGATGAGCAAAACAAGAACTTGGAATCCAAATTCGAAGTGATCGAAGAGAAAATCGAGAAGGTCGAGACGCAACTCGAAAATGTCGAAACTAGATTCGATGAAAATTTTAAGAAACATGAAACTCAGTTCGGGAAGATAGAGACTCAGTTTGAAAAAGTGGATACGCAATTCGAGATAGTAGGAAAGCAAGTCGAAAATCTTGCTAAGGAGCTCAGCAACGTGAAGAGACAGACAGCACGGGAATATTCCACCGACGGTCTGAGAAGAAAGGAGATGCAGCCTCCCATCTTCGATGGTCAAACATCATGGCCAATTTATAAAAGGCAATTCGAAGCGGCCGCAATGACCAATAGCTGGGACGATGAAGAGAAGTCAATGGCACTCACACTTGCACTGAGGGGTCCAGCTGCGGACCTCTTGCAGACCATCCCGGAAGATAAACAGCAGAACTACGACTCTCTGGTTCAGGCTATCGAGATGCGGTTTGGGGATGAACACATGCAGCAGGTGTACAGGGTTCAGCTGCGTAGTCGAGTTCAGAAAAGGGTGGAAACGCTCCAACAGTTGCAAGCGGATATAGAGCGACTAGCCCATCTTTCATACCCTAAAGCCGGTGAGGAGCTTATCAACGAAATGGCGGTGGAAGCTTTTATTCAGGCCATAGAGGACAGACAACTGCAAATGGCTGTAAGGATGGCTGAAAAGCGAACACTCCCCGAGGCATTGGCATTCGCTTTGTCAATGAAGGCTGCGGACCAAGCATACCAGGGAATACACCGTGTCAGGGAAATGTCCGTCGTGGAATGCTCATGCCAGAGAACAGCCGTCATGGATGAAGACAGAGCTCGCGGAAGTCAAATCCGTTGCTGAAATTGCAACCAAACCAGACACCTACAACGGCAGTGCAGAAGTGCACCTAGACGAGGAAATTGTCCACATTGCGGAAGTAGGAGAAGCAGAGAGGAAGCATCTGGCGGTGATAACATCCATCCTGTCAGTCAAACTTCCCAAAACCAGCAGTCGGGAAATGCGTAAGGACCAACTTCGCGGGGCAGAAGTTGGTTACTGGAATCGAGGCCCCCAGAACCACCATTCAAGTTCCGCAAACCAAACGGGGTAACAAGAGCCTGACAGTGGAGGCACTAATCAACAAGAAGAAGTGCGTAGCCACCATCGACAAAGGTGCCACTGCCTCCATTGTACGAAGAGATACCGCCAGAAGCTCATGGCTGCACAACACCAACAGCTACTGCCTGAAGACTGCAACAGGGGAAATGGCGAAAGTGTTTGGAGAAGTTCGTCTTACGATTACTCTGGCGGGACTGACGTTCTCTCATGCGTTTCTGGTGGCAGATATATGCGACGAGTGCATCATCGGAATAGACTTCATAAAAGCAAATGAAGTAATTTTGGACATCGGGATGCAAGTACTGAGGTATCGAAATGTGGAGATTCCGATGGTGTACGGAAACGAGAATGCCGTAACTCTCAGGACAGTCATCAGCAAAGACGAAGTTTTGCCGCCGTCTTCAGAGACAATCATTTGGACGAAGCTGGAAGGTGATCTTGGGAGCCACCGATTCTACATAGTAGAACCAGACCCAGAGAAGAATTCTCAAGACTACATCGTGGGAAAGACGTTAGTCGAACCAAAGAACACCATGGTTCCAGTGAGAGTTTTGAACGCAAGACCACACACTATCAAACTAAGGCGAGGAGAGGTGACTGGAAAATGCACGCCGATTACGGCCGTAGCAACAATATCTGAACGTGATGCTCCAAAACCTCTCCCATCACCTTGGACAGCGGAAACGAGAGAGACGATTCTCCAGTCCAGTGAGCTGAATCAGGAGCAGCGAACTATGGCAGAGAATCTTATCAATGAGTACGCTGATGTATTTGCCTAACAGGACGGAGAATACGGCCGAACACACCTGGTACAACATCGAATAGACACTGGTGATACTAGACCAATTCGTCAGCCTGCTAGGCGCCTTCCATTGGCAAAGCAGACAGAAGTTGCAGAGATGGTGTCGGCAATGGAGAAAGAAGGTCTGATTGAAAGTTCCAAAAGTCCGTGGGCATCACCGGTTGTACTGGTTAAGAAGAAAGATGGCAGCACGCGGTTCTGCGTGGACTATAGGCAGCTAAATTACGTCACCAAGAAAGACAGCTACCCTCTGCCACGGATTGACGACACGCTAGACACACTATCAGGAGCCCGATGGTTTTCCACTCTCGACTTGAAGAGTGGCTACTGGCAGGTACAGATCCATCCAGAAGACCGGGAGAAAACCGCCTTCACCGCAGGAAATGGGCTATGGCAATTCACGGTAATGCCATTAGGGCTGTGCAATTCTCCGGCGACTTTCGAGCGATTGATGGAATGTGTCCTGCAAGGGTTTACATGGAAAACCTGTTTGGTATACTTGGATGATGTCATCTTCGTATGAAAAACGTTTGCGCAACACCGAGACAATCTAAGGGATGTGTTTCAAAGGCTTCGAAGTGCCCACCTGAAGCTCAACCCCAAGAAGTGCGCCCTGTTTAGAGCGGAAGTCAAGTACCTGGGACACATAATTTCAGCGAAAGGAGTGAGAACCGATCCAGAGAAGGTCGAAGCGGTGAAAAACTGGCCAGTCCCCAAGGATAAACACCAACTAAGGAGCTTCCTGGACCTAGCCACCTACTACAGACGGTTCGTGAAGGATTTTGCCGGGATCGCAAAGAGCCTGCACCAGTTGACGGAAAAGGGAAAACAATTCAAATGGTCAATTGAGTGCGAGAAGAGCTTCAAGGCACTTAAACAACTGCTATGCGATGCCCCGATACTAGCTTACCCCACTCCCGGGGAAACGTTCATTGTGGATGCAGATGCTAGTAATGTCGGTGTAGGAGCCGTACTCTCCCAGGTGCATGATGGCCAAGAGAAGGTGGTTGCGTACTTCAGCAAGGTGCTCTCTAAGCCAGAAAAGAACTACTGCGTGACAAGGCGGGAACTTCTAGCTTTGATCTTGGCTACGAAGCATTTTCACAAATACCTCTATGGGAGGAAGTTCGTTCTTCGCACAGACCATGCAGCCTTAAAATGGCTATTACAGTTCAAGAGTCCTGAGGGTCAGGTCGCAAGATGGATCGAAAGGCTGCAAATCTACGACTACGAAATACAGCATCGTAAAGGAAAACTCCACTCTAATGCGGATGCACTGTCCCGGAGACCATGCAGAACGGATTGTAAACATTGTGCGCGTCAGGAAGAACGGGAGCTGGTTTCCATCCAAAGAATGAGAGCCGAACCTATCGCCGGCTGGAGCGTAGATGAGATCCGGAACGCTCAGAAGGAAGACCCGGATATCGAGCCGATTCTGGCCTGGAAGGAGAACATGGAGAAACCGGATCATCAGGACATCTCTCACAGAAGCCCGACCTTAAAGGCATATTTTGCGCAGTGGGACTCCCTCCATGTCCAAGAAGGTGTTCTGAGAAGAAAATGGGAATCCTCCGACGGAAAGTCGTTTGTAATGCAGCTTGTCGTACCGCGGACGAGGGTCAAGGAGGTGTTACAGGAAATGCATGGCGGGGCGACCGGAGGCCACTTGGGAGTGAATAAGACGCTAGAAAAGGTACGAGAACGTTTTTATTGGTTAAAAGCGAAGGAAGATATCGAAGACTGGTGCAGAAAATGTGACGTGTGTGCAGCTAGCAAGGGTCCGAGAATCAAAACTCGAGGTAAGATGCATCAATACAACGTGGGAGCACCTTTCGAACGAATCGCCATTGACATCGCAGGGCCCTTTCCGGAAACCGACAATGGTAATCGGTATATACTCGTAGTAATGGACTACTTCAGTAAGTGGCCGGAAGCGTTTCCGATCCCTAACCAGGAAGCCAGAACCGTGGCGGAGCAGATCGTCTACAATTGGGTTAGCAGATTCGGTGTGCCCTTGGAATTGCATTCTGACCAAGGGCGGAACTTCGAGTCAAGAATCTTCCAAGAGATGTGTCAACTACTCGGAATCAAAAAGACAAGGACAACCCCGCTTCATCTACAGTCGGACGGTATGGTGGAGCGTTTCAATAGGACTTTGGACGAACATCTCTCGAAGGTCGTAAGTGACTACCAACGGGATTGGGACCGGCAGATTCCCTTGTTTTTGATGGCCTATAGAAGTGCCGTGCATAGCACTACTCGACATACGCCGTTCGAAATCTTATTTGGTGGAATAGCTCGTTTACCCAGTGAGGTGAAATTTGGATCTCCTACCAATGAACCCAGAAATGAAGAAGAGTACGTGGCGGACCTTAGGGAAAGGCTTAGGGACATACACCAAAGGACCAGAAGCCAGATTAAGATGACGAGCGACCGCATGAAGACCAGGTATGATGCCAAGGCAACGACGTCAGGATTCCAGGAAGGAGACTGGTGTGGCTGTATAATCCCCATCGCCAAAAGGGGAAATCACCTAAATTGCAGCGGAACTGGGAAGGTCCCTACAGAATAGTAACCCGCATCAACGATGTTGTCTACCGCATCCAGCGAGGACCAAGGGCCAAAATGAAAGTGGTTCACGTGGACCGACTGAGTCGATACAATGTCCGAAATGAGGATGCACTTGTTCGGGACGAACACGTCTAAGAGGGGGGCAGTGTAGCATAATAATAACTACGCTCCTACGACTATGCAACAAATTCCGAAGTGACTTTTCATTCTGGCAGAATTTTGGTTCGAACTGTCCTTTCATTCGAGGTTCGTGTCTGGGATGAAGTCTCCACAGCTCATGTCAACGAAAGAGACGGATAATATCAGGGATAAAAGGGAATTATAACTGCAAGAATTATTACATCAGAATTTCTCTTGTTCCAGTGCTCGAAGAATTTGCTAGAAGTTTCTGGCTATCAGAAACTTCTGCTATATAAGGACAGATGGCGATTGAGAAAGGCGCAGTAGTTTCTAAACTGTGGCGAAGAGATTAGAAAAGTGATAGTGGGCGAAGTTGTAATTTTGTGATAAATTGAAAGTTGAGATTTAACAAGAAGAAGTAATTAGTTTGGATTTGTGAATTAAGTAATTGAAAGGAGATAAAGTGATTTGAGAGGACAGAGACCTTGTAAGAAAAGAATTGCGAAGAATAGTATAGTGTGAACCTGAATTGTTCTATAGACTAGAAAATAAAGAAATAATTTCACAGAATATTGTTTTATCTACTCGAGCCGTAGCGCGCATATTACAATATTAATATTAATAAGAAAACAAAAAAAACAAATCCATTTTTAAGTTTGTAAAGAAAAACTCTTGGTCTGAAAGAGGTATCGAAGAAAATTAAATCTAACGTGTATAGCTTCGTGAGCGGATGTGGATATAAAAGTAAGCACATTAATTGACGACCGGGAGGTATTGTTGGCAATAAAGACATTTGTTCCATAATAAGGGGTTTCTGCTTTTTTTTTTTTTTTTTTTAAATTACATGTTGTTTTGAGACTGACAACTTTTTCGCGCTCAAAAAATTGACAGAAATACAGTATCATATCTCCGCGGTACGAAATGAATCGATTTACGGCAACATTAGGAAATATTGAAAACTTATTTCCAAAGTGAACGCTGTGTTGCCGAAACAGTGCGAACTCTAAAAATAAATTTCGATCGAAATTATGCACCAACCGTTCATGCTGTACGCAAGTGTGTGAGGAAAGTGAGATTGGCATGCTAATTGATAACACAAGTTGTCCTCGTGTTCGTCCTGTGTGCTCAGCCGATCTCTGGTTCCAGCAAGATGGCGCTTCGTGCCATACAGCCCATCCAACAATCGATCTTTTGCGCACTAAGTTTAATAATCGTGTAATCAGACGTTTTGCTGATGTTACTTTGCCTGTATGGAGCTGCGATTCGACGCCGTTGGACTTTTTTTTGTGGGGCGCCGTTAAAGATCGGACAATGCAGAAACTTAAGTGCCTGAAAATTAAGCATAATATTAATCAAGATATTCGTAAAATAGAGCCCCGAACCATCGAAAATATATTGCAAAATTGGGTTAAAAAAAGGATGGGCTACTGCCAAGCCAGTCACGGCAGTAATTTAAATAAAATTATTTTGCATAAATAATCGGAAAGTGTACTCTCTTCAATAAAGCAAACCACTTTGAAAAATATTAAGTAGATTTTTTTTCATAGCAATTTTAAAAAGAAATCAACCAATTTTAAAAAGAGCCCTCTACTTACAATGGATATGAAAGTTGTTCTTCGGTGGCTCAATTAAATTTAAACATGCTGTCTTAACCATAAGTGGACTAGGTTCTAAAAATTTGTAAGATGTGTGTGTATTTTCCTTCGCGAAGTTTTGAAAGTTCGTCATTACCTTACGACCTATAGACCACTGACTGTCTTAATTTCTGTTGAAGACTCTGAAACGTTTGTTAGACATGTACATATATATCTAACACAGATGTGATTGGAAGCTTATCTGCATCACAGCATACGTACTCGTACATCCAAAAATAATCATACTGCTTTACTTTTGAAAAGTATGTAAAGCAAAACGGTTATAATTAATTCCCCTGGGAGCATTTCTCAATATTCTATGACTTCCAAAAATTGTTGGGGCCAACGATATTGTTATTAGGCTGCTCAGCGTTCAGGTCAGAAGATTGGTCAATAGAAAAACACCTCAGGGTGGTGTGGTCTTGCACTAATAACTATGACTTTTAGTTATGGACGAAATTTTAAAAATGTCTTAACTTGATGGCTCATGCTGATATGTTTATCCTAGTATCAGTAAATTGATGCAACAGCGAGCAAACCTCACACGCTGTCGAATCAACTTACTGATAGTCAATTTAATCTTTCAAAAATCAAAGTTGTCCTGTTTACTAGAATCATTACCTTCATATAACCTTCCAGAAATTGGTGGGAAGGTAGCGCGCATATTACAATATTAATATTAATAAGAAAACAAAAAAAACAAATCCATTTTTAAGTTTGTAAAGAAAAACTCTTGGTCTGAAAGAGGTATCGAAGAAAATTAAATCTAACGTGTATAGCTTCGTGAGCGGATGTGGATATAAAAGTAAGCACATTAATTGACGACCGGGAGGTATTGTTGGCAATAAAGACATTTGTTCCATAATAAGGGGTTTCTGCTTTTTTTTTTTTTTTTTTTAAATTACATGTTGTTTTGAGACTGACAACTTTTTCGCGCTCAAAAAATTGACAGAAATACAGTATCATATCTCCGCGGTACGAAATGAATCGATTTACGGCAACATTAGGAAATATTGAAAACTTATTTCCAAAGTGAACGCTGTGTTGCCGAAACAGTGCGAACTCTAAAAATAAATTTCGATCGAAATTATGCACCAACCGTTCATGCTGTACGCAAGTGTGTGAGGAAAGTGAGATTGGCATGCTAATTGATAACACAAGTTGTCCTCGTGTTCGTCCTGTGTGCTCAGCCGATCTCTGGTTCCAGCAAGATGGCGCTTCGTGCCATACAGCCCATCCAACAATCGATCTTTTGCGCACTAAGTTTAATAATCGTGTAATCAGACGTTTTGCTGATGTTACTTTGCCTGTATGGAGCTGCGATTCGACGCCGTTGGACTTTTTTTTGTGGGGCGCCGTTAAAGATCGGACAATGCAGAAACTTAAGTGCCTGAAAATTAAGCATAATATTAATCAAGATATTCGTAAAATAGAGCCCCGAACCATCGAAAATATATTGCAAAATTGGGTTAAAAAAAGGATGGGCTACTGCCAAGCCAGTCACGGCAGTAATTTAAATAAAATTATTTTGCATAAATAATCGGAAAGTGTACTCTCTTCAATAAAGCAAACCACTTTGAAAAATATTAAGTAGATTTTTTTTCATAGCAATTTTAAAAAGAAATCAACCAATTTTAAAAAGAGCCCTCTACTTACAATGGATATGAAAGTTGTTCTTCGGTGGCTCAATTAAATTTAAACATGCTGTCTTAACCATAAGTGGACTAGGTTCTAAAAATTTGTAAGATGTGTGTGTATTTTCCTTCGCGAAGTTTTGAAAGTTCGTCATTACCTTACGACCTATAGACCACTGACTGTCTTAATTTCTGTTGAAGACTCTGAAACGTTTGTTAGACATGTACATATATATCTAACACAGATGTGATTGGAAGCTTATCTGCATCACAGCATACGTACTCGTACATCCAAAAATAATCATACTGCTTTACTTTTGAAAAGTATGTAAAGCAAAACGGTTATAATTAATTCCCCTGGGAGCATTTCTCAATATTCTATGACTTCCAAAAATTGTTGGGGCCAACGATATTGTTATTAGGCTGCTCAGCGTTCAGGTCAGAAGATTGGTCAATAGAAAAACACCTCAGGGTGGTGTGGTCTTGCACTAATAACTATGACTTTTAGTTATGGACGAAATTTTAAAAATGTCTTAACTTGATGGCTCATGCTGATATGTTTATCCTAGTATCAGTAAATTGATGCAACAGCGAGCAAACCTCACACGCTGTCGAATCAACTTACTGATAGTCAATTTAATCTTTCAAAAATCAAAGTTGTCCTGTTTACTAGAATCATTACCTTCATATAACCTTCCAGAAATTGGTGGGATTGATTTGCAAAATTTCAAAAATAAAATTATATATGTTCGTGCGTATGTATATGTACATATATGTATGTTTGTACATATTATTATGTACATTGTGTATGCAATTCTTCCTTTTTTGTCCCCTCACAAAAAATAGCCATTGGTTATGTAAAAAAACTTTTCCAATTGTAATGATTTGTTTTTCAATTGGATGCAAGCATTAAATTTAGCGTTCCTTTGCAAGATAGGGACTAACACTATATTTGGTATTAATTTGTACTTTTAATTTCTTTCAGTAGGTGGAAGTTAACTAAATATAAATCTGTTCAGCTAAATATAAATCTGTTCAGCCTTATCATATATATGTATGTATATATATATATATATATATTTGATTGAAACGTTAGAAAAATATATTACATTTCATAACTAATGAGCAGTTTTCATTTAATCATATAAAAAAAAAATATTTGGTGCGTTATATTTTTCACACGAATGGAAGGGACCTACAGTTTAGTGCCGTATCCGAACGGCAATTTGTTTTGAGAAGCTTTCTCGTGACAACAATATTCTCGGACGTTTGTCAGACGTTCGCGAGAGGTGCGATCGTGAAAAAACTTTTTGGTGTTTTCTGGGATTCGAACTTGGAACCACTACGCCACGACGGATTAAAAAGTTAATTTTATTCTAATTAATTTCAAAAATTTAATTTAAGATAGGTACTTTGGTGTTTTAGAGTACTACCAAGTCACAAGGTTTTTTTAGTTTCAATCTCCGATACACAGCTGATTGATTGAGTCCTGATGCCTCCTCATATACGTGATTGGAAAGTCTTCTTTCGTGGGCCTTCGCGATGTTGCCTATGGAATCGTGCACAGTTGCTATTCCCAGATCCCGATGAAGACCGGCATTCCTAACGTACCATGGCGCATTTTCGATGTTTCTTAAAACTTTATTTTTGAATCCTTGAATACATACATACAATAACACTCGGTCTAGCACATCCCCAAAGTTGACTGCCATAAGTATGTACATACGGATTTAATTACTTGATTGTAAAGCAAAAGCTTATTTTGGACAGATAGTGACTAATATTATCCTATTAACTAGTTCATTTTATTCAATTTGATGTTTAGTTCGATCATCTTCTTTCCAATGTAACTTTGCGTCCACTGCCATGCCCAAATACTTTGCAGAGTTTGAGTGTGGGATCAGCGAACCAAAGATGGTTACTGGATGTAATTTCATTCTTTTATTTGTAAAGTCCACATGGATTGACTTCGTACTGCTAAGCTTTATTCGCCACAATTTTGTCCAATTGGCTACCTCACTAATCGTTTTTTGTATTTTTTACTAGATTCCTTTTCGTTTTTTCCAACTGCTAGAATTGCCGTGTCATCAGCAAACATACATAGCTATCGTACTAGTAGCTGTAACTGGTAGATCGCTAGTACATAAGAGATAGAGAATCGGTCCCAAATTACTTCCTTGGGGGATTCCTCCTTTAATTTCCTTAAGTTGAGACACTTTCATATTTGACTCGAAAGAATTTTTCAATTCATAAGGTCTACGTATTGGAATGGAAGTTACAACTTCAACTTATTGATCAAACAAGAGATCATTTATAAAATTTTACACTTACCTAACGAAAAAAAGTATCGAAATGCAAGCTTCACTACCTTCCTTACCACTCGCTGGTGGTATGGCAACACTGGTGCCATGTACTTGGGAACTTATGTAGTCCATTACCTATCGAATTTACAATCAGCTGTTTTTTTTACTTCATTCATATGAAAACCAAATTAAAAGATTCAGTACCAGCGAAATTTTGATGTGCATTGCTTAGGTACGTACATGGATTCGTGAAATTTCAGAAATAGACGCGATTACGATAGCACTAAAGATCATAAATAAGTACTAGTCTTGTGACCTTTGATGGTACAGAAAACATTGTACCTACATAACCCCTGCCATAAACTAAGCGTAACACCATTGTTACGTTTATTGGTTCAGCTGATGATATGGAAAACCAAAACTTAACTTTTAAAAGAGAAATCACATGTGTGCCCGTTGCAATCAGCTGATTTGTCTACTTTCAGTGCAGCATAGAATAGCCCCACACATTCAAATTTCATTGCCATTGGATGGGCTTAAAATCACTCACTGGAGCAAGAGAGTGAGATTGGTCGCCTGAATTGTGGATTAAATGTTGGGAGGAGATGTCAAAATAAAATATGGTTGTCGTGGCGCTGAATTAAATATAAGAAGCTGAAAAGGGAGTATCGTGAGAATTCAGCACTCCTGCACATTTTAAATTGAGCGCTGAATTGTGTAGGTGTTTAAACCGGTTATTTCATATTTAATACACAATACATTGGTGTGGGTGCATGAATCTAAACATGTAGAATTGGACACGTTCGGATTTCAAGGCATAGCTAGGGAATGTCTTCGATTTTAAGACTAGTTGATTTATTTTGATTTATTCTAATCCATATTTATTTGGTAGTCGCAAATTTTCTTTTAAAAATTGGGACTTTAATGAATTATGGAAATACATAATGCATGAAGGTGGACGCCGTGGCTCAGGGTTTAAGGGCGCGATCATTGAGTGGGAGATTCAAGGTTGAAATCCCAGAAAATACAAAAAAAAGTTTTTCACGGTCCCACCTCTCGTGAACGTCTGACAAACATCCGAGAATAAAATTGTCATGAAAAGCTTCTCTCAATCGAAAAAATTGCACTTCTTATAGGCCGTTAGCGCCAAAATATTTATTTATTTTTTTATATGCTTCAAGGACAGCAATTACATGTTTGTTTAAGTTCAATGAATAACAGCTATAATAAAAACAAATTCCATATGACTCTTGGAGAGCACTAACTACGTAGGCGTTCGGGAAAAAGAGAAAACTAGTTCGGCATACCTAATAATGGCTTGGAATTTGAACGCACCCCTTTGAAGAAAGAAAGCAATTTGCAATGTCGATGCATTGTAAGAGAGTGGACAAGGATGCATCAAAATACGAATTACTCTTCTATATTACTCTTTTGCTGTTAGACTACTTGATGACCGCAATCCGGGTTGATATGCTCGTGTCTCATATAGAAGTAGGTAGGTTGCATAAAAAATAAACTATTCTGGTACAAAACACTAAAAAGAAGTAGATTGATGAAAAACGTTATTAGATTTATTTTAACAGAAAAACTCGTTGGTTTTCTTTTCTTTGAACTACGAGTACTTACTCAGATGTTTTCTTTCTTTGCGGGTTTTAGAGCATTTTCCAAGAGCCATCGTGTACGTGGCGATGTCTCAGATTCAACAAGTTGTCTTCCAATTGACAAAACTCCTTTTGGACTCTTCTTCCCTCTTTGGAAAGTCGTTAAAGTTATGCAGTTATCATCTTTTCGCAGGGTGTTCTTGATTAGTTATCTCATACAGCTGGGCGTTTGAGATACAGTTTGGCCAGAACACTTACAATTGTGTTCATTTCATTCATTTTAAATGCATTTATATTACCCCAATTCAATTACAACTTAAATGCTAGACAAAAAACGCTTAAAACTAGCTTAATTAACTTAACTATATTATTCTAACTTACTGGCCCTATGCGGGCTCTCTAAGCTAAATCTAATACTTAAAACTATGTCTTTCGACGTACCTTACTTAATTGTTTTATTCGAGTTGTTGTTTAATTTTTTGAAAAAATTAAAAAAGTGCATGGACATACTTTGTTTTCTTTTGTTCTTATAATAAAACTTAAAAACTATCTTAAAATAAACCTTAAACTACCTACTTCTATCCTACTCCAATTAGGTAATTAAATACATACTTTTTTTATCTTTCTAAAAATGCTTTTTTTTTTTTCTTTTTTGTATCCAAGTGCTGTGGAACATTTTTTTTTTCTCTACCTAAAAATGCCTACAAATACATTAAACTATTTAAGTCGTCCAAGACCAAACAGCCAACTTTAAACGGGACAAACCGGATTGTAAGGGAACGACGAAGGAGTTCCCTCTCTTTCAGTTAGCCACCAAAATTTTGAGAATTGACTTTCAACGTCCTTCACATCGCGACCCGATACCGCCATACTGAACCGGAGATGCTCCACACTGCTGTGCGTCACGTCTCTGTCGTAGTTGAGTCGCCTATCCACAGCTCTCCGAGCAACGTGGAAGATTAGCGGCACTGCCAATCTGTCCTGGATCAGACCCTTCTCATCAAGATAGAGGAACGCCTCTGGGGGAACAAAGTCGTTAAGGCACACTCTCTAGTAGTACCCGTAATTGGGGTAATAAGCCCCGGAGATCAGGTTGTTAATCGAGCTCATTGCCCTTGCAATGTGCCTTGGAGAGAGCCAAGCAAGATCGTTGTAGGGAATCCCACATACATATCTTGTTCTCTACACTCCTCATCTCCGACCTGGTACCTACCTTACCTCAATGGTAAAGAGGTAATTTGGCATGCTGGTAATAAAAGCTTCGCCTTTTCCTTTATCCAGCTTGTACCAATTGATTTTCTCATTAATTTAATTTAATTAATTTTGATACATGGTTTATAATATAGAGAAATAATAACGATAAGTCCCCACAACTATATATGTATGTAAAGGGAGTCCCAAAATTCACGAAAGAAGTAATTTTGATAGAAAACACAGGTTTTTAATTAAAAAATGTAAATATTTTGTTGATTCATAAAGTATATTATCATAGTACAGGGTTATGTATGGAATAGCCTATCGCGTAAATAAATAAATAAACCTTAGACTTCAATAACCTTAGACTTCAAAAAACCTCAAAGAAGAAAGTCGAATGGCGTTAAATCGCATGATCTGGGCGGCTAGTTCTGATCACTAAAATGGGAAATTACGCGACCAGGAAATGACTCATGCAATAATTGACTTGTTTCTCGCACCGTCTTGTTGAAACCACATGTCGTCCACATCCATATCTTGTAATTTAGGCACAAAAAATGAGATTATCATGTTGCGATAGCAAGCACCATTAACTGATATTGCCTGCCAGCCGCATTTTTTTTTTTTTTTTTACATTTTTATTAATTATTAATTCATTATAACTTACTTGCTAGACAAAAAATGCTTAAAACTAGCCTAACTAACTTATCTATGTTATTCTAACTTACTGGCCCTATGCGGGCGATCTAAGCTAAACTTAATACTTAAAAATATGTCTTTCGACGTAACCTAACTTAAATTTGTATTTATTTGTTTCTTTTTTTTTTATTACTAATAATTACTAAGAAAAGTTTTATTTAGATAAAAAAAAACTTAGTAAATTAACTTTTTGTTTGTTTCTTATATATATAAAACTTATAGACTATCTTAAAATAAATACTAACCTACCTTATTCTACCTTAATCTACTTACTCCAACTACGTAAATATATACGTTTTTTTTTTTTTTTTTTTTTTTTTTTTTTTTTTTTTTTTTTTTTAATAGATTCAAGTGCTGTGTTGTGTTTTTTTTATATATATATATATGATATCTAAAAAATCTACCTAAAAACTACCTAACCCTAAGCTATGTAAATCGGCCATAGAAAAACCAGCTGACTTCAAACTGGCTACCCTGGATTATGGGGAAACGACGAAGGAGTTCCCCCCCGTTCGGCTAGCCACCAAAAATGTCCATACTGACGTTGTACGTCGTCTATATCGCGACTCGATACCGCTCTACTAAACCGGAGACGCTCCACACTGCTGTGTGCGACGTCTCTGTCGTAGTTGAGTCGCCTATCCGCAGCTGTCCGAGCAACATGGAAGATTAGCGGCACTGCCAATCTGTCCTGGATCAGACCTTTCTCATCGAGATAGAGGAATGCCTCTGGGGGAACAAAGCCGTTAAGGCGCACTCTCTCGTGGTACCTGTAATTGGGGTAATAAGCCCCAGAGATCAGGTTATTCATCGAGCTCATTGCTCTTGCAATATGCCTTCGAGTCAGCTTGATCAGGAAATTATCCACCCTTATTAGGTTAGCCCTGTTGTACAGGACCTCATTGGGATAGAATTTTATGTACTGGGATTCTGGTGTTCTGTATAAATGAAGGCAAGCCCGAAGGCAAGCCCTCTCATACACCCGAATCTTTTCCAACAAGCTTGCTCCCACGTTGAACCACACGGGGCATCCATATACGAGCATGGGCCGAATGAGGGCCATGTAGCAGATTACCTTTACCCTTGCATCGAGTTGCTTGCTATAAAAAAGTCTCTTTGTAAGGGCAAAAGCACCTCTGGCTCTGGCCAGAGCAGCATCTATTTGTTTGTTAAAATATAGATATTGGTCTAACCAAAGCCCTAGGTATCTGACTACACTTCGACTCGCAAGTGGCTGTCCGTGCCGTCCAACGACTGAGAACTTTCGCCAATTCTTTCTGGTATCCCTAGAGGCCCCAGACAACGGCGTCCTAAAAAGAATGGTTTCCGATTTCTGGAAGTTGATCTTCAACTTCCAGTCATCGCAATATCGCCGAATCTTATCGAAGTCACGTTGCAAGAGCAGTGCAATGACCTCGATTTTTGGTCCTGATCTGTACGCAATCAAGTCGTCTGCGTACGCTATGGCATGGTGAAGTGATCCTATGAGATCGCTCGTGTAAATGTTGAAGAGGATCGGCGAATTAACCGCACCTTGTTGCAGACCATTTTTAATTAGAAATGTTGCAGCAGAAGTCACATTGCCATTTTTGACGATGAACTGTCTACTGGTGAGCATGTTATGAAGTATGTACAGCAGTGGTTTGCTTATGCCCAGCCTGCTTAGCTTGTAGAAGAGTCCCTCTAACCATACGGTGTCGAAGGCCTTCTCCAAGTCAATCAGGCAGGCACCCGTGCATTGGTTCTTGCTTTTGTTCCATTAGATATCCGATACCAGTTTAGACGCGGCATGTATTGTATCATGCCCCGCCTTAAAACCGAAATGGTTATCCGGAATTATATTACTGTTCTCAGTCCACTTAAGCAGGGCTCTATTGATCACTTTCTCGAATACCTTGCTGATGTTTGGAAGTAGACTTATCGACCGGAGATTTGCCGGATTGGAGGTGTCCTTACCCCTTTTGGGGATGGGTTGTATCACTGCTGTTTTCCAATGCGCTGGATAATGTGCATTATTCAGCGCATTGTTAAACAGAGTGGTGTAAATGTCCACCGCTTCTGGAGGGAGATGTCGAAGCACAATGTTCGACACTCCGTCGATTCCCATAGATTTCTTTCTTCTCAATGATTCAAAGATCGCTTGGAGCTCCACCTTCGATATGTACGGGGGGTGGACCCTTTCATCGGCGATGACATTGTTTGCCATAATATCGTCATTGAACTCGGTAAAACCTATGTTCTCGGATTGCCAGTGCTCTATATCATTTCGAAGGCAGAAGTTATGCACAAAGACGCGATTTTCCAATTCGCGGTTCGGGCAAATGGTATCATTCACCTTGTACACTTCCTGGAAAATCGCTCCTATAGCTTCTACCTTCTCCTGCGGATCTTCGATCACAAAGAAGTTGTCATCCTCTACTGCGTTATCTGGATCTATACCCGCTGTTATCATTATTCGTGCATTGTTCGTCGTTCGGGGGATCTTAAGACACGGAAGGTCGTTTTGATTATTCCTCCGAAATATTTTATTAATTTGCGGGAACATACTCGGGTTGTTGGATTTTACAGCCCGAATTTTGTTGTTCCAATGCAGATTTACAGAAAGTCTGTAGTTTTCTCTGATTAATTTCTGGAGGTTTTTAATCAACGACTTCAGCGTCCTAACCTCCGAGTTTTGTCTGTCAGTAAACTGTCTGTACAAGGTTTTTAGTCTCGACAGCAGTCTACTTTTGTGTTGGTGTAGTGCGTCAATTGTTGCATTGCGGAATATGTTTGCGTTGTCGGTATGTTGATACCGAGGTATCGTGCTGTCCATAGTTCGTTTAATTGTCTCGTCCATTTGTTTTAGGTACCAGTCAATCTCCTCGTTTGACAGATTCCTATTGGACGGTGGGTAGAGCGAGTTCGAGGAGAGTGCTCTTGTCAAAACTCTGGAGAAACGAGTCCAACGCGTCCTGCTATAATTGTAGGAGTACGTTTGGACAAACTCCTCCAATTCTGCAATTTCGTTGGGAATCGTTACTACGGCACTGAGTCCGCAATGGTCACTGTCATACACAAATGTGTGAAGGCAGTTTAAAGTTTGTCGGTCCGTGTCTGTCAGTTGTAACCGTACGTCGAACAGCATAAGATCCAAATAGGAGCCGCTTCTAGGAAACGACGGACTATCTGTAGCTTTCAAATCGAGTTTATACTCGACACTGTGCCGACCCCACCAATCGAATAGTAGGTTCCCTCTAGGATTAGGTGTGTTATTTCCCCAATCTCTATGTTTGGCGTTTAGATCTCCGGCCATGAGGAAATAATTCTCCTCCGACTCCAGCCTTAGGCATCGAAAAAGTGTCTGCCTGCCAGCCGCATTTTCAAAGGAGAATGGTCCAATGATGCCTCCAGCTCAAAATCCGCACAAAACAGTGACACGTTGTGGATGCACTTGTTTCTCAACAATCATTCGTGGATTTTCTGAACCGATAATTTTGGCGATTAACAAAGCCATCAAGATGAAAATGAGAATCATCGCTGAAGATGATTTTGTTTGAAATATCAGCATCCACTTGTTGTTGTTCCATAATCCATTCAACGAACTCTCTTCGCTGTGCGTGGTCAGTAGGCTTAAATTCCTGAGTCAGTTGCATTTTGTATGCATGAAAACGCAAATCTTTCGTGAGAATACGCTGTAGAGAGCTTCTCAAAATGTCCAAATCTTGACCACGGTATCAAATTCATGTTCCTGGACTCTCAATAACACTCTCACGAACTGCTTTGATGTTTTGTGTCGTTTAGACTTGTTCAACGATAGTCAGAGTGTCTAAGATCACTAATTGATCCAGTCTCCCTGAATTTTTGAATTAATCTCTTTGCAGTTGATGAAGTTAAATCAGTTGATGAAGTTAAATCAGTATTCCGACCTACTGTAGCTGTCAAACTTTCATTATTTTTAAAATATTGCTCAATAATGAGAACGCGTTGATCTTTCGTGTAGCACTCCTTTTTTAAGAACCCTGAACTGTCAGCTGTCACTCTATCTTTTGTTTCGTTGGCAACACTTTACCGCACAAATGGCGCAAAATTAAAATTTTGCGTGAACTTTGGGACACACTTTATATTTGTGATCAGCATCGATAAGTCGAGCTAGCCATGTCGGTCCGTCTATATATTACCACTTATTTTTATATATTTTTTTTTAGAACCTGAAGTAGTATAAGTGTCGTCAACCTTCCATATGTAATGCCACAAATAAAACACCTCAATTCGTCCTCAGCTGAGATGGGTAGGTATGTCAACGGCCGGCTGTTGATAATATTCTCTGCTTCTATTAACGCACTCTGCAGAGTCTCTAATCTCGGTGCGACTTCGGACAAAGTTCGTGACAGCACCCGCTTGATAGATTGCACCAGTCGTTCCCAGCATCCTCCTGCATGTGGGTTTGTAGGGCAATTGAACACCCATTCGATGCCTTTGGTGGCGAGTTCTGCTTTCATTACCTCATTGTCGAATATGCTGCTGTTGCTTAGTTCATTCTTGGCGCCTATGAAATTGGTCCCATTATCGCTCCTTATGCGTACCGGCGCTCCTCTTCGATTGACGAAGTTACGCACACATAAAATGCACGCATCAGTTGATAAGTCCGCTGCGACTTCAAGATGTACGGCTCGTATAGTCAGGCATATGAAGAGCGCGATCCACCTTTTCTCTCTTCGGCGGCCGACGGTTATGACGACGGGTCCAAAGTAGTCGAGGCCAGTAAAAGTGAATGGTCTGACGTTCGGCGTAAGGCGATCCTCCGGTAGCTGTCCCATCAACGGCGGTAATGGCTTGGCACATCGGATGCGGCATTGTTGGCATTCGTTGTTCACCATCTTTACAGCGTCGCGCGGACCGACTATCCAGAAACTCTGTCTGATCTCGTTGACCACTGTATCATCTCCCTGGTGGCCCAAGCGGCTGTGAAATTGATCTATCAGTAGTCTCGTCACTCTGTGGGACTTCGGCAGTATAATAGGATGTCTTGTGGAAAACGGCACTGCTGCTACATCAATCCGGCCCATAATGCGAAGGATTCCAGATTCGTCGAGATATGGTGTAAGTCGGTAGATTTTACTGTTCTTCTCAACGGGTAAGCTGCGTCGCGGCCTTTGTATATCAGGACCGTAGGCCTCTCTTTGTATCTGACGCACTATCAGACGTACAGCGCTGGCAAGCTCCGAAATGCTTAATTCTCCTGGCTCAATCTGCGTACCCCTGCATGCAGCTAGAAAGCGGAGCACCCATGCCATCGTCCTGTGCAGCTTCAGGTATGTCGAAAATCTAGATTCGTCGAAACAGGCATTCTCGGTTAGGGTCACGTTCAGTATGTGCTTGGGACGCAGCTCATCTTGGTTTTCGTACGCGGCAAGGTCATCTGGCAGTTGAGGCCATTCCACTTCTGGCAACTTGAGAGGGGCAGGAACATTTATCCACTTGTTGTCTAATTGAAACTTCGGAGGATGGCGTGCTCGCGTACCATCGTCGGCTGGATTCATCTTGGAGGGTACCCATCTCCATTGCTTTATCTGGGTGCTGTCTAAGACCTCGGCAATCCGAAAGGCCACAAATTCCTTGTGGCGGCGAGTGTCGGATCGAAGCCAGTGCAGCACCGTTTTGAGTCGCTCCAAAATACGTGCTCGGTGATCGACAAATCGTGATGTTCCATGACGGCATTGCTAAGCCTCGTGCCCAGAACGGCGGCGGTAAGCTCTAGGCGTGGTATGGAAAGAAGTTTCTTCGGACTGGCTTTTGTCTTCCCATACACGAACGACACGTGGAATTCTCCGTTGAACTCGACCCAGAAATAGCTCACTGCGCTGAACGCATCTTCGCTTGCATCTACGAAGGTGTGAAGGTTCACTTGATCTGCTTTCGATAGATGGAGGTGGTGGCATCTTGGGACAGTCAGGCGCGTCAAGATCGGTAATTCCATTTTCCACTCAGTCCACTGAGCAAAGACTTCATCTGGGATCTGCTCGTCCCATCCGATGCCGTGATGCCAGATCGATCGTAACAAGAGTTTTAGATGAAGCGAGAAATTTGCGATCATCCCAAACGGATCGAAAATAGACATCGTTAGACTCAGGAACTCTCGTTTGGTCGGTCGTCGGCTGTCCTTAATGATGTCTTGGCTCACACGTGCAAAGTTAAGATGGAAAACGAAGACGTCCCTCTGGGTATCCCAATACAAGCCGAGGACCTTTTCCGTCGCTGAATCCATATTCAAGTCGATTGCATGGCTGGAAGATCCCTCTTGATGATTGACAATTTCTTGAATTAGCTCATCCGCATTGGAGGCGAAGTTTCGCAAGTCAAAACCACCACTCTTATGGATAGCGACAACGGCTTTTGGCACCTTGATGGCTTCGTCGATGTTCTCAAAGCTGTCGACATAATCATCGACATAGCGATTCCGTGTTATTGATTCGACGGCTCTGGAGTTTTCCGTTGAGAATCTTGAAGCGTTAAGGTTCTTCACGAAGTTGGCGGAACACGGCGAACAGCTAGCACCAAAGGTCATGGCTTCTATCGCGTAGACGTCTATTGGCATATCTCTGTTATGTCTCCACAGAAAGCGTCGAGAGTCCTGGTCTTCTTTCCCTATAAGGATTTGGTGAAACATCTCTTTTATGTCCCCGATGACTGCTATTGGCCGCATACGTAAGTTGGACAAGACGGCGACTAGTGGCCTGTAGTCGTCGGGCCCTTTCAATAAAAGAGAGATTAGAGACACACCACTCACCGCTGCTGCTGCGTCGAATACTAGTCGGAACTTTCCGGGTTTGCTGGGATTCTGTACTCCAAAGAGGGGGAGGTACCACGTCCTGGGACCTTTCATTTCTGCTTCAGTGCGTGTTAGTTTTCTGGCATACCCCTTGTTGACATAGCTCGTCACGATGTTTTTGTATTTGGCGGCAAAATCAGGATTCTTCTCCATTTTTAGCTCGAGGCTGAGCAGTCTCTTTTTGGCTTGCTGATAGCTCTCAGGCAGTTGGAGGCCATCCTCCTTCCAGAGCAAGCCTGTAGAGTAACGATTACCAGTTAGTACCGTTGTCGTGGAAAGAAGCATCAACGCACGCTTATCATCATCAGGGACTAGATTCTCTTTCGATTTTTTGACGCCGAAGTTCTCGATCTTCAAATCGTCCTCAATAATACTATCTAAAAGCTGGTCTTGCTCTCGAAGACGGCTGCTACATAGAACGATTTTATCCTGGCTATGGGTGATTGAAGCTGCTTTCCCATACACTACCCAACCAAGCCTGGTGAGCGACGCAACCATAGCTCCGTTTACCATCTTGATGCTTTTCATTGGTACGCCAAGGTGACAGTTGTCAAGTCCGATGAGTATCTCCGGTTTAGCGTCGGTATACTCGGTAATGGCTGGCGCATTCTTCCGGAGATGTCGCAAATCCAACTCGGAGGCGGTAAACGACTGCATCGGTAGATTAAGCTCCTCAATCGTCTGAACTCCACACATGTTGAACTTATCAGCTTTCTTGCGATCGGAACTAATTTGGACATCAAAGATGGACGAGTTTTCGGACAAAGTTTCGTTTCCGAACCATCGCAAGTTCAGTGTTTTTGGAGTTCCACTTAATTGTAATTGTCTGGCAAGGTTGGAGCTCATCAGGGTCCCCGAGGAGCCTTCATCAAACAGGGCATGCGTTCGCTCCATTATGTCACCGTTGTACACTCTCACTGGCACTACTCGAAAGAGAATTTTGGAATCACCGCTTCGTTTGCAACTTAGCACTGGCTTTTGGACATCACTTTGTGCACAGGCGTTGGTCTTCGGATCATCCTTCCTTCTTGGCTCTTCTTCGTGTAACAGTTGGTGATGTTTCTTGGAACACCCGTTGATCGCACAAACTCTTCTTAATCTGCAGGTCCGCATTCCATGTCCGCGTCTTAGACATCCGAAACAGAGCTTGTTTGTCTTGGCGAATTTCCATTTGGCTGAGGAATCTAGTTTCTTAAAGCTGCTGCATTCGGTTATAGGATGCCGCTTTTCTTTACACTGTCGGCAACTCCTGCTGAGCGCGCCGCTGGATGTCGAACCACTATCAGCATGTAAGACTCTTCCTGACCTCATCTTCGCTTCTGATCTGGCTTGTGGTGAAGGAGATAGTGACGTCGTCATGGCAACACATATTATTCGTGATAGACGGTTCAGCCATTCATTAAAGTGCTTGATAGTGGCACACGGCTGAATAAGCATACTGGTCATTGGAAGCTTCCCAATCAACTCGTCGAGTAGCAGAGGATCAATCAAGTATTGGTGCATACCACTTGCCTCGAGGAATGCAGTAAGATTCTGCACTTTGGTGGCGAATTCCACAATTAGATCCACCTTCGACTCCGAAATCTGCGCAGTTTCCCTCACCTTTTTCAACTGACTCTGGACGAGACATTCCGGTCGTCCAAATCGGAACTCCAACGTTGCCATAACTAGTTCGACATTATTCGGGTGGATGAGCAAGGATTCGACGATATCCTTTGCCTGTCCCTTGAGGCACTTTTGGAGGCGGAAAATATTCTCTACCTTACTGTACTGGAACATATTGGTTGATTCTACAAAGGCTGTACAGAAAATCGGCCACTCCTCAGGCTTTCCTTGAAATTCCGGTAGGACATGTAACTTACGATGACACCCAAAGGATCCTGACGATGACGTCGGTTGTTGGACATTCAAAGATGCTGGATGTGGCTCAAAACCCCGTGGCTCAAACGTTTGATGAGCGTTGAGTGGTGGCAGGAACGTGGGAATCCTACTGGCTGTTTCGAATCCACATGTACTCGCTGTTTGATTGACTGGGTTGCAGCAACAGTGGGGCTGGTGGTGGCCAGGAGTAAGGCGAGTACGCAACACGTGACGTGGTCTGCGTTGAACCGGCTTTGGGAAGAACGGAAGCTGCATTAGATGCAAAAGCAGGAAACGGCATTCGCGTGTGGACTTCGGACGCGGCGACGTGAGTCATGGCTGTGGCGAACTGCGTAACAGCTTGTTCGTTCTTAGTCGCTACCGATGAAGGAACGTTCATGGCGAAGGCTTCCGTCGCAGGAACACACGAATCCTTAACTGCGGAAATAACTGGATTGACACTGACCATAGCGCTTGAAATGACTGTAGCTGGGGTAGGCGTAACAACAGTAAACGTAGGCTGTGTTGGCTGCTGTTCCCTAAGTAGTCGTTCAAGGCGCCGGCGTTCCTGTCTCTCCTCTACGGCTGATGCTGTGGCTGCTTGCAATTGCGCACGTAGCTCTATTAACTCTCGTTGCGATGAATCCGCACACTCCCTTGTGTCCATTGTAGTTTCGTTTTCTTCTTTCTCATCTGGAACAGATCCACTCCTCTTCCTGGAGGAAGTCATTGTCTCTCTCAAATGCCCCTTTGGCATAATGGCTTACTTTGGCGTGGACTATTGTTGCTGGATACGTAGCTACGGGAGAGATTCTTGGGCTGTATATATGTATGTATTACCTGTGAAAGCGGCCTTTGCGGGCAAATATCTGGCAGATTTGCTGTTGACTGTGGCAATGGCTCGCAAATCTACCGCTGGCTGCGGGCAAACAAATATTCCGCTGGCTGCGGAGAAGGAAATCTTCCGCTGGCTGCGGGCAAGCAAATTATTCCACTGGCTGCGGACAAGCAAATCTTCCGCTGGCTGCGGGCAAGCAAATTATTCCACTGGCTGTCGAAAGTTTCTCCTGGCAAACTTGTTGCAGGCGGCAAATATGATTTCCTGGCGGGAGCTTTAATTTCTTTCACGGCGACACACTTCTTTACAAATTTCTTCTTCTGTAGCAAAGGCAAACTTACGGCTTCCTTGCTGGCTGTCGCCACCAAGTCGTTTGTAGCACGAAGAAAAATGACTGGCAGCAAAATAAAAAAATGGCTCCCAGCGAAAAATAAAGCACAAGGAAAAATGGCTGTCAGCAAAAAATAAAGTTGTCGTCAACCTTCCATATGTAATGCCACAAATAAAACACCTCAATTCGTCCAATTTGTTGGGTTAATAAAATCACTTACTTGCTGGCACCTAGTTCACGACTTCATTCGGGGTTAGTTGACGATGGAATGCTCGTTTATTCAAAAGGGCTGAAAACCTTAAACTGACAGCCAAAAGGATCTGTCCGCGAAGTCGATCGTGAACCAGCGCCTTAGGCAAGCGTTACATTGGCAAAGTGCATGGAACTTCGCGACAATAAGTGTACACATTTTTAAAATTTGCCCATAAACAGGCCCACTTTTTTTTAAAAAAAATTACATTTTTTCAACATTTTTACTATTGTAGAAACTGAAAAATATAGCTATATAGATATAGCCCCCACATGTTATAGTTTGTGGGGGGCGTTTTCTTCAAAAAACCTAATATTGTTTTTTTAAAGCTACTAACAGTGATGGATAAGCCTTATTTTTAAGGTAGCATCATAATCCATGAACTTATTATAAGAAGCGGACGTATACTTTGAACGCCACGCCCACTTTATTAGGGGTGGGTTAAAAGATGTGGTATAGGGTACCATACAATCCATTCCAGACGGGTTATAATTTTCTTGTATGTTTGTTTTTTTATGAGACTATATTGGACTCCACTTCATTACCTTTCACTGACAAAGCACTCCAAAGAACGTCATTTATTACCATAAACAAAAGTAGTTTCGGTAGCATACAACATTTCTGGACACCATTTCTGGTCTAATTTCAAATTCATTCACAGCCTACTCCTGTTCAACAAGTGACATATTTCTCCCTCGTAGCTTGCTTTACTAATACTCTTGCGTAGAGCTAGCGATATGAACGACGTTTGATCATCCCAGTTCCTGTCTACAATGGTATCAGTGGATATCAAGGATTTCAAAGACACATATCTCTCCTTGCCTATGCTTAATTCGGTACAATATTATTTGGGATCAACGTTTTTTCGAACTCGTTCAGTAGCTAAAAGTCTTTGTCAGAATTCCGTATACAAATCAGGGCTGACGAAATGAGTACTAAGGGAGTATTCGTCCTCCCGTCGCATATTCCGTACTTCCGTATTCCCTCCCTTCCATCGTAAATTTTGTACTCCCCTACATAATATAACAACATTTTCTTTAAATTTACATAAATAAAATGTTCACTTTAATTAATTTTATTTCGCTAATAAATAATTTAAAGTCAAAACACATTGAAACATTGTGGCCGAGCAACATAAGGACCGGATGCAGTCGCTGTAATTTCTTAAATAATAAAAAGCAACAATCAAACGTCCCCTGCCTGTTAATATATCTCGTATTTACTTTAGATGGCGTTACCCTCCTTGGTAGGGTTGGGCCTCAACTAACAATCTTCCCCAGTCGGTAGGATCCCTTGCCAGCTGGTTCCAATTATGTACACCAAGTTGGTTCGATTTTCTCTGACTTGAGCACTTCAACAAAGATAAGGTTTGTCTTTTCTGCGTACATAGTATTTCAGGGACTGGTGGAATTGGTGTCAATCCACCCTAACTATCATAAGCGCTAAAAGCATGACCAGGTCGATTTTGCATACCTACAGTTTTTTTAGTTGATCGCTGAATCTTTTTCCCCGTATGGTTTCAATGCAGGCAGGACCATAAATTTCTTGAAGACTTTAAGGATGCTTTCAGCAGTCTTTTATAAAGTCCATGCTTCTGTACCATACAGCAGGACTATGTATGTTGACGAAGCTTTCATACATATTAATTTATCACAACAATTCCAACGCACATTTGTAACAAATAAGTTATTTACTAATATTACAATAAAATTGGTTTTTTTTTCATTATCTTATTGTTTCATATATCGTACTCCTCTTTAAGTCAAAATACTCCCCCTCAAACCACAAATGTACACCCCTATGGATTTTTAAAACGACAGCCTACAAAAAAATGAACCCTATTGCTCTCGGTAGCGCGACCGCCCATCCGTCCGTCACCACCACCTCTTTCATGCAGAACAACAACCCAAACACAATGCTTCCAATTTCATACATTTAGTTTATTATGGGTAGAATTTGACGAAAAATATAACATCGAAATCTACGCGCGACAAGTCTCGTTGACAGTGCTTTATATATTGCTCCTTAAATAGAACATCGTCATAACTCTCCAATCCGTTTCTTATTTGCCGCGAAAAAACTGCTCGTCATCTCCTCCTTGGTATAATAATGAATTACGTACTCTTCACAATGTCAGAATCAAATTGTGGAAAACTTACCTGAAATCCAGATCGGTCTCAGATTTTTCATTCTACCAGCAAGCTTATTCCCGCTTTTCCATCCTCTGCGAATCCCTCTATCTCGAATACCTCAACAGAATGCAATTAAGCCTAATCACAGATCCTAGGCGTTTTTACCAATTTATAAACGTCAAAAAAGGTCCGATGTCTTCCCTTCCACTCTAAAATTATTTAATACCTCATCTGCTGACCCTAAAGCAATCGCCAACCTCTTTGCGACCTTCTTCAGTCAGTCGTATTCTGACCACGTTTACGATCCGGATCTTGACTATTTCAGCTACCTGAACAACTGCCCACAAACCTCCCTTGTCTCAATTCACATAAGGACTGATATGGTACGTGAAAAGATTAATCAGCTTAAGGATGACTTTTCCCCAGAACCTGATCTGGCCTGCCCGCCATATTTCTAAAAAAATGTGTAAATGTTTTATTGAAAGCTCCTTCGACTCTCACTCTCTCAAGCTGTTTTCCCTAAATTATGGAAGGACTCCCTTATTGTCCCTATCCATAAATAAAGGCAGTAAAAATGACATATCAAACTACCGACCTATAGTCAAGCTCTCTTCTATACCTAAGCTCTTTGAAAGCATTGTCTATGACTCACTTTATTTTCATTGCAAATTCATCTATTCTCCACAACAGCACTGTTTCTTAAAGGGTAGGTCCACAACGACTAACCTAACCGAATTCGTTTCTAAAACAGTGCAAGCATTAAAGAAAGGTAAGGAAGTGGATGTCATTACGACCGACTACAGCAAGGCGTTTGATAAAATATGTCATCTAACTATTTACCTTAAACTTAAAGCTTTCGGGTTCTCCCCCTTTTTCATATCATGCTTGAGATCGTACCTAAGGAAGCGCCAGTACAGGGTTCTCTTAAGCTTTTCAGTCTCTGTCCCCATTATTTTTGTCTTAATAATGAACGATGTTGATCATATCATAAAAGACATAAAAGAAGATTAAGATAATAATAAAACCCCCACCAATTCTCTCTTACTTTAAAACGACCTAAATTCATTCTACACATGCTGCGACAAAAACTTCTTAGAACTTAATGTCGGCAAATGTCAATCCATAACGTTCTCTCGTAAGCGACTTCCGACACCCCTCAGAACCTATTACTTTCGCAACGAGCAGTCTCCTCTATACGCGATCTGGGTATTATTTGTGATAGGGAGCTAAACTTCCGTTCCCACATTGATCAAATTATTCACAAGGCCAATTCTTCTCTCGGTTTCATAAAACGCTGGTCTAAAGAATTCTCGAACTCTACGTTACAAAGTCTCTTTATATCACCTTTGCTAGACCCCTCCTTGAATATGCCAGCCAAGTTTGGTCACCATTTCACGACATCCACTCCCTTAGAATCGAAGCCGTGCAGCGAAGGTTTAACGTTTTGCCTTACGTGGTATCCCATGAGACGACAACTATATCTTACCCCCCTACGAAAATCGGCTAAAATTATAAAACGATGCAAACCCTTATAAAACGTCCTAAGGTAGCTGACATACTCTTCGTACACCAATTATTAACTGGTACGATCGATTCCCCCGCACTACTGGAAATGATTTCACTTCAGACTAACCCACGTAACCTTAGGTCCGTACCACTCTTTCGTCTCCCTCTCCACCCCACCAACTACGACCATTTCGAACCTATCTCCAGAATGTTGCGTCTGGCCAACAATGCACAGAACACACTTGACTTTCATTCCATAATATCCTCTGTTAGAAATTCTCTCTAAACCTCCTCTTAACAACTCCCCATACTTCCCTTAAATGTTAGTTTTAAGTTTTAGTTTAAGAATAATTGTGTGGGCCCTAGGGCCCGGTCAATGAGCATAAATAAAAAGGTTAAAATTAGGTTAAGTTACCTTCTATCTATGGCTGTACTAAGCTTCAATAAATAAACTCAAAAAAATCATTCCATACGAAATTTAAAGTTTGAATAATTTGAACCATTTACACAAAATTTATTTGTTGGCTTGGTAGTGCTATTAAGGGTTGGGCCTCAACTAACAATCTTCCCCAGTCGGTAGGACCCCTTGCCAGCTGGTTTCAATTATGCACACCAAGTTGGTTGAATTTTCTCTGACTTGAGCACTTCGTCAAAGATAAGGTTTGTCTTTTCTGCGTACTTAGTATTTCAGGGACTCTCCGTCTCGGAGAATTGGTGTCAAACCACCCTAACTACAATACCTTAAGCGCTAAAAGCATGACCAGGTCGTGCCTACAGTTTTTTAGTTCATCCCTGAATCTTTTTCTCCGTATAGTTTCAATGCAGGCATACGAAATTTAAAGTTTGAATAGTTGTATTTCATAATCATCTTCATTTACACCAAATTTATTCGTTGGCTTGGTAGTGCTATTAATTGTAGTTACATTTAATGCAATTAAATTTTATTTTTAAACTTTCTTAGACTTATGAAAAATATAAATATAGCAAACAGTCTTACTGGTGACGTTATTAGTATTGAGACATATTTGAAATGTGTCATAAGTCGAAATATGACTTTCTTTCGACAGTTATTAAAGATGAAATAATATTGTCCGTCTCTTATCGTGGACACGAACCATGAACTCTAACCGCAGACACGAACCTCGAATGATAAGACACTTCGGAACAAAATTATGCCAGTTCGAGGGCGTAGTTGTTATGCTACATTATGTTACACTGCCCCTTTCTTAGACTTGTTCGTCCCGAACAAGTGCGTCCTCACTTCGGCCATTGTATCCACTCAGTCAGTCCACATGAACCACTTTCATTTTGGTCCTTGGTCCTCGCTGGATGCGGTAGACAACATCGTTGATGCGGGTTATTATTCTGTAGGGACCCTCCCAGTTCTGCTGCAACTTACTTGATTTCACACACTAGATCTCCCTCCTGGAATCCTAACGTTGTTGCCTTGGCATCATACCTTGTCTTCATGCGGTCGCTCGTTATCTGAATCTGGCTTCTGGTCCTTTGGTGTATATCCCTAAGCCTTTCCCTAAGGTCCGCCACGTACTCTTCTTCATTTCTGGGCTCATTGGTAGGAGATCCAAATTTCACCTCACTGGGTAACCGAGCTATTCCACCAAATAAGATTTCGAACGGCTTATGTCGAGTAGTGCTATGCACGGCACTTCTATAGGCCATCAAAAACAAGGGAATCTGCCGGTCCCAATCACGTTGGTAGTCGCCTACGACCTTCGAGAGATGTTCGTCCAAAGTCCTATTGAAACGCTCCACCATACCGTCCGACTGTGGATGAAGCGGGGTTGTCCGTGTCTTTTTGATTCCGAGTAGTTGACACATCTCTTGGAAGATTCTTGACTCGAAGTTCCGCCCTTGGTCAGAATGCAATTCCGAGGGCACACCGAATCTGGCTTCCTGGTTAGGGATCGGAAACGCTTCCGGCCACTTACTGAAGTAGTCCATTACTACGAGTATATACCGATTACCTTTGTCGGTTTCCGGAAAGGGCCCTGCGATGTCAATGGCGATTCGTTCGAAAGGTGCTCCCACGTTGTATTGGTGCATCTTACCTCGAGTTTTGATTCTCGGACCCTTGCTAGCTGCACACACGTCGCATTTTCTGCACCAGTCTTCGACATCTTCGCTTTTATCCAATAAAAACGTTCTCGTACCTTTTCTAGCGTCTTATTCACTCCGGACGCCCCGCCATGCATTTCCTGTAACACCTCCTTGAACCTCGTCCGCGGCACGACAAACTGCATTACAAACGACTTTCCGTCGGAGGATTCCCATTTTCTTCTCAGAACACCTTCTTGGACATAGAGGGAGTCCCACTGCGCAAAATACGCCTTTAAGGTCGGGCTTCTGTGAGAGATGTTCTGATGATCCGGTTTCTCCATGTTCTCCTTTCAGGCCAGAATCGGTTCGATATCCGGGTCTTCCTTCTGAGCGTTCCGGATCTCATCTACGCTCCAGCCGGCGATAGGTTCGGCTCTCATTCTTTGGATGGAAACCAGCTCCCGTTCTTCCTGACGCGCACAATGTTTACAATCCGTTCTGCATGGTCTCCGGGACAGTGCATCCCCATTAGAGTGGAGTTTTCCTTTACGATGCTGTATTTCGTAGTCGTAGATTTGCAGCCTTTCGATTCATCTTGCGACCTGACCCTCAGGACTCTTGAACTGTAATAGCCATTTTAAGGCTGAATGGTCTGTGCGAAGAACGAACTTTCTCCCATAAAGGTATTTGTGAAAATGCTTCGTAGCCAAGATCAAAGCTAGAAGTTCCCGCCTTGTCACGCAGTAGTTCTTTTCTGGCTTAGAGAGCACCTTGCTGAAGTACGCAACCACCTTCTCTTGGCCATCGTGCACCTGGGAGAGTACGGCTAATACCCCGACATTACTAGCATCTGTATCCACAATGAACGTTTCCCTGGGAGTGGGGTAAGCTAGTATCGGGGCATCGCATAGCCGTTGTTTAAGTGCCTTGAAGCTCTTCTCGCACTCAATTGACCATTTGAATTGTTTTCCCTTTTCCGTCAACTGGTGCAGGCTCTTTGCGATCCCGGCAAAATCCTTCACGAACCGTCTGTAGTAGGTGGCTAGGCCCAGGAAGCTCCTTAGTTGGTGTTTGTCTTTGGGGACTGGCCAGTTTTTCACCGCTTCGACCTTCTCTGGATCGGTTCTCACTCCTTTTGCTGAAATTATGTGCCCCAAGTACTTGACTTCCGCTCTAAACAGGGCGCTTTTTTTGGGGTTGAGCTTCAGGTAGGCACTTCGAAGCCTTTGAAACACATCCCTTAGATTGTCTCGGTGTTGCGCAAACGTTTTTCCTACGACGATGACATCATCCAAGTATACCAAACAGGTTTTCCATGTTAACCCTTGCAGGACACATTCCATCAAACGCTCGAGAGTCGCCGGAGCATTGCACAGCCCGAATGGCATTACCGTGAATTGCCATAGCCCATTTCCTGCGGTGAAGGCGGTTTTCTCCCGGTCTTCTGGATGGATCTGTACCTGCCAGTAGCCACTCTTCAAGTCGAGAGTGGAAAACCATCGGGCTCCTGATAGTGTGTCTAGCGTGTCGTCA
Organism: Pocota personata; assembly: GCA_963082735.1. Lineage (NCBI taxonomy): Eukaryota > Metazoa > Arthropoda > Insecta > Diptera > Syrphidae > Pocota > Pocota personata. The sequence continues at coordinate 176,494,969 of OY720429.1, read as the reverse complement.
ATCCATGGCAGAGGATTTCTGTCTTTCTTGGTGACGTAATTGAGCTGCCGATAGTCCACGCAGAACCGCGTGCTGCCATCTTTCTTCTTAACCAGTACAACCGGTGATACCCACGGACTTTTGGAACTTTCAATCAGACCTTCTTTCTCCATTGCCGACACCATCTCTGCAACTTCTGTCTGCTTTGCCAATGGAAGGCGCCTAGCAGGCTGACGAATTGGTCTAGTATCACCAGTGTCTATTCGATGTTGTACCAGGTGTGTTCGGCCGTATTCTCCGTCCTGTGAGGCAAATACATCAGCGTACTCATTGATAAGATTCTCTGCCATAGTTCGCTGCTCCTGATTCAGCTCACTGGATTGGAGAATCGTCTCTCTCGTTTCCGCTGTCCAAGGTGATGGGAGAGGTTTTGGAGCATCACGTTCAGATATTGTTGCTACGGCAGTAATCGGCGTGCATTTTCCAGTCACCTCCCCTCGCCTTAGTTTGACAGTGTGTGGTCTTGCGTTCAAAACTCTCACTGGAACCATGGTGTTCTTTGGTTCGACTAACGTCTTTCCCACGATGTAGTCTTGAGAATTCTTCTCTGGGTCTGGTTCTACTATGTAGAATCGGTGGCTCCCAAGATCACCTTCCAGCTTCGTCCAAATGATTGTCTCTGAAGACGGCGGCAAAACTTCGTCTTTGCTGATGACTGTCCTGAGAGTTACGGCATTCTCGTTTCCGTACACGATCGGAATCTCCACATTTCGATACCTCAGTACTTGCATCCCGATGTCCAAAATTACTTCATTTGCTTTTATGAAGTCTATTCCGATGATGCACTCGTCGCATATATCTGCCACCAGAAACGCATGAGAGAACGTCAGTCCCGCCAGAGTAATCGTAAGACGAACTTCTCCAAACACTTTCGCCATTTCCCCTGTTGCAGTCTTCAGGCAGTAGCTGTTGGTGTTGTGCAGCCATGAGCTTCTGGCGATATCTCTTCTTACAATGGAGGCAGTGGCACCTGTGTCGATGGTGGCTACGCACTTCTTCTTGTCGATTAGTGCCTCCACTGTCAGGCTCTTGTTACCCCGTTTGGTTTGCGAAACTTGAATGGTGGTCCTGGGGGCCTCGCTTCCACTAACCAACTTGTGCCCCGCGAAGTTGGTCCTTACGCATTTCCCGACTGCTGGTTTTGGGAAGTTTGACCGACAGGATGGATGTTATCACCGCCGGATGCTTCCTCTCTGCTTCTCCTACTTCCGCAATGTGGACAATTTCCTCGTCTAGGTTCACTTCTGCACTGACGTTGTAGGTGTCCGGTTTGGTTGCAATTCCAGTAACGGATTTGACTTCCGCGAGCTTTGTCTTCATCAATGACGGCTGTTCGCTGGCATGAGCATCCCACTTCTGATACCAATGTAATATGCGAGCTACGGCTCGAGTAGATAAAACGATATTCTGTGAAATTTATTTCTTTATTTTCTAGTCTATAGAACAATTCAAGTTCACACTATACTATTCTTCGCAAACTCCTTCCTTACAAGACCTCTTTCTTCCCAAATCACTTTATCTCCTTTAAATTACTTAATTCACAATTCCAAACTAATTACTTCTTGTTGTTAACTCTCAACTTTCAATTTATCACAAAATTACAACTTCGGCTGTTATCACTTTTCCAATCTCCTCGTGCGGTTCAAAACCAACTGCCTTGCCTTAATCGCCATCTGTCCTTATATAGCAGAATTTCTGATAGCCAGAAACTTCTAGCAAATTTTTCGACCACTGGAACAAGAAAATTCTGATGTAATAATTCCAAGATTACAATAATTTCCTGCAGTTATAATTCTCTCTTATCCGTGACTTCGTCTTAGATATCATTTTTTTTTTTTTGCATTTTTATTAATTATTAATTCATTATAACTTACTTGCTAGACAAAAAATGCTTAAAACTAGCCTAACTAACTTATCTATGTTATTCTAACTTACTGGTCCTATGCGGGCGCTCTAAGCTAAACCTAATACTTAAAAATATGTCTTTCGACGTAACCTAACTTAAATTTGTATTTATTTCGTTTTTTTTTATTACTAATAATTACTAAGAAAAGTTTTATTTAATTGAAAAAACTTAGTAAATGAACTTTTTGTTTGTTTCTTATACATATAAAACTTATAGACTATCTTAAAATAAATCTTAACCTACCGTATTCTACCTTAACCTACTTACTCTAACTACGTAATTATATACGTATTTTTTTTTTTTTTTTTTTTTTTTTTTAATAGAAACAATACAACACAGAAGTGCTGTGTTGTATGTTTTTTTTTTGTTTTTTTATTTTTTTATTATGTATATATATGTTATCTAAAAATCTACCTAAAAAGTACCTAACCCTAAGCTATGTAAATCGGCCATAGAAAAAACAGCCGACTTCAAACTGGTTACCCTGGATTATGGGGAAACGACGAAGGAGTTCCCCCTTGTTCGGCTAGCCACCAAAAATGTCCGTATTCTCTACTGGTGAGCATATTATAAAGTATGTACAACGGTGGTTTGCTTATGCCTAGAAAAGCTTGTAGAAGAGTCCCTCTAACCATACGGTGTCGAAGGCCTTCTCCAAGTCAATCAGGCATGCACCCGTGCATTGGTTCTTGCTTTTGTTCCATTGGATATCCGATACCAGTTTAGACGCGGCATGTATTGTATCATGCCCCGCCTTAAAACCGAATTGGTTATCGGGAATTATATTATTGTTCTCAGTCCACTTAAGCAGGGCTCTATTGATAACTTTCTCGAATACCTTGCTGATGTTCGGAAGGAGACTTATTGACCGGAGATTTGCCGGATTGGAGGTGTCCTTACCCCTTTTGGGGATAGGTTGTATCACTGCTGTTTTCCAGTGCGCTGGATAATGTGCATTATTCAGCGCATTGTTAAACAGAGTGGTGTAAATGTCCACCGCTTCTAGAGGGAGATGTCGAAGCACAATGTTCGACACCCGTCGATTCCCATAGATTTCTTTCTTCTCAATGATTCAACGATCGCTTGGAGCTCCACTTTCGATATGTACGGGGGATGTACCCTTTCATCGGCGATGACATTGTTTGCCATAATATCGTCATTGAACTCGGTAAAACCTATGTTCTCGGATCGCTAGTGCTCTATATCATTTCGAAGGCAGACGATTTGCACAAAGACGCGATTTTCCAATTCGCGGTTTGGGCTAATGGTATCATTCACCTTGTACACTTCCTGGGAAATCGCTCCTATAGCTTCTACCTTCTCCTGCGGATCTTCGATCACAAAGAAGTTGTCATCCTCTACTGCGTTATCTGGATCTATACCTGCTGTTATCAGTATTCGTGCATTGTTCGTCGTTCGGGGGATCTTAAGACACGGAAGGTCGTTTTGATTATTCCTCCGAAAAATTTTATTTATTTGCGGGAACATACTCGGGTTGTTGGATTTTACAGCCCGAATTTTGTTGTTCCAATGCAAATTTACAGAAAGTCTGTAGTTTTCCCTGATTAATTTCTGGAGGTTTTTAATCAACGACTTCAGCGTCCTAACCTCCGAGTTTTGTCTGTCAGTAAACTGTCTGTACAAGGTTTTTAGTCTCGACAGCAGTCTACTTTTATGTTGGTGTAGTGCGTCAATTGTTGCATTACGGAATATGTCTGCGTTGTCAGTATGTTGATATCGAGGTATTGTACTGTCCATAGTTCGTTTAATTGTCTCTTCCATTTGTTTTAGGTACCAGTCAATCTCCTCGTTTGACAGATTCCTATTGGACGGTGGGTAGAGCGAATTCGAGGAGAGTGCTCTTGTCAAAACTCTGGAGAAGCGAGTCCAACGCGTCCTACTATAATTGTAGGAATATGTTTGGACAAACACCTCCAACTCCACAATTTCGTTGGGAATCGTTATTACGGCACTGAGTCCGCAATGGTCACTGTCATACACAAATGTGTGCAGGCAGTTTAAAGTTTGTCTGTCCGTGTCAGTCAGTTGCAACCGTACGTCGAACAGCATAAGATCCAGATAAGAGCTGCTTCTGGGAAACGACGGACTATCTGTAGCTTTCAAATCGAGTTTATACTCGACACTGTGCCGACCCCACCAATTGAATAGTAGGTTCCCTCTAGGATTAGGTGTGTTGTTTCCCCAATCTCTATGTTTGGCGTTTAAGTCTCCGGCCATGAGGAAATAATTCTCCTCCGACTCCAGCCTTAGGCATCGAAAAAGTGTCTCGAGCTCTGAAATAAATAACGTAGATTGAGTGGCTTCAGGTGCATAGAGTGCTATCATGTATATCCTCTTTCCACTATGGGGAGCGATGCACACGATACACGCTTCCAGCACCTGGAACTTTCGCACTTCACCGCTGTACACTACCTTAAATTGCAGTTGTTTTTAATGAAAATCGCAACACCTCCTCCTTTGTGGAGTTGGGTCGGTCTCTTCTGACAATATTGTATTTATTGTGCCCCAATTTGTGCTTCTGGGATAGCTTTGTTTCGCAAACCATAAGCACATCAGGGGTTTGGTCTTCTAACAACTTAAACAATACGGCTCTTCGCTCGATCCTAATAAGTGGATTCACATTCACAGCAAGAATCTTCAAGGATTGCTCCTCCATATTCGTACCCATTACGACTGGAGGTGCGTTAGGCCCGGCAGAAGTGCGTAGATCTGGTCCACCCGCTTCGCCTGCTCCTGTACCTGATGCTGAAGCTGCTCCATCTGCCCTTGGATAGCGAGCAAGATGGCCAGCAAGTCAGTTTGAGCCTCCGGTGCTCTAGGCGCTGGGGCCTGAGAAACAACCTTCGGTCTTTTCTGTTCCGCGTTTCCCTGACCTGCCGCCATTTGGGCGTAGGTCACTTGGGGTGTCACGGATTGTGTTTGAATTGGAGCAGGCGGACGTTTCACTACGACCTTCTCCTGACGAACCAGATTTACTTTCTTAATATACTGGAACTTAGGACAACCCCGATAGTTTGCGGTGTGTCCCGAGTTCCTGCATAAAGCACACGAGAGGTGGCTCTTATCTGCCACTCCATCCTTACCCAGAGTTCATTCCTCTGCTTTGTGGTTCTTTCCACACTTGACACATCGAGGCTGCATTTCGCAGTTCGACGCGGCGTGCCCGAACCTTTGGCAGCGAACACATTGTAAAATGTTTTCGCTCCTTCTTAATTTTTCCCAGGCGACAACTTGGTAGTCTAGGACTTTAATACTGCTTAGACCATCCAGTTTGCTATTGGGTGAAAGGTGAACTAGGAAGAACGGCAGTTTCCGCTTCTCCCTTTTTGCCTTAGCTGTGGTGAATGGCTTGACCCCTACGAATTGGAGCTCGTCGCACTCCTTCTCTTTAAGCAGTTTAAGGAGCATCTCCGGATCGGTAGACGGTTCTATCCCCATCAGCAGCATTGTTTGCAGCTTTTCCCCCTTCGGGGTGAAGAAGAAGAATTCCGTCGTCGATTCCCTCAAAAGATTTTTAATTTTTTTGTACTGTTCCACTGTATTGCAGTGGATAGCATGTCTATCTACATTTAATCGTTTAATGAAAAAAATATTACCTATGGCCAACTTACATAGCTCAATGGTATCCTTCAGCTCCATCTTGTAGGTGTTAATTGGTGGCACCCTCGTGTTTGTAGACTTCATTTGCTGCTGTTGTTGCTGTTGCTTCTGTTTTTGCTGCGGTTGTTGTTGCTGCGATTGTTGCTGCTGCTTTTGTTGTTGTTGCTGTTTCTTCAGCTGTTGTTGCAACTGGCCTTCTGATGGCTGCTACTGTGTTTGTTGCTGTTTCTTCAGCTGTTGTTGCTGCTGACGTTGTAGTTGCGACTGTTTTTGTTGTTGCATATGGCCTTCTGATGGCTGCTGCTGTGGTTGTTGCAAAGCGCACTGGAGCTCTTGCTGCCGCTCCTTCTCTCGTCTGGCCATTTGCTTGGCCTTGATAGCACGTACACGTTCTTTCAGCTGCCTGATGCTGCTGTTCAGAGTCTCTACCTCATCATCTTCGTCTTCTGACTCAGAAGCAGCAAGAACTGAGAAGATGTTGCTATCCCCCATATAGTGGCCTTCCCCACCGTCGGAGACGTATAGGTATTGGTCATCGTCATCTGACCTTTGTCGCTTTTTTTCTGCAGCTGCTGTTGCTGTACTATTCGCCCCTTCCATCACTCCGCCCGGCAGCTGTTCAGATGAAGCTGTTATGGAGGGGCGCTTTACCACTTTGGGAGTCGGTTTTGTCTTCATTCTCCTCTTCCCTGTACCATCGGCAGCTACCGTTGCTAGGTGGTCAGTACCTACAATAACTGCCTTCTCGGCTGATGGCATCGTTTCATCCGCTGGCCCCGCTATTGGGTGCGCGGACCGCTCGTTTTTCATCGCCTGATTACTGTTTGCACTTTGTTAATATTATTTTTTTTTTTTTTTAAGTTAAAAAAAAAAGTCGATAATCGGATTGGGGATTGAACCCGGGGTGCTGGGTTACCAGTCTACTACCACTTGTATTAGGCTAACTCGCCACTTGATTAACCAAATTCTAATAGTCAACTAAAAATTACTCCGAATTTGAAGGAAAAGCCGAAACACGTCTGCACTCTACGAAACACGGACACGAACCGTGAACACTAACCGCAGACACGAACCTCGAATGAAAAGGCACTTCGGAACAAAATTATGCCAGTTCGAGGGCGTAGTTATTATGCTATTGTACATTATGTTACAATATTTATATATTGTATATTATATAACTTTTTCATTTTTTTAATAAAACTAGCTGACCCGGCGAACTTCGTACCGCCTCAGAATCAATAAATGTTGTGTTAACTTATTAGCTGAATTAAATTCAGTTTTTTATTAACATAAAATGGTAAAATTAATGAGTAGTTGCTGCAGATCTTGAAGAATTGCTCTTATCATTGCCGTATTGATCGTTTGACGCCGATCAAGTTGGTCTTCCATATTGCCCATGAAGTAGATTTGGATGAATTTATGCTGTGCGTCTTCAAGTGGTTGCAATGATCCAATTCGATGGTGAATTTGGCCTTGGATCTTTAAAGTCGAAGGCGAAGTCAGAATTACTGATTTATGATCAATAAAAGAAAATGAACGTTTACTCTCTCGAGCAGAAATTACCTTGAATGTCGGATTGAATCTGCGTTTTTCGATAATGTCTGCTCCAAATGAAGTCATTTGGAAGCATCCATTGCAACTTTGAGTGTTCGATAGTAAATATCGTGATTCTGGGGTTTCGCCACGAAGCAATGAATGCAATGGCTCAGGTGGCGGAGGCAATAATGGCAATTTCACCTTGCCACTGAGACAGCACAATCTAGTTGTTTCTCCAGCGAACTTCAATGCACCACAATGGTCGCACACAACCTCCGTTGGGCCTATTCGAAAGAAAGGATGTGAGCTGTAGTCAATTGTGCAATCGTATTGAAACGTTGCTCGATTCAAATCAATAGTTAAAGCATTTCTCCTTGCGCGTCGTTGTTGATCTGAGCCGTTTGACGTACTGCCTCTCTTTGTTCTTGTGTTTGTGATGCACGAAGTCGGGCCATACTAACGCGGCGCTCTTCTCGTGCGATTTCTTATTCATCTGCAGTGGATTGATTCGCGATATTTCGAAGTTTAATTGCTTACGGTTTCGTTGTGAAAGATTAGATCTTCTGGCCCGTGGCATTGTAAATAACACTGGAAAATTAATCACACAATTCAAAGATACATAATGAAGCAAATATAGATGCGCGCACAATCACCAATCTGATAACCTCACAAAGTGAACACACAGAATTACGAACGAATTCGCCTGGAAAATCAGACACGCAGTCCAAAATTACCTATTGGATTGATTGCTGATGCGCGTACAATGACAAACTACAAACTACGTTGGAAGAGAATTAATTGAATCGAATTCAAATGTAGTAACCGTCGAAAACTGAATGAAAAATGGTGAAAACTCGAAAAAAATGCTGATAAATCACGGGGCACATCTGCATAGCTAGAGCTCAATGGTATGCAATGAAAGGACCGTGCAACTGAATCAGCTGTCAAAGGATAAAGCACACAACGCCATCTACTGGCATTACCGGAATCAGCATACAACGCCATGCTCATTTTTGATTCTGTCTTGTTTCAGAGATGGCGTTGTACACGGGTCTAATTTTTTTTTTGTGATTTTCTTACTTTTCCAATGCGCGAGGAAACTCCTCGAGGCCGAGACGAACAAAAAAAAAATTCATCGAAATCAGTCAATCCGTTCTCGAGATATCATCAAAAAAGCCGTTCCATACAAAATGTATGAGAAAATGAATTTTCTTTATAAATGTTTTTTTTTTGTGAATTTTTCTGATGTTTTAATAGTTATTCTACTATTCGGTGCGGAGACACATCTAACAAATCAAAGATCATAAAAATTGGTCAAGTCGTTCTTCAGTTGTTCGGCTATGAACGTTTAATTTCAGTAAGAATAATGGACTGTAATCTACTGTAATTAATCTACTGTAAATGAATTTAGCGTAAGACCGAATTAAAACACCGCTTCTTTAAACGTTATAAACTGGAATGTATTTCTTTTCATAAAATTCTTTTTTTTTATATACAAATTTATATATGATTTGTACATGGTTTGCTTGACGTTTGTGGGGGCGTTGTTGACATCAAGGTGTGTCCCATGTGAGGCCCTTTTGCCTGATGACGTCACAGTGTCTGGAACATTCTCCCCCCCCGTGAACGAAGTTCACAAGTAGCGCCGGTCCTCATCGACATCATAATTCTTCAGTAATTTAGTTGTTTGCTATCGTAATCTGCGATAAAGAAAGTTGGCAACCCTCTTCTAACTGACCGCTCGTCATTTGACCATGCAAAGAGAAAACGTATTGATAAATTTCTTCAACATGCATTGTACACAACAACAAAACATAAAACGAACGAGAATGACAGAGGACAATGAACGTAGCAGCTATTCTACGCACGATCCCGATATCCATGAGTGCGCGCTCTCTTCTCTTTCGCCGACTGTGTTTCATTGTTTACCACCGGAGCAGTCGATCGTCGGTTAATGATTCGGTTGGGTGGTATTTATTCGTAGTGTTTGTATTGAATTTTAGTATTTGTTTGTTTATTTGGCTTGTGGGTGTGTGTGTGTATGAATGGAATCGAGCATGAGACACGAGAATGAGTGTCAACTGATTTGTGCAACGTGTGTTTTTTTTTTTTTTTTTTTTTGGATTGCGCCAGGGATGTGTAATCTTCATAGATACTAGTAGCCCGAGTGCTACTAGCATGCACGATTCGCAAACCTGAGTACTCGATGCCAGGAATACGCCTACGTACTAAACACACACCCTACACACTTCAACCACTCTCCCCGCGGGACTGCCGTTAGGTATTACTTCGCGGGGCTGGTTAGCAATTCATGCTATGCTTCTTGTATTGCTGCTTCTGATGCTTCTGTTGCTTCTGCTGCTCTTCTTAGCTTTTCTATTCTCCGCAGCTCTTTTTGTAGAGTTGTTACGAAAGAACATATTGCCATCCAATTTTCTTCCAACCGTAACATATGGTCGAGGAGTAATGACGGACTTGGCAGAGTAATTCTCCATGCCGTGAAACGTGTGCAGTAAAACACTGCGTGCTCCGTATCCTCATCTTCACCTGGGCATTCCGGGCAGGATGGTGAGTTGTCGTGTCCGAATCGGTGTAGATATTTGCGGTAGCCACCGTGGCCAGACAGGAACTGCGTTAGATGGTAGTTGCAGTCTCCATGCTTTCGACTTATCCAATCTTGGATTGTCGGTATAAGTTTGTATGTCCATCTGCCTTTTGTTGTATTAGCCCAACGAGCTTGCCACATAGCTGCTGACGCTGCCCTTTCTTCAATTTTTATCACCTTGATACCAGTGGCGTCGTGATGACTCAATGCTCTTCTGTTATATATCCTCAGCATTTCATCTGCGAGAATATCGATGGGGACCATTCCAGCTATGACAAATGCAGCTTCGTCAGAGATGGTTCGAAAGCCGCTGATTGTCCGTAGCGCACAGAGTCTGTATGATGACGATAGTTTCCTTTTGGTCTCCTTCGTCCTCAGTGCCTCCGCCCAGACTGGGGCGGCATATAACAGAACTGAGGTGATAACTCTAGAGAGTAGAATCCTTCTAGCATATCCAGGTCCACCGATGTTAGGCATGATACGCGAGAGAGCTCCCTGCATTTGCGATGCTTTTTTGGTAACAAAATCAACATGCGTTTTAAACCGTAGCCTGTTGTCCAGCATTACTCCAAGGTATTTAATTGCCTCTTTCGACCTGATGGTTTGGTTACCAACCTGAAAGTTGGCAAATTCGACAGTTTTCCGGCTGGTTATAAGAACAGCTTCTGTTTTATGGTCAGCTAGTTCTAGTCCGGCGGATACTAGCCAATCTTTTATCCGGGCAATTGCTTCATTTGTAGCTGATTCTACTGCACGGATCTGTTTAGCTACTGTCACGACTGCAATGTCATCGGCGAATCCAATTATCGTTACTCCCCCAGGTAACGCTAATCGTAGTACTCCGTCGTACATGATGTTCCACAATAGTGGCCCTAAAACCGATCCCTGTGGAACTCCCGCAGTTACGTTGTAGTATTTTACGCCTTCATCGGTATTGTACCTCAGCTTTCTGTTGTTGAAGTAGTTCGTCACTATCCGTAGCAGGTAATATGGCGTATCCATCCTGGCAAGTGACCTTCTAATAAACGACCAGTTCGCAGAGTTAAATGCGTTTTTAATGTCCAGCGTTACTACTGCACAATACTCCTTTGTGCCGTAGAGCCATCTTTCTCCTTCGATGGCACCTTTGGCGATATCGACTACCGCTCTTATGGCATCAACAGTAGATCGTGCTCTTCTGAAGCCAAATTGGTGATCTGAGAGGGCTCCTTTCTCTTCTACTACTGCGAGTAATCTATTATAGATTATCTTCTCGAGGATCTTTCCCATGGTGTCTAATAGGCATATTGGGCGATAGGATGATGGTTCTCCTGGGGGCTTCTTTCCTTTTGGCAGTAGGACCAAATGCTGCGTTGTGCAACGTGTGTGTGTGTGTGTGTGTGTGTGTGTATGTATGATAATGAATCGCGAGCGAGAGACGATAAGTGCCATTGATTTACGCGAAGTGTGTGTGCGTGTGTGTATGAAAGAATTAATTGTGTGTTTTCTTGAGTGTTTTTTTTTTTTTTTTTTTTGGATTGCGCCAGGGATGTGTAATCTTCATAGATACTAGTAGCCCGAGTGCTACTAGCATGCACGATTCGCAAACCTGAGTACTCGATGCCAGGAATACGCCTACGTACTAAACACACACCCTACACACTTCAACCACTCTCCCCGCGGGACTGCCGTTAGGTATTACTTCGCGGGGCTGGTTAGCAATTCATGCTATGCTTCTTGTATTGCTGCTTCTGATGCTTCTGTTGCTTCTGCTGCTCTTCTTAGCTTTTCTATTCTCCGCAGCTCTTTTTGTAGAGTTGTTACGAAAGAACATATTGCCATCCAATTTTCTTCCAACCGTAACATATGGTCGAGGAGTAATGACGGACTTGGCAGAGTAATTCTCCATGCCGTGAAACGTGTGCAGTAAAACACTGCGTGCTCCGTATCCTCATCTTCACCTGGGCATTCCGGGCAGGATGGTGAGTTGTCGTGTCCGAATCGGTGTAGATATTTGCGGTAGCCACCGTGGCCAGACAGGAACTGCGTTAGATGGTAGTTGCAGTCTCCATGCTTTCGACTTATCCAATCTTGGATTGTCGGTATAAGTTTGTATGTCCATCTGCCTTTTGTTGTATTAGCCCAACGAGCTTGCCACATAGCTGCTGACGCTGCCCTTTCTTCAATTTTTATCACCTTGATACCAGTGGCGTCGTGATGACTCAATGCTCTTCTGTTATATATCCTCAGCATTTCATCTGCGAGAATATCGATGGGGACCATTCCAGCTATGACAAATGCAGCTTCGTCAGAGATGGTTCGAAAGCCGCTGATTGTCCGTAGCGCACAGAGTCTGTATGATGACGATAGTTTCCTTTTGGTCTCCTTCGTCCTCAGTGCCTCCGCCCAGACTGGGGCGGCATATAACAGAACTGAGGTGATAACTCTAGAGAGTAGAATCCTTCTAGCATATCCAGGTCCACCGATGTTAGGCATGATACGCGAGAGAGCTCCCTGCATTTGCGATGCTTTTTTGGTAACAAAATCAACATGCGTTTTAAACCGTAGCCTGTTGTCCAGCATTACTCCAAGGTATTTAATTGCCTCTTTCGACCTGATGGTTTGGTTACCAACCTGAAAGTTGGCAAATTCGACAGTTATAAGTTTGTTTCCGGCTGTTTCCGGCTGGTTATAAGAACAGCTTCTGTTTTATGGTCAGCTAGTTCTAGTCCGGCGGATACTAGCCAATCTTTTATCCGGGCAATTGCTTCATTTGTAGCTGATTCTACTGCACGGATCTGTTTAGCTACTGTCACGACTGCAATGTCATCGGCGAATCCAATTATCGTTACTCCCCCAGGTAACGCTAATCGTAGTACTCCGTCGTACATGATGTTCCACAATAGTGGCCCTAAAACCGATCCCTGTGGAACTCCCGCAGTTACGTTGTAGTATTTTACGCCTTCATCGGTATTGTACCTCAGCTTTCTGTTGTTGAAGTAGTTCGTCACTATCCGTAGCAGGTAATATGGCGTATCCATCCTGGCAAGTGACCTTCTAATAAACGACCAGTTCGCAGAGTTAAATGCGTTTTTAATGTCCAGCGTTACTACTGCACAATACTCCTTTGTGCCGTAGAGCCATCTTTCTCCTTCGATGGCACCTTTGGCGATATCGACTACCGCTCTTATGGCATCAACAGTAGATCGTGCTCTTCTGAAGCCAAATTGGTGATCTGAGAGGGCTCCTTTCTCTTCTACTACTGCGAGTAATCTATTATAGATTATCTTCTCGAGGATCTTTCCCATGGTGTCTAATAGGCATATTGGGCGATAGGATGATGGTTCTCCTGGGGGCTTCTTTCCTTTTGGCAGTAGGACCAAATGCTGCGTTTTCCATTTTTCGGGAAAGGTTCCTTCTTCAAGGCACTGCTTCATTGTTGTTATGAAGAGGTCTGGTCTTTTTGTTACAGCTGCCTTTACTGCCTTGTTCGGGATGCCGTCGGGTCCCGGAGCCTTGTTGTCACCTATCTTGCTGCATGCCCTTAGCATTTCCTCGTGAGTAATTAAAGGAATATCTTCTGGATTGACTTCTCGTATAATATTGCACATAGCAGCAGGCCTTTGAGGGAAGAGGTACTCTACTATGGATCTCAGCATTATCGGACATGTTATTTGAGGAGTCCTATAGCCCTTTAATTTTGTCATCACCATTCTGTATGCCGAGCCCCATGGGTTGATGTCGGCTTCTTGACAGAGACGTTTAAAGCATGCAGTTTTGCTTTCCTTAATGGCTCTATTTAAGCTACGTCTCGCCAGTCTAAGGGTGTCCAGGCATTGTTGGAAATCCGCCCTCCTTCTTGATCGTTGGACTTTACGCCGGGCTTGCAGACATTTTGCCCGGAGTTCGAATATTTCCTCGTTCCACCAGTAACACGGTGATGTGTTCCTGGTGTTTGCTCTCCTAGGCATTGATGCGTCGCACGCTGTGGTGATGGTGCCTGTGAGGTGGTGAGCGAGGGTCTCCGCTGTTCCGCTTGGAGCTTGATCACCGTTCAACATCTCTTCGAATGCATCCTTATCGAAAGATCTGTCATTCCATTTTGGGCCAGTAAGTTTTGGGAGCTGGACTGGTTTTTTCCCTTTTATTTCCAGTATTATCACCTGATGGTCGCTGTGTGAATATCCCTCACTGACCCTCCACTTTATGGTTTTCAGGATGGAGTTGCTCGCAAAGGTGATGTCAATAATGGACCCTACTCCAGCCTTCCGGTAAGTATTTGTCCGGCCCTTATTAGCAATGCCTATCGCTAGGGGAGCGAATGTCTCCAATAAGACCTGTCCTCTGGTGTTGGTGAGCCTGCTGCCCCATTCTGTTGCCCACGCGTTGAAGTCTCCTCCTATAACCACTGGGGCGCATCCGTGGTTAGATTATCCAGCATTAGTTGGTACTCGCTGGCCGTCAAACTGGGTCGGGCATAGCAGCTATAAAAATGGATCCCATTTATTTTCGCCCGCACGAAGCCGACTGTTTGGTCGTTTGTTTCTTGAAAGGCATAGCGTCCACACATCCATATCGCCGCCTGTTTTGCCTTATCGCAGATCCAATTGTTGTTCTCTTCGGGACATTTATATGGTTCACTGATCATAATAACGTCAGCGCTTTCGTCCTTGGCCGTTTGTGCTAGGATGTCCTGTGCTATTCTACAGTGATTAAGATTTATCTGTAGAATCTTCATGGTATTTTGCTTGTAATAGCTCTCCGAAATACTGGGCATTTGCTACTGCCGGCTACATGCTGCGCGGCGTCCGGGTGGTCTTTCTTGCAGAACATGCAGGATGGATCCTTGTTGCAATTCTTCGCTATGTGGCCTTCTCCTCCACATCTCCTACATAGCTTGGAGCGGTCTTCCTCGCTTTTGCATTGCCAGGCAAGATGACCAAACTCTAAACATTTGAAGCACTTTTTAAGGAGGGTTCGTTCGCGCATGCGACAGTTAACCCAGCCGATTTTAATCCTTCCTGCTTCTAACAGCTTTCTTACGTCTACTGCGGGAAAGCTGATCGTTGCTGTTTGTGTTCCTCCGTACGCCCTCCGCAGGGACAAAATATCTGCCGGTGAAACTTTCACTCCAAACTGGGCTTCGATTGCATTGATTACGTCGTCTATAGTCGTGTTTTCTTGAGTGTGGTATTGGATGATTGAGTAATTGAGTGAATGCAATTGAGTGATTGCTCTCACTTAGTGTACGGTGCGTTGAGTTTTGTAGCGAATGGTGTTGCCGTGTAGCATTTCGCGGTGTGTTGATTTTAAATTCATTAGGTATTTTAAGTATTAAATTTAAATTTCTTTTAAATTGATTGGTTGGGTTATTTGTTTGTGTCGCCTTCGTTGATTGATTCGCTTTCGTTGATCGGTAGTGGGCATAGTTTCGTTATTGGTCGTTTGTACTCTCCTTGTTGCGTTCTTACCTTGACGACGCGTATTATGTCATCCTTGCCGGGGTAGCTCTCTGTGATGCGTCCTAAGCTCCACCTTGCCGGAGGTAGCCGATCATCCTTGATTAGTACCAAATCGCCTATTTTGAGTTGCGGTTGAGGTTTCAACCATTTCGGTCGCTGTTGTAAGCGGGCCAGATATTCCTGGTGCCAATGTTTCCAGAATGTCTGAAGATGCATTTGGATGGCCTTCCACCGATCGATGTAACCTTGCTTGCCTGTGGTCAGATCTGGTTCTGGAACGGTGAATATTGCTTCGCCTATTAAGAAGTGAGCTGGGGTGAGTGCTTGGAAGTCGTCTGGATTTTCCGTTAGTGGACACAGAGGCCTCGAATTAAGGCACGCCTCAATTTGTGTGAGTAGCGTGGCGAGCTCCTCGTATGTAAGTGTCCCGTTGCCGACGATCCGTTTGAAGTGGTGTTTGACACTCTTCACTCCTGCTTCCCACAATCCTCCGAAGTGAGGAGAAGCAGGGGGAATGAAATTCCACTTAGTTGCCTGTGTCGCCAGAACTTCAGCAGCTTCCTTCCAGTTGTGTCCGGCTTCCTTTAATAGCCGATGCAGTTCAGCTTCAGCTCCAATGAAGTTTGTTCCGCAGTCACTGTAGACCTGACCACAGACACCTCGTCGAGCAGCAAAACGCCGGAAGGCAGCTAAGAAAGCTTGGGTGGTAAGGTCTGTGACTGCTCCAAGTGCATTGCTTTGGTGGCGAGGCAGACAAATATTGCCAGGTATCCCTTAAAACATTTAGCTCCGCGACCTTTCCAAGACCGAATGGTGATTGGTCCCGCATAGTCGACCCCTGTATGGGCAAACGGCCTAGAAACTGTCACCCTAGGAGATGGTAGGTTTCCCATTAATTGGTGGGCTACCCTGTTTCGGTACCGGTGACAAATGACGCAGGTGTTTAAATATTTTTTGACGGCTCTCCTGGTCTGTATGATCCAGTACTTACTTCTGGTATACGCAATCATTAGCTGGATCCCTCCGTGTAGCGTATTTTCATGGGCGTTTCGGATGACTAGGGTTGTGAAATGGTGCCTCGGTCCTAGTATGATGGGGTGCTGTTGGTCGAACGAGAGGTCTGCGTTTTTTAGTCTGCCGCCTACCCTTATGATGCCTTCTCCGTCTATGAATGGATTTAAGGATGCTAGTCCCTTTAACTTGGATAGCCCTCCGGGAAACATATCAGATTGGGCGCAGCGAACGAGTACCTTCGCAGCGGCTTCAAGCTCCTTCGGGCTTAGAGGTCCAGCAATTCGTTGAGGATCACTTCGCAAGTTACTGATGAAACGCTTGCAGTAGCCAACGATCCACGTAAGTCGCTTTAAGTTCGACGTTCGGTGAAGAAGCTGGTGTATCGGGCCTTCTACTAAGTCCACGTGGTGGACATGTACCAGTCTACTTCCTTCGCTAGTAACGAGACTAGAAGGCTGTTTCGGAATCTCGAACTCCCACTTTTTGTGCAGAAATGAGGGCCCGTTCCACCACAACGTTGCCTTTAAAAGTGCCGATGGTTCCATACCTCTAGAAACCAAGTCCGCTGGATTGTCTTGAGTCGGTATGTGCCTCCATATCTTGGTATCGGTGAGTCGCTGAATTTCTCCTACTCTGTTCCGGACGAACGTTTCCCACTTGGATGGTGATGCAGATATCCAGCAGAGGGCAATGGTGGAATCCGTCCATGCGTACATCTTGACGTCGTCTCGTTTTAGGATTCGACCGACATAGTGTAGAAGTTTCGCTGCAAGAACAGACCCACATAGCTCTAACCTTGGCAGACTCACTGGCTTTACCGGTGCCACCTTGGACTTGGAAATTAGCAAGTGCATATGGACCTTGTGATCCTTGTCCACAACCCTGAGATATACGGCTGCTCCATAAGCCTTTTCCGAAGCGTCGCTGAAACCATGGAGTTCTATGCACTGTGACCTACCAATTGTGTGTACCCACCTTGGCAGACCTAAATTATTAATATTTTGTAAATCTTTATAAAAAGTGTCCCATTCTTCTAAAATAGCGGGTTCGACGGGCTCATCCCAAGACATCTTTCGGATCCAAAGAAGCTGCATAAAACATTTCGCTTTAGTTATGCATGGCGAAATCCAACCTAACGGGTCGAAGAGGCGTGCAATTGCCGAAAGTACGAATCTCTTCGTTGGTAGTGGATTGCTTGAAGGAATATACTGAAAGCGGAAGACGTCGGTGGCAGGAAACCAATGAATACCTAGCGTTTTGACTTGATCCGAACCTTCTGTAGGTACTGCAAACGAAGATTCACAATCCTTTTCTGGAATGCCTTGAAGAAGTTCCTTCCTGTTGGATGTCCACTTCCGTAAGTTAAATCCCGCTGATTGGAGAGTTGCTCTAACTTCCTTTATTTTAATTTTGGCTTCTTCCAAGGTGTCTGCGCCGGAGATAAGGTCGTCGACATACATTTCGCCATCTATCATTTGAGCTGCTAACGGGTATCGATGACGGGACTCTTCTGCTAGCTCCTTCAATGTTCGAATGGCCAGATACGGGGCCGAAGCCGTTCCAAAGGTCACAGTCTTAAGGCGGTAGATCTTGAGTTCTTCTGATGGATCCTTACGCCAGATGACCAGTTGAAAATAGGAATCCCGATCGCTGACCCAGATTTGACGGTACATCTTTTCGATGTCAGCCGTAAAGGTGTGCTGGTAGAGTCTCCACCGGAGGATAATGTCAGTCACATTGTGTTGAAGTGAGGGTCCTATCATCAGCTGGTCGTTCAATGAGACTCCATTCGACATTCTGAAGGATGCATCGAACACAACTCTGAGTCTTGTTGTAGAACTAGCCTCCTTAATGACTGCGTGGTGGGGTAGGAAGTAATGATCTAATTTGGGTATGTCTTCTTGTTTTACCTCGCTCATATGTTCTAAGTCTCTGTATTCTTTCAGGCACGCGGAATATTGCTCATGTAGCTGGGGATTGGCGCTGAGACGTTTCTCCAAACTCCTGAAGCGTTGTAAAGCACCTTCCTGTGATCTGCCCAAGACTGGATAGGCAGCTCCCTTAAAGGGTAGAGCCACCTGGTATCGCCCATCTACAGTACGCCTCACATGTTTGACGAAATGTTCCTCACAAGCGACATTCTCGGAAGTTTCGTACCATTCAAATGGAGCTTCTTCCTGTTCCCAAAACTTGCGAAGCTGAGCGTCGACATCTGTTGTTTGGAAGAAACTACGAATGGGTTGAGCCTGAACTGGAGCCTTTCCAAATAAAATCCAGCCTAATCTGGTTTTTTGCGCTACTGGCTGGTCCTCCTGCTTTGGTCTTCTCAGCTCGGGTAGCAAAATCTCGGCAAGAACATCGCTTCCCAAAAGAAGATCAACCTTTGCTGATTTGTTGAAAGATGGGTCTGCTAAAACCAGATCAGCGAGGTGTTCCCAATGAGCAACGGGGAGTGTCCGGGCCGGAAGATGGCCAGACAGCGACTTAAAGATGAAAGCCTTTGTTGATGTCTCGAAGGCTGAATGATGTGACGTAAGCACGACGTCAACAACCCTCTGACAAGTGCCACTGCTGACTAAACCCAACCCGGATACCTCAACGTGAGTGGATCTTGGCTTTAAACGTAGTAATTGGACAGCTGACTCTGTTATAAAACTCGCTTGAGAGCCCGAGTCAAGCAAGGCTCTAAACGAATAAGTCTCACCTGACGAAGCCCTAACCTTTATCAACGCAGTGGCTAACAAAACTTGTGTTGATGTGCTTGGCAGAGCATGGAAGCTGTTGACGGCCGAACTGCTGGAAGGCTGTGCTCCGTTGTTAGGCGAAAAGACTAAGGCTTCGGTGTTCATCGTGGTGAGAAAATTCTGTGGAGGATTTTGAGAGATACCTGACCTATGGGAAATACCTGACTGCCGAAATGTGGATGGATGAGAAGTGTTGGCCTGTGCTACATGTAATAAAGAATTATGTGGCTGCTCACAGTAGTAACACCTACGAGTGCTCGGACACTGCTCTGTGTTGTGGCTATATGCTAAGCAGTTCCGACAAATCCCTAATGTACCCACACTCTGAATTCGGTCCGCTGTACTCATCTTCAAAAATCATCCACACTTACGAATAGGGTGTTGACCTCTGTTGCAAAGCTTGCAGGAAAACCTCTGGGCATTGGTCGACGTATAAAAACTACTCCGCTGTGGCACATTCCTTGCCGAATTCGTTGATGGTCGCGCCTGCTGTTGGTTAACGGCCTCCAATGAACGGAACCTCGTCTCCAAAAACTGGGTAAATTCGGCAAATGTAGGAAGTTCCTTGTTGTCAGTCTTACTTCCAAGCCTTTCTTCCCACAGGTGTTGCGTTTTCGTCGGAAGTTTCTGAAGCAGGATGAAAATGAGCACAACGTCCCAATGCTGAACTGGAACCTTCAGATTTTCCAAGCTGTGAACAACTTCCATCGATGTATCGAGCAATTCCTTGATGGACTCGGATCGCTCTTGGGCTATTGAAGGCTGATTGAAGAAACATTTCAATTGCGTGTTCACTAGGAATCGTTGGTGATCATAACGGTCTGTTAGGATCTCCCATGCCTTGTGGTAGTTGCCGTTGTCAATTCCCAGGTGGGCCAAAAGTTTCTCCGCTTCCCCTGACACACTTGTTTTCAAGTAGTGAATTTTTTGTATCTCAGAGAGTGCCGAATTATGGTGAATTAACGAGACAAATAAGTCATGAAAGGCTCGCCATGACTCATAACTCCCAGCGAAAACGGGTAAATTGATCTTGGGTAACCGAATGTCTACCTTTCTAGTTTCCTTGGATTCTGAATGATCCCTTTCTACTTTCTTTTCAGTTGGCTGTACCTTATCCATCGCGTCCAATAAGTCGCAACGATGTTCGAAGTAGAGCTCTCGGATTTGTTCGAAGCGAGTCTCGACTTCCCCTAACTCCTTCTCTGCTAATGACTCCAGAGCCGTTTCGAGTCGTCCAGTTGCTGCTTCCATTGTCTTTTCTAAAGCAGACAATCGACCAGAAAGATAATTGGCTGTTCGCCTAGCAGAACCAGTTTTGGAAAAATTGGAGATATCTTTTTCCAATTGCTTAAGCGTATGTGCCAAATATGTTGCCATTATATTGGTAAAAATTTATTGCTCTTATTGCAGAAACAGGAACAAAGAAAAAAGAAATAAGAAGTCACTTACTTGTGAAAGCGCGGTGCTCCAGTTGAGAAAGGGGTTCCAAGTTCAGTTGGCTGCGTCCTCAGGGTTTCAGGAATTTCCAGATCCGGATCCAAATGTACACCCCACAGCAGCACACGATTGATTTTTTTTTTTTATTCTATGCACACTTAGCAAAAGTTTTAATTTAAATTTAAAATCAATTAAACTCGACTAAATTGTCTATAGAGATTATACGCGGCAGAAAACACACACACACTATGGATTGACTGTCGATCAAAGAAAAATTTTTTTTTTTTAATCCGGCTCGTAATGACCAAATGTTCGGCTATGAACGTTTAATTTCAGTAAGAATAATGGACTGTAATCTACTGTAAATGAATTTAGCGTAAGACCGAATTAAAACACCGCTTCTTTAAACGTTATAAACTGGAATGTATTTCTTTTCATAAAATTCTTTTTTTTATATACAAAGTTGTTGACATCAAGGTGTGTCCCATGTGAGGCCCTTTTGCCTGATGACGTCACAGTGTCTGGAGGACATCAGTTATAAATGGTGTAACTAAACCGACTTTGTTTTACTCGTATATTTTAAGAAAAGAAAAAGTTTTTCAGTAAAAATGGAAATTATATATTTTTTTTTTAACAAGTATTATGAAAAGCAACAATGAAAGTAATAATTTTTATTTAAAAAATGTTATTAAGAATAAGTTAAAGATTATTATAAAAGCTGTTATAATACAATACTTCGGAATGTGGTTTTTGGTAAGAAGGTCTTAAAGGTCTCTACAATATTTTTTTTTATTACAACGATTTCTTGGAAATCATCAACGTAAGAAGTTTAGTAAAAAATGTTATGCTCTCTGTTTGCCTTGGCAACCTTGGCATCATACAGCTTCAGATTTGTCATGTTCATTGGTCCCATTTTGCTGCAGGATCCTTTATTTCACAAAAATCTTCATGAAAAAGCTGGTTGACAACAAAAGGTTGTCCGCTTTACTTCGCTGATTTAATTGCTGAAATGAAGGCATTGGGTGAATAGATCCGCCCATTCTTCAACTGACGCTTGACTTGTCTTTCAAGGATGGAGTGAGCCGAATCGCCTTCATTCTGGGTATTTTATGAGAAATTTATGTGTTATCTCATTTATACCCAAAAAGTGAAAGGCGTACAAATATAGAGCCAGCATGAATTATTTCTTTTTGTTGTCCAACTCAATTGTCTTCTGACAAAATTTCAACAAAAAAAATATTTTTGCATTAGCGATTGTTGCTTTTTTTTGTTAGTATTTAAGGACACAGGTTCCCAGCTCGTTAACTCCTCGATGAGCATAAGATTCATCCTAAACATAGTATTCACAGTTATTAGTTTGAAGGTGATAAATAGTGAAATTGAAAACATTCAGCTTAGATTTATAGTAGAACACAGACACATCTTCTTTTGGTATCTGCATAGCCGCCCGAAGATCGTACACCGCTACTATACCGTTGAAGTTGGTATTTTCTTTGTCTTGCTTCTTGTCCTATCTGAAAAGTTTTTTTTTTCAGACAGATGTAAGTCGTAGCTTTCTCTTAAATCTTCTTTTTCCTCAGAAGAAGCGTTTTCGTAGGCAACACATGTTTCACATACATCTTTCTTTGGCGTGAAAAGACGATTCGGTAAACAACTTACATGTAAAATATAGTATAGCTTCCATTGACCCCATTCTTTGTTTTACGGTCTGAGACATAATCTCTGCGAATATCTGCCAGAAACCGACTACCGTCATCGAACGTCCGAGTTGTATTTACTCTGGTGTAATGGCTCTCAATTTTGGGGATGAAATTGATATGTTTTAGAATGCCGCCTCTGATAGCTGGATCTAAACTCTTGTTCTCATGCCTGCCTCTCAAGTCTGGTTCGAATAGAACATCAAACATCTTGTTTCAATTTCATGAACAGTTCGGATTGTCCGATCGTTGATGTTTAAAGTGTTTAAAAAAAAAAAAACTTTACGGACTCGTACTTCTCGACAGACTTAGAAAAATAGTAAGCGTTGCTGATGCTTCTTGGAGCTCGTGTTCCTCCTTTACCGGTATATCTATACCTCGGAGCAATGTCTGATAAATAAACTCATATCTGAAAAATATATATAATATATATATATATATATATGAACTAGAAGTACTCTTACCGAAAGTCAACATAGACATACGAGGCATTAAGTGAAAGAAGAGATCCGATTAAAAAAATTGATTCCTCAATATAATCTCCCTCGAGTGAAATGCATTTCTCACACCGGGCATACAATACCTTAATACCATCGAAAAATACTAATACTTTGCCTTCAAAATGACTTTCTACGGCCGCCTTGATCTCGTTCTTATCTGCAAATCTCCGGCCTCGTAACTCCTTTTCCAAATTGGAAAAAGGAAAAAGTTGTTCGGGGTCAAGTCTAGTCTGTAGGGTGGGTGGTCAATCGTTGAAAAACCTATGCCTTTTAAGGCCTGTCTCGAAACCCGCGCCGTGTGAACAGGAGCGTTATTCTGCAAAAACAAGAAACCGTGAATGAGATTCCCCCGTCGCTTTTGTTTGACCGCTTCACGTGCATGAGTCAATAAATTTGCGTAATATTGACCATTCATCGTAGTCCCCTTTGGCAGGTAATCAATCAGCAAACCACCTTCGCTGTCCCAAAAAAAAGCCATAGCTTCGAAGCCGACTTTTCCACCTTGAATTTCTTCGGCGGCCTCTCCTCTTTTTCAATCCACTGCACAGACTCGCGAGCCCAAGTCTCACCTACAGTTACGATTCGGTTGCAAATTTTGTCGAGATTGTTCCCAGCTAACTCCAAAAAGTCTTTACAGCACACGAGTCGTCGTTGCTTGTCAAACAGCGTGAGCGTTTTCGGTACCCAGCGCGAGTTAAAGATTATTTAACACTTAAAAATAAAAAACACTTATTAATATCTTTGTTCCACTGATGCGGTTTATTGTCAATTGAAATTAAGACTGCCTGATTATTTGTCTATTCGTCTATTTATATTAGACGGTAAACAAATTTATGCCAGAGCAAAAGCCGTTACTAGCTGGTGATAGCAAGCTGCCGCTGTTCGTTGTAAGTAGGTCATCTACTAGGCGTTGCATTGGTTGGCCCGTTGTTTGCACTTGGACTTGTTGTTGATGCTGAAAATGTTCGTCCGTTATCATGGTTGTGTTGTCACTGCAGATGTTGGCCCGTTTCTTGCACTAACGCTCGTTCGTCCGTAAGTAGGTCATCTAATAGGTTTTGCATTTGTTGGACCGTTGCTTGCACTTAGATTTGTTGTTGATGGTTACAAATGTGACTCCGTTGTTTGCACTAGATGACTTCTGTTATTGATGTTGCAGGATGGATGGTTATGGGTGGTTACTATGGGTATGTAACTCCTCCCCTCTTAGTATGGACCAACAAATTTGTAAAGGTTTGTGTCCATGATTAGTGTTGCTGCTGCTAAATTGTTATGAACGAGGCTTATCCACATTTAAGGCTTATCAAATCATCAGTGGGTAAGGGATGGGATAAAATATATTTTTATTTTTTTTTTGAAAAAATGAAAATCAGTTTTTTATGTTAATTTTGGCTAGATATTGAAATTTATAATATAGTGTGTCTAAAGAAGAAAAAAAAAAGGCGATTCGAAAACAAAATAGAGTTAGAGTAGTTTGATTATTTTCGCATTCATTTATTTCTAACATTTAATTTCTTTTGTTTTAAACTAAAAAAGAAAAAAATGAATGTGTTTAATCGGTAAATTTGCGTTGTTTCTGTACTTTTTGTTTGTGTACCTTTCTTTTGTTTGTTTCCAAAGTAATTTTATTATTCTTAACTACTATATGGTCGTTAAATCTGGGGGCTAATTTGTTACGTCTGTCGTCTGATTCATATATTTTTCTGTTAGCTAAAAATTCAGGTGGGTCTTTGCGGCTATCATTGAGTTTATTAATAATCTTTTCTTTAGTATTAAGATTTCGGTCATAACTTAATTTTGCTAAGGTATTGTAGTCATTAATATGTTTATTAAGGTATTCCTGTTCTGTTTTAGCAGTTTTATTAAGGGAAAATAGATTTCTGTTTGTAATATGGCCATTAAGCAATTCAAAAGGGGTCAGTTTAGTTGCAGAGTGGATTGAATTGTTATAAGTTATCACAGCTTCGTCAACTACTTCGCCTATAGGTTTTTCTTTGTGTTGAGATTTGATAATGCGTATTAACTCCGTCAAGGTAGAATGGAATCTTTCAACAGGTGAATTGCCGTTGGAACTTTTTGCACAGATTGTATGTAGGTTTATACTGTACATATCTAAGAAATTTCTAAACAAGGTAGATATAAATTCACTTCCGTTATCGGTGATAATTTTTTATGGGATTCCATGATGAGAGAAAAAGTGTTTTAAAGATTTTATTAAATTAATACTATTTCTAGCAGTTAGTAAATAAACACTTGAAAATCTGCTAAATTTATCAATTATCGTTAGAAAATGTTCTTTGTGAATGGAGTATATATCCATATGAAGGATTTCCAAAGGTTTTATTGGTGTTTCAGTGATTTCGTATTTTAAGCGCTCTCTCTTTCTATCATATTTATAGTTATGGCATATGTCACAATTATTTATAATTTGTGTAATCAGACGCTTCATATTAGGGAAAAAGTACTCTCTTTTAAGATGTTCTAAGCATTCATTTATACCTCTGTGGATTGACTTTGTATGATAATCCCGAACTAATTTATCCTGCTCATCAGTATCGGTCATGTCTTTTAAAATTATGTTACATCTTACTATTCGTAGGCGGCTATTACTGAAATATTTAGAGTACACTGATTGAATGATTTTGAAAGTTTTATCATCTGTTAGCACCGCTGTTAGTCGCTTAGAGGCCATATATTCTTTAAAAATCTTTATAATAAAGCTTTCTTCTCTAATTAGATTATAAGATATTGTAAATCTTTTCTTTCTTTTGAATAATATTTTAAATTGAACATCCGGTCTAGTTTTGGTTTCTACCTGTTTGAGAATGATTTGGTTCGAAAACTCATTTATGGCACGTTCCGATATCGGAATGCCGTCATCGTTGTTTTCCGGTGCTGAATGGATGGTGAATAAATCTTGTTCGGCATCTACATTATTAAAAATGGATAAAAGGTCTAAGTTCTCGTTTTCGTCGGGAGATTTATTTTGATTGATTTCATTTGTATTTATTTCAACACGAGATAAAGCGTCAGCGTTGGAGTTTAGCGTCCCTTTTTTGTATGTAATATCATAATTATATTCCTCTAACTTGAGCCTCCAACGAAGTAATTTTGAATTTGGTTCCTTTAACGAAAACAGCTGATATGAAACAGTTGATATGAAATTTGCGACCAAAGAGGTAAGGACGAAAATATTTGGTACCCCAAACGATAGCTAAGAGTTCCTTTTCAATTGTACTATAGTTTTCCTCGGATTCTGATAAAGTCCGACTTGCATAGCAAATTGGTTTATCAGATCCAATGAGGTCTTGTGAGAGTATAGCACCTATAGCAAAATTACTGGCATCTGTAGTAAGATTGAATGGTTTTGAAAAGTCTGGGTATTGTAAAATGGGTTCGTTACATAACAAGGTTTTACATGTTTCGAAGCAATTGATATATTTGGAATTAAGATTTATGCTTTTTCCTTTTCGAAGGCACTCCGTTAGCGGTTTTGTCAATTTAGCAAAGTCTTTTATGAACTTTCGATAGTAACCGAGAAGTCCCATAAAAGATTTTATTTGTTTTTGGGTTTTTGGTAAAGGGTATTTTTCGATTGCGTTAATTTTTTCAGGATTGGGTTTAACTCCGTTACTAGTTACCAAATGACCCAAAAATGACACCTCTTTCTGTAAAAAAATTGACTTTCTCAACTGAATTTTTAGATTTGCTTCCTTAAGTTTTTCAAAAACTTTATTCAAACTCTCGATATGTTCTTGTAGGGATGTGGAGAACACAATGATGTCGTCCATATATACTAAGCAAATTTGGCCTTGGAGTTCTCGCAAAACATTGTCCATGACACGTTGAAACGTCGATGGAGCATTCTTAAGACCGAAAGGCATACGAAGAAACTCGTAGTGCCCGTTGTCAATAGAGAATGCTGTTTTCGGAATATCTTCGGCTTTGACTTCTATTTGATGGAAGCCAGAAGCTAAATCGAGTGTAGTAAAATATATGGATCTTCCCAACTTATCGAGAATTTCAGTAATGTTAGGTATCGGGTATTTGTCATCTATTGTTTTTTCGTTTAGTTTTCGGTAGTCTATAACCAACCGCCATTTCTCCTTCCCATTAACGTCTTTTTTCTTAGGCACTAACCATATTGGAGAAGACCAAGGTGAAAAGCTCGGACGAATGATATTCTGGTTAAGCATATCATTCACTTGGTTTCGAATTTCGTCTTTATGTACATATGGGTATCGATAAGATTTGGTATAAATTGGAATATTATCTTTAGTGTTAATTTCATGTTTAATAGTATTTGAAAATGATAAATTTTGCCCATCTTCAAAGAAAATATCTCTGTACCTTTTGCATAATTTTAGTAAAGCATTTTTCTCGTCGGTATTTAGGGAATCTATTTGAAGTTGTTTAGATATATTGAAATTATCTAGGCTTTCTGTATTATTAATTGAAATGCTGTGAGTTTCCAATTATGAGCTTTGTAAATTCCTTCAGGTATTATTAAGTTATTTTGTATAGCAGTTGGTTTAATAAATATATTTCCGTATTCGATATCTACTGGTACATAGCATACTATTTTGCATAAACCAGGGGCGGTATATTTTCTAGATATAAGGTTAGGCTTATAACTAATGGGTATTTTGGCATTTTCGGATTCTAATACGGAATTTTTGAGATCTATTTTTATTCCAAGACTTTTCATCATTTCCGTACCAATCAAACCATCAAAGTAATTATGAAATTTGAAAATTAGAAAAGATAATAATTTATTTGTATTGAATTCTCTTAATCCGTTAATATCTATCTTCTTAGTTAACAATTGTTTATTAAAAATTGTTTTAACTTCAACCGGCTTTATTATTTGAATATCTTTTTCTTCAAAGATTCCTGGATTAATAAAAGATTTATTACTCCCAGTATCTATTAGAAACTTAAGGTTTTTGTTATTAATACTTTGAATATTTATATACGGTAATATATATGAATTATGATTATTTATTTCTAAATAACCGATTGTGTTTCCGAGGCTCGTAATTGAAAATTTGCATCGTCAACTTCGCTCTGAAGTTGACTTTGAGGGTAATTTTTATTTATTTTTGGAATATGATTATGCGGCATATAATCATAATGAATAGATGGACCTTGTTGATTGTCTGCCAAATAATTATTGTTAGCTTCGCTATAATTTTGGATATAAGGTTGTCGAACTTTAGCATTTGAACCAAAATTACTATGAGTTTCGTAATAATTTTGATCCTGATATCTGGGAACTTGATTAATAGAACAAATACTTTCCATATGATGACATTGATTCTGTGAGTTACTGTTTTGCCGTTTAAAATTATTGGAATTTCTACTTGTATTTGCACTGATAGTATCCATAGGTTCTGGAGGGTGAAAGCCGTTAAATCTAGGATTTAAATTATTTCTGAGTGGCTGCGAAAAGTTTTGGGGAATATTGTTCATTGGTCTGATTGACCGGTTTTGTGGAATTTGAGGAAAACTATTGTAAGGTCTATTAAATTGCTGATGAGGAAATCTGAATGAAGGTCCTTGTGCAGAATTTGGATTTTGAAATGAGTTTTGATTTGTCCTATAGGATGGTAGGTGTTGTTGGTATTGAGGATTTTGAAAGTAATGGCAGTTTTGTTCCTGGAGGCAGAAATTGAATGCCTCAGCTAATTTGCTGGGCTTCATTGACCTAATTGTGGATCCTAGCGGTTCTTTTAGTCCAGACAAAAATGCATTAAGGCACATTTCCTGGTAAAGCGATTGTTTAGCTATTATATCATTATCATTATTTTCGTGCACTTTTATGTGATTTGTCATAAGAGAAAATATATCTATTATTTTGGAATAGAAATGTTCTACCGTCATTTGGTCCTGTCGAAGATGATGTAAGTCGCGAATGAGACTGGTCTCATTACGTTTATCGGAATAATGTACAATTAAATTATTTTTTATTTGTTGCCAGTCAATGGGAGTACCTACATGTTGAGTACTTCATTGGCTGGTCCTACTACTTTATTTCTAATTGCTCGAACTATTATTCGCTCATACGTACTACCGACAATCTGTGGCATGAGAATTAATATTTCCTCTACATTACTTACAAAATCAAACAAAGAACGAGGATTTCCTTCAAAATTTGGAAGGTCTTTTACAGCATCAGGAATCCTGAGGCTGTTAAAGACACCTACAGCAAACGCTTCGTGATTCATTTCCTCTTCGTCACTGGACTTGTCTTTAGAAGCACCCTTTGACACTTTACTTAATGAATGCCAACTTTTGTTATTAAGAAAACTGACTTTTATTTTACGGTTTTTCTTTGTTTTGGGTTTTGGGGACATAGGAGAACACTGATAATTTAAGAACCAAAAATATGGACTTACCCCGTTAAACAATTAGCTTGTTAGTTGTTGGCTTCCGTTCCGATGATTCTCAGCTTCTTCTATGTTCCTTTTCTTTCCATTCTTTTTGTGAAGAGAAGAAAAAAAAAATTCGGGAACAACAGCAAAAAGTTTTATTTTACACTGTTCGTGATTATTAACACGGTTTTTTTTTATTTTTTATTATTTTTTTTTTAGCACTATTTTGTTCTTATTTATTCTGTTCTTGGGATATATAAGTACCTATATATATTTATATACATATGTATGTTTATATATTTTCTTCTTTGTTTTTTTTTTCTTTGTACTGTTCGTGAACAGGTTTTTTTTTTTTTTTTTTTTTGCACTATTCTATTCTTAACACTATTTAACACTATTCTGCTTTGTAAAAAAAAAATTTTTTTAGGTTGTAGCGATGTTCCTTAACCAAAGGATTAAAATCCACCACTTCGATTTTCACTCGTAGTGTGTTATTAGTTTAGCGACTTTTGTAGCTACTGAATTTAATTTCACTACCGGATGCTTAACTTTTATACTACCGACTGCACCAGTTAAAGATTATTTAACACTTAAAAATAAAAAACACTTATTAATATCTTTGTTCCACTGATGCGGTTTATTGTCAATTGAAATTAAGACTGCCTGATTATTTGTCTATTCGTCTATTTATATTAGACGGTAAACAAATTTATGCCAGAGCAAAAGCCGTTACTAGCTGGTGATAGCAAGCTGCCGCTGTTCGTTGTAAGTAGGTCATCTACTAGGCGTTGCATTGGTTGGCCCGTTGTTTGCACTTGGACTTGTTGTTGATGCTGAAAATGTTCGTCCGTTATCATGGTTGTGTTGTCACTGCAGATGTTGGCCCGTTTCTTGCAGTAACGCTCGTTCGTCCGTAAGTAGGTCATCTAATAGGTTTTGCATTTGTTGGACCGTTGCTTGCACTTAGATTTGTTGTTGATGGTTACAAATGTGACTCCGTTGTTTGCACTAGATGACTTCTGTTATTGATGTTGCAGGATGGATGGTTATGGGTGGTTACTATGGGTATGTAACTCGCGCACAAATTCTTTTCATGTTTAAATGCTCGTGCAAAATTTCTCCAATCCATTCTTTGCTGATGTGCAACTCGTCCGCTATCTGCCACATTTTTATTCTTCGGTCGGCCAGAACTAATTTTTAAAATTTTCCGACGTTTTCTTCAGTGACCACTGACACAGGACGCCTTGGGCGGGGGTCGTCTTCAAAGGCCTTTCGCCCTGGTTGAAATAAGCGAGCCCATTTTCTGACCATGGTATACGAAAACAAAAAATCCGGAAGAGTCGATGACAGGTCTTCGAAAATTTATTTAGGCGATTTTCCTTTTATCACGAGATATTTCATCACGGCTGCGGCGCGGTGCTCAAAATTGCGAGAATGTCCGATCTCGACTGACATGGTGATGTTTATCATACCACAGATAACAACAAATTGAACTGTTATTGAAACGAGGTGATATTTATATTACTTTATACTACTAAAGAGTGACGCAGTTAGTATTATCACCAATGAGAAGATGACTAGTTGTTGAGTATCTCAGGCCGCGAACTTATCAGCCGCCTCTCGTATGTATGTATGTTTGTTTTCTGACAACCATTTGAGAAAAGAATCTCTTGTAAAAATAAAAGGATACTGTGCTTATCACGCATACCATTCATCCGAAATGGCTAGATGCGGATCGTTCCGCTTCATTAAAGACTGTATTGAGCACTCTATGAAAACAATTATTGAGCTCGATACAATGCATATAAGTACAGTTTTGGGGTTTAAGATACAATTCACCGAAAGGCAGACTTTAATGGCAAGGCCCCTGGATATAATTTAATAACAATAGAAAGTAGCCGAAGTTATAACGGTTCAAAGACCGGGAAAATCTCCAAACGACAAAAATCTTCCAGGTGGCTCCTGTCGATGATATTGTAACATAATGTAGCATAATAACTACGCTCCAAAAGTATGTAACAGATTCCGAAGTGTCCTTTCATTCGAGGTTCGTGTACAGATTATGTCTAAGACGACGTCGCGGAATTAAGAGAGAATTATAACCGCAAGAGAATTATAACCGCAAGAGATTATTGGCTGCATATGTCATCTTGGAATTATTACATCAGAATTTTCTTGTTCCAGTGGTCGAAGAATTTGCTAGAAGTTTCTGGCTAACAGAAATGCGACTATATAAGGACAGATGGTGATCAAGGCAATGCAGTTGGTTTTCGAACCGCACGAAGAGATTGGAAAAGTGATAATCGGCGAAGTTGTAATTTTGTGATAAATTGAAAGTTGAGAGCTAACAAGAAGAAGTAATTAGTTTGCATTTGTGAATTAAGTAATTGAAAGGAGATAAAGTGATTTGAGAAGAAAGATACCTTGTAAGGAAGGAATTTGCGAAGAATAGTATAGTGTGAACTTGAATTGTTCTATAGGCTGGAAAATAAAGAAATAATCTCACAGAATAACGTTTTATCTACTCAAGCCGTAGCTCGCATATTACATTGGTGTCAGAAGTGGGATAAAACTTATTCTGTGAATAACTATTTCCGTGGTGTAAAATTGCACAATAAAAAAAAAAAAAAAAACCATTTCTGTGTTGAGTTAATTAGTTGCGCAAAATGGGTCGCAAGTTGGGAAAACTAACTATAATCATACTTACGAACTCAGTAAGCGGAATCTCGACACAACTGGTGGAAAAGATGCCCTACTGATTTGTCTGGAAGAAGCAGTAAAGCAGGAAGGTGAAAATCCGTATGACGTAGAGTTTGACGTGAAAGAGGAACCAGCAAGTACAGTAGCAGACCCGGGTATAACAAGTCTGCTCCTGCAACTTAAGTTAGTCATGGACGAAAAAAAGAAAGCAATAGAAGACCAAAAGAAGTCTCTGGAACTTTTTTTTTTTTTTTTTTTGTTTTGGTTGCGCCTGGAGGTGCAGGAATCTTCAAAAAATACCAATGGCCCGTACCATTGGTTATGCCCGATTCATATATCTGACCTGATGATTCATAAGTGTCCGCCAGTATATTCCTACGGGCTAAACCTCACCCCCCAGAGAGGCACTATGAGAATCGGTCGCTCGTGCTCATAGTAGTAGGAAATTCATTCCTCTCATTTTTTCGTTTTTTGGTGACTACGACTAAGTTACCTTAACAAGTAGTTTACGTTTCTGTAGTGTTAATCGCGTTAGGTAGGTAGCTTTCCAGCGAAGGCACCTACTAATACCGTCATTAGATGCGGTTTTCCCTTACTGTGCCAGATTGTATGGTCTTGTTCTTTGTAGTCGGCGCTCGAGGTTTGTCACGTCCAGAGTACGGATTATTTCATTATTGCAATGATCATGAAGGCGAGTACGAAGTTTGTGAGCAAAGTTTGTTACTTCATCCCTCACGGTAGCAATTCCTAGATCTCTGTGAATATCACTATTCCTTATATACCACGGAGCATTCACAATTGCTCTTAGTGTTTTGTTCATATTGCTTAGCTTGGTACAACCCCAAAGTTGTATACCGTATGTCCAAGATGGTTTTAGCACTTGCTTGTACAGAAGCAGTTTGTTGTATACGCTTAACTTCGAGTATCTCCCGAGTAGCCAGTACATTTCTCTAAGCCTGATTTCGAGCTCGTCGCGCTTCTTTTTAACTTTTTTTTGCGTCTAGTGTCATTCCCAGATATTTTGCCTCGTTTGCGTACGGTATTTGTACCGAGTTAATGGAAATAGGTAAGATGTTTATCTTTTTGTACGTAAAATTGACATGCGTTGACTTGGTCTCGTTAAGGACGATTCTCCAGGTCTTTGTCCACTCGCATACTTTGTTTAAAGCTCGTTGGAGTTTTCCAGTTGATGATTCGACTGACTCATCTGTTGCGAGGTTAGCCGTGTCATCTGCGAACGTTGCTACGACAGTCCCTTCATCTTGTGGTATATCTCTTGTGTAGAGGAGGAACAGGATTGGACCGAGAACGCTTCCTTGCGGAACACCGGCATGGATTTCTTTGAATTTCGAATATTCTGCCCCATGTTTAACACGAAAGAGTCTGTTATTAAGGTAAGATTCCAATATTCTGTAGAATTTATCTGGTAAGAATTCCCTTAGCTTATATCTCAGGCCTTCGTGCCATACCTTGTCGAACGCTTGCGATACGTCGAGAAAAGCGGTAGAGCATATCTTTTTCCCTTCTAGAGCTTTTTCAATTTCATTTGTAATTCAATACACCTGATCGATTGTGGAATGTTTAACCCGAAACCCGAATTGATGATCCGGGATCAATCGCCTTTCTTCAATTACTGGGTGCAATCTTTTTAGCAGAAGTTTCTCAAAGACTTTAGATATTATCGGCAGAAGCGAAATGGGTCTATATGATTTCTTGTCGTTTGCACATTTCCCCGGTTTCGGAACCATTATTACTTCGGCGACTTTCCATTGCCTTGGAACATATAGAAGTCTCAATGAAGCATTTATAATGTAGAGTAACTTAACTAACGCTTTTTTCGGTAGCTCCTTCAAAACTTCGCCAGTGATTAAATCATATCCTGGAGCCTTGTTATTTTTCAGTTTTCTTATTGTCATTCGAAGTTCAGACAGGGATACAGTTTTTAATTTAAAGTTGTCGGGTGCCGTATTTGCATTCGGATCTTCGATCAATGGTTGTCCATCGAATGGCTTGAACGTTTCCTCTAAATGTTCGGCAAATAATTCCGCTTTATCTTTGTCTCCTTTTGCCCATTCGCCGTTAGCTTTTCTTATTGGTGGCGAGTGCATTACGGGTTTCCTTATGGACTTTAAGGCTTTCCATAGAGAGTAGTTTGAACACTTATCAGCGGTCAAGCTCTCGAGGTAAGTAGAAGTCTCGCGATTTCTGAAGTCCTGCAACACATAACACATTTTTTAGCTTGTTGCAAAGGTGGTTAAGATAAGTTTTATGCGGTGGCGCGCGGGATTGTTGCCATCTCTTGCGCGCTCTTCTCTTTTCACGTATGAGGTCTTCGATATCAGGCTGGTATTTGACTTTGCTGTTCCGTGTTGCTGTTTTTTGAAAAGGGGTATTTTTCCATTCTGCGCACTGAATGGCTTCCACGAGCTTGTCAATTTCGTCTTCTATTACAAGTGGTGTCTTTAGCGGCACATTTAGAGCAATATTTTCCTTGCAGTCTTTTCTGAAAACGTCCCAGTTTGTTTTGTTACTAGTTAACTTAGGCGGTCCTTCTTTTTTTGCTAGACTTCCACCGATTTTCAGAATGACTGCTGAGTGGTCTGAGCATAAATCATAACATTCTTCTACTTCCGTCAGATTTTTAGTTGGCGCTTTTGTGATAAAGAAGTCGACGAGGTCAGGGATTTTATTATTGTCAGTTGGCCAATACGTTGGCTTTCCCGTCGAAAAAAATTCCAAACCACGTTTCATACTGGCTTTGTACAATAATCTGCCTTTCGTTGAATTACATCTTGAACCCCAGAAAGTGTGTTTCGCGTTAAAGTCACCACCAATGATAAAATTAGGCCCGAGTGAGTCAAAGAGGCGATCGAGGTCGTCGTCCACCAGCCTATATCCCGGAGGGAAATAACACGATCCGATCTGGTAGTCTAAATGATTTATTTTTAAGGAAACTGAGCTTATTTGCATAGAATCCAGTTCTACTTTTATGTTTTCGGAGTGCTTAATGTATTCTTTAATGTACATAGAGGAACCGCCTCTCGCATTTTCCGAAGGATGATGCGCGTGATAATCACTGTAGCCTTTTATTCTGGGTCCAGGTCCTTTTTTTAAGTGGGTTTCCGATATCAAGCATATATCAATATTGTTTTTCCGTAAAAAGATTTCTAATTCGTCTATTTTTGCCAGAATGCCGTTTGCATTCCACGTTAGTATCTTTAGCACCTGTTTCTTATTCATGTTTTGTTGTTTGTCTTGCGAGGCTTGAACTCGAGCTTGCTCAATTTGCCGAAAATAACTTGATTAACTTTGGTTTGCTCCTCAAGTTTTTCCAATATCACAGTTAGTATTTGGCAGACCGGATCTGTTGTGGCTGACCTTAATGCGACTTGCGCGTACGATTTCGTTGCGGTTTTTTTTAGAGTATCGCGTCTTTTTTGAAGTTCTTTGGCAATTTCGCAATCTCGATAGTTCGCTGGGTGGTTTTCCTTGCAATTCGCGCAGACCGCTGGGACCTGCTTGGTTATGTTGCACTCTTCCGGGAGATGTGTACCGGCACATTTTACGCACCGTGGTTCTTTCTGGCAGTATGCCTGCGTATGGTTAAAGCCTTGGCATCGCTTACACTGAGGTATCGATCTCTTGCCCTTACGCATGGGCTCGACTTTTACCTTGATGTTTAGAATGGTTTTCATTTGGAAGATTTCGTCCACATTCTCGGTCCTATCAAAGGTAAGCATAAAAAGTGGGAGCCCGCGTTTGATGACATTATCTTTGTCTCCTTCCGTACGTTGCTTTCCTTCTTGATAATATTCACGGCGTCAATAATTTTCAAGCCTTGGCTTTCACGTCTTCCATAACGTCTTCTTTTGCGCACGACGGGTGAAGTCCCCTAACAAAGACTCGCAGTGGTTTTTCGTACTTATTCTCGTAAGTATACCATTGGATTTTCTCGGTGTTTAATTTTAGAGACAGTGCTCGGTAGGAGTCTGGGTCATCTACGTTGATTTTCCACTCGTTGTTTCGGCGCGAGGTTATATTGTGTTTTGTCCTCAGCGTATTTTTGAGAAGATTACGAAGCTTTCCATAGTCCGCTATCCCGACGACATTTATTGCGGGTGGAGGGCGATATTTCGCTTGGGTTTTTGCCTTGTTTGATACGGCGGGCTGAAATTCCTTTTGTGAAACTTCGGGTGAAGTAACGGCCTTACGTTTTTTGCTAGACCTTTTTTTGGAACTTAAGCTCGATGACCAAAAGAAAGCAATAGAAGACCAAAAGAACTCTCTAGAACTTAAGCTTGAGGAACAAAAGAATTCTCTAGAACTTAAGCTGGACGAACAAAAGAATTCTCTAGATGCTCTGAAAAGCAAACTTGATGAGCAAAACAAGAACTTGGAATCCAAATTCGAAGCGATCGAAGCGAAAATCGAGAAGGTCGAGACGCAACTCGAAAAAGTCGAAACTAGATTCGATGAAAACTTTGAGAAACATGAAACTCAGTTCGGGAAGATAGAGACTCAGTTTGTGGATGAACACATGCAGCAGGTGTACACGTAGTCGAGTCCAGAAAAGGGGGGAAACGCTCCAACAGATGCAAGCGGATATAGAGCGACTAGCCCATCTTTCATACCATAAAGCCGGTGAGGAGTTTATCAACGAAATGGCGGTGGAAGCTTTTATTCAGGCCATAGAGGACAGACAACTGCAAATGGCTGTAAGGATGGCTGAAAAGCGAACACTCCCCGAGGCATTGGCATTCGCTTTGTCAATGAAGGCTGCGGACCAAGCATACCAGGGAATACACCGTGTCAGGGAAAAGTCCGTCGTGGAATGCTCACGTCAGAGAACGGCCGTCATGGATGTAGACAAAGCTCGCGGAAGTCAAATCCGTTGCCGGAATTGCAACCAAACTGGACCCCTACAGTGCAGAAGTGCACCTAGACGAGGAAATTGTCCACATTGCGGAAGTAGGAGAAGCAGAGAGGAAGCATCCGGCGGTGATAACATCCATCCTGTCAGTCAGACTTCCCAAAACCAGCAGTCGGGAAATGCGTAAGGACCAACTTCGCGGGGCACAAGTTGGTTACTGGAATCGAGGCCCCCAGAACCACCATTCAAGTTTCGCAAACCAAACGGGGTAACAAGAGCCTGGCAGTGGAGGCACTAATCAACAAGAAGAAGTGCGTAGTCACCATCGTCACAGGTGCCACTGCCTCCATTGTAAGAAGAGATATCGTCAGAAGCTCATGGCTGCACAACACCAACAGCTACTGCCTGAAGACTGCGACAGGGGAAATGGCGAAGGAGAAGTTCGTCTTACGATTACTCTGGCGGGACTGACGTTCTCCCATGCATTTCTAGTGGCAGATATATGCGACGTGTGCATCATCGGAATAGACTTCATGAAAGCAAATGAAGTAATCTTGGACATCGGGATGCAAGTACTGAGGTATCGAAATGTGGAGATTCCGATGGTGTACGGAAACGAGAATGCCGTAACTCTCAGGACAGTCATCATCAAAGACGAAGTTTTGCCGCCGTCTTCAGAGACAATCATTTGGACGAAGCTGGAAGGTGATCTTGGGAGCCACCGATTCTACATAGTAGAACCAGACCCAGAGAAGCATTCTCAAAACTACATCGTGGGGAAGACGTTAGTCGAACCAAAGAACACTTTGGTTTCAGTGAGAGTTTTGAACGCGAGGCCACACACTATCAAACTAAGGCGAGGGGAGGTGACTGGAAAATGCACGGCGATTACCGCCGTCGCAAATATATCTGAACGTGATGCTCCAAAACCTCTCCCATCACCTTGGACAGCGGAAACGAGAGAGACGATTCTCCAGTCCAGTGAGCTGAATCAGGAGCAGCGAACTATGGCAGAGAATCTTATCAATGAGTACGCTGATGTATTTGCCTCACAGGACCGAACACAAATGGTACAACATCGAATAGACACTGGTGATACTATACCAATTCGTCAGCCCGCTAGGCGCCTTCCATTGGCAAAGCAGACAGAAGTTGCAGAGATGGTGTCGGCAATGGAGAAAGAAGGTCTGATTGAAAGTCCGTGGGCATCACCGGTTGTACTGGTTAAGAAGAAAGATGGCAGCACGCGGTTCTGCGTGGACTATCGGCAGCTCAATTACGTCACCAAGAAAGACAGCTATCCTCTGCCACGGATTGACGGCACGCTGGACACACTATAAGGAGCCCAATGGTTTTCCACCCTTGACTTGAAGAGTGGCTACTGGCAGGTACAGATCCATCCAGAAGACCGGGAGAAAACCGCCTTCACCGCAGGAAATGGGCTATGGCAATTCACGGTAATGTCAGGAATGTGTCCTGTAAGGGTTAACATGGAAAACCTGTTTGGTGTACTTGGGTGATGTCATCGTCGTAGGAAAAACGTTTGCGCAACACCGAGACAATCTAAGGGATGTGTTTCAAAGGCTTCGAAGTGCCCACCTGAAGCTCAACCCCAATAAGTGCGCCCTGTTTAGAGCAGAAGTCAAGTACTTGGGGCACATAATTTCAGCAAAAGGAGTGAGAACCGATCCAGAGAATGTCGAAGAGGTGAAAAACTTGCCAGTCCCCAAAGATAAACACCAACTAAGGAGGTGTTACAGGAAATGCATGGCGGGGCGTCCGGAGGCCACTTGGGAGTGAATAAGATGCTAGAAAAGGTACGGGAACGTTTTTATTGGTTAAAAGCGAAGGAAGATGTCGAAGACTGGTGCCGAAAATGCGACGTGTGTGCAGCTAGCAATGGTCCGAGGATCAAAACTCGAGGTAAGATGCACCAATACAACGTGGGAGCACCTTTCAAACGAATCGCCATTGACATCACAGGGCCTTTACGGAAACCGACAATGGTAATCGGTATATACTCGTAGTAATAGACTACTTCAGTAAGTGGCCAGAAGCGTTTCCGATCCCTAACCAGGAAGCCAGAACCTTGGCGGAGCAGATCGTCTACAATTGGGTGAGCAGATTCGGTGTGCCCTTGGAATTGCATTCTGACCAAGGGCGGAACTTCGAGGCAAGAATCTTCCAAGAGATGTGTCAACTACTCGGAATCAAAAAGACACGGATAACCCCGCTTCATCCACAGTCGGACGAGCAGTTTGGACGAACATCTATCGAAGGTCGTATTTGACTACCAACGGGATTGGGACTGGCAGATTCCCTTATTTTTGATGGCCTATAGAAGTGCCGTGCATAGCACTACTCGACATACGCCGTTCGAAATCTTGTTTGGTGGAATAGCTCGGTTACTCAGTGAGGTAAAATTTGGATCGTGGCGGACCTTAGGGAAAGGCTTAGGGACATACACCAAAGGACCAGAAGCCAGATTAAGATAACGAGCGACCGCATGAAGACCAGGTATGATGCCAAGGCAACTACGTCAGGATTCCAGGAAGGAGATCTAGTGTGGCTGTATAATCCCCATCGCCAAAAGGGGAAATCACCTAAATTGCAGCAGAACTGGGAGGGTCCCTACAGAATAGTAACCCGCATCAACGATGTTGTCCACCGCATCCAGCGAGGACCAAGGGCCAAAATGAAAGTGGTTCATGTGGACCGACTGAGTCGATACAATGGCCGAAGTGATAACGCACTTGTTCAGGACGAACAAGTCTAAGAGGGGAGCAGTGTAACATAATGTAGCATAATAACTACGCCCACAAAAGTAAGCAACTCATTCCGAAGTGTCTTCTCGGAACACATTCGAGGTTCGTGTCCACGGATAGAGAAGGATTATGTCTAAGACGACGTCGCGGAATTAAGAGAGAATTATAACCACAAGAGATTATTGGCTGCAGCTGTCATCTTGGAATTACTACGGAGTTCCATAAATTATTATAGGTATAAATTGTGTATAAATTTTAATTTGATATATGCAAGATATCAAGTTTTGCAAAATTGTGATATATTTTTATTTAAATTTTAATGGATTATCAAAAAAAAATTGTTTTCAATTTTAACGCATTTAAGTACGAAATGGTACATTTGTAACAAATTTCTAGATTATATGTCTACGGGAAGTACCCTACAGGTTTTTATACTTTCTATTATGATAGATACTTTCACCCCCTTCCCCTCCCATTTTTAGAAGTCATGTTGACAAGTTTAACTTTCTCATTTTTACTTGCAACTATAAGGCAAGCATTGGTTTCCTGAAAATTTCGATCTCGAGATTTTGATCAAACTTGACATTAGTATGATATATAAATTCAATAAAGTGGATCTCTCAATTCTTTCTGTCTGTCTGATTGATTGCACGTACGACGGCAGCACGGCTGGACAGATTTTCTTCAAACTTCATGTCTGGGATTATAAGGGTCAGAATTCGAGGCAGTATCGACATTTTCATTATAACCCCAGAATAAACAGCGTTTTACTAGAGAGTGATTTTGAAAAAAATCTATTTTATCGAAAACGATATTAACGATTTTGATCAAATTTGATATTTGAGTTATGGGATACCAGGTTTTTTTTTGTTTTAAAAAAACTTTTAACGGTACTTTGCTTATTAATAGATTTCGGCAAATTGGCAATTCTTGGTTATGATTCCATCCATTTTGTCAATATTTGAACCATATTCGGCATATACAAGTCGTGTATTTTATTTCAAGGTGGGGGACTTAGCACGGTCCAGATTTATCTGGAGTTGTGACATGTTGTTAAGAAACGCAACTGGAATAATCCTATATAATTTTTTTTTTTCAATTTCGTTAAAATAGACATTTTTTTTGTTAAGATTTCAAATATTGATTTCGTACAGAATCGATAGAATCATATCCGAAGATTTTGATCAAACTTGACATTAGTATGATATATAAATTTAATAAAGTGGATCTCTCAATTCTTTCTGTCTGTCTGATTGCACGTACGACGGCAGCACGGCTGAACAGATTTTCTTCAAACTTCATGTCTGGGATTATAAGGGTCAGAATTCGAGGCAGTATCGACATTTTCATTCTAACCCCAGAATAAACAGCGTTTTACTAGAGAGTGATTTTGAAAAAAAGTCTATTTTATCGAAAACGATATTAACGATTTTGATCAAATTTGATATTTGAGTATTTAACGGTACTTTGCTTATTAATAGATTTCGGCAAATTGGCAATTCTTGGTTATGATTCCATCCATTTTGTCAATATTTGAACCATATTCGGCATATACAAGTCGTGTATTTTATTTCAAGATGGGGGACTTAGCACGGTCCAGATTTATCTGGACTTGTGACATGTTGTTAAGAAACGCAACTGGAATAATCCTATATAATTTTTTTTTTTTCAATTTTGTTAAAATAGACATTTTTTTTTGTTAAGATTTCAAATATTGATTTCGTACAGAATCGATAGAATCATATCCGAAGAGAGATAGCCAATTTTCAGAAACCTGTTAATAAATAAAGTACCGTAAAACGTATTTTCTGAAAAAAATTGTACGGCATCTGATAGCACATATCTATCCACCGTAACTCAAGTATCTAATTTATTTGAATTTTTTCAATAGTAGTCTCAAATTTGATCAAAATCCAAAAATCGAAAATTTTTACGAAACCAATAC
Source organism: Pocota personata (assembly GCA_963082735.1). Classification (NCBI taxonomy): domain Eukaryota; kingdom Metazoa; phylum Arthropoda; class Insecta; order Diptera; family Syrphidae; genus Pocota; species Pocota personata. Next base: position 176,453,775 of record OY720429.1, on the reverse strand, counting down.
TCGCCCTTATACTCGTAGGTGCAAGTAAAAAATAAGGTGCACGATTGAGTCGCACGTAAATATGTATGTACTTGCACCTACATATATGAAAAGTATTTAACATTTACGAAAATGTGGGCTTTATTAATAGCATGTTGCAGCTTTTCAGTTGCTGCTTCAATTGTATCTCCCGTTGTCAATATCGCCGTATCATTCGCAAACGTGACCACGACGCAGTTTCTTTCCTGCGGGATATCACGCGTGTAGAGTACATATAGAAGCGGGCCAAGGACACCTCCTTGAGGGACTCCGGCCGCAATCTCCTTGAACTCAGAGTAATCATTTCCGTACTTAACATGGTACGAATATCGAAAGCTTGTGAAACGTCAAGAAATACACCAGAACAGATCTTTTTTTCTTCGAGAGTCTACTCAATCACGTCAGTTATTTTGTGGACTTGGTCGATTGTAGAATGTTTGATTATAAATCCAAACTGATGGTCAGGAATGAGACGTCTTTCGTCGATTACAGGTTGTAGTTGTTTAGAAAGTAGTTTTTTGAATATTTTAGAGATAACCGGCAATAGGAAAATAGGCCGATATGATTTCTTCTCATTCAGAGGTTTGCCTGGTTTCGGGACCATTATAATCTCGGCGACTTTCCATTGTCTCGGAACGTAGAGCAATCTGAACGAAGCTTTAATCAAATATAGCAGTTTTATAAGATCTTTAGTCGGCAATTCCTTGACCACCTGCGTCATTATCAAGTCGTAACCCGGTGCTTTTTTCGTCTTTAGATTTTTAATCACTTCATTCAGTTCAATCAATGCAACTTTTTTACTTTAAAGTTGTCAGATGTCGTGACTGCGGAGTCGGGCGTTATCAAAGGGCCACCGAATGGCTTAAACGTTTCTTCTAAGTGCAAAGCAAAAAGTTCTGCCTTTTTTTGTCGCGCTTTGGCGCTTGCATTTGAGGTTTCCGGATGCCTTTTAGCGCTTTCCAAAGTGAATAATTTGATTCTCTGAGAAATTTTCAAGGTAGGTCGCTATCTTATTGCTTTTAAATTCCCGAATACTCGTACTGTCTCTAAGGCGATTGCATAGTCGGTTAAGGACCTTTTTATGCTGCGGTGCACGAGTGATTTGCCATTTCTTTCGTGCTTTTCTTTTCTCCATCACCAGTTCAATAGCTTCTAGAAGGAATATTTCTCCATGCCGCTCTTTGGATTGCTTCCACGAAACGATCAACTGAGTGATACATTTAAGGCGATATTTGTTTCGCAATCATTTCTAAAGCCCTCCCAGTTTGTTCTATTGCTAGTAAGTCTTGGAGGTCTTTCTTTCTTGATCAATGCTTCACCAAGCAATAAAATTACCGGAGAGTGGTCAGAAGAGAGATCAAAACTTTCTTCGACTGTAATAAACTTATCGTAAATACCTTTCGAAACGAAAAAATCGATAAGATCGGGAATTTTTTCTGAGTCGGTTGGCCACTTCGTAGAGAATTTTTTCTTTAGAAGATGTACATCTTGAACCCCAGAAGGTGTGCTTCGCGTTGAAATCTCCACCAATAAGGAAATTTGAAGCAAGGGCATTGAAGACACGAAAGTAGTGGTCTTTTTCGAGCGAGCATCGCGGTGGACAGTAAACAGATGCTATATTGTAGCTGAAGTGTTTATTTTTAACCCTTACCGCGCACAACTGAAGTTTTTCCAGCTCTATATTTATATCGACTGAGTGTTCGATGTTAGTTTTAATGAATAAGGACGAACCGCCCGGAGCTCTATCAGAAGGATGATAGGCGTGATAACCAGCGTAGACTCTTTTCTTTATTTGCGATTCCCTTTTTAGATGGGTTTCGGAGATCAAACACATGTCGATATTTTCTCTCATTAGAAAAATTTCTAATTCGTTAGATTTTTGTAAGAGTCCATTTGCATTCCATGTTATAATTTTAATCAAAAAGTTTATATCTACTTAGATTTAGATATAAGGTTAGCCCTACAATAGCTTTCGACGTATCAGAGGGTGGCCCGCCGTTTCGTTCAGTTGCTTTGACTGCAGCCTGAGAATACGTCAGTCGGCTTAAGAGTCTGTACAACTGGCTTATGAGCCCGCTCAGTCTGCTTAGCAATACGCTCTACCGACTTAGGAGCCCGATCGACTGATTTCGTTCCCCGCACAGTCGGCGTTGTAGATTTTCTCCGTCGCATCTGTAGTTCCTTTGCGACCTCGCAACCGCGATATTTTGCTGGGTGCCTTCCTTTGCAGTTAACGCAAGCAAGCGGAAGCTTACATTTCACTATAGCTTCTTCTCCACGGTCGGGTCATTTTCACTCTTTTTTAAGAGGCTTACAGCGTCAAAAATGTTATAACCTCTATAGCGTAAATGACCTATAACGTCCTCTTTAGCGCATGATGGATGAAGTCCTCTAGCTACGACCCTCAAAGGTCTCTCAGACTTGTCTTCATAAGTATGCCATTGGATTTTTTCATTGTTAAGCTTTTGAGATACAGCCCGATAGCCCTCAGCGTCATTAACCTTAATTTTCCATGCATGATTTCGCAAGGAAGTTACTTTAAAATCAGTAGCGATCGTTGTTTTAAAAATTTTTCGCAAAGAATTACACTGTGTCCAGCGTAAGCACGGGGAATACGGTGCGTGCGTTGCGGTACGTTCAGTCCGACGACCGTATATAATAAAACTTTTCTTAGGAAATGTAGGTGTCCAACGTAAACACGATATACGGCAAACACGTGCATTGCGTCGTCCCAACGACGCACGCATTGTTTCAATTTTCAAATAGTTTGATTTTGCCTGCATTGTCGTACGGAAAACAAATCGAAATTTAAGTGCTAATATCGGATCGGAATTCAAAAAAAAGTGTGTTGTGGAATAAAAGCAATCCCCGCTATAAAGACAAATTAACTGTAGATAAGGAATGGGACTCAATTGCTAAAAATGTGGGAATATCAAGTAAGTTAACAATGTAATAAGTTTTATATTTTATTTATTGAAAAGTATTCACAAAAAACGTTTCTTAAAATTTCTGCTTCTCGTGATGGGCGATTATTTGATTTGGAAAGTTGTAGATTATTGTTTGCCATCAAATTTCTGGGACTAACATTTTGTTCAAAAATGTTGGGAAAGGTGTCTTGCATATCATATCAATAATAACATTATGTAAAATGCAAACAGCTTTTTTAATATGAACTGCATTTTCAACATTAGTTTCTATTGCTTTAAATAAAATTTGGCGGAACTAATGCCGAATGCACACTCAACTGTCATTCTGGCTCGAGACAAAAGGTAATTCAAATTTGAAGCAGCGGCATTGTTTTGAATTCGCTTTGCAGGGTATGGCCTCATCAAATATGTTCTCAAAGGAAATGCTTCGTCACCTAGAAACACAAACGAAGCCTTCTGCTCCGAGTTGGGTAGCGGCTTATCTCTTGGTAAATTCAAATTACCAATTCCGATATTTTTAAAAATGGCTGAATTTGCAAAAACTCCAGCGTCACTATCTTTTCTATATGCGCGCACATCGATCATTGAAAAGCAATATTTTGCATCAACCACTGCAAAGAGTAGTATTGAAAAAAACCTTTGTAATTGTAATACATATTGCCCGAATTTTTTGGACACTTTAGTCTTATATGCTTTCCGTCCATACTGCCTAAACAGTTGGGGAAATTCCAGTTTTAAAAAAAATATTCTTTTTAAACCTTTTCAAATCGATCGGTTGGTACAGGCATATGTATCTGGAGTGATTCCCAAAAGGCTCTGCAAACTTCTTTGATTATACAGGCAACAGACGATTTCGATATTCGAAAAGTAAAAGCAAATTGTCTAAATGATATTCCCGTTGATAGGTACCTGAAACAAAAAATGTTTATCTAGTTTTTCTTTCATTTCTAGAAGATGATGCTAAAAAAAGTGGCGGAATTTAAGAGATCAATTTTGTAAAAAACTTAAAAAAATTCCAAAGAGTAAATCAGGTGATTCGCAAGACTGTGCTGCAACATATTCTGGAAAGTGGCAGTTTTTTAAAAGTATGCTTTTCCTAAAGGACACCGTGTCTCCGAGAGATACGGATGGAAATTTGTCGCTGGTAACAGATGATTCGCTAAGCAAAAGTCAACAATGAAGAGGCACAGAAGTGAATGAACCAGAAATAAATTTCATTGAAACACAACTTTCATTAAAGAATTCACCACCTCGTCGAAAAAGAAAAAGGATGTATGAGGAAGATAATGATGTTGAGCTTAAGCTTCTAGATATAGAAGCCAAAAAGCTTGCTTTAATTGAAGGCTCAGAGGACGAAAATTCAATTTTCTGCAGCAAATGGAGAAAATGCGAAATCAACAAACTTCAAATACAATGTCATCTTATTCCGACTTCTCTGAACCAGCTTCCCCTGTCTTCACTATTTACCCCAATTGCACACTACAACAATCATCTTCTATAAACGTTGCTTCTACATCTCAATTTGTTGCACAAAATACAAACGAATCACATGAAATACATATTTTATAAAATAATAACAGTTCTTTTGTTTTATTACCTTAATGTTAGCAGAAGTCTTTGTTCGACAGAGATAAGTCTTTGAAAGTTTGTGGTATAATGTGGTGGTTATTCTTGTATACTGGCGAAATGCATCACTTTCATCTGCACGCAATTGAGGGTACAGGTGATGAAATTCGCCTTAAGTTAATCGGTTTTCATATATTACACTCGTTTTTTTCTTAGCATGATTCTTTTTCAGTTTCCTTAATATTTTTAGTCTTAATAAACTATTTTCCATTAAAAGAATTTTTCGCGTTGAAACCGAAGACATTTTACACTGAACTAAAGGAAGTTGTCACTGAAGCCCGCATAAACGCACGCATCGTGTTGTATTTGGACACCTCCGTATTCCCCGTATTACCCGCACACACCACATCAGACGTATTGCCCTTGTCCGTATTTACGTTGGACACATCGTTATAGTCTGCAACGCCTGTAATATTTATTGGAGGAGGGGCGCGTTTGCTTTGAATTTGCTTTTCTGCTTTTCGCTGCGATTTGCGATTAGGTTCGTGTTCCGGGACAACCTCGGGCGATGGGCCAGCCTTACGTTTTTTAGATGGTCTTCGTTTAAGTATCCAATCCGTTTCGCGCGCAAGTTCTTCTTCGTCCATACTGTAGTGATGGCTACCCGGAGAAGGCTCACTATGAATAACCGTCTGCGTTTGTGAAGACTCGTTTTGAAGCAAAGATACTTTATTCTCTGATTCAAGTTTCTCAACTTTGCTTTCGGAGCTCGGTGTTTTCTTTTTCCAGAGTACTCTGTTTCGAGGTTTGCGTTTCCCGAATTAACACAACAACTATTATTTTGCGCTTTAGGAGAAGTCTTTTGAGGCGGAGATCTTTGTAGCCTTGCGCTTTTCCTAAATGAGTTAATTAAATTTTGATGCAATAAATACCTCTTCCCAGATTCCGTAGAGCATGCCTCTTGCGAGGGTGGATTTTCCAGTTGAACTGGGCTGCCACCTGGGGTATCAATACCGTTCGTTTTGTTCATTGCATAAATTTTTATTACCGTTATCTAAAGAAAGACGACAGGTTGGCATTTTAATCGCCTTTTACGACAGGCATGCCTACCGTGGGTATATTCTGTCCCCTAACCCACAGGGGGAATAGGCGAGATATGACAAATTTTCAAAAACCAGCTAACAAGTGAAATACTGTTAAACGCATTTTTTTGACAAGTACTTGGTACGCTATCTGTTGGCATATGCCCACTGTATTTCAAATATTAAAGTTGTACAAAATCGTTGGAGTCGTTTTCGAGAAAATTGATTTTTTTTTACTAAATCGGGCATTGGTAAAGTATCGTTCATTTTGGGTTTAGAGCGAAAATTCCGATTTCGCCTTGAATAGTGAACCAAAGGCCCCACAGATTGGAAGTTTGAAGAAAGTCCGTTCAGCCTTTTAGACTGTGTTGAAATAAACTGGATTAACAACAATGGTCGTTACATATCCGACGCTCTTTAAATATCAAACGCAACTAACTTGGGTTTGTGCGAACAAATAATTTGAAGAAGAAAGTTGATGAAAGTAAATGCATGGTAAGTATATCTGTTTCATTCTAATTCTGAACATCCTCCACCGGGCCGAGTTCCAAAGGTTAGACAAATTTTATAGGTCTTCAGAATACTCTCCCATCGCCATATTTGATTTCACAGGAAAATACACGCCCATCTCTTCCATGGAACACTTTTTCCTTTATGACCAACTTCCAGCGAACTCTAGGTTTCGCATAGTCGAACAGCAAAACAAGGTCCCATTGTTTTAAAGTAGCAGATGATTTCGTAGCATATACACTTGTCATTGTCGCCACAGTTTGTTAGTATACTTAAAGCGATGCTTCCAAAGTTTTTATATGTAGCTATTTGTCTCAGAAGCTAAGCTATTTTCCTGACTCGTGCGATAGGTGATCGATAAAAATTTAGACGGTGAAAGCGGAGCTAAGTCCAACGGATCACATGAAACATACGTGATTGGTCGATCGTTGATGATTGCTTCAGCTTCAACGAGGAAGGTTCTTAGCTGGTCAAAATTCAGATTCGCTCAAAAGCCACCCCACAATGACGTCTTTTCGATAATGAACTATCACTTTATGCGTTTTTGCGAGACAAATTCTTGCAACGCACCGTTATCTGTCAATGCCCCAACCTCATTCAACTCCAACGCATCTCGACGGAAAGATTTGGCGTTGTCCAAAAACAGGGCCATAAAACGTTGTATCGCCATCAAGTATCCTTCAGTAGACATACTGGGTACTAGTTCAAATAAGACCCCGCATAGTTTGATTGGAATCTGTTGTCAATTGCATGTAAATCGCTCTTGTCTTCTCGTGGTAAGCTCTGCAAAATCGCTGTATCTCCGATGATTGACTAGTTCCACTCGGACAGAAGATCTATTGGAATGGGTTCATCCGAGCCCAGTTTCCTTTTCAGATGGATTGATACAAAATCTTTAATTTTATGACCATAGATGATATAATTCGCAAAAGATAATAAATTCGAAGCACATTCCTCTTGCTTGTTTTTCTTGAATTGAGATGCAGACCTTAACCGTACTTGCGACTCATCAGAAAGAACATACCTTATGAAACCTAAGACTTTCTGACTACTCTTGGATTCTTCACCTCCAAACAGAGTATGTACGAGTACCTTTACGCAATTAGATTGACATTTTCGTAGCAGCATGGAAGCTTCCTTCATTATTTCTAAGGATTCCTGATAAAGGGTTTGACCATAATCTTCGGTATTGAAGCCTGTGGTTTTGTTAAAGCCTTACATGTACCTAGACTAGATACCTATCCATGTACTATCATAGGTTATTCACTCCAAACATCAAAAACCTGGTAGATACGTTCTTTGATGGGTGAAAACCATACGAAACGATGAGAATCCCTGTCCTTTTCAGCAAGCATCCATTTTTTTGGGCAAAAATCTGGAACACCATCTGTCGGCATATATCTGCTGTAACTCAAACACTGAATTTGAACACAATCGTTGGAGCCGTTTTCAAGAAAATCGACTTTAAACAAAATCGGTCATTAGTAAAGTACCGTTAATTTTGGAGTTAGAATGAAAATTCAGATTTCGCCTCAACTTGTGAACCCACATACTCCAGATGTGTTTGAAGAAAATCAGTGCAGTCGTTTACGCTGCAGTCGACCATACATATAGACAGATAAAATTGCGGGATTCACTTTTTTAGATTTTGCCATTATAACTAGTAAACCAAGATTGATCAAAATCTAGAGGTCGAATTTTTTTTTTCACGAAACTAATACTTGCCCTTGTAGGTGCTAAGAGCGAAGTGATGTGAAAGGTTTCGGAATAGGACAAGGCTGATGAAATAAAGTACCAGGAAATTGTTGACGAATACAACAAATTCCAGGCACAAAAGACACAATCAAAGGTAGGCTTGACGTACAACACGTCTCAAGACGAGACTAAGCAGGCCTTCAAAATGAGTAAAGTTGCTAAGGCATCGAACCCATCCAACACATCCAAACCTGATGATCCAGTTTCTGTGGTGACCCAATCGTTGCGCCCCGACAATGAGGTCATCAGAAATGACCTTTAAGTCGCATTGGTAGACGAGCTCTCTACCGGCGGCAAGGCAGTTGCAGATGCGTGGGGCGCTATTGAGGTCAGACTATCAGAGATGATCATCGATCCCTTACTCTCCAACTAATCGGGACCCCTTACCTGCTTTAACTCAGCCAAAATCGTCAGAAGCTCAAACTCATTCCGGCTAGTGATATCCCCAGGGGACTCAGAATTCTCACCCAAATATGCCCATCGAACATGAAAAGCTTATTCACTATTTCTATTCTCAAATTCCACAATCTGTCGGTTCTCATGGAGGGCTGAAAGGTCATCAAGGCTGTGGAACCACACGATAATACTGTTTCCTTTCTAATTGCAAGGCAAGACAGAAACCGACTGAGATTTGACATGAGGCATGCCAAACTGAAGATTTTCTGCTCTCCTGGTCCAGGCGATGGCTTAGAACAAGTTCATGAATTAATCAAAAATATATCCAGAATAAAGACCAACCTGTTGATGCGACGACATGCGCTGTGGGATAGTTCGGAGATCAATGAACGAGGTGTTACTTTATTTGATTTATTTTATTATCTATAACAACCTTTCCATATGTAATACGAGTACTGAAACATTTAACGGCTGGGAAAAGTTATAGATGTTACACTCATTACCAACAATAATATCTTCTCGTTGTCTTCTACCGCAACAATTTCCCAGTGATCCATAGGGATAGGTTATTCACTCCAAACATCAAAAACCTGGTAGATACGTTCTTTGATGGGTGAAAACCATACGAAACGATGAGAATCCCTGTCCTTTTCAGCAAGCAATATTCGAAATATTTGCCTTTTCTATATTGGAAATCTTTATATATTTCTATATCGAAATCTTTTTAGAGATGAATGATCTTCTATATGAAACGATGGGTCAAACACAATCCGTAATCGAGTAGTCTCACTTGCTGCTTTGTCCATGGGATGAAGATAAAATGCTGTGCATCTCGAGAGGTGCTTACACGGGGGGCTATTGGTCAATTGTGATTCCCCTTGGATTACGTTACCGCATCTAACACTGTTTCTAGTTTACTGGTTCTTTCTCGAACCAGCGTATGCTCCTTTTCCCCATAGCTAGTAAGCATTTTGCTTTGCCCGCATTTAATTGTGGCTATAGGCTGCGTGATATAACACAATCACCTCTTGATAACCAAGCAGTGTTGGTTCGTTCTCTGGTCCTAAGATTCATTTTATTTTTCATTACACCAATAGGCATGACTATTTGTGTGTAGATATGCTCTGTACCTACTGTTGATCCTTTTATGGGTAGTTCATCTGCTATCTCATCCAATTTTATATATATATATTGCTAAGTTTGTTCAGGGTTTTAAGACATTTGCATACTGTCCTAGATCTTATTGTCTCGCTGTCCAGTGCCTTCATTGCTACCTGACTGTCCACAAAAATTATAATCTGAGATGGATTTATTTTCTTTGTTAGGATTGTCAACGCTGCTCTATCAATGGCAAAGATTTCAGCTTGAAAGACACTGCATACATTTGGGAGTTTGTATGAGTCTTTATTCTGTAAGGGTTCGCAGAATACTCCTGCTCCGGTTCCTATTTCCATTTTACACCCATTAGTGTAGAGCTGGATATCCTGTTCATTTATTAATGTGCTGGTTTCCCATTCTTGTCTCTTGGGAATAATGGTGGAGTGGTTCTTATTGAAATCCTGATATAGAATAACATAGTCTGAGTTTTCATCTTATGCACTAAAGAACATAAAGGTGCAAGTACGTCCGATCCAATCTTGTACTTTATTTAAAATATGAATTAAGAGCACGTTGTTACTTAAACACTCGGATTTAACATTTAACTAAAAAAAGTTCTTTTTTTCGTAGATCTCTTAAACAAAAAGAAATATTTTGAAAATTTTCCAAAATCTGGTATAGCATAATCTTGTGTATGGCACATATTATGCAAATATTGATTTTCTACTAAATCAATTGAGTCAGCAGAGATAAGGAACATTTTCAAAGACCAGCCACTAAGTAAAGTTGCATTAAATCCATTTTTTTGGGCAAAAATCTGGAACACCATCTGTCGGCATATATCTGCTGTAACTCAAACACTGAATTTGAACACAATCGTTGGAGCCGTTTTCAAGAAAATCGACTTTAAACAAAATCGGTCATTAGTAAAGTACCGTTAATTTTGGAGTTAGAATGAAAATTCAGATTTCGCCTCAACTTGTGAACCCACATACTCCAGATGTGTTTGAAGAAAATCAGTGCAGTCGTTTACGCTGCAGTCGACCATACATATAGACAGATAAAATTGCGGGATTCACTTTTTTAGATTTTGCCATTATAACTAGTAAACCAAGATTGATCAAAATCTAGAGGTCGAATTTTTTTTTTCACGAAACTAATACTTGCCCTTGTAGGTGCTAAGAGCGAAGTGATGTGAAAGGTTTCGGAATAGGACAAGGCTGATGAAATAAAGTACCAGGAAATTGTTGACGAATACAACAAATTCCAGGCACAAAAGACACAATCAAAGGTAGGCTTGACGTACAACACGTCTCAAGACGAGACTAAGCAGGCCTTCAAAATGAGTAAAGTTGCTAAGGCATCGAACCCATCCAACACATCCAAACCTGATGATCCAGTTTCTGTGGTGACCCAATCGTTGCGCCCCGACAATGAGGTCATCAGAAATGACCTTTAAGTCGCATTGGTAGACGAGCTCTCTACCGGCGGCAAGGCAGTTGCAGATGCGTGGGGCGCTATTGAGGTCAGACTATCAGAGATGATCATCGATCCCTTACTCTCCAACTAATCGGGACCCCTTACCTGCTTTAACTCAGCCAAAATCGTCAGAAGCTCAAACTCATTCCGGCTAGTGATATCCCCAGGGGACTCAGAATTCTCACCCAAATATGCCCATCGAACATGAAAAGCTTATTCACTATTTCTATTCTCAAATTCCACAATCTGTCGGTTCTCATGGAGGGCTGAAAGGTCATCAAGGCTGTGGAACCACACGATAATACTGTTTCCTTTCTAATTGCAAGGCAAGACAGAAACCGACTGAGATTTGACATGAGGCATGCCAAACTGAAGATTTTCTGCTCTCCTGGTCCAGGCGATGGCTTAGAACAAGTTCATGAATTAATCAAAAATATATCCAGAATAAAGACCAACCTGTTGATGCGACGACATGCGCTGTGGGATAGTTCGGAGATCAATGAACGAGGTGTTACTTTATTTGATTTATTTTATTATCTATAACAACCTTTCCATATGTAATACGAGTACTGAAACATTTAACGGCTGGGAAAAGTTATAGATGTTACACTCATTACCAACAATAATATCTTCTCGTTGTCTTCTACCGCAACAATTTCCCAGTGATCCATAGGGATAGGTTATTCACTCCAAACATCAAAAACCTGGTAGATACGTTCTTTGATGGGTGAAAACCATACGAAACGATGAGAATCCCTGTCCTTTTCAGCAAGCAATATTCGAAATATTTGCCTTTTCTATATTGGAAATCTTTATATATTTCTATATCGAAATCTTTTTAGAGATGAATGATCTTCTATATGAAACGATGGGTCAAACACAATCCGTAATCGAGTAGTCTCACTTGCTGCTTTGTCCATGGGATGAAGATAAAATGCTGTGCATCTCGAGAGGTGCTTACACGGGGGGCTATTGGTCAATTGTGATTCCCCTTGGATTACGTTACCGCATCTAACACTGTTTCTAGTTTACTGGTTCTTTCTCGAACCAGCGTATGCTCCTTTTCCCCATAGCTAGTAAGCATTTTGCTTTGCCCGCATTTAATTGTGGCTATAGGCTGCGTGATATAACACAATCACCTCTTGATAACCAAGCAGTGTTGGTTCGTTCTCTGGTCCTAAGATTCATTTTATTTTTCATTACACCAATAGGCATGACTATTTGTGTGTAGATATGCTCTGTACCTACTGTTGATCCTTTTATGGGTAGTTCATCTGCTATCTCATCCAATTTTATATATATATATTGCTAAGTTTGTTCAGGGTTTTAAGACATTTGCATACTGTCCTAGATCTTATTGTCTCGCTGTCCAGTGCCTTCATTGCTACCTGACTGTCCACAAAAATTATAATCTGAGATGGATTTATTTTCTTTGTTAGGATTGTCAACGCTGCTCTATCAATGGCAAAGATTTCAGCTTGAAAGACACTGCATACATTTGGGAGTTTGTATGAGTCTTTATTCTGTAAGGGTTCGCAGAATACTCCTGCTCCGGTTCCTATTTCCATTTTACACCCATTAGTGTAGAGCTGGATATCCTGTTCATTTATTAATGTGCTGGTTTCCCATTCTTGTCTCTTGGGAATAATGGTGGAGTGGTTCTTATTGAAATCCTGATATAGAATAACATAGTCTGAGTTTTCATCTTATGCACTAAAGAACATAAAGGTGCAAGTACGTCCGATCCAATCTTGTACTTTATTTAAAATATGAATTAAGAGCACGTTGTTACTTAAACACTCGGATTTAACATTTAACTAAAAAAAGTTCTTTTTTTCGTAGATCTCTTAAACAAAAAGAAATATTTTGAAAATTTTCCAAAATCTGGTATAGCATAATCTTGTGTATGGCACATATTATGCAAATATTGATTTTCTACTAAATCAATTGAGTCAGCAGAGATAAGGAACATTTTCAAAGACCAGCCACTAAGTAAAGTTGCATTAAATCCATTTTTTTGGGCAAAAATCTGGAACACCATCTGTCGGCATATATCTGCTGTAACTCAAACACTGAATTTGAACACAATCGTTGGAGCCGTTTTCAAGAAAATCGACTTTAAACAAAATCGGTCATTAGTAAAGTACCGTTAATTTTGGAGTTAGAATGAAAATTCAGATTTCGCCTCAACTTGTGAACCCACATACTCCAGATGTGTTTGAAGAAAATCAGTGCAGTCGTTTACGCTGCAGTCGACCATACATATAGACAGATAAAATTGCGGGATTCACTTTTTTAGATTTTGCCATTATAACTAGTAAACCAAGATTGATCAAAATCTAGAGGTCGAATTTTTTTTTTCACGAAACTAATACTTGCCCTTGTAGGTGCTAAGAGCGAAGTGATGTGAAAGGTTTCGGAATAGGACAAGGCTGATGAAATAAAGTACCAGGAAATTGTTGACGAATACAACAAATTCCAGGCACAAAAGACACAATCAAAGGTAGGCTTGACGTACAACACGTCTCAAGACGAGACTAAGCAGGCCTTCAAAATGAGTAAAGTTGCTAAGGCATCGAACCCATCCAACACATCCAAACCTGATGATCCAGTTTCTGTGGTGACCCAATCGTTGCGCCCCGACAATGAGGTCATCAGAAATGACCTTTAAGTCGCATTGGTAGACGAGCTCTCTACCGGCGGCAAGGCAGTTGCAGATGCGTGGGGCGCTATTGAGGTCAGACTATCAGAGATGATCATCGATCCCTTACTCTCCAACTAATCGGGACCCCTTACCTGCTTTAACTCAGCCAAAATCGTCAGAAGCTCAAACTCATTCCGGCTAGTGATATCCCCAGGGGACTCAGAATTCTCACCCAAATATGCCCATCGAACATGAAAAGCTTATTCACTATTTCTATTCTCAAATTCCACAATCTGTCGGTTCTCATGGAGGGCTGAAAGGTCATCAAGGCTGTGGAACCACACGATAATACTGTTTCCTTTCTAATTGCAAGGCAAGACAGAAACCGACTGAGATTTGACATGAGGCATGCCAAACTGAAGATTTTCTGCTCTCCTGGTCCAGGCGATGGCTTAGAACAAGTTCATGAATTAATCAAAAATATATCCAGAATAAAGACCAACCTGTTGATGCGACGACATGCGCTGTGGGATAGTTCGGAGATCAATGAACGAGGTGTTACTTTATTTGATTTATTTTATTATCTATAACAACCTTTCCATATGTAATACGAGTACTGAAACATTTAACGGCTGGGAAAAGTTATAGATGTTACACTCATTACCAACAATAATATCTTCTCGTTGTCTTCTACCGCAACAATTTCCCAGTGATCCATAGGGATAGGTTATTCACTCCAAACATCAAAAACCTGGTAGATACGTTCTTTGATGGGTGAAAACCATACGAAACGATGAGAATCCCTGTCCTTTTCAGCAAGCAATATTCGAAATATTTGCCTTTTCTATATTGGAAATCTTTATATATTTCTATATCGAAATCTTTTTAGAGATGAATGATCTTCTATATGAAACGATGGGTCAAACACAATCCGTAATCGAGTAGTCTCACTTGCTGCTTTGTCCATGGGATGAAGATAAAATGCTGTGCATCTCGAGAGGTGCTTACACGGGGGGCTATTGGTCAATTGTGATTCCCCTTGGATTACGTTACCGCATCTAACACTGTTTCTAGTTTACTGGTTCTTTCTCGAACCAGCGTATGCTCCTTTTCCCCATAGCTAGTAAGCATTTTGCTTTGCCCGCATTTAATTGTGGCTATAGGCTGCGTGATATAACACAATCACCTCTTGATAACCAAGCAGTGTTGGTTCGTTCTCTGGTCCTAAGATTCATTTTATTTTTCATTACACCAATAGGCATGACTATTTGTGTGTAGATATGCTCTGTACCTACTGTTGATCCTTTTATGGGTAGTTCATCTGCTATCTCATCCAATTTTATATATATATATTGCTAAGTTTGTTCAGGGTTTTAAGACATTTGCATACTGTCCTAGATCTTATTGTCTCGCTGTCCAGTGCCTTCATTGCTACCTGACTGTCCACAAAAATTATAATCTGAGATGGATTTATTTTCTTTGTTAGGATTGTCAACGCTGCTCTATCAATGGCAAAGATTTCAGCTTGAAAGACACTGCATACATTTGGGAGTTTGTATGAGTCTTTATTCTGTAAGGGTTCGCAGAATACTCCTGCTCCGGTTCCTATTTCCATTTTACACCCATTAGTGTAGAGCTGGATATCCTGTTCATTTATTAATGTGCTGGTTTCCCATTCTTGTCTCTTGGGAATAATGGTGGAGTGGTTCTTATTGAAATCCTGATATAGAATAACATAGTCTGAGTTTTCATCTTATGCACTAAAGAACATAAAGGTGCAAGTACGTCCGATCCAATCTTGTACTTTATTTAAAATATGAATTAAGAGCACGTTGTTACTTAAACACTCGGATTTAACATTTAACTAAAAAAAGTTCTTTTTTTCGTAGATCTCTTAAACAAAAAGAAATATTTTGAAAATTTTCCAAAATCTGGTATAGCATAATCTTGTGTATGGCACATATTATGCAAATATTGATTTTCTACTAAATCAATTGAGTCAGCAGAGATAAGGAACATTTTCAAAGACCAGCCACTAAGTAAAGTTGCATTAAATCCATTTTTTTGGGCAAAAATCTGGAACACCATCTGTCGGCATATATCTGCTGTAACTCAAACACTGAATTTGAACACAATCGTTGGAGCCGTTTTCAAGAAAATCGACTTTAAACAAAATCGGTCATTAGTAAAGTACCGTTAATTTTGGAGTTAGAATGAAAATTCAGATTTCGCCTCAACTTGTGAACCCACATACTCCAGATGTGTTTGAAGAAAATCAGTGCAGTCGTTTACGCTGCAGTCGACCATACATATAGACAGATAAAATTGCGGGATTCACTTTTTTAGATTTTGCCATTATAACTAGTAAACCAAGATTGATCAAAATCTAGAGGTCGAATTTTTTTTTTCACGAAACTAATACTTGCCCTTGTAGGTGCTAAGAGCGAAGTGATGTGAAAGGTTTCGGAATAGGACAAGGCTGATGAAATAAAGTACCAGGAAATTGTTGACGAATACAACAAATTCCAGGCACAAAAGACACAATCAAAGGTAGGCTTGACGTACAACACGTCTCAAGACGAGACTAAGCAGGCCTTCAAAATGAGTAAAGTTGCTAAGGCATCGAACCCATCCAACACATCCAAACCTGATGATCCAGTTTCTGTGGTGACCCAATCGTTGCGCCCCGACAATGAGGTCATCAGAAATGACCTTTAAGTCGCATTGGTAGACGAGCTCTCTACCGGCGGCAAGGCAGTTGCAGATGCGTGGGGCGCTATTGAGGTCAGACTATCAGAGATGATCATCGATCCCTTACTCTCCAACTAATCGGGACCCCTTACCTGCTTTAACTCAGCCAAAATCGTCAGAAGCTCAAACTCATTCCGGCTAGTGATATCCCCAGGGGACTCAGAATTCTCACCCAAATATGCCCATCGAACATGAAAAGCTTATTCACTATTTCTATTCTCAAATTCCACAATCTGTCGGTTCTCATGGAGGGCTGAAAGGTCATCAAGGCTGTGGAACCACACGATAATACTGTTTCCTTTCTAATTGCAAGGCAAGACAGAAACCGACTGAGATTTGACATGAGGCATGCCAAACTGAAGATTTTCTGCTCTCCTGGTCCAGGCGATGGCTTAGAACAAGTTCATGAATTAATCAAAAATATATCCAGAATAAAGACCAACCTGTTGATGCGACGACATGCGCTGTGGGATAGTTCGGAGATCAATGAACGAGGTGTTACTTTATTTGATTTATTTTATTATCTATAACAACCTTTCCATATGTAATACGAGTACTGAAACATTTAACGGCTGGGAAAAGTTATAGATGTTACACTCATTACCAACAATAATATCCTAAAGGCATAAATCTGGAGAGTATCCAATTTGAATTCTTTTTCAGACCACAACTGTATTCCCTTCAATGTAAAATAAATCTCCCTAAACCTTTCCCAAACGAATTAACTGAATGAAGTTTGGCCAGATTATTAAATGAAAAATTAAAATACACCAAATTTGAAAACCGAATTGATTGAAGAATTTGAAATTCAAATAATTACTTTCGAAAAGTTTTTTGATTTTGCTTACAAAGTCTCATGTCCAATCAAATACAGACAGGCATATAATACCATGGATACATACAGACGTATAATTCCTCAATTTTTATGCAGTCGCTAGTAAACTTTTAATGTTGATCTCAAAACCGTTAGATTAGGAGTCAAGGTATTCTTCGTAGTAATTGCCATCTCACTAGGCTGCGGCTTCCTCGTGAGTCTCAGTGAGAGCTCACCAGCTCCAAAGAAGAGCCGCATCTGTTTCTCTTTCTTCATTGCCTCTGGAGGTTCCTCTATCCCTTTCCTGGGATCGTTCCCTTTTGGAAGCAAACTCCTTCCTATTCGTTTTCGTTGGCGCTGGTGTTCTGCCCTTGCCCGTCTTAGCGACTGCGGTTTTGGATTGTTTCCCAGTATCCGCTTTAGCGGCTTCGATCCTTGGTGTGGCTTTCCGCCTCTCACCAACGCTAAGCATCTTGGTTCCTCTGGGAACCGCCTTCTTGGCTTCGGTTCCATGCGCCTTTTTGCGTGTAACAACCTTGGCAGCTTTCTTGACGGGGTTCATCTTAGCGATGACACCCTTGCAGCTAACTGCTGCGTTGTTTTTATTTTCCGCCTTTGGTCTCGTCAAGACATCTTTCATCATGATGTCTTCGGCCCACGCGAATTTTTCTTTCTCCAAGTCGGAAAGTGAGGGGATGCCTTTCTCCTCCAATATTCGCTTCAGGTGTATGAATTTTTTGTACAGCCTAAGACTCTGCATACCTTCGGAGAAGCCTCTTTTCTTGGCGTTCTCCTCTTTCGCAATGTCAGTTTGGACTATCTCCTCGGGGTCGGCAAGTAAATTCTCCTCCATCTTCTTCGAGATCTCCTCGCCCATCGTTTTTGCAGTTGTTTTCTTTTTTTGTGGGTTTTTCTGTTTAAAAGTGAAATGTTGTTCCCACGAGTACGGACGGAAATAAAAGTATGCTCCGACAGAGCCGCCGAGTATCGGAGTAAGGCTAGATACACGTAGGCCTCGCCTAGGCACCTACGGGAGCTCGTTAGGGTTGGTTTATCCCCCAACCTTAAATCCCTGGCACGATTTCGTCCCTGAGAACTCACACCACCACAGGAGTTGGGATGACAATCTCTTAGTTTTCGGCCTTCACTGGAACCTGTTCGAAGTGGAAGCACTCCTAGCATAACCTACTTAAGCTCCGACACCACGACAAGGTGGATAGTCGCGCCGGAGTTGGCGAACGGTTAGTTGTTCGTGCGGGCATACGCGTTCACGTTTGTTTTTTTAAAGCATGTCCTTAACATATAAATAGATATAAATAACGTATAATACATAACAAGAAAAAATGAATAAATACATGAGTAAGTAAATAAAAGTAATGAAAATATAATATTATCCATTTAGTCATATCTAGTTAGTACTTAATTCATTTACGAGTGAGTTGTTAGTAAAACTACATCGATCGGCAATCACACCAAGCTGAAAAATGACTTTGTAAATTATGACCTTGTTTTCTGTGGAAAGCAACGATTTCCTATTGATGAATGGGTACCACATTTTGTTGGTAAGTCCTACTTTCTTTTTCGTTCCATTAGTGTGTTCCTTAAATATTAATTTTCTCACGCCTTTTTTACTTATTTACATTGGATCTGCTAGGAATTTAATTTTTGGGATACTACCTGTGTTTTCAACACATTGTTGCAGGGAGATGTTTACGTTACTTTGATGAGGCAATGCAACTTATTATAGTCTGTAGTCACGACGCCGTTTATTGGAGGAGGAGGAATACTTAATTTTGCTTGAATTTTTTTCTCTTGCAACTCTTTGCGCTTGTCTTCTCTTTTTTTGTGGCTCGACTCCAGCTAAGTCTTTTCTTTGAGACCCAAGTCGATTCGCTTGTTATCTCTTCTTCGTCCGTATAATATTCGCGACTAGTTGAACGGAGTGGGCTACCGTCGCGTTCTTTTTGGAGATGTGTGGTCTTTGGAACCTTGTTTTCTTCTCTACGTATATCGTACGTCTTGATTTCATTGACCTTGATTCGGAGTTCTTTGTTTTCCTCCTCAAAGCTTTTACACTTCACTAAATATCGTTTCTCGTGCGATGGCACTTCCGGTGGACTGCCTTTTCCGGGGACATTTGATCTTAATGGTGGAGATCAAGATACCCTTGAACTTTTTATAAAGGGGTGGCATGATAGCAATAAATGGTCGCATGATAGCAATTTCCCAGAATCCTTAGAGTCGACCTCCGAAGACTATGGATTTTTATTATTATATATTTCGTGGTACACGTAGGGTAGATTTTTTACATAGGGTAGATTTTAGTCGTTTTTTACGACAAGTATATTTTGCCCGGAGGGAAAGATTTACTGCAGTAAAGTCCAATCTGGATCTTAGGGGCATCATTAGAAGGATCATGGAAGCAAGGAATGTTAGACTAAACCTCAAAAGAATGGCACCAAGGAAATACTGTGAGGGTGATGTGGTGTATGCCGCTGTGAAGTGTATAAAAGTAAGAGTAAACCTTTGTATAAAAAAGAAATTGTCGCTAAAGACAATTGTGTCACAGTAACGACAGCAAGCGGCAAGAAAATTCACAAAGCTCACATACGCAATGTAATGAAAAAGTTAATCCTGGGCCTAAAAAAAAAAAAAATATTTCTTGAAATGAATGCAATAAAAAATAAATAAATTTCTTGAAATGAGTGCAATAAAAAATAAAAAAATTTCTTGAAATGAATGCAAAAAAAAAAAAATATATAAAAAAATTTTTCGAAATGAATGCAATAAAAAATAAAAAAAAAAATGAATAAAAAGAATACCATTGTTACTTTCATAAGTAGAACGAGTGAAGAAACTGAAGCATTTCTGTAATTATAAAGTAATAAACTAATTAAAGGGAAGAATATATGAATATTGTAATAAAACCATACTCAGTATAAAATATATAATACTAATTAATACAGTAATGACATTATATTACAGTCTAGCTCTTCTGGCTTACGTGCAAACCCTGTACATTTTTTTATATGAATCACCAATCGTGACGATTAAAGAAGGAAACGCCTGGTTGACCAATGGTTACTTTAAGCTTATACAAGTAATAGACTTACTACAGTATGACATTCTCACCGAACAGACCGAACAACTGATCGCCAAACATATTGCTGACAAAGAAGTCCGGCTCGTATTAGACTACCATCTGAACCAAATCAAAGACCGTATATCCGAATTAATTGGGACTAGAAGTAGAAGAACGAGATCTATAAACTGGATAGGATTCGCTTGGAAGTGGCTGGCCGGCTCCCCCGACGCAACGGACTGGGACAAACTTCTACAAGTACAAACGGACATAATAGACAACAATAATCAACAGTACAAAATTAACCGCCAATTATTTAATAAGTCGAACGAATTAGTAGATAAATTCAACTAGGTACTGGACCGTTACAAAAACGCAATACAGAAGCAGGATACGGAAAGGTTAGGACGTGACTTGCTAAGCAAGGTACTGATACTAAAAGAAGGTATAGACGAGATTATGAGGGCATTTCAAATGGCCAAGAGTGGGATAGTTAACAGTAACATTCTCGACTCAGAGGAGGTCAATACTATATTAAATGAATTGGAGGTCCTGCCATACCAGAACGTCGTAGAGGCCGTGGAATACGGACGTCCCTCTGTATTTAGCAACGGGACCCTATTGCTATATGTCCTGCCGGTTCCTAAAGTTGCAGCAGAAATGTTTCATCTGGTGTCTACCCGTGATGCAGTCAAGGACAGAAAACAAATTGATTTAGACTACACAAGGCTACTAATTAACCACGACAAAACTTACGGACTGAGTGGTGACTGTTTAAGTATAGGCAATAGATCAGTGTGCGAGGAAGGTGCAGTAAAAAAATTGCCAGAGGATTCATGTCTACCTAGGATCTTTAAAGGCACAGCCAGATGCAATCTTAAAAGCACAAATAAAGAAATTATAGAACTAATAGGAGGAAACACAATCTTCTTAACTAACTTTAATGGTTCTCTCTTAAATAAGAATTCATCTATTCCATTCCGGGGGAGCAGTTAACACGGGCGGTTATCCATACGCGCAGTCAGATTCACACGCTCAACCTCCGGATGTAACCCAAGACAGTATCGGATTCAGGTATACCCACTCTGGGTAGGGATGGAATGGCAGATAAGAGCCAGCTCTCGTGTGCTTTACGTAGGAACTCGGGACATACCGCAAACTATCGGGGTTGTCTTAAGTTCCAGTACATTAAGAAAGTAAAACTGGTTCGTCAGGAGAAGGTCGTAGTGAGACGTCCACCTGCTTTAATTCAAACACAATCCGTGACTCCCCAAGTGACCTACGCCCAAATGGCGGCAGGTCGGGGAAACGCGGAACAGAAAAGACCGAAGGTTGCTCCTCAGGCAACAGCGAATAGAGCACCGGAGGCTCAAACTGACTTGCTGGCAATCTTGCTCTCTATCTAAGGGCAGATGGAGCAGCTTCAACGTCAGGTACAGGAGCGGGCTTAACGCACCTTTAGTCGTAATGGGTACGAACATGGAGGAGCAACCCTTGAAGACCCTTGCGGTGAATGTGAATTCACTGATTAGGATCGAGTGAAGAGCCATATTGTTTAAGTTGCTTGAAGACCAAACCCCTGATGTGCTTATGGTTAGCGAAACAAAGCTATCCCAGAAGCACAAATTGGGGCACAATAAATACAATATTGTCAGAAGAGACCGACCCAACTCCACACAAGGAGGAGGTGTTGCGATCTTCATACGCAAACAATTGCAGTTTAAAGTTATGTACAGCGGTGAAGTGCGAAGGTTTCAGGAGCTGGAAGCGTGTATCGTGTACATCCCTCTCCGTAGCGGAAAGAGGATGTACTTGGTCGCACTCTATGCACCTGAAGCTACTCAATCTACTTTATTTATTTCAGAGCTCGAGACACTTTTTCGATGCCTAAGGCTGGAGTCGGAGGCGAATTATTTCATCATGGCCGGAGATCTAAACGAAAAAAATTTGGAATTGGGGAAACAACACACCTAATCCTAGAGGGAACCTACTATTCAATTGGTGGGGTCGGCACAGTGTCGAGTATAAACTCGATTTGAAAGCTACAGATAGTCCGTCGTTTCCTAGAAGCGGCTCCTATCTGGATCTTATGCTGTTCGATGTACGGTTACAACTGACCGACATGGACTCGTTGGACTCGCTTCTCAAGAACTTTGACAAGAGCACTCTCCTAAAATTCGCTCTACCCACCGTCCAATAGGAATCTGTCAAACGAGGAGATTGACTGGTACCTAAAACAAATGGACGAGACAATTAAAGGAACTATGGACAATACGATACCTCGGTATCAACATACTGACAATGCAGACATATTCCACAATGCAACAATTGACGCACTACACCAACACAAAAGTAGACTGCTGTCGAGACTAAAAACCTTGTACAGACAGTTTACTGACAGACAAAACTCGGAGGTTAGGACGCTGAAGTCGTTGATTAAAAACCTCCAAAAATTAATTAGAGAAAATTACAGACTTTCTGTAAATTTGCATTGGAACAACAAAATTCGGGCTGTAAAATCCAACAACCCGAGTATGTTCCCGCAAATAAATAACATATTTCGGAGGAATAATCAAAACGACCTTCAGTGTCTTAAGATCCCCCGAACGACGAACAATGGACGAATACTTATAACAGCAGCTAGAGGATGACAACTTCTTTGTGATCGAAGATCCGCAGGAGAAGGTAGAGGCTATAGGAGCGACTTTCCAGGAAGTGTACAAGGTGAATGATACCATTTGCCCGAACCACGAAATGGAAAATCGCGTCCTTGTGCACAACTTCTACCTTTGAAATGATATAGAGCACTGGCGATCCGAGAACATAGGTTTTACCGAGTTCAATGATGATAACATGGCAAATAATGTCATCGCCGATGAAAGGGTACATCCCCCGTACATATCGAAGGTGGAGCTCCAAGCTATCTTCGACTCATTGAGGAGGAAGAAATCTGTAGGAATCGATGAAGTGTCGAACATTGTGCTTCGACATCTCCCTCTAGAAGCGGTGGACATTTACACCACTCTGTTTAACAATGCGCTGAATAATGCACATTATCCAGCGCATTGGAAAACAGCAATGATACAACCCATCCCCAAAAGTTGTAAGGACACCTCCAATCCGGCAAATCTCCGGTCGATAAGTCTACTTCCAAACATCAGCAAGGTATTCGAGAAAGTGATCAATAGAGCCCTGCTTAAGTGGACTGAGAACAGTAATATAATTCCGGATAACCATTTCGGTTTTAAGGCGGGGCATGATACAATACATGCCGCGTCTAAACTGGTATCGGATATCTAATGGAACAAAAGCAAGAACCAATGCACGGGTGCCTGCCTGATTGACTTGGAGAAGGCCTTCGACACCGTATGGTTAGAGGGACTCTTCTACAAGCTAAGCAGGCTGGGCATAAGCAAACCACTGCTGTACATACTTCATAACATGCTCACCAGTAGACAGTTCATCGTCAAAAATGGCAATGTGACTCCTGCTGCAACATTTCTAATTAAAAACGGTCTGCAACAAGGTGCGGTTAATTCACCGATCCTTTTCAATATTTACACGAGCGATCTCATAGGATCACTTCACCATACCATAGCGTACGCAGATGACTTGATCGCGTACAGATCATGACCAAAAATCGAGGTCATTGCAATTCTCTTGCAACGTAACTTCGATAAGATTCAGCGATATTGCGATGACTGGAAGTTGAAGATCAACTTCCAGAAATCGGAAACCATTCTTTTTAGGACGCCGTTGTCTGGTGCCTCTAGGGATACCAGAAAGAATTGGCGAAAGTTCTCAATAGTTGGACCGCACGGACAGCCACTTACGTGTCGAAGTGTAGTCAGATACCTGGGGCTCTGGTTAGACCAATATCTATATTTTAACAAACATATAGATGCTGCTCTGGCCAGAGCCAAAGGTGTTTTTGCCCTTACAAAGAGACTTTTTTATAGCAAGCAACTCGATGCAAGGGTAAAGGTAATCTGCTACATGGCCCTCATCCGGCCCATGCTCGTATATGGATGTCCCGTGTGGTTCAACATGGGAGCAAGCTTGTTGGAAAAGATTCGGGTGTTTGAGGGGGCTTGTCTTCGGGCTTGCCTTCATTTATACAGAACACCGGAGTCCCAGTACATAAAATTCTATCCCAATGAGGTCCTATACAAAAGGGCTAATCTAATAAGAGTGGATAATTTCGTTATCAAGCTGATTCGAAGACACATTGCAAGAGCAATGAGCTCGACGAACAACCTGATCTCTGGGGCTTATTACCCCAATTATGAGTATCACGAGAGAGTGCGCCTTAACGGCTTTGTTCCCCCAGAGGCGTTCCTCTGTTTTGATGAGAAAGGTCTGATCCAGGACAGATTGGCAGTGCCGCTAATCGTCCACGGCAGCGTGGAGCGTCTCCGGTTAAGTAGGGCGGTATCGGGTCGTGATGTTGAGGACGTACAACGTCAGTACGGTCATTTCTGGTGGCTAGCCGAAAGAGAGGAAACTCCTTCGTCGTTTCCCCCTAATCCAGGGTAGCCTGTTTGAGGTTTAAAGTTGGCTGTTCTTGTCCATGGCCGACTTACATAGTTTAAGGTATATTGTATATAGGTTAAAAAAAAAAAAAAAAAATTATCGCAGCACTTGGATAAAAAAAAAAAAAAAAAAAAAATACATAAAAAAAACAGCTCTTGATAAAAAAAAAAAAAAAGTTCGTATATAATTACGTTAAGGTAGAATAAGATATTTTAAGATTTATTTTAAGGTAGTTTATAAGTTTTATGTATAAGAATTAAGAATACAAAAAAAAAGTTCATTTACTAAGTTTTTTTTTATCTATTTTTCTTAGTAAAAAGCAAAAATAAAATAATGAAATGAATAAAAATGTATGTACGTTACGTCGAAAGACATAGTTTTAAGTATTAGGTTTAACTTAGAGCGCCCGCATAGGGCCAGTAAGTTAGAATAAGAATAGTTAAGTTAGTTAAGCTAGTTTTAAGCGTTTTGTCTAGCATGTATGTTAATAAATTGATTAATAAAAATGCACTAAACATGAAAAACCGTCGAGCGGTAGTCACGGGTTCAATTCCCGCAAATATCAAACTTTTTTTTTTCTCTCTTTAATTTGAAAAAAAAAAAAATAATCATTAAGTGTAACAACACGTGATGGGAGACAGTGAAAAGTCCGCACTCCAAGTAGCGGACAAACAAAAATCAGCCGATGAGGCTGCAAAGTCCGGGAAGCGGAGGAAAGTGAAATCTACCTCCAACGTGGTAAAAGGCTCCCCCATAACAACTTCATCTGAAAAGCTGCCGGGTGAAGTGATGGAAGGGGCGCCTGGTACAGCAACAGCAGCAGAAAAGAAGAGGCAAAGGCCATCAGATGACGATGACCAATACCCATACGTCTCCGATGGTGGTGAAGGCCATTATATGGGGGACAACAACAACTTCGCCGCACTGGTCACGTCCGAGTCAGAGGACGAAGACGATGAGCTGGAATGCCTTAATACGAGTATAAGGCAGCTCCAGCAGAAAGTATTGGCCATAAAAGCCAAGCAAATAGCAAGGCGGGAGAGGGAGAGGCAGGCTGTGCTCCATAGATCCCAAGAAAACAGCAACAACAACAGCCACAGCAAAAACAAAAGCTGTCTAACCAGCAACAACAACAACAAATAAAGCAGCCGCAGCAAGAGCAACAACAGCCGCAGCAACAAAAGAAGTTGCAGCAACAGCCGCAGCAGCAGAAGAAGCAGCAGCCAAAGCAACAGCAACAGCAGCAGCAACAACAGCAGCAGCCGAAACAGCAACAACAACAGCAGCAACTACAGCAAACACAACAGCAGCACCCACCCATTAATACATACAAGATGGAGCTCAAAGACACCATAGAACTGTGTAAGTCGGCCATAGGCAATAACTTTATAATTAAACGGTACAATGATAGTAGACACTCCATCCAGTGCAATACGGTGGAGCAGCACAATAAAATTAAGAATCTGTTAAGGGACTCGACGACGGAGTTCTTCTCTTTCACCCCGAAGGGGGAAAAGTTGAAAACAGTGCTACTGAAAGGGATGGAACCGTCTACCGAGCCGGAGGAGCTCCTTAAGACGCTCCAAAAAATTAAGTGCGACGGTCTCAATTTTGTAGGGGTTAAGCCTTTCACCACAGCAAGGGCCAAAAGGGAGAAGCGGAAACTACCGTTCTTCCTGGTTCAGCTGTCTCCCGATAGCAAACTGGATGGTCTAAGGAGTATCAGAGTCCTAGACTACCAGGTTGTCTCATGGGATAAATTAAAGCGCAGCGAAAGCATTATTCAATGCGTTCGCTGCCAAAGGTTCAGGCACGCCGCGTCGAACTGCGATATGCAGTCTCGATGCGTGAAGTGTGGACAGAATCACAAGACGGAGGAATGTGTTCTAGGTAAGGAGGGAGTAGCAGATAAGGGCCAGCTCACATGTGTGCTATGCTAGAACTCGGGACACACCGCAAACTATCGGGGTTGTCCTTAGTTTCAAAGCATTAAAACAGCAAATTTGGCTCGTAAGCAGAAAAGTACAGTGAAAGTTCCACCAGTTCTTGTTCAAAAAGCACCCGTTACTCCCCAAATCACCTACGCCCAAATGGAGTCTGGTGGGGGAACCACGGTACAGCAACAACCGAAGGTAGCTGCACAGGCCCCAGTGCCTAAGGTATCTGAGGCACAAGACAGACTTGCTGACTATCTTGCTCTCTATCCAGGAGCAGATGGGGCAGCTACAGCGCCAGTTACAAGAACAGGTAACCCGTGTGGACAGGATCTACGCCCTTCTGCCTAGCCTAACGCATTTTCAATCGTGATGGGTACGACCGCGACTGAAAATTCATTGAAGATTCTAGCGGTGAATGTAAATTCATTGATTAGGATCGAACGAAAAGAATCACTCTACAAGTTACTCGACGACCAAAGCCCTGATGTGTCTCTGGTTAGCGAAACTAAGCTAACCCAGAAACGCAAGTTTCCTCCACTCTAGGAGGAGGTGTAGCGATCTTCATTCGTAAAGAACTTAGGTATAAGGCCGTGTACAGTAGTGAAGTGCGAAGGTTCCAGGGGCTGGAAGCGTGTATTGTGTACATCCCTCTCCGTAGTGGAAAGAAGATGTATGTGGTAGCGCTTTACGCTACTGAAGCTGCTCAATCTACTTTATTTATGTCAGAGCACGAGACATTGTTTCGATGCCTAAGGCAGGAATCGGGGGAGAATTATTTCCTCATAGCCGGAGATCTAAACGCTAAGCATAGAGATTGGGGAAATAATACACCAAATTTTAGAGGGAACTCACTATTCAATTGGTGGGGTCAGCATAATGTTGAGTTTCGGCTCGATTTGAAGGCTACAGATAGTCCGTCGTTTCCCAGAAGCGGCTCCTATCTGGATCTACTGCTGTTTGACGAACGGTTACAACTGACCAACGTGGACCGACAAACGATAAACTGTCTGAGCACGTTTGTGTATGATAGTGACCATTGCGGACTGAGTGCCGAAATAACGATTCCCAACGAAATTGCTGAATTGGAAGAGTTTGTTCAAACGTACACCTACAACTACAGTAGGACTCGTTGGACTCGCTTCTCCCGAGACTTGGCAAGAGCACTCTCCTCGAACTCGCTCTACCCACCGTCGAATAGAAATCTGTCAAACGAGGAGATTGACAGGTACCTTAAACAAATGGACGAGACAATCAAACGAACAATGGACAGTACGATACCTAGGTATCGACCAAATAAAAACGTGTTCCGCAATGCGGAACTTGTATAGACAGTTTACAGACAGACAAAACTCGGAGGTTAGGACGCTGAAATCGTTGATAAAGAACCTCCAAATACTAATTAGAGCAAATATAGGTCGGCTAATTTGCACTGGGGCAACAAGATTTTGGCTATCAAGTCTGATAACCCGAGTATGTTCCCCCAGATTAATAAAATATTTCGGAGGAACGATGTCAACGAACTTCCGTGTCTGAAAATCCCCGAACAACGAACAATGAACGCTTACTTACAGCAGCAGGAATAGATCCAAGGGACGCTGTCGATGATGACGACTTTTTTGTGATCGAAGATCCACAGGACAAGGTGGAGGCCATTGGAACTATTTTCGAGGATGTGTACAAGGTAAATGCTAGCATTTGCCTGAACCACGACCTATAGAATAGAGTCCTTATGCACAACTTCTACCTTCGAAATGATTTAGAACACTGACGATCAGAGAATACTGGTTTTACCGGGTTCAATGACGAAAACTTGGCAAACAATGCCATCGCCAATGAAAGGGTTCACCCCC
This sequence comes from Pocota personata, assembly GCA_963082735.1. NCBI lineage: Eukaryota > Metazoa > Arthropoda > Insecta > Diptera > Syrphidae > Pocota > Pocota personata. The sequence continues at coordinate 176,425,333 of OY720429.1, read as the reverse complement.
CGTATGTATCGAAGGTAGAACTCCAAACGATCTTCGCATCATTGAGAAAGAAGAAATCAGTGGGAATCGATGGAATATCGAACATTGTGCTTCGACATCTTCCTCTAGAAGCGGTGGAAATTTACGCTACCCTGTTCAATAATGCACTGAATAATGCACATTATCCGGAGCATTGGAAAACAGCAGTGGTACAGCCGATCCTCAAAAGGGGAAAGGACACCTCCAATCCGGCAAATCTCCGGTCGATAAGTCTCCTTCCGAATATCAGCAAGGTATTCGAAAAAGTGATCAATAGAGCCTTGATTAAGTGGGTTGAGGACAATAATATAGTTCCGGATAACCAATTCGGTTTCAAGGCGGGGCGTGATACAATACATGCCGCGTATAAACTGGTATCTGATATCAAATGGAACAAAAGCTAGAACCAATGCACGGGTGCCTGCCTGATTGACTTGAAGAAGGCCTTCGGTACCGTATGGTTGGAAGGGCTCTTTTACAAGTTGAGCAGGTTGGGCATAAGCAAACCACTGCTGTACATGTTGCTTAATATGCTTGCCAGTAGAAAGTTCGTTGTGAAAAATGGCAATGTGACTTCTGCTGGGACGTTCGAAATTAAAAATGGTCTGCAACAGGGTGCGGTTAATTCACCGATCCTTTTCAATATTTACACGGCTGATCTGATAGGATCACTTCAGCATGCAATAGCGTACGCAGACGATTTGGTTGCGTACAGATCAGGACCTAAGATCGACGTCATTGCAACACTCTTGCAGAGTGACTTCGATAAGATTCAGCGATATTGCGACGACTGGAAGTTGAAGATCAACCTTCAGAAGCCGGAAACCATTCTATTCAGAACGCCGTTGTCTCGGGCCTCTAGGGATACCAGAAATAATTGGCGAAAGTTCTCTATAATTGGACAACACGGGCGTCCACTTGTGTGTCAAAACGTGGTCAGATACCTTTGATTTTGGCTAGACCAATATCTATATTTTTACAAACATGTAGATGCTGCTCTAGCCAGAGCCCGAGCTGTCTTCGCCCTTACAAAGAGACTTTTTTATAGCAAGCAACTCGATGCAAGGGTAAAGGTAATCTGCTACACGGCCCTCATCCGGCCCATGCTCGCATATGGATGTCCCGTGTGGTTCAACATAGGGGCAAGTAGGATGGAAACAATTCGGGTGTTTGAGAGGGCCTGCCTTCGGGCTTGCCTTCACTTGTACAGAACACCAGAGTCTCAGTACAAAAAATTCTATTCTAATGAGGTCCTATACAACAGGGCGGATCTGATAAGAGTGAACAATTTCCTGGTCAAGATGACTCGAAGGCACATTGCAAGAGCAATGACCTCGATGAATAACCTGATCGTCGGGGCTTATTACCCCAACCATAGGTACCATGAGAGGGTGGCGCCTTAACGGCTTTGTCCCTCCACAAGCATTCCTCTATTTCGATCAGGCAGGCCTGATCCAGGATAAATCAGCGGTGCCGTTAATCTTCCCCGTTGCCCGGACAACTGTGGACAGGTGGCCCAACTACAGCCGAGATGTCGCACAGAGCACTGAGAAGCGTCTCGGATTCAGTAGATCGGTATCGGGGCGCGATATTAAAGATGTGAAGAAGCAGCACCAGCAATTCTGGTGGTTACTAGAGAGAGCTCCCTCGTCGATCCCTTTGGTTCCGGGGTAGGTCCAGTACGGCAAAGTTGGCCGCCATATTTTTATCTTGGCCGGCTTACATAGTTTTTAGGTATCTAGGGTAAGTAGTTTAAGTTTATTTATAAGAAAAAAAAAAAAAAAAAAGTAAACACAGCACTTGGATATGTCAAAAAAAAAAAAATTTAAAAAAAAAAAAAAAGTGCATATTTGATTATGCATGTAGTTAAGTTAGGTTAAGACTTATTTTAAGGTAGCATTTAAGTTTTATATATAAGATCAAAATCAAATAAATAGTACCGTTACTAAGTTTTTTAAAATGAAACATATTTCTTAGTCATAATTGTTATTTAAGTAAAATAGTAATAAGTAATAGATTAAGTTGAAAGGCATAGGTAGGGATTAAGTTTAGCTTAGAGCGCCCGCATAGGGCCAGTAAGTTAGAATAAGATAGTTAAGTTAGTTAAGCTAGTTTTAAGCGTTTTTGTCTAGCATGTAAGTATAAATGAATTAAATTAATAAAAACTAAAAAAAAAACAAAAACACTTCCTAGCGTTTAAACCTAGCCGAAGAAGAAGAAGAAGCACTTCGAATTTTATCATCGACACAGCAAGCAGCATTCCGAATTTTACCACCGACACGTCCGCCAGTATTCAGAATTTCATCATCGATCCCATTTCAATTTCCCCTTTTGTTGAGTTTTTTATAATCAGTAGTAATAAAGAAAAGTATTGCCTACACAAAGGAATTTCGTTTTGCCAATTTCAGCTCGATATAGCCACGCGAGTTACATATGACCCCCAGTACAGAGTCAAAAAACTTGCTGACGGTACATATATATTGAAAATGAATGAAGAGTCAATTATTAATGCTAATGAACTGGAATTGCCAATAATGTCAATTTAGCAGTTAAGAATTAATAAATGTACTTTTCGTTATTTCTGTTAAGTTAGCAAAAATACTGTAAAACAGAAATGTTAAGCTAAGCAATATTATAATATAAAAAGTATTGGTAACTGTAAAATCGGGTTGGTTAAGATAAGTCATTCATATTCGATAGAGTGTGCAGTCTAGCTGAAGACAGTGGCACTCTTGAGAATTAATAAAATAATAAATTGATTCATATTCGAAAGAGTGTGCAGTCTAGTTGAAGACAGCGGCACTCTGGAGAATAAATAAAATAATTGAAAAAATAATAAGTTTTTTTTTTTGTTAAATTATATAACTGGTGCAGTCGGTAGGATCCCTTTCCGTCGAACTAGGGATCCATCGTGAAAGAACCAAAAAAAAAAAAAAAACGAATAAACAGTTATAAGTGCTTTACATTGCCATTCCGGAAATTCGCGATCAGTGTTGCAATTAGTGAAATTGCGATAGCTAGTAGCGAGGTGTAATACGAAAGAAAAAAAAAAGTATTGATCACAAAGCTGAAGCAAAGTGACAAACCAAACAAAGTGAATTTTAAGAAGTAAAAGTGTAGTTAACAACGTCAAAATTGATAAGAAAATTACTAGAGCTAAGATCTTTGACCAGAATAGAAACATAGATAATATGGAAGAACTATTAAAAGGTCTGGTCGGTACCATGAATACCTTGGCGACTATCCAAAGGCAACAGCAACAACAACAAATTCAAGAAAACCAAAGAAACAGCATTGAAAAGGAAATCCAATACATTCAACCTTTCTCAGGAGACAAGACAGAGTTGGCACAATTCGTTGCAATAGTGGATGACCATATGGAGAAGGTTGAAGCCAGTCAAAAGGCAGAAGTATATAAAACCATCTACATTATCAAGATTATAGGGAGAGCGAAAAACTTTATATATACATCGAAAGTGAGTACTTGGGCAGGGGCTAAGCAGTTGCTGATTCAGCAGTTCAGACCAACTATCAACTTTGGGGATATTATAAGCAAGATCAATAATATTAAGGTAAATACGATATTAGAATTAAGCAACAAACTAGAAGAAATTACTAACCAAGTGCATGAATATGCAGTTTATGAAACAAATTCAGACGATATAATCAAATCTGTTTATCAAATTTTAATAATTAAAATAAAGGAACTAACCATAGGACAACTATCTAGGGAAATTAGGCTAGAATATGACCTCAATAAAATAAAAAGTGTTTTATATTCATATATTCCCGACACTGAGGGAAAATTAAAAATACCTAACCACAACCAATCACAAAATAGTCTCAGTAGGCAATCAGGCAATATTAATAACTACAGGCATCAAAACACCAACTCAAACCAGTTAGGTTATAATAGAGGGAGAAGCAATAATTTTAGTCAGTCAAATAGGAATTTACAGTTTAGAAAAAGTGATAATTCGAGCCGCAATAATCTAGGAGTTTAGGAGCCAAAATCAGATTAGACCCAATTTCGGAACTAGACAAAATGTGTTCAATCCATCTGGACAATATAGAAACCTTTTCCAAAATCCTCACCCTATGGAGATTAACAGTATAAGAATAAATAGACAAAGAGCAACCAATGAAGATCTACAAGAAATCAATAATATAGAACCGACGGATTTTCAGAACTAAGCCTCGGAACTAAAATTTTTTGCGATTTCACCATTAATGGAAAGATATATAAAACCCTAATATATACTGGTTCAACTATTAGTCTAATAAATAGCACTAGAATCAACTGTGATCATTTTAAAGTACTAGAAGAGAAAAAGATCTTATTGAATACTATAAATAATGTTACGAAAGAACGTATTCAAATAATTGTGACTGACACTCCTAAAGAGTTCCGAATGTGTAGTAAAAGCAAAATCAAATGGTGTAAAATAGCATTAGAAAATAAATCTTTCGACTTACTTATTGGGATGAATTTTATTAGTAAGAGTGTGACTGAACTAAATATTAGCAAACGTTTTATGAAACCCAATAACACCGTCAAATTAAAATTGTATTCAGAAGACAATGACAAAATAGAATGCTATGAACTTAATGACCGACGAAATAAAGAAATAGACATTGATCATTTGAATAAAGATGAAAGAGAGAAAATTAAGAAACTATTAAAACAATACCAACATTTAGTATATAAAGATGGTGATCAATTGACCAACACAGAACCATAATGCACGAAATCAAAACTACTACTGACCAACAGATAAATGCCCGATTATATAGATTACCGCCAAAACATGAAGAAGAAGTAAAGAATCAAATAGAGGAAATGGAAAAACAAGGAATTGTAAGGAAATCGAATAGCCGATATGCCTCACTTCTGGAAAACAAAAGTTTAGACTTTGTGTAGACTACAGGAAACTAAATGAACTAACACTTGATGATAAATACCCTCTTCCTAATATAGATAGTATATTAGATAAGTTAGGGCGAGCACAATATTTCACAACTCTGGACTTAGCGAAAGGCTACCACCAGATTAGAATGCATCCAAAAGACATTCATAAGACCGCATTTATTACACCAAATGGATTATATGAATACACTCGGATGCCATTCGGCCTGAAGAATGCCCCAGCGACATTCCAACGGCTTATGAATGAAATATTGAGGGAGCACATCAATAAGATGTGTGTGGTATACCTAGATGACATTTTAGTATTTTCTACGAGCTTAGAAGAACACCTTACTGCTCTTAAAACAATATTAGCCAAACATAATTTGAAGGTACAGTTCGATAAATGTTCATTCCTAGCAAAAGACACCGAATTTTTGGGACATGTCTTAACAAAAGAAGGGATGAAACCAAATCCAAACAAAATTAAACGTATAATAGATTACAAAATACTTCAAATGGAAAAACAGTTGAAAGGGTTCCTTGGAACTACAGGGTACTATAGAAAATTTGTTAAGGACTACTCTAAAATAGCATATCCTATGATCAGATACTTGAAGAAAGATACCAAGATCAATGTAAATGATCCGAAATATATTCAAGCATTTGAAACATTAAAATTGAATATTATCAATCACCCCATACTCAAATTTCCAAGGTTCGATAAATTATTTACACTATTTACTATGCTTCTAACTATGCAATAGGTGCCGTCCAACCTGTCTGCTTCGCATCAAGGTATTTCAAGCATTTGAAACATTAAAATTGAATATTATCAATCACCCCATACTCAAATTTCCAAGGTTCGATAAATTATTTACTCTATTTACTGATGCTTCTAACTATGCAATAGGTGCCGTCCTCACTCAGGAAGGGCAACCTGTCTGCTACGCATCAAGGTCTCTTAACGACCATGAAAAAAATTATTCAGTGACAGACAAAGAATTCTTGGCGAGTCTGGTCAGTTTCTTATTTCAGACCCCATTTATGGGGAAATAAATTTAAAATAATAACGGATCACCAACCAATAAAGTATTTAAACAAAAAATACAGTGAAAAAGAATTCTCTCAACGAAATTAACGGTGGTTATTGAAATTTTCTGAATTTAACTATGACATAGAATACCTTAAGGGAAGAGAAAATAAAATTGCCGACTTCTAAGTAGGATAGAAAATGTAAATAATTTAGATGATGAGGCAACCTCAGATCATGCTACAACGCACTCCGTACCCGAACAACTACTAGACCACTTTCCAATTAAGGAAGAAATTGTGAATAAATATAAAACACAACTTATACTAACCAACAGCGTTACAAATGAAATAGAAGTAATTCATGGGAGAAGAATAATACAAGTTGATATGACTAAAAATCAGTTATATTGGAAGGACTTGTTTAACAGAACCATTAAACCAGGAAAGATAGGTATATATACAGACCTTTCGTATGGAGAATATAACAAAATCCAACAAATTTTAATAGGACTCTTTAGTCATGATAAACAAATTTCATTTATAAAATGTACCCTTAGGGCAAGAGAAATAAAATCAAACTATGAAATACGACAAGAAATTTCTAGGTATCACACCAAAGAAAGCATACATAGCGGTATAATAGAAACTTATAACACACTCAGGAATAAGATCTACTACCCAAACTTAATAAAAGAAATACAAATAATAATAAATAATTGTAGAATTTGTTTGGAAACCAAATATGAAAGAGATCCAATAAAACCTAAATTTAGCATCACAGAAACCCCGAATCACCAAATGACATCCTACATATGGACATATTTACATTTCAAGGGCAGTCATTTGTAACCCTTATTGACAAACTAACAAAGAAAGCTTATGCTTATCATTTAACAAACAAAAATTGGTTAAAAGAATTGAGATTTTAGAAGAGCATTTTTCTAAATTTGGAAAGCCGAACAAAATTATAACTGATAACGATTTCAAAGCACATCAATTATTAGAATACTTAAACAATCAAGAAATAGAATTACACTTAACCAAACCAAATAACCACACTGGAAACGCCGACATAGAAAGACTACATTCGACAATTCAAGAAAAACTTGTCAGCCTAAAAGACACTACACTCACACTCATTGCAAAACTACATAGAGTAATAAACAATTATAACAATAGATATCATAGCACTATCAAAATGACACCTCAACAGGCAATGCACACAAACATCCAAAAACTAAGACAAACCATTATTGGAAACAAAACAAGATATATCAGTAAGGCTAACAAAAATAGAGAAGTTTATACAGAAAATAGGAATATTGCACCAATAAAAAACTATAAGAGACTAAGACATAAATATGAACCAAGATACAGAATAAAAAATATCAATAATGAACATTCTGCAAATATTAAAAGATTGCGTAAATTTACAGATCCTAATCCTCATAATAGTACTGTGCATGAGAACATCAGAATCTAATTTAGCAATAACCAAAATTGAAGCAACCAATGGATATGTCAAAATAAATATGGGCCCAATGGAAATGATAAACGAGACTGTGACAATTCTCCACATAATTGACCTGCAAGAATTTAAGAAAACCGTTGACCAGGTAGAAGAAAATTTAAGGCAAGTACCTATTGGCATCGAAAAGGCATTAGTTAGGGAAATAGAAATTGTTAAATCAAAATTGTCAGCGATTTTTACTAATAGACATAAACAGACAAATAAGAATTAATGCCCACTTTAACGAAACAATATTCGATCTAAAGAAACTAATAGAAGGATACAGAGACAAAATTTTTAAAGCTATTAATCAAGCAGACAATACCCAAAAAGACGTAGTATACCAACAAATAATATTAGACCAACTTATAAAATTAAAATTATTGGAAGATAAAATAGACCAAATATTAGATAATATTGCCTCAACTAAGTATAATATCCTACATCCAGGCATACTAACTCCCGAAGAAATAGATACATTTAAAATTGATTACTATAAAATTAAGCACTCTAGAATAGTAATGATAAAGTATAAAGATAACGTTCTTATAATAGTGTAGCATAATAATAACTACGCCCCCTAAAAATATGACGCAACAAATTCCGAAGTGACTTCATTCTGGCAGAATTTTGGTTCGTACTGTCCTTTCATTCGAGGTTCGTGTCTGGGACGAAGTCTCCATAGCTCATGTCAACGAAAGAGACGAATAATATCAGGGATAAAAGGGAATTATAACTGCAAGAATTATTTCTCTTATTCCAGTGGTCGAAGAATTTGCTAGAAGTTTCTGGCTATCAGAAACTTCTGCTATATAAGGACAGATGGCGGTCAAAAAAAAACACAGTTGGTTTAGAACCGTGGCGAAGAGATTGGAAAAGTGATAATGGGCGAAGTTGTAATTTGGTGATAAATTGAAAGTTGAGAGTGAACAAGAAAAAGTAATTAGTTTGGATTTGTGAATTAAGTAATAGAAAGGAGATAAAGTGATTTGAGAGGAAAGAGACCTTGTAAGAAAAGAATTTGCGAAGAATAGTATAGTGTGAACTTGAATTGTTCTATAGACTAGAAAATAAAGAAATAAATTTCACAGAATAATTGTTTTATCTACTCGAGCCGTAGCTCGCATGTTACATTGGTGTCAGAAGCTGGGATAAAACTTATTCTGTGAATAACTATTTCCGTGGTGTGAAATTGCACAAACAAAAAAAAAAAAAAAAAAAAAAACGATTTCTGTGTTGAGTTAATTAGTTGCGCAAAATGGGTCGCAAATTGGGAAAACTAACTATAACTCAACTAAAGGCAGAACTCAGTAAGCGGAACCTCGACACAACTGGGGGAAAAGATGCCCTGCTGATTCGTCTGTAAGAAGCAGTAACGCAGGAAGGTGAAAATCCGCACGACGTAGAGTTTGACGTGGAAGAGGAACCAGCAAGTACAGCAGCCGACCCGGGTATAACAAGTCTGCTCCTGCAACTTAAGTTAGTCATGGACGAACAAAAGAAAGCAATAGAAGACCAAAGGAATTCTATAGAACTTAAGCTGGACGAACAAAAGAAAGCAATGGACGAACAAAAGAATTCTCTAGAACTTAAGCTGGATGAACAAAAGAAAGCGATGGACGAACAAAAGAAAGCAATGGGCGACCAAAGGAATTCTCTAGAACTTAAGCTGGACGAACAAAAGAAAGCAATGGACGAACAAAAGAAAGCAATGGACGAACAAAAGAATTCTCTAGATGCTCTGGAAAGTAAACTTGATGAGCAAAACAAGAACTTGGAATCCAAATTCGAAGTGATCGAAGAGAAAATCGAGAAGGTCGAGACGCAACTCGAAAAAGTCGAAATTAGATTCGTTGAAAATTTTGAGAAACATGAATCTCAGTTCGGGAAGATAGAGACTCAATTTGAAAAAGTGGATACGAAATTCGAGATAGTAGGAAAGCAAGTCGAAAATCTTGCTAAGGAGCTCAGCAACGTGAAGAGACAGAAAGCACGGGAATATTCCACTGACGGTCTGAGAAGAAAGGAGATGCAGCCTCCTATCTTCGATGGTCAAACATCATGGCCAATTTATAAAAGGCAATTCGAAGCGGCCGCAATGACCAATAGCTGGGACGATGAAGAGAAGTCCATTGCACTCACACTTGCACTGAGGGGTCCAGCTGCGGAGCTCTTGCAGACCATCCCGGAAGATAAACAGCAGAACTACGACTCTCTGGTTCAGGCTATCGAGATGCGGTTTGGGGATGAACACATGCAGCAGGTGTACAGGGTTCAGCTGCGTAGTCGAGTCCAGAAAAGGGGGGAAACGCTCCAACAGTTGCAAGCGGATATAGAGCGACTAGCCCATCTTTCATACTCTAAAGCCGGTGAGGAGCTTATCAACGAAATGGCGGTGGAAGCTTTTATTCAGGCCATAGAGGACAGACAACTGCAAATGGCTGTAAGGATGGCTGAAAAGCGAACACTCCCCGAGGCATTGGCATTCACTCTGTCAATGAAGGCTGCGGACCAAGCATACCAGGGAATACACCGTGTCAGGGAAATGTCCGTCGTGGAATGCTCATGCCAGAGAACAGCCGTCTTGGATGAAGACAAAGCTCGCGGAAGTCAAATCCGTTGCTGGAATTGCAACCAAACCGGACACCTACAACGGCAGTGCAGAAGTGCACCTAGACGAGGAAATTGTCCACATTGCGGAAGTAGGAGAAGCAGAGAGGAAGCATCTGGCGGTGATAACATTCATCCTGTCAGTCAGACTTCCCAAAACCAGCAGTCGGGAAATGCGTAAGGACCAACTTCGCGGGGCAGAAGTTGGTTACTGGAATCGAGGCCCCCAGGACCACCATTCAAGTTTCGCAAACCAAACGGGGTAACAAGAGCCTGACAGTGGAGGCACTAATCAACAAGAAGAAGTGCGTAGCCACCATCGACACAGGCGCCACTGCCTCCATTGTAAGAAGAGATATTGTCAGAAGCGCCTGGCTGCACAACACCAACAGCTACTGCCTGAAGACTGCAACAGGGGAAATGGCGAAAGTGTTTGGAGAAGTTCGTCTTACGATTACTCTGGCGGGACTTACGTTCTCCCATGCGAAGACTGGTGCAGAAAATGCGACGTGTGTGCAGCTAGCAAGGGTCCGAGAATCAAAACTCGAGGTAAGATGCACCAATACAACGTGGGAGCACCTTTCGAACGAATCGCCATTGACATCGCAGGGCCCTTTCCGGAAACCGACAATGGTAATCGGTATATACTCGTAGTGATGGACTACTTCAGTAAGTGGCCGGAAGCGTTTCCGATCCCTAACCAGGAAGCCAGAACCGTGGCGGAGCAGATCGTCTACAATTGGGTTAGCAGATTCGGTGTGCCCTTGGAATTGCATTCTGACCAAGGGCGGAACTTCGAGTCAAGAATCTTCCAAGAGATGTGTCAACTACTCGGAATCAAAAAGACAAGGACAACCCCGCTTCAAACACAGTCGGACGGTATGGTGGAGCGTTTCAATAGGACTTTGGACGAACATCTCTCGAAGGTCGTAGGTGACTACCAACGGGATTGGGACCGGCAGATTCCCTTGTTTTTGATGGCCTATAGAAGTGCCGTGCATAGCACTACTCGACATACGCCGTTCGAAATCTTATTTGGTGGAATAGCTCGTTTACCCAGTGAGGTGAAATTTGGATCTCCTACCAATGAGCCCAGAAATGAAGAAGAGTACGTGGCGGACCTTAGGGAAAGGCTTAGGGACATACACCAAAGGACCAGAAGCCAGATTAAGATGACGAGCGACCGCATGAAGACCAGGTATGATGCCAAGGCAACAACGTCAGGATTCCAGGAAGGAGATCTGGTGTGGCTGTATAATCCCCATCGCCAAAAGGGGAAATCACCTAAATTACAGCGGAACTGGGAAGGTCCCTACAGAATAATAACCCGCATCAACGATGTTGTCTACCGCATCCAGCGAGGACCGAGGGCCAAAATGAAAGTGGTTCATGTGGACCGACTGAGTCGATACAATGGCCGAAATGAGGATGCACTTGTTCGGGACGAACATGTCTAAGAGGGGGGCAGTGTAGCATAATAATAACTACGCCCCCTAAAAATATGACGCAACAAATTCCGAAGTGACTTCATTCTGGCAGAATTTTGGTTCGTACTGTCCTTTCATTCGAGGTTCGTGTCTGGGACGAAGTCTCCACAGCTCATGTCAACGAAAGAGACGAATAATATCAGGGATAAAAGGGAATTATAACTGCAAGAATTATTTCTCTTATTCCAGTGGTCGAAGAATTTGCTAGAAGTTTCTGGCTATCAGAAACTTCTGCTATATAAGGACAGATGGCGGTCAAAAAAAAACACAGTTGGTTTAGAACCGTGGCGAAGAGATTGGAAAAGTGATAATGGGCGAAGTTGTAATTTGGTGATAAATTGAAAGTTGAGAGTGAACAAGAAAAAGTAATTAGTTTGGATTTGTGAATTAAGTAATAGAAAGGAGATAAAGTGATTTGAGAGGAAAGAGACCTTGTAAGAAAAGAATTTGCGAAGAATAGTATAGTGTGAACTTGAATTGTTCTATAGACTAGAAAATAAAGAAATAAATTTCACAGAATAATTGTTTTATCTACTCGAGCCGTAGCTCGCATGTTACAATAGCAATAAAAATTCCCACAACAGTTATAGAAGTCAAAATGAAACTTTTAACAAGCATACCCACTAAGGAAGGACTAGAAATAATCCAGAATGATGAAAGAATAATAGAATATAATAATAATGAATATGTTTTCAATAATGAAGTTTATATTAATGATCTAAAATTAGTGAGCAATTGCGTAACTCTAAATAGTTATAAGCTTAGAGAAAATAATGACAAGGAAATTAAAAAAATTGATGAAGAAACAATAATATGTAAAAATATGAATGATGACGATATATCAAATTATTGTGACGATAGAAAATTAAAACTAAGTGGACATTTTTTGATAAATTTTAACAATTGTTCTGTTCAAATATTCAACAAAACTTTCTCTAATCAAAACTATGAATTTAAAGCCAAATATCACTATTTTGAAGATAATCATTATAATTTTACTAAATCCATTACATTCGACAACATTGTATTGAGAATTAAAATATCATAAAAATACTAATTATATTATAAGTTCAACAATTGTGATAGCTCTAATAATTGCATCAAGTTTCATATTAATAGTATTAAGAAATAAGAACAAGAAACTTAAAGTCGTTGTAAAAAATATCCAAGAAACCTTAAAGCCAAGTATTTCCAAGGAAATTCAGGAGAATTTGCAATCAAAGGGGAGTGAAGTTACAAATGACCCCCAGTACAGAGTCAAAAAACTTGCTGACGGTACATATATATTGAAAATGAATGAAGAGTAAATAATTAATGCTAATGAACTGGAATTGCCAATAATGTCAATTTAGCAGTTAAGATATGTCATTCATATTCGATAGAGTGTGCAGCCTAGCTGAAGACAGCGGCACTCTTGAGAATTAATAAAATAATAAATTGATTCATATTCGAAAGAGTGTGCAGCCTAGTTGAAGACAGCGGCACTCTGGAGAATAAATAAAATAATTGAAAAAATAATAAGTTTTTTTTTTTTTTTTGTTAAATTATATAACTCCCGTGCTATAGATCTCTTTGTAAAGGGTGGTTAAATTTTAAGGGCCGATGTTGAATGTGAACCACACCTAAACGTCAAGTTTTTTTCTGCATTTCATTTGACATTTCTCAATTTCAGACTAACTCAATTTGAACCATGGAAAGATACACAATCGAGCAACGCGTTAAAGTTATTCAGGCTTATTATGAAAATGGGCGTTCAAACCAAAATGCATATCGTGCATTTCGTGATTCTTTCGGTCAATTTAATCGTCCAAATGTGCGTACAATCGGAAAAATCGTGCAAAAATTTGTGCAAACCGGGTCTGTAGGAGATGTGAAAACACCAGTGCATGCTCGTACAGCTCGTACTTCAGAAAATATTGCTGCTGTTCGCGATAGTGTGGCTGAAGAGCCGTCCACCTCAACTCGTCGTCGTGCCCAACAATTGCACCTCTCACGCTCGTCGTTGATGAACATTATGCATAAAGACTTGCATTTACGCGCTTACAAGGTGCAATTGACTCAAGAACTAAAGCCTCTTGACCATTTCAAGCGTCGTCAATGGTCACAATGGTGGCAAGAAATGGCAACAGTGGATGATCAATTTTCGAAGAAAATCATCTTCAGTGATGAGGCACATTTTCACCTCAGTGGATTCGTCAATAAGCAGAATTGCCACATTTGGGCGAATGATAATCCAAGAGTGATTGTCGAAAAACCAATGCACCCACAAAGAGTGACTGTTTGGTGCGGTTTATGGGCTGGCGGCAGTTACTGTGAATGGTGTTCGCTATCGTGAGATGATAACGAACTTTTTATGGCCCGAATTGGAAGATATGGATGTGGACGATATATGGTTTCAACAGGATGGTGCCACTTGCCACACAGCTAACGAAACAATGGCTCTTTTGTGCGACAAATTCAATGGCAGTGTTATCTCACGTGGTGGCGATGTCAATTGGCCGCCAAGATCATGTTATTTGACACCGTTGGACTTCTTTCTTTGGGGTTATTTGAAAGAAAAGGTGTACGTCGATAAGCCAGCAACAATTCAAGAGCTAAAGGATGAGATAATTCGGCACATTAACGGCATAGAACCTCAATTATGCCTCAGCGTCATCGAAAATTTGGACCATCGGATGGAGGTGTGCCGCCGAGGTCGCGGCGGCCATTTGGCCGATATTTTGTTCCATACATAATTGAACCATAGCAATATTATCATAATAAAAGGAAATGACAGTAATTTCCTAAATAATTTGTGTTTTATTCAAAATCAACATCGGCCCTTAAAACTTAACCACCCTTTATATACGGAAATACTTGTTGTTTTATTGTAAACCGGTGGTGCACGCTTAAGGTCGTGCCGGTTGTAATTTTTTAGAACATTCAAGGAAGAAATTTGTAACTTAGATATTGGTACAAATAAGAGGGATTAGAAAACTACGAGCTGATGAATACAATGAAGGAGAAGTTGAGCTATATAGACAGAATAATTTCAGACTAGGTAGAAACCTATTCAACCATTCTTGATCAAATCGGCGCTGAATTAATCAAAGAAATTTTGGCTTTATACAATACAATATGTTGTGTAAATCTAATTCCAGATTTTAGATGGAATTGGTCCCTTTGGGAAGGTATTCCAAAACTACAAAATAGGCTGCCATGCTGAAAGCGGATTTAAATTAGGAAAACTCTGTCTACTTATTTTATGGAATAATAGCTTTAGTTTGATTTTATGTTCCTTCTTTCCAGCGGCAGTGTAATTTAATCCGGTCTTAGACTCACCCGGCTCGATAATGATCCCACTGCAAGTATTGACCACTATTGTGCGGAATTTGTTTATTTTTTTGCGGGATTCTAGCTAGCCTTTCACCATAAAATTCAAAATATCTCTCTCTTGGTAATGTCGACTGAATGCTATTCGCGCAACAAATAAACATGAAATGTTAAATTATTAGACTGAATACTATTCACCTAATAATAGTTCCTTCAAACTAGCTTCAAATGTGTCAGTCAGATACTATTTACCTAGACGAATAGCATTTAAATATAATTAAAAATTATGCTGCTATCTGTCCAGGCATTATTTTTTTTTTTTTTTTTTTTTTTTTTTGTAATTTGCTAGCCAAAGGGATAATGAATACCTTTACATTTTTTCAGGGCACAGGCGTTTAGGAAAATGGGGAAGAAGCCTGTTCTTTAAATGGTTAATCTACCAGGCTCTCTGATACATCATTCCACATTCGTGTCGATTGGCTTATAAACGAATTTGACAGTACGGCCGAAGTTGGGCTTAAGGCTGAACTGATGTGCATTCGAAGCATGATGCGTATTGCGGGTAAAATTTTGAAGAGGAGGAATGCAACTGGCTATTTCGCTGGAGCATTTTTTATAAAAAAGCGATAAAATAGAAAACTTTAAATACTCGTACTACTCGTATTTGCTTAAAATAACTATTTTCCTGCGACATATTTAATTAAAAAATGAACATTTGACCAGTTCCACCAGGCCCTCATCGCGTATGACGTCAATCGCCCAGCGATATGGTTTTGGCGATAGTTTTGGTTCATGTAAGTTAATGGTATCGACTGAACGACATCGTTTTAGCGATTTACTATTTGCTTAACGTAACTCGAGAACAGTCATTTACGATCACACAGGCGAAGAACACTTAAGGATTTGAGTTTTATTCAACGCTTCCTTCTATCAAAAATGCGTATAGATTAGTATTAGACACAATCAATTTAGAAAGTGGATTTCGATTCACTTATAATATTCCTTCAATATTTAAACTTGCTACTGCTTGCTATTCTGCAAGTTCTAGGCTGACAGTGAATGATTTTGGAGGTTTCAGCTATAGTATATGTTGATAACTGCTTACATTTCTAAGAAATTACATGATATTACACTTCATAAAATAACAAAATAGTGATGAATGGCAACAGATGCCAATGCTTACACCAGGGATATTGTTCTAAGTAGCACTCAAACTTTACAAAAAATAAACGATAGACGACGCGATAGTAATGGAGTTACATGAAGTAGTTGGCTTGACAAACTAACCTAACCTTGCTTGACAATGGCGTTTAATGGTATCAACTAACAACGATCGTCTGAAAAGTTAGGTGATGTGAGCCCTGATAGTTAATTAAAAAAAATAAGGCAAATCTTCACAACTGTAAGCAGATGTTATAATGATTCGAAATTAAGTGGTTGTTCCTTCAATTTGTAACTTCCTACTAAACAGTATTAGGGCTAGATACATGAGAATACCTGATAAAAGCTATTTCTTCTAAATTTCATAGACACATTTTCTCTAGAAAGCGTCGCTACCTAAATAATATTATTGGAACAAAGGGTAAAGTAAATTCAATGATCCCCATTGTTTGAAATTAATTTAAAGATATTAGGTATGTATATTATGCACCGTCTGTGCCATTTACCCGACAATTTCATTTAAATGTCATTGATTTTTGTATGCATTGGAAAAATAAGTGAACAAGAAAGAAAAGACTGTAAATCGATATCTGATAGCTATCTCTATATGTATTAGAAACTTGATGCCATGCCACCATGCCATGCCGACCATTGCCCAACCAATCGTTGTTTATAATTTGAATACCAAATGTAATGGTAGCGTACGAGTAGCAGTCATAGCAATTTCCCATTAAAACACGTGCCGCATGGTTCGCTTTAGCAAACTGTCATCTGGTAAAAAATAAGTACATATCTATTTTTGGTATTTATCACTCTCTTAAGTGAATCAAACAGAACTTTAACATTTTATTTTTATTATTTTTATATTAATTTTCCTATTTTATCAACAGTCACAGGTCTTCCATATCGTATTCGCAATATAAGAAGGCCAAAATAAATGAATCTCTGTCATAATCCTCTCAACGACTGATTACTGAATCGAGCCGGTAAAAGAAGTTTACATTGGATATAATCCGGTCAGTTTCATATTTCTTCATTTTTCAGTCTTAAATAGGTACATATGTACATATGTACATACATATTTCCGCTCTCCGGGATAGGTACTGTAAATATATTAATTAGCCCAAATGAGCAAAAATTTCGGCCTGACCTTAACTTTTAGAAATGATACAGGGCCTGTAGTTAAGATTATTTTGAAAAAAAACCTGCTACAATCGATAGACCTGTGCCTGTGGTCTCATTGACTATGAAGGTTAAACTTAATTGAAATAAAAATATATGACAACAGTTATTTGTTTTCCATTTCCTATGTACATATTTACTGAGCCTGGGGGAATAGCCGATCTTACCATTCCTGTCAATACATACATATGTATGTCCACACCAACCGAAAACTGATTGAAAATTGGCCTACCTGACTATATAGCATTCGTCCTGCCTGTCATGTATAACTGGGCACATTTAGAAGTTCAACTGAGTCTGTGCAAAGGGCTTTATTGTTCGTTGCGCTAGAGAGGTGTACATTAACTGCCCCAAAATATTGCTCTTGATGTGAAATTTTTTTTCACGGGTCTCACTTTTCGAATATATTTTGCAAAAAGTGAAAAATATTACATGGAAATATCATCTTTTCGTCAATTACTCTGAAACTCTGCTCCCATAAAAAAATATTGAGGTGTTATGATGGGTGGGGGGGTACCATTCTGGTACGGAACACTAGCTAAATTAAGGGTGGCTTTGGTGTAGCCACCCTCATCGCTTGTCACGCTGTGGGTTCACGGTTCAAATCTTGATGCCAAAAATCATCTATTTATTTTACATGAAATAAATAAAAAGTCGATCAATTGAGGAAGCTTATGTCAACTCTACTGTGAAGGCATAACACTGGCAGTACGGTAGTCATTTCCTGAAAATGCAATTTGATCGTGATGATATCAGGAGGACGGAAGCAAATACTGTGTATCATAAGCAACGACAATAACAGCTAAACAAAATGCTCACAAGTTATCTGGACGCAACCCTTGGAGTTTACAGAAACTTGATACCATCTGAATTTCAAACCACTATACCAATCTCAGTCCGTGCCCTGAAATAATGTAAGGGTATTCATACCCTCTTTGGTGCGCGCTTCTCTACTGTGAGTTCAAATTTAAAATGTAAAATTAATAAAAAAAAAAATTATTGCAGCTCGAAAAGCTCTTTGTAGCTTGTGAAAACAAGAAAGTATGAACCTTTCGACTGTAGGAGCTATAAGGTGTTGACAGACATACAAACGGACGGTCTATGATCTCATAGGGTTCTGTGGTCTATTTTGAAACCTTGGAAAACACTAATTTTATCCAAATAACAGGAATACATATTTTATTTTCATTCAAAATAATACCGTATTTTAAATCCAATCAATACAGTAACAAAATATACATACATATGTATATGTATGTATGTATAAGGTTCATTTTGCCACTATAATATGAGAACAAAATCTTCAAGTGTGATTTTTGGTAGATGGAATAGAAATAGAGATATAATAGATATATATGGAGATATTTAAGAAACAGTCAAACACAAAAGAAAATAATAGCTTAAAAAAAGTTTTAAAAACTGTCTAGCCAAATTGGAGTCAATCCAGTCAAATTCGACGGGAAAGCAGTCTAAATGGCAACGTATAAAATAAGTAGCTGCCGTGAAATAATATCTAATGCAATAATGTTCAAATACAATTTTGGACTTTAGATATGCAAATTGTGATGTAATAACATTCTATGCAATAATATTCAAATCATACACAATTCGCTTAGGAATGCAACTCGACCAAAGAGAAGAATTGAATTATATGTTATTGATGAATTGCCTGCATTATGAATAAGAGCAACCACTGTAACCATAATGTGATATTTATTTCATTTTGACTAATTGTTTGCACCCAAAATTTTTTAATTTTTTATGATTTTTTTTTATTAAATTGTACCTACATACTCGTACATATATGCTCAATTATTTTTAGGAATGTTTCTGAATTCTGCGTTGTTTTCCATGAATCCATATAATGTGTTTTCGCTATTATTTTCACTAATCAATCTGTTCGCACACTATGTCTTCGTTAACAATTGTTTCACCAAGTAATGTGTTTGTCCGGTATACATATAAATATATGTATGTAAGTTAACGAAAGAAACTATTTAATATCCAAACTCAAATATCCAGCGCATTCCATTCCATCACGCTAACGGGTCATGTTGCCGACACATGCCATAATGCCATCATAGACATCATAACGACAACGAAATGCGATGCGACATGCTGCAGGCGAATAATGCTGACTCAACGTCTGGAGTGCAAGCGTGGAGTACAATCGTAATCATTTTTCCCAAGTTCATTTCCTTTTGCCGCATTAGACTTAAGCTTCTTTTCAAATTGTAATTAGATTTAAGATCAGTTCTAATTTTGTACTCGTAAAATAAAGAGGCTTCACCTCCAGTAAAAAATAAATATTTTTTTAAGAAAATAAAATTTACATTTTATTAATTGGCGCCCGAGCAGGGACCACAAGAGTCGGTTCGCGTAAAAGTCCCTTAAGTAGCGACATAGTGCGTGCAAAGTTGAATCCGTAAAAAAAAAAATCCCTAAAGTAGTGATATTTCGGTTATAGACAGTACGTTGCGCGAACGAAGATTCTCTGTGGTTAAACAGTGCGTGATCTAGTTTGTTGGTGAAAGAACAGTAAAGGGCCCCCTAGTAGCCGCTGCAGCTAAAAACTCGGAGCGGAGGAACGGGAAGCGAAGACCGCTAGCCGCATCAGCCAGATCACAACCAGGACCAGGACATCAATGTATTTCCCGTGGTGTATAGTGTAAGCATAGAATTAATTTAGGTTAAGAAGTGAAATCATATAGCTATTGAAAAGAAAACTAGTTAAGCAATCTAATTAATTTTAAATTTTTTATATTAAGTGTTAATCTCAATTTTGTGAACTTTAAAAACAAAAAAAATGCCTCTATTAAGATCGGGTAATGACCCTAACGTAATTATTAATAATCCTCAAGAGGAAGTGCCTATTCAAATAAGCGATAGTGCCAACAATTCATTCCAATCCAGCGCGTCCAATACCAATCCTCAACGGAATAATGCTAATCCATCTACTAGTCGTCAAGTTGGTCCAAGCATTCAGACCACACCAGATTTTGACTCCCTAATCTCTTCCATCGTCCAACGCGTCCTAGAAAATCAAGGACGTGAAATAATTCAGAATATAGTTAACCCAAATCCAAACCAATTCGCTGGTACAGACCAGGTTATTGCCCCAGAACATCGAGATAGATTAAATGAACTAGACAACATTCCGGATGTAGTCCGATGTCTAAAAGATTTTGCAGGAGACCCAGGAGAATTCAGCTCCTGGAAGAAAAGTGTGGATAGAATATTGCAAATATACGAACCTCTCAAAGGGACTCCCAAGTATTTTGGGATTTTAAGTGTTATTCGTAACAAAATAATCGGAAATGCCGACGTTGCCCTAGAGTCTTACAATACGCCTCTAGATTGGACATGTATGTCCAAGTGCCTTGTCATGCACTATGCTGACAAACGCGATCTGAGTACGCTAGAGTACCAGATGCAATCGATTGTTCAAGGCAACAACACCATTCAAGGTTTTTATCATATCGTATATTCCCATTTATCTTTAATCCTTAACAAACTTTCTTGCATGGACATAAGTTCCGAGTCCATGCATTTATTAACGCAGACATACAGAGACAAAGCTTTTGACACATTCGTCAGAGGCCTTAAAGGTGATCTACCCCGACTTCTGGGTATAAGAGAACCAGTAGATTTGCCTCAGGCACTACACTTATGTCTAAAATTAGAAAACCAAAATGTTCGCTCTCACCAGACTCAAAGTACTACTCACCAATCATTCCACAAACCGATTCGAAATCCAATGCCACCGATTCAACAAAGATCCCCATACAATCCTAGACCCATGTATCAAACAAATTACCTACCACCAGCACAGGCAAGGCCCCCGTACAACCATAGGCCCATGCCAAACAATTATCCAAACAACCAGTATATAGGAAATAATAATAGAGGTCCGTACCAATATCCCAATCAGTTCCAAAATCAATATCCCCAAAGACCCCAAATAAAAGTAGAACCTTTTACTCAAGGACCTTCTGCACAATTAAGGCAAATACATCAACAGAATAGAAACCAATTTCGGCCAGATACTAATATGACAAGAACGCACCCACGAAACTTTAATCAACAAAATTTTCATGTTGAACCTGATGTTCAACCATTCGATGATCTAAATCAAAATTGCAATTTAAACTCGGAAACTTCAGATCTTCCTCAACAAAATGTTGATGTTGAGACTGCTCAAATCGAATTGAGCATATATAACGAAATGGCATCGTCATTTGATAATACCTGTGAACAAACAACAGACTTTATGGATACAAATTTTTTAGATTAACATGCTCTTCGTTGCCATACTTTGAATCTCGCACGAAGAGCGGAAGAATTCTTAGATTCCTTATTGACACGGGATCTAATAAAAATTATATACAACCATCCCTTATAGAAACTCCAATAGAAAACGAACAATGCTTTCACGCTAGGTCAGTAGCAGGAAGCATTAAAGTAACACATCATACATATATTAGCCTTTTCGGTCTTCGCGACACAAGAATAAAATTCTTTTTGTTACCTTCTCTTACATCATTCCACGGCATTCTTGGACATGATAGTTTGAAAGAACTATCAGCGGTAATTCATACTAGCCAGGAATACATGACAATTCGAGATCAAATTAATATCTGCATCAAATATCAAATATCACAGGACGTTAACTCCATCAGCATTAGAACGAACCATATGACACCGGATCAAAGTAAAGCAATAGAATCCCTAGTAAAAAACCACCGCTCACTTTTTGATGAGCCAAATGAAAAACTAACTTTTACAACTACTGTTATAGGGGAAATTCGCACTACTAACGAAAACCCCATCTATTCCAAGTATTATCCATACCCGATGTCTCTTAAAGACGAGGTGGATAAACAAATTCAAGATCTTCTTAACAACGGGATAATAAGACCATCGCGGTCCCCGTATAACTCACCCGTTTGGATCATTCCAAAAAAATTGGACGCATCCGGCGAGAAGAAATACCGCCTAGTTATTGATTGCAGGAAACTCAATACGGCAACGATATCAGACCGGTACCCCATACCGGAAATCAACGGAGTCCTGTCTCAGCTTGGAAGCAATAACTTCTTCACAGTCTTAGACTTAAAAAGTGGCTTCCACCAAATTCTTCTAAAACAGTCAGACATAGAAAAAACCGCTTTTTCAGTAAACAATGGTAAATATGAATTTACTAGACTCCCGTTTGGGCTGAAAAATGCCCCCGCCATCTTTCAACGAGCCCTCGATGACATCCTTCGGGAACACATCGGAAAAATATGTTACGTCTATATAGACGATATTATAATATTCAGTCGAGACCAAGAAACTCATGCAGAAAACATTCAAAAAATCTTCAAAACATTGGAAGAAGCCAATATGAAGGTCCAGCTCGATAAATGCGAGTTCTTCAAGCGTGAAGTCGAATTCTTGGGGTTCGTCATATCTTCGAATGGCATAAAAACAAATCCAGTCAAAGTTGAGGCTATTGTTAATTTCCCAAGCCCTAAAACTTTGAAAGATCTTCGATCCTTTTTGTGATTATCTGGCTATTACCGCCGTTTTATAAAAGATTATGCAAAAATAGCAAAACCCCTTACAACTCTTCTAAGAGGAGAAAAGGGAAGAATATCCAAAAACGCTTCTAGCAAGCAACTAATAACTCTTAACGAGGAAGCAGTAGAATTAGTAAACAAAATAAAAAATGCTCTCGTTTCAAAGGAAATAATTCTTAAATACCCTGATTTCACCAAAGATTTCCAATTAACTACAGACGCGTCTAATCATGCGATTGGCGCAGTACTCTCACAAGATGACAGACCCATAACATTCATATCCAGAACATTAAATAAATTTGAAGAGCATTATGCCGCCAATGAGAAGGAAATGCTGGCGATAATATGGTCCCTACAATCACTACGAAATTATCTATACGGCAGAGCCGAAGTTAAAATATACACTGATCATCAGCCCCTGACCTACGCCCTAAGCAATAAGAACAATAACGCCAAAATGAAACGTTAGAAGGCGATATTGCAAGAGTACAATTGTGAACTCCATTATAAGCCTGGTAAATCAAACGTATTTGCAGACGCACTTTCCAGACCCCCGCAAGATAGTTTCCTGAACTCCCTATCATATGATATGATACACAGCGACGAAAGTTCCCCCGACGAACTTATCACGAGCGTCGAAGTACCAATTAATGCTTTTAAAAACCAAATTTTACTCAACTTAGGTGAAATACCAAACAAAGAATTTAAAATAATTTTCCCCAGATATCATCGACACATTATTACCGAAAGAGAATATAATAGCATAAACCTATTACAAATTCTTAAAAAAATTTTAAACCCGTCAGTAATTAACTGCATTAAAACCCAAGAAAGAGTAATGGGTATGATACAGGAACTGTATCCACTACATTTCAAATCTTTTAGAATCAGATTCACTCAAATTCAAGTTGAAGACATCTTCAACCAAGATGATCAAGAAGCAATCATTATAGAAACACATAATCGCGCTCACCGGAACGCACAAGAGAATCGCTCACAGATATTGGAAAAGTACTATTTCCCCTCCATGTCTCAAAAAATAAAAAGAATTACCCAAATTTGTTCAACCTGTAAGCGTAGTAAATATGAGAGACATCCAAATCAGCCAAAACTCGGAGAAACACCCATCCCAACTTATCCAGGACACACCGTCCACTTCGACATATTCTTGACCGAGAAAAAAAATATATTAACTTCCTTGGATAAATTTACTAAATATGCACAAATTAGAATACTAAAAACCAGGTCTATTGAGGACATAAGACGACCCTTACGAGAGTTAATATTTTTCTATGGAGTACCAAAATCGATCGTTATCGATAATGAACCTTCACTGAATTCAGCCTCCATACTATTTATGATGAGAGACGAACTCGGTATTAATGTCTTTACGACACCCCCGTACAAGAGCGAAGTAAACGGGCAAATCGAGCGCTTCCATTCAACCTTAACGGAAATAATGAGGTGCATTAAAGAAAACGGATCCGAACGTAATTTTGAGGAGTTAATCGAACGTGCCGTTAATGAGTACAATCATAGCATCCACTCCACTACAAATAAAAGGCCAGTTGACCTCTTCTTCGGACGAAATGTCCATTTCACCCCGGATGACTATGAGAAAACCAGGAAAAACAACTTCGAAAAATTGATTCAGAAACAAAAAAAAGATATCAATTACCATAACAAAAAGAAACACGATATAAAACAGTATTTACCGGGACAAATTATATATGTTAAGGTCAATAAAAGATTAGGAACCAAACTCTCAAATAGATTTAAGGAAGAAAGAGTAAAAGAAAACAGACAAACGACTATAGTAACAGAATCCGGTAGAGTCGTGCATAAATCCCATATTAAAAATTAACCCCTTTATTTTAGGTCCATTTTCACCATTTGTACGGCTAACGTACAAATCATGGATTATTCAAACGCGCAATTACTTACAATAAAAACAGGAACAGCTAAAATACAAGATGGAACCTTTAAGATCATCCACGAAATAGATTTAGACATCTTCCAGAGATGCGTCGACAAAATACAACAACTTGTAACAAGAAACATAAGCACACAAGAACCATTATACCCTTCCCTATAATACAGACTCATATTAACCGTCTTAAGCCGATGGACAAAAAAAGCGTTCCCTTGACTTCATTAGTAGTGCCTGGAAGTGGATAGCTGGCACTCCAGATCACAGCGATTTCGAAATTATTTAAAAAAAAATAAATAAAGCACTAAAAAACAACAATAAACAATTGATAATTAATAGAGCAGTAATTGAAAAAGTTAATGAACTAACAAATGTTACTAATACAATTATAAAATTAGTAAAAACAAAAGAAAACTATAGAGATAAGGAAATATTAGTTATTAAGAATCAAATAAATATTATAAAAGAGGAAAGATAATGCAATACAGTGGGCAAAAGCTAACGTTATTAACTCATTCATTTTGTCAAACCTAGAAATAAATATCGTAGAAAAAAATTTAAAACAAGATAATGTGCCCTTTTTGAGTATAGAAGAATTATTAGAATTTAGTGAAGTAAAGATAGCAACTAACAGAACAAATATAATATACATAATTAGCATTCCACTTACTAGTATGGAAAAATGTACTAGCTTATTAATAAAATTAAAAACAATTGTAAAACTTTTAATAAACTGTCAATTTGTTTAGAAAAAAATTTAATAGATATAAGTAGTTCATCTTGCATACCGATGCTGCTAAAGAGCCAACCGTCAACATGTAAAAGAATCAATAATCAACACATACCATCCATAGAAGAAATATCAAGCGGAATGTTGCTCCTCAACCAATTCAATGGCACCATAAGTATCAATAATAAAGAAGTAAATATCACCGGTTCATTCATAATACAATTCCATAATGTCACAATACAAGCTGAAGGAAAGAACTACACATCCAGAGAAGCCCCAAGAGAAAAACCACTACCAGCATTACTACAACCTTCGAATGACCAAACCAAATATGAGGAAGTCCTATCACTCGAAATGATTAAAGAACTTCACGTCAACACTACAAACTTTATTAAATTGCTAGAATCAGGAAATAATGTGAAACATATCAGCGGATATGGCCTATCAATCATAATCATCATAGTCCTTATCGCATCAAGCTTAAAGTTTTGTCGAAAAATTAATCAGCAATTACCAAAAGTAACCATTGTAAACAACCCCGCAAACGAAGCTATAGACATGTCAGAAATCTCTATCCAGAAGGAAAACTCAAAGCCAGCAATATCACAAAGGATTTCATCCATAAATCAAATTCCATTATTTAAAACAAACGCGGACGTTTGTATTTAAGGAGGGAGGAGTTAACGAAAGAAACTATTTAATATCCAAACTCAAATATCCAGCGCATTCCATTCCATCACGCTAGCGAGTCATGTTGCCGACACATGCCATAATGCCATCATAGACATCATAACGACAACGAAATGCGATGCGACATGCTGCAGGCGAATGATGCTGACTCAACGTCTGGAGTGCAAGCGTGGAGTACAATCGTAATCATTTTTCCCAAGTTCATTTCCTTTTGCCGCATTAGACTTAAACTTCTTTTCAAATTGTAATTAGATTTAAGATCAGTTCTAACTTTGTACTCGTAAAATAAAGAGGCTTCACCTCCAGTAAAAAATAAATATTTTTTTTAAGAAAATAAAATTTACATTTTATTAATTTGTACATTAGATGCGTTCGTTTTTTAAAAAGTAATTCATGTAAACAAAGAGAAAAACAAATAAAGTGCACGGTCGAGTCGCGTATATATGGATGTACAAATAGAGAGAGAAATAGGCAGATTTGGCAGGTCCACTTTTTTGAGTTTGTCTATACCAGAATTGACCAAAATATAATATCAAAAATCAATAGCTACATATTTTCCCTTTAAAGGTGCAAGTAAAAATAGATAAGATTGTAAAGTTTACTACTAATTTTCTTTGTCTTTTAATTTAAAATTTTGAGAAAGGGATAGAAAAGATTTCTTTTCCGCCTGCAAGCGGGATTTACAGCCAGCACCTTATGCAACACTGGCGGGCAACTGCAATACCGGAGGCAAATTGCGGGTTTTCCTCTAAAACAATTTATTTAAATTCAGAAAAAGAAAAAAACATAATATATTAATATTAATTTCTTTCTTAGAAATGTGAGCAGTGGCTAAAACATAGAAATCAGAATTGATCCAAGAATTTAAAAGCATTACTCTAAAATTATAACTTTTTTTTAAAGGGAGTTCAATTTTGTCCATAACAGCTTTATACCCACTATTGCTATTTACGAATTTTAAATACTAGATCAAACCATCGACTAAGTAGCAAAGCTGACAACGATCAACAAAAACAAAAATTCAAACAGCATAACAAATATACATACATGAACGCATTACCAGAAGTTCGGCAGCTTTTTAGCGAGAATCTAATCTTTGTCGAAACTTGTATTTTGGGCCGAAACCAAACCTTCGGTCGGATACTAATTTCCGTAATTATATTATTATATAAACATACTTATATATTAATACTTCGTGATTTTTTGTTTTTGTTTTTGACCTATTCGAATTTTCCATGCTTTCGTTTGATATGTCCCTTCATGGGGTGAAAACATTTTTTTCTTGTCTCCCCCTCAAAACCGTTCTCAAGAAATACTTATCATAATTTTGGGGCCGCTTTCCAATATGATAAATTCGCTAAAAAATTAAATAAAGAAAATAAATATTAAATCATTTATGGAGGAAACTATTATTAACAAAGTCATTAAACAATTAGATAATAACAAATAAACGTAATAACAAAATAATCCATAAAGTATGTGTTCAAAATAAAAATGATAAACGCCTAAAGGTATGTGTTTATTTCATTTTGATTCATTTCTATTTCCATTTCCATTTCCATTTTTTTATTTTAAATGCATTTTTATTAAATCAATTCAATTGCAATGTAAATGCTAGACAAAAAACGTTTAAAACTAGCTTAATTAACTTAATTATGTTATTCTAACTTACTGGCCCTATGCGGGCACTCTAAGCTAAAACTATGTCTTTCCACATACCTTACTTAATTTTTTATTCGTCTTATTGTTTAATTATTAATGAATACTAAGAAAAATTTTTGGGAAAATTAAAAAAAAAAACTTAGTGTATGTACATTTTTTTTTCTTTTGCTCTTATAATAAAACTTAAAAGCTACCTTAAAATAAATCTTAAACTACCTTATTCTATCTTACTCTAATTATGTAATTAAATACATACTTTTTTTAATCTTTATCGAAGTGCAATTTTTTTTTTGTATCCAAGTGCTGTGGAACATATTTTTTGCCTAGGTCTACCTAAAAATACCTACAAATACCTTAAACTATGTAAGTCGGCCAAGACCAAACAGTTAACTTTAAACAAGCTGCTCCGGATTGTGAGGGAACGACGAAGGATTTCCCTCTCTTTCAGTTAGCCACCAAAATTTTGAGAATTGACGTTCAACGTCCTTCATATCGCGACCCGATACCGCCCTACTAAACCGGAGACGCTCCACATTGCTGTATTTGAGTCGCCTAACCACAGCTGTCCGAGCAACGTGGGAGATTGGCGGCGCTGCCAATCTGTCTTGGATCAGACCCTTCTCATCAAGATAGAGGAACGCCTCGGGGGGTACAAAGCCGTTAAGGCGCTCTCTCTCGTGATACTCATAATTAGGGTAATAAACCCAGGAGATCAGGTTGTTCATCGAGCTCATTGATCTTACAACGTGCCTTCGAATCAGCTTGATCCAACGATTAAGAACTTTCGCCAATTCTTTCTAGTATCCCTAGAAGCCCCAGACAAAGGCGTCCTAAAAAGAATGATTTCCTATTTCTGGAAGTTGATCTTAAACTTCCAGTCATCGCAATATCGCTGAATCGAAGTCACGTTGCAAGAGCAGTGCAATGATCTCGATCTGTACGCGATCAAGTCGTCTGCGTACGCTATGGCATAGTAAAGTGATCCTATGAGATCGCTGGTGTAAATGTTGAAAAGGATAAGATTTTTATTTGAAATATTCCAGCAGAAGTCACTTTGCCATTTTTGACAATGAACTGTCTACTGCTGAGCATGTTATAAAGTATGTACAGCAGTGGTTTGCTTATGCCCAGCCTGTTCAGCTTGTAGAAGAGTCCCACTAACCATACGGTGTCGAAATTAGATTATTTGAAATACCTGCTTGCCAGTTCCTCTGTTGATGTTATTTGTGTAAGTGAAACTTGGTTTAAGTCTATTTTACCTGATTTGTCGTATAATAAACCTAATTTTAACATTTTTAGAAATGATGTTACTACTGATGATACTAATGGAGGCGGGGTTGCAATTTATTGCAAATCTACGCTAAATTGCAAAGTTATCAATAAATCAAATGAGCATGGTGTAGAATACATAGTAGTCGCATAGTTTTATGTGTGTACTGTAATAATAGAAGCTGTTCCCTAGTTCCGTTTTTCTCAGTTTTGTCTGATTATTGTACACTTTATGAGCACCTAATTGTCTGTGGCGATTTAAATTCAGACCTGCTAACAAATTATTTTCGTGCGTTGCAAATGATGGATTTAGTTTTCTCCGTTGGACTTACGAGTAATATAGTAAATACTTACCCAACATGTTTCGCTCCCAACTGCTCGCCTAGTCTTCTAGATCTAACCATAGTCTCTAATCCGTCGTCAGTTCTTCTTTTCGATCAATTATCGCTTGATGTTATTTCTGACCATGACTTACTATTTTGTACTTACTCGTATAATGTTAATTTTTCTCATTTTGTTACCCCTCAGTCTTTTACATTTAAGGATTTTCGTGCTGTCGATATAGATGCGCTTCAAATATAAATAAATAATCTATCCGAATGAAAAAGTGAACTATATTCAGTTACTTCTATCACAATTATACGATGAATGTGTACCAATCAAAACAGTGACCATTCGGAATAAGACATGTGCCTGGTTTACATCAGATGTTGTCGTTTCCATAAAAAATCGCCACAAGTTATACAGCAGATGGAAGCAAAGGCCTACTAATACTAACTGGGTTGCATACAAATCGGCACGAAATGAACTACTTCTATCATACATACTTCTAAGCTTCCTTGGTCTTGATACTAATGTAGTTAACTTTGATTTTGATTCAATTCAAAATTTTGAGCAACCGGTGCCAAGACTGGAGGATTTTGAAGTGGTAACTGAAGTCGATGTTATTACTTGTATAACATCTATTAAGTCCAACTCAATAGGAGAAGATGGCGTTCCTATACTCTTTGCAGTGTATTGGCAATAAATTCTGGATAGCATAAATGGACATTTTTTTTTTTTTTTTATAATTTGCACGTGTGGAAGGGGTTATGAATACCCTTATACTAATTTTAGGACACGGGCGATTTGAGGAAAGGGGAAGAGACAGAGAGAAAGAGAGATTGGTGTAGTTGGTTTGAAACTCAGCTGGTATTAAGTTTCAGTGAACTCCAAGGGTGGCTGTCCAGATAACTGGGGAGCTTGTTTGTTTTTGCTTTTGTCGTTGCTCATGATTCACAGTATTTTTTTCCGTCCTCTTGATGTCATCATCACGATCAAGTTGCATTTATAGCTATATGACCGCCCTACTGCCAGTGTTATGCCTTCGCAGTAGAGTTGACACAAGCTTTCGCAATTGATCGACTTTTTATTTATTTCATGCGAAATAAATAGATGATTATTGACATCAGGATTCGAACCGTGAACCTGTAGCGTGACAAGCGATGATGTTACCACTACACCACGGCCACCCTTACTCTCCGACCCACAGTCATACATACGTAAGTAAGCTAACACTCTCTAATCTAACTCTCTATTGTCTCGTGTGCATGCATAATCTTGCCGGGGGAGTCATCGTCTGACTTTCGGAGCGAGCGTGCGTGCATTTGCGAGCTAGAAACTACATTTGGCGACGAGTGAAAAGTGTTGGTAAGTAAACAATAATAATAGTGTAATAAATAAATAAACAAGTGCATTTTTTTTTTAATTTGAACAAGTGTAACTTCTAACAACAGGTGAGTAAAAAAGAAGCGTTATTTGTTTCCATTCAATTGGATGATTCATTAAATTGAAAAAAAAGTTCATTAAATTGAAAGAAAATGCCTTAAATGTATTCCATTTGATTGGAAAGTATTAAAGAATTAAAATGCCGTTCTATTGAAATGATCACTTAAATTTCAAATGAAGTTTATTAAACTGTTGTTTACCGTTCCATTTAATTGGAAAGTAAAAAGTATACACAAATATGCATGTGCGTGCATGTTAAAAGATCAGCTAACCCTCAAATGAAACCAAACTGTTAGTTACTGTTCCATTTAATTTTAAGAGAGATAAGGCAAAAGGCACAATTATATGCAACATGTATGTACGTACATACAAATATTAATGACAACATGCATATATGCATATACATACATATGTACAGGTACATATGTGTGTTTACGTGCATAGGTGTAAACACATGTGTATAATTGTGCGTTTAATAATTGATAATAATTTAAAAATTAATTATCATGTTCTAATTAGTGATAATAATCAATAAATTTTTTGGCACAGAAATGGAAAAGAACATAACATCGCTAGAGTGTTTTGATACTGAGGTAGACACCACTTCGGTAGGCTTGAAGTGGGAAAAATGGAAAAGGGCGCTAAACATTTACTTGGAAGCTACGAACATTGAATCCCATGTAAAGAAGAGAGCAGTGCTACTGCATTTTGGTGGCTTGGGGATGCAAGAGAATTTTTATAATCTGCCAGGAGCAAATGCAGATCCAACGAAATGCGATGATGTGTTTGATATAGATGTTAAGAAATTGGATGAATATTTTCTTCCCAAGCAGAGCAAAGTGTTTAAAAGACATATTTTTAGGCTGATGAAACAAGAGGTAGGAGAGAAGTTTGAGAAATTATTGATTAGGCTAAGGAATCAGGCTGAAAAGTGTGGTTTTAGTAAAATTGATGAAAATTTAATTGACCAAATTGCAGAGAAAGGTAGTTCAGACGACTTGAGGAAAAAAATGTTAACTATGGGTGACGAAATTACTCTAGATATTATCGTAAAAGATGCCAATACACAGGAGGTTGTTAAGGAACAGCTAGAGAATTATGGAGAAAGGTCTATGAATCTAGATATCAATAAAATTAGAAATGGATCAAATACAAACTTCAACCAACCGAAAGACATAAAAGGGGTATGGTGCAAACGCTGCGGTAGCAAGAAACACTCAACGCAGGAAGTAAAATGCCCAGCAAGGGATAAAAAGTGCTATGGCTTTGGTAATTTGGGGCATTTTCGCCAATATTGTGGGACCAAGTATGCACAAAAACGGAAATTTTCCGAATCAGAAAGAGACAACTTTGGCAGTAAGAAAATACAAAAAAAAAAAGAGATGAAATTGATTACGTAGAAAAAGAGGAAATAGACTACGTATTTCACATTGATAACGAAGCTATGATAAAATGTGAGATCGGAGGGCTTGATGTATAATTGATTATTGATTCTGGTAGTAAGCATAGAATCTTAACAGATGCAACATGCAGATATCTGAAAAACCGTAACGTTGAAGTGTTGAATCAAATGAAGAAACCAAATAAGACATTTTTAGCGGTAGTAGAATTCCGTTAGATGTTCTTGGATGTTTCGAAGCAGTAGTAAAGATCGGCGAGCAAACAGAAAAAGCCACGTTCTATGTTATAGAGGGCGGAATTAACAATTTGCTAGGAATGAATACAGCTATAGCTCTTAAAGTTCTTAAAATCGGTACTTACGTTAACAGCATAAAAACGTTCCATTTCAAAAATTTAAGGATACTGTCGTCGAAATACCAATTGATAAATCTGTTAAGCCCATTTCCCAACCATACAGAAGGGTCCCTATTCACTTGGAAGCTAAAGTAGAAGCAAAGATTAAAAAACTTTTAGAGTGTGACATCATAGAGGAAGTAAGGAGGCCGTCTAAGTGGGTTTCTCCAATCGTTCCAATTTTAAAAGAAAATGGCGACTTAAGAATTTGTGTTGATATGAGGCGAGCAAATGCCGCAATTTTGAGAGAAAATCATCGTTTACTAACCATGGATCAGCTTCTACCAAGAATTAGAAATGCTAAAATATTTAGCAAACTTGATGTAAAGAATGCTTTTCATCAAATTGAAATTCACCCTGAATCGCGGCATATAACGACGTTTATAACCAGTAAAGGTTTATACAGATATAAACGATTAATGTTTGGAATAACATGTGCCCCAGACCTTTTTCAAAAGATCATTTACAGGCCGGGTAAATCAAACATTGCCGACCCACGTTTATGTGAATATGCACAGACGCCATCATCAAACAATGAAGTCTATGTACAACAGATAGTTGAAAGTTCGACACCAAAAGTCGTGCCAATTAAAGAAATTATGCAATATTCCGAAGTGGATTTAGAGATAAATAATGTAAAAAAAGGTATATACAATAACATCTGGGATGATTGGGTTAAGATTTTTAAAATATTTAAGAACTATGCTTCTTTGAAAACATAAAACTTAGAGGAAATAAAATAGTAATTCCACTAAAGCTTAGACGAAGAGTTTTAGATGCAGCACATGAAGGTCATCCTGGTATTGTGGCCATAAAAAGTCTCCTTCGAACAAAAGTTTGGTGACCTGGTATGGTCAAAGATATTGAGAAACTTGTCAAAGCATGCAAGGGCTGCACAATGGTTTCTTTGTCTCATCCCCCAGTGCCACTAAAAAGGCGTGACATTCCCACAATGGCGTGGCTTGATATTGCTATCGACCTCTTGGGGCCACTTCTAAGTAATGATTACCTGTTCGTTGTAGTAGATTATTACAGCCGATACAAGGAAATTAAAATTTGTAAGAGTATCACTACCTCTAACATCATACGGATGTTAAAAGAAATTTTTAGTAGACTCAGTTTTCCCATTTCAATAACCGCAGACAATGGAAAACAATTTGTAAGCGATGACTTTAAGATGTTTTGCAGTCAGTGTAATATATTACTTTTTAACACTATTCCTTATTGGCCACAACAAAATGGAGAAGTTGAAAGACAAAACAGAGACATCTTGAAACGACTAAAAATAGGCAAAATTGAAGGAAAAGATCTAAGAGAATGTTTGTGGGATTACTTGATGATGTACAACAGTACACCACATTCAACTACTGGAAAGACACCATTAGAACTATTTTTTAAAAGATTAAACAGAGACAAAGTACCAGGGCTTGAATCATTAGAGAAAAAAATAACTGATTCGGATGTAAGAAATGAAGACAAAATGCAAAAAGAGACAGGAAAGGAATATGCCGATAGGAAACGAAAAGCTTATAGTTCAGACATAGGAATAGGGGACAAAGTATATGTAAAGAATTTAGTAAAGGAAAACAAGCTTACTCCAAATTATAGTCCCACACCACACACAGTAGAAAGTGCTTATGAGGGAGATATATTTGTTAGAAATGATAGCACAAACCAAACTTTGAGGAGAAATATTGTACACCCTAAAAGGGTTGAAGGGGAGTGGAAATCTATATACATAGATATGTAGATCTAAGTGTAGGCTGTGTATTAACTTAGATGTATGGAAAGCAGTTTGAGATGTATATGATCGGATAGAAGTTACGTTTGTAAACTATGGATTTAATATATTATAGGATTACATGTGTTACGTTAATATATTGCAGAGATGCATAAATTATGTTTTTGAATTTATTAATTGATTTTCAAATGTTAATCTATTATACAAAACAATAATAATAGATAACTCAAATAAAGAAAATTTAAAATAAGGAAGAGATGTAGTGTATTGGCAATACATTCTGGATAGCATGAATGGACATGCTCTCCGACCCACAGTCATACATACGTAAGTAAGCTAACTCTCTCTCTAATCTAACTCTCTATTGTCTCGTGTGCATACATAATCTTGCCGGGGGAGTCATCGTCTGACCTTCGGAGCGAGCGTCCGTGCATAGGCGAGCCAGAAACTACACGGTTCATTAAAAATTTACCTCAAATTGTCAACCACTTAATCCACGATATCAACAGCTGCATTATGACATCAACTTGCAAAGCAAATAATGAAACACTTGTCACTAAATCGGTTGATAAATCCGCGCCACTCTGGTTTCAGATGTAACTATAGTTGTTCCACGGCTATGGTCAATTTATTAGAGGAGATAAGGCAGGAGTTCGACAGGGGCTATGTTTCGCTTCTTTGTGTGCTTGACTTTTCGAAGGCATTTGATAAGGTTAACCACAAAATCCTTTATTGGAAACTCAAGAAATTATTTGGCCTAAGTGATAGGGCTGTTAAACTGATAAATAGCTTTCTTTCAGGTAGGTTGCAAAGGGTCATCTCTGGTGACAATTTCTTAGATTTGAAACCAATCACACAAGGGGTACTTCAAGGCTCTCAATCTTGGGACCGAAATTGTTTTGCATGCTTATCAATGACCTACCATCTATTTTCAATCACGCTTCAGTGCATCTATATGCTAATGATGTTCAGCTACATTCAGCCAAACCTTTTGATAACTTAACGGAACTTGCTTTTCTTCTAAATGAGGATCTAACACGAATTTCTATTTGGTCAAAAGAAAATGGGTTGCTATTAAATCCTGAAAAAACTCAGTTAATACCCATCTCAAACAGAATTTTGAATCTTCATCTTTTACCTGATCTTGCTGATAATAAAATTAAAATTGCTGAATCTGTCTCTAGTCTTGGTTATATAATAAATCGCATTATCAACTGGTTACAATCACATCAACGTAGTCCTTGGTCGTATATCCGGATGTCTTCGAAAACTATGGATCACTGCATACTTTACTCCACAAGAAACTCGCAGAAGCTTATTATAACATTAATCTCACCACTGATTACTTATGCTGAAGTTGTTTATTGCTCACTTGACTTCTCCTCCTAACGAAAATTGCAAGTAGCCTTGAATGATGCAGTGCGGTATATTTACGGACTCCGTAGATATGACCATATCTCTGTATACTCCATGATGCTGCTAGGTTGTACTCTCCAACAATTTATCAATGCCAGAAACTGTATATTTCTACATAAAATCATTAACAATCAGTGCCCATCTTATCTGTTTAGCAGATTTAAGTTCACTCGCTCTACTAGGACCATAAACATTATACCTTTTCATTACAGATACTTAAATTCATCCCGTTTATTTTTTATTCAGGCTGTCAGACTATGGAACTCACTACCTTTGAGCATCAGAAATATTTCTAGCCATACGAATTTTAAAAGCGCAATACTTCTTCATTTCTCATCCTCAACACTACAATAGTACTAATCTCTTCCCGTCCCCGTTTCTCTCGTTCCATTGGTTTCTCTCCCCTTTTCACTTTTCTCAGTTCTCTTTCTTTTGTTTTTTAGATTAAGTAAACATTGTAATTTTTTTTTTATATATATATATATTATATAAACTATTTCCACTAATTTAAGTACTAAGTACTGTAATATGCGAGCTACGGCTCGAGTAGATAAAATGATATTCTGTGAAATTATTTCTTTATTTTCTAGTCGATAGAACAATTCAAGTTCACACTATACTATTCTTCGCAAATTCTTTTCTTACAAGGTCTCTTTCCTCTCAAATCACTTTATCTCCTTTCAATTACTTAATTCACAAATCCAAACTAATTACTTCTTCTTGTTAACTCTCAACTCTCATTTTATCACAAAATCACAACTTCGCCCATTATTACTTTTCCAATCTCTTCGTGCGGTTCAAAACCGACTGCCTGGTCTCGATCGCCATCTGTCCTTAAATAGCCGCATTTCTAATAGCCAGAAACTTCTAGCAAATTCTTCGACCACTGGAATAAGAAAATTCTGATGTAATAATTCCAGGATGACAGCTGCAGCCAATAATCTCTTGTTCTCTCTTATCTGTGATATTATCCGAACTGTGGAGACTAATTGCAGACACGAACCTCGAATGAAAAGACACTTCGGACCAAAATTCTGCCAGAATGAAAAGACACTTCGGAATTTGTTGCATTATGCTACATTATGTTACAGTACTATAAAAGATGTAATCTTAATGTACAAACCTTATTTAAATGAATTAAATGAAATGAAATGAAGTCCTTCTCCAAATCAATCAGGCAGGCACCAGTGCACTGTTTCTTGCTTTTGTTCCATTGAATATCCGATACCAGTTTAGACGCGGCATGTATTGTATCATGCCCCGCCTTAAAACCGAATTCGTTATCCGGAATTATATTATATTATTGTTCTCAGTCCACTTAAGTAGGGTTCTATTGATCACTTTTTCGAATACTTTGCTGATGTTCAGAAGGAGACTTATCGACCGAAGATTTGCCGGATTGGAGGTGTCCTTACCCCTTTTGGGGATGGGTTGTATCACTGCTGTTTTCCAATACGCTGGATAATGTGCATTATTCAGCGCATTGTTAAACAGAGTGGTGTAAATGTCCACCGCTTCTAGAGGGAGATGTCGAAGTACAATGTTCGATACTCCGTCGACTCCCACAGATTTCTTCCTTCTCAATGATTCGAAGAGCCAGCAATATCACAAAGGATTTCATCCATAAATCAAATTCCATTATTTAAAACAAACGCGGACGTTTGTATTTAAGGAGGGAGGAGTTAACGAAAGAAACTATTTAATATCCAAACTCAAATATCCAGCGCATTCCATTCCATCACGCTAGCGAGTCATGTTGCCGACACATGCCATAATGCCATCATAGACATCATAACGACAACGAAATGCGATGCGACATGCTGCAGGCGAATGATGCTGACTCAACGTCTGGAGTGCAAGCGTGGAGTACAATCGTAATCATTTTTCCCAAGTTCATTTCCTTTTGCCGCATTAGACTTAAACTTCTTTTCAAATTGTAATTAGATTTAAGATCAGTTCTAACTTTGTACTCGTAAAATAAAGAGGCTTCACCTCCAGTAAAAAATAAATATTTTTTTTAAGAAAATAAAATTTACATTTTATTAATTTGTACATTAGATGCGTTCGTTTTTTAAAAAGTAATTCATGTAAACAAAGAGAAAAACAAATAAAGTGCACGGTCGAGTCGCGTATATATGGATGTACAAATAGAGAGAGAAATAGGCAGATTTGGCAGGTCCACTTTTTTGAGTTTGTCTATACCAGAATTGACCAAAATATAATATCAAAAATCAATAGCTACATATTTTCCCTTTAAAGGTGCAAGTAAAAATAGATAAGATTGTAAAGTTTACTACTAATTTTCTTTGTCTTTTAATTTAAAATTTTGAGAAAGGGATAGAAAAGATTTCTTTTCCGCCTGCAAGCGGGATTTACAGCCAGCACCTTATGCAACACTGGCGGGCAACTGCAATACCGGAGGCAAATTGCGGGTTTTCCTCTAAAACAATTTATTTAAATTCAGAAAAAGAAAAAAACATAATATATTA
This sequence comes from Pocota personata, assembly GCA_963082735.1. Lineage (NCBI taxonomy): Eukaryota > Metazoa > Arthropoda > Insecta > Diptera > Syrphidae > Pocota > Pocota personata. The sequence continues at coordinate 176,387,063 of OY720429.1, read as the reverse complement.
ATATTAATTTCTTTCTTAGAAATGTGAGCAGTGGCTAAAACATAGAAATCAGAATTGATCCAAGAATTTAAAAGCATTACTCTAAAATTATAACTTTTTTTTAAAGGGAGTTCAATTTTGTCCATAACAGCTTTATACCCACTATTGCTATTTACGAATTTTAAATACTAGATCAAACCATCGACTAAGTAGCAAAGCTGACAACGATCAACAAAAACAAAAATTCAAACAGCATAACAAATATACATACATGAACGCATTACCAGAAGTTCGGCAGCTTTTTAGCGAGAATCTAATCTTTGTCGAAACTTGTATTTTGGGCCGAAACCAAACCTTCGGTCGGATACTAATTTCCGTAATTATATTATTATATAAACATACTTATATATTAATACTTCGTGATTTTTTGTTTTTGTTTTTGACCTATTCGAATTTTCCATGCTTTCGTTTGATATGTCCCTTCATGGGGTGAAAACATTTTTTTCTTGTCTCCCCCTCAAAACCGTTCTCAAGAAATACTTATCATAATTTTGGGGCCGCTTTCCAATATGATAAATTCGCTAAAAAATTAAATAAAGAAAATAAATATTAAATCATTTATGGAGGAAACTATTATTAACAAAGTCATTAAACAATTAGATAATAACAAATAAACGTAATAACAAAATAATCCATAAAGTATGTGTTCAAAATAAAAATGATAAACGCCTAAAGGTATGTGTTTATTTCATTTTGATTCATTTCTATTTCCATTTCCATTTCCATTTTTTTATTTTAAATGCATTTTTATTAAATCAATTCAATTGCAATGTAAATGCTAGACAAAAAACGTTTAAAACTAGCTTAATTAACTTAATTATGTTATTCTAACTTACTGGCCCTATGCGGGCACTCTAAGCTAAAACTATGTCTTTCCACATACCTTACTTAATTTTTTATTCGTCTTATTGTTTAATTATTAATGAATACTAAGAAAAATTTTTGGGAAAATTAAAAAAAAAAAACTTAGTGTATGTACATTTTTTTTTCTTTTGCTCTTATAATAAAACTTAAAAGCTACCTTAAAATAAATCTTAAACTACCTTATTCTATCTTACTCTAATTATGTAATTAAATACATACTTTTTTTAATCTTTATCGAAGTGCAATTTTTTTTTTGTATCCAAGTGCTGTGGAACATATTTTTTGCCTAGGTCTACCTAAAAATACCTACAAATACCTTAAACTATGTAAGTCGGCCAAGACCAAACAGTTAACTTTAAACAAGCTGCTCCGGATTGTGAGGGAACGACGAAGGATTTCCCTCTCTTTCAGTTAGCCACCAAAATTTTGAGAATTGACGTTCAACGTCCTTCATATCGCGACCCGATACCGCCCTACTAAACCGGAGACGCTCCACATTGCTGTATTTGAGTCGCCTAACCACAGCTGTCCGAGCAACGTGGGAGATTGGCGGCGCTGCCAATCTGTCTTGGATCAGACCCTTCTCATCAAGATAGAGGAACGCCTCGGGGGGTACAAAGCCGTTAAGGCGCTCTCTCTCGTGATACTCATAATTAGGGTAATAAACCCAGGAGATCAGGTTGTTCATCGAGCTCATTGATCTTACAACGTGCCTTCGAATCAGCTTGATCCAACGATTAAGAACTTTCGCCAATTCTTTCTAGTATCCCTAGAAGCCCCAGACAAAGGCGTCCTAAAAAGAATGATTTCCTATTTCTGGAAGTTGATCTTAAACTTCCAGTCATCGCAATATCGCTGAATCGAAGTCACGTTGCAAGAGCAGTGCAATGATCTCGATCTGTACGCGATCAAGTCGTCTGCGTACGCTATGGCATAGTAAAGTGATCCTATGAGATCGCTGGTGTAAATGTTGAAAAGGATAAGATTTTTATTTGAAATATTCCAGCAGAAGTCACTTTGCCATTTTTGACAATGAACTGTCTACTGCTGAGCATGTTATAAAGTATGTACAGCAGTGGTTTGCTTATGCCCAGCCTGTTCAGCTTGTAGAAGAGTCCCACTAACCATACGGTGTCGAAATTAGATTATTTGAAATACCTGCTTGCCAGTTCCTCTGTTGATGTTATTTGTGTAAGTGAAACTTGGTTTAAGTCTATTTTACCTGATTTGTCGTATAATAAACCTAATTTTAACATTTTTAGAAATGATGTTACTACTGATGATACTAATGGAGGCGGGGTTGCAATTTATTGCAAATCTACGCTAAATTGCAAAGTTATCAATAAATCAAATGAGCATGGTGTAGAATACATAGTAGTCGCATAGTTTTATGTGTGTACTGTAATAATAGAAGCTGTTCCCTAGTTCCGTTTTTCTCAGTTTTGTCTGATTATTGTACACTTTATGAGCACCTAATTGTCTGTGGCGATTTAAATTCAGACCTGCTAACAAATTATTTTCGTGCGTTGCAAATGATGGATTTAGTTTTCTCCGTTGGACTTACGAGTAATATAGTAAATACTTACCCAACATGTTTCGCTCCCAACTGCTCGCCTAGTCTTCTAGATCTAACCATAGTCTCTAATCCGTCGTCAGTTCTTCTTTTCGATCAATTATCGCTTGATGTTATTTCTGACCATGACTTACTATTTTGTACTTACTCGTATAATGTTAATTTTTCTCATTTTGTTACCCCTCAGTCTTTTACATTTAAGGATTTTCGTGCTGTCGATATAGATGCGCTTCAAATATAAATAAATAATCTATCCGAATGAAAAAGTGAACTATATTCAGTTACTTCTATCACAATTATACGATGAATGTGTACCAATCAAAACAGTGACCATTCGGAATAAGACATGTGCCTGGTTTACATCAGATGTTGTCGTTTCCATAAAAAATCGCCACAAGTTATACAGCAGATGGAAGCAAAGGCCTACTAATACTAACTGGGTTGCATACAAATCGGCACGAAATGAACTACTTCTATCATACATACTTCTAAGCTTCCTTGGTCTTGATACTAATGTAGTTAACTTTGATTTTGATTCAATTCAAAATTTTGAGCAACCGGTGCCAAGACTGGAGGATTTTGAAGTGGTAACTGAAGTCGATGTTATTACTTGTATAACATCTATTAAGTCCAACTCAATAGGAGAAGATGGCGTTCCTATACTCTTTGCAGTGTATTGGCAATAAATTCTGGATAGCATAAATGGACATTTTTTTTTTTTTTTTATAATTTGCACGTGTGGAAGGGGTTATGAATACCCTTATACTAATTTTAGGACACGGGCGATTTGAGGAAAGGGGAAGAGACAGAGAGAAAGAGAGATTGGTGTAGTTGGTTTGAAACTCAGCTGGTATTAAGTTTCAGTGAACTCCAAGGGTGGCTGTCCAGATAACTGGGGAGCTTGTTTGTTTTTGCTTTTGTCGTTGCTCATGATTCACAGTATTTTTTTCCGTCCTCTTGATGTCATCATCACGATCAAGTTGCATTTATAGCTATATGACCGCCCTACTGCCAGTGTTATGCCTTCGCAGTAGAGTTGACACAAGCTTTCGCAATTGATCGACTTTTTATTTATTTCATGCGAAATAAATAGATGATTATTGACATCAGGATTCGAACCGTGAACCTGTAGCGTGACAAGCGATGATGTTACCACTACACCACGGCCACCCTTACTCTCCGACCCACAGTCATACATACGTAAGTAAGCTAACACTCTCTAATCTAACTCTCTATTGTCTCGTGTGCATGCATAATCTTGCCGGGGGAGTCATCGTCTGACTTTCGGAGCGAGCGTGCGTGCATTTGCGAGCTAGAAACTACATTTGGCGACGAGTGAAAAGTGTTGGTAAGTAAACAATAATAATAGTGTAATAAATAAATAAACAAGTGCATTTTTTTTTTAATTTGAACAAGTGTAACTTCTAACAACAGGTGAGTAAAAAAGAAGCGTTATTTGTTTCCATTCAATTGGATGATTCATTAAATTGAAAAAAAAGTTCATTAAATTGAAAGAAAATGCCTTAAATGTATTCCATTTGATTGGAAAGTATTAAAGAATTAAAATGCCGTTCTATTGAAATGATCACTTAAATTTCAAATGAAGTTTATTAAACTGTTGTTTACCGTTCCATTTAATTGGAAAGTAAAAAGTATACACAAATATGCATGTGCGTGCATGTTAAAAGATCAGCTAACCCTCAAATGAAACCAAACTGTTAGTTACTGTTCCATTTAATTTTAAGAGAGATAAGGCAAAAGGCACAATTATATGCAACATGTATGTACGTACATACAAATATTAATGACAACATGCATATATGCATATACATACATATGTACAGGTACATATGTGTGTTTACGTGCATAGGTGTAAACACATGTGTATAATTGTGCGTTTAATAATTGATAATAATTTAAAAATTAATTATCATGTTCTAATTAGTGATAATAATCAATAAATTTTTTGGCACAGAAATGGAAAAGAACATAACATCGCTAGAGTGTTTTGATACTGAGGTAGACACCACTTCGGTAGGCTTGAAGTGGGAAAAATGGAAAAGGGCGCTAAACATTTACTTGGAAGCTACGAACATTGAATCCCATGTAAAGAAGAGAGCAGTGCTACTGCATTTTGGTGGCTTGGGGATGCAAGAGAATTTTTATAATCTGCCAGGAGCAAATGCAGATCCAACGAAATGCGATGATGTGTTTGATATAGATGTTAAGAAATTGGATGAATATTTTCTTCCCAAGCAGAGCAAAGTGTTTAAAAGACATATTTTTAGGCTGATGAAACAAGAGGTAGGAGAGAAGTTTGAGAAATTATTGATTAGGCTAAGGAATCAGGCTGAAAAGTGTGGTTTTAGTAAAATTGATGAAAATTTAATTGACCAAATTGCAGAGAAAGGTAGTTCAGACGACTTGAGGAAAAAAATGTTAACTATGGGTGACGAAATTACTCTAGATATTATCGTAAAAGATGCCAATACACAGGAGGTTGTTAAGGAACAGCTAGAGAATTATGGAGAAAGGTCTATGAATCTAGATATCAATAAAATTAGAAATGGATCAAATACAAACTTCAACCAACCGAAAGACATAAAAGGGGTATGGTGCAAACGCTGCGGTAGCAAGAAACACTCAACGCAGGAAGTAAAATGCCCAGCAAGGGATAAAAAGTGCTATGGCTTTGGTAATTTGGGGCATTTTCGCCAATATTGTGGGACCAAGTATGCACAAAAACGGAAATTTTCCGAATCAGAAAGAGACAACTTTGGCAGTAAGAAAATACAAAAAAAAAAAAGAGATGAAATTGATTACGTAGAAAAAGAGGAAATAGACTACGTATTTCACATTGATAACGAAGCTATGATAAAATGTGAGATCGGAGGGGTTGATGTTTTTTTTTTTTTTTTTTTTATAATTTGCACGTGTGAAAGGGGTTATGAATACCCTTATACTAATTTTAGGACACGGGCGTTTTTTTTTTGGGGAAAGGGGAAGAAACAGAGAGAAAGACAGATTGGTGTAGTTGGTTTTGAAACTTAGCTGATATTAAGTTTTCAGTGAACTCCAAGGGTGGCTGTCCAGATAACTGGGGAGCTTGTTTGTTCTTGCTTTTGTCGCTGCTCATGATTCACAGTATTTTTTTCCGTCCTCCTGATGTCATCATCACGATCAAGTTGCATTTTAGCCATATGACCGCCCTACTGCCAGTGTTATGCCTTCGCAGTAGAGTTGACATAAGCTTTCGCAATTGATCGACTTTTTATTTATTTCATGCGAAATAAATAGATGATTATTGACATCAGGATTCGAACCGTGAACCTTTAGCGTGACAAGCGATGATGTTACCACTACACCATGGCCACCCTCAAAAATTGTTGATGTAAAATTGATTATTGATTCTGGTAGTAAGCATAGAATCTTAACAGATGCAACATGCAGATATCTGAAAAACCGTAACGTTGAAGTGTTGAATCAAATGAAGAAACCAAATAAGACATTTTTAGCGGTAGTAGAATTCCGTTAGATGTTCTTGGATGTTTCGAAGCAGTAGTAAAGATCGGCGAGCAAACAGAAAAAGCCACGTTCTATGTTATAGAGGGCGGAATTAACAATTTGCTAGGAATGAATACAGCTATAGCTCTTAAAGTTCTTAAAATCGGTACTTACGTTAACAGCATAAAAACGTTCCATTTCAAAAATTTAAGGATACTGTCGTCGAAATACCAATTGATAAATCTGTTAAGCCCATTTCCCAACCATACAGAAGGGTCCCTATTCACTTGGAAGCTAAAGTAGAAGCAAAGATTAAAAAACTTTTAGAGTGTGACATCATAGAGGAAGTAAGGAGGCCGTCTAAGTGGGTTTCTCCAATCGTTCCAATTTTAAAAGAAAATGGCGACTTAAGAATTTGTGTTGATATGAGGCGAGCAAATGCCGCAATTTTGAGAGAAAATCATCGTTTACTAACCATGGATCAGCTTCTACCAAGAATTAGAAATGCTAAAATATTTAGCAAACTTGATGTAAAGAATGCTTTTCATCAAATTGAAATTCACCCTGAATCGCGGCATATAACGACGTTTATAACCAGTAAAGGTTTATACAGATATAAACGATTAATGTTTGGAATAACATGTGCCCCAGACCTTTTTCAAAAGATCATTTACAGGCCGGGTAAATCAAACATTGCCGACCCACGTTTATGTGAATATGCACAGACGCCATCATCAAACAATGAAGTCTATGTACAACAGATAGTTGAAAGTTCGACACCAAAAGTCGTGCCAATTAAAGAAATTATGCAATATTCCGAAGTGGATTTAGAGATAAATAATGTAAAAAAAGGTATATACAATAACATCTGGGATGATTGGGTTAAGATTTTTAAAATATTTAAGAACTATGCTTCTTTGAAAACATAAAACTTAGAGGAAATAAAATAGTAATTCCACTAAAGCTTAGACGAAGAGTTTTAGATGCAGCACATGAAGGTCATCCTGGTATTGTGGCCATAAAAAGTCTCCTTCGAACAAAAGTTTGGTGACCTGGTATGGTCAAAGATATTGAGAAACTTGTCAAAGCATGCAAGGGCTGCACAATGGTTTCTTTGTCTCATCCCCCAGTGCCACTAAAAAGGCGTGACATTCCCACAATGGCGTGGCTTGATATTGCTATCGACCTCTTGGGGCCACTTCTAAGTAATGATTACCTGTTCGTTGTAGTAGATTATTACAGCCGATACAAGGAAATTAAAATTTGTAAGAGTATCACTACCTCTAACATCATACGGATGTTAAAAGAAATTTTTAGTAGACTCAGTTTTCCCATTTCAATAACCGCAGACAATGGAAAACAATTTGTAAGCGATGACTTTAAGATGTTTTGCAGTCAGTGTAATATATTACTTTTTAACACTATTCCTTATTGGCCACAACAAAATGGAGAAGTTGAAAGACAAAACAGAGACATCTTGAAACGACTAAAAATAGGCAAAATTGAAGGAAAAGATCTAAGAGAATGTTTGTGGGATTACTTGATGATGCACAACAGTACACCACATTCAACTACTGGAAAGACACCATTAGAACTATTTTTTAAAAGATTAAACAGAGACAAAGTACCAGGGCTTGAATCATTAGAGAAAAAAATAACTGATTCGGATGTAAGAAATGAAGACAAAATGCAAAAAGAGACAGGAAAGGAATATGCCGATAGGAAACGAAAAACTTATAGTTCAGACATAGGAATAGGGGACAAAGTATATGTAAAGAATTTAGTAAAGGAAAACAAGCTTACTCCAAATTATAGTCCCACACCACACACAGTAGAAAGTGCTTATGAGGGAGATATATTTGTTAGAAATGATAGCACAAACCAAACTTTGAGGAGAAATATTGTACACCCTAAAAGGGTTGAAGGGGAGTGGAAATCTATATACATAGATATGTAGATCTAAGTGTAGGCTGTGTATTAACTTAGATGTATGGAAAGCAGTTTGAGATGTATATGATCGGATAGAAGTTACGTTTGTAAACTATGGATTTAATATATTATAGGATTACATGTGTTACGTTAATATATTGCAGAGATGCATAAATTATGTTTTTGAATTTATTAATTGATTTTCAAATGTTAATCTATTATACAAAACAATAATAATAGATAACTCAAATAAAGAAAATTTAAAATAAGGAAGAGATGTAGTGTATTGGCAATACATTCTGGATAGCATGAATGGACATGCTCTCCGACCCACAGTCATACATACGTAAGTAAGCTAACTCTCTCTCTCTAATCTAACTCTCTATTGTCTCGTGTGCATACATAATCTTGCCGGGGGAGTCATCGTCTGACCTTCGGAGCGAGCGTCCGTGCATTGGCGAGCCAGAAACTACACGGTTCATTAAAAATTTACCCCAAATTGTCAACCACTTAATCCACGATATCAACAGCTGCATTATGACATCAACTTGCAAAGCAAATAATGAAACACTTGTCACTAAATCGGTTGACAAATCCGCGCCACTCTGGTTTCAGATGTAACTATAGTTGTTCCACGGCTATGGTCAATTTATTAGAGGAGATAAGGCAGGAGTTCGACAGGGGCTATGTTTCGCTTCTTTGTGTGCTTGACTTTTCGAAGGCATTTGATAAGGTTAACCACAAAATCCTTTATTGGAAACTCAAGAAATTATTTGGCCTAAGTGATAGGGCTGTTAAACTGATAAATAGCTTTCTTTCAGGTAGGTTGCAAAGGGTCATCTCTGGTGACAATTTCTTAGATTTGAAACCAATCACACAAGGGGTACTTCAAGGCTCTCAATCTTGGGACCGAAATTGTTTTGCATGCTTATCAATGACCTACCATCTATTTTCAATCACGCTTCAGTGCATCTATATGCTAATGATGTTCAGCTACATTCAGCCAAACCTTTTGATAACTTAACGGAACTTGCTTTTCTTCTAAATGAGGATCTAACACGAATTTCTATTTGGTCAAAAGAAAATGGGTTGCTATTAAATCCTGAAAAAACTCAGTTAATACCCATCTCAAACAGAATTTTGAATCTTCATCTTTTACCTGATCTTGCTGATAATAAAATTAAAATTGCTGAATCTGTCTCTAGTCTTGGTTATATAATAAATCGCATTATCAACTGGTTACAATCACATCAACGTAGTCCTTGGTCGTATATCCGGATGTCTTCGAAAACTATGGATCACTGCATACTTTACTCCACAAGAAACTCGCAGAAGCTTATTATAACATTAATCTCACCACTGATTACTTATGCTGAAGTTGTTTATTGCTCACTTGACTTCTCCTCCTAACGAAAATTGCAAGTAGCCTTGAATGATGCAGTGCGGTATATTTACGGACTCCGTAGATATGACCATATCTCTGTATACTCCATGATGCTGCTAGGTTGTACTCTCCAACAATTTATCAATGCCAGAAACTGTATATTTCTACATAAAATCATTAACAATCAGTGCCCATCTTATCTGTTTAGCAGATTTAAGTTCACTCGCTCTACTAGGACCATAAACATTATACCTTTTCATTACAGATACTTAAATTCATCCCGTTTATTTTTTATTCAGGCTGTCAGACTATGGAACTCACTACCTTTGAGCATCAGAAATATTTCTAGCCATACGAATTTTAAAAGCGCAATACTTCTTCATTTCTCATCCTCAACACTACAATAGTACTAATCTCTTCCCGTCCCCGTTTCTCTCGTTCCATTGGTTTCTCTCCCCTTTTCACTTTTCTCAGTTCTCTTTCTTTTGTTTTTTAGATTAAGTAAACATTGTAATTTTTTTTTTATATATATATATATTATATAAACTATTTCCACTAATTTAAGTACTAAGTACTGTAATATGCGAGCTACGGCTCGAGTAGATAAAATGATATTCTGTGAAATTATTTCTTTATTTTCTAGTCGATAGAACAATTCAAGTTCACACTATACTATTCTTCGCAAATTCTTTTCTTACAAGGTCTCTTTCCTCTCAAATCACTTTATCTCCTTTCAATTACTTAATTCACAAATCCAAACTAATTACTTCTTCTTGTTAACTCTCAACTTTCATTTTATCACAAAATCACAACTTCGCCCATTATTACTTTTCCAATCTCTTCGTGCGGTTCAAAACCGACTGCCTGGTCTCGATCGCCATCTGTCCTTAAATAGCCGTATTTCTAATAGCCAGAAACTTCTAGCAAATTCTTCGACCACTGGAATAAGAAAATTCTGATGTAATAATTCCAGGATGACAGCTGCAGCCAATAATCTCTTGTTCTCTCTTATCCGTGATATTATCCGAACTGTGGAGACTAATTGCAGACACGAACCTCGAATGAAAAGACACTTCGGACCAAAATTCTGCCAGAATGAAAAGACACTTCGGAATTTGTTGCATTATGCTACATTATGTTACAGTACTATAAAAGATGTAATCTTAATGTACAAACCTTATTTAAATGAATTAAATGAAATGAAATGAAGTCCTTCTCCAAATCAATCAGGCAGGCACCAGTGCACTGTTTCTTGCTTTTGTTCCATTGAATATCCGATACCAGTTTAGACGCGGCATGTATTGTATCATGCCCCGCCTTAAAACCGAATTCGTTATCCGGAATTATATTATATTATTGTTCTCAGTCCACTTAAGTAGGGTTCTATTGATCACTTTTTCGAATACTTTGCTGATGTTCAGAAGGAGACTTATCGACCGAAGATTTGCCGGATTGGAGGTGTCCTTACCCCTTTTGGGGATGGGTTGTATCACTGCTGTTTTCCAATACGCTGGATAATGTGCATTATTCAGCGCATTGTTAAACAGAGTGGTGTAAATGTCCACCGCTTCTAGAGGGAGATGTCGAAGTACAATGTTCGATACTCCGTCGATTCCCACAGATTTCTTCCTTCTCAATGATTCGAAGATTGCTTGCAGCTCCACCTTCGATATGTTCGGGGGATGTACCCTTTCATCGGCGATGACATTATTTGCCATAATATCGTTATTGAACTCGCCAAAACCTATGATCGCCAGTGCTCTATATTGTAACATCCCCTAAAATTATGCTATAATAATGTAGAATAATAACTACGCTCCTCCAGCCCATTCCAAAGTGTCTTTTCATTCGAGGTTCGTGTCTGCGGCTAAGTCTTCACAGTTCATGTCTACGAAAGAGACGGATAATATCACGGATAGGAAAGAATTATAACTGCAAGAAATGATTGGCATCTTGGAATTATTACATCAGAATTTTTCTTGTTCCAGTGGACGAAGAATTTGCTAGAAGTTTCTGGCTATCAGAAACTTCTGCTATATAAGGACAGATGGCGATCGAAAGGGGGCAGTTGGTTTAGAACCGTGGCGAAGAGATTGGAAAAGTGATAATGGGCGAAGTTGTAATTTTGTGATAAAATTAAAGTTGAGAGTTAACAAGAAGAAGTAATTAGTTTGGATTTGTGAATTAAGTAATTGAAATGAGATAAAGTGATTAGAGAGGAAAGAGACCTTGTAAGAAAAGAATTTGCGAAGAATGGTATAGTGTGAACTTGAATTGTTCTATGGACTAGAAAATAAAGAAATAAATTTCACAGAATGTCGTTTTATCTACTCGAGCCGTAGCTCACATATTACAATATCATTTCGAAGGTAGAAGTTGTGCGTAAGGACTCGATTTTCCAGGTCGTGGTTCGGGCGGATGGTATCATTCACCTTGTACACTTCCTGGAAAGTCGCTCCAATAGCCTCTACCTTCTCCTGCGGATCTTCGATCACAAAGAAGTTGTCATCCTCTACTGCGTTTTCGGGATCTATACCTGCTGCTATCAGTATTCGTTCATTGTTCCTCCAAAATATTTTATTTATTTGCGAAAATATACTCGGGTTGTTGGCTTTTACAGCCCGAAGTTTGTTGTTCCAGTACAAATTTACAGAAAGTCTGTAGTTATCCCTGATTAATTCCTGGAGGTTTTTAATCAAAAACTTCAGCGTCCTAACCTCCGAGTTTTATCTGTCAGTAAACTGTCTGTATGTACAAGGTTTTTAGTCTCGACAGCAGTCTACTTTTGTGTTGGTGTAGTGCGTCAATTGTTGCATTGCGGAATATATCTGCGTTGTCAGTATGTTGATACCGAGGTATCGTACTGTCCATAGTTCCTTTAATTGTGTCATCCATTTGTTTTAGGTACCAGTCAATCTCCTCTTTTGATAAATTCATATTGGACGGTGGGTAGAGCGAGTTCGAGGAGAGTGCTCTTGTTAAAGTTCTGGAGAAGAGAGTCCAACGCGTCCTACTGTAATTATAGGAGTACGTTTGCACAAACTCCTCCAGCTCCGCAATTTCGTTGGGAATCGTTATCTCGGCACTGAGTCCGCAATGGTCACTGTCATACATAAATGTGTGCATTGAGTTTAAAGTTTGTCGGTCCGTGTCGGTCAGTTGTAACCGTACGTCGAACAGCTTGAGATCCAAATAGGTGCCGCTTCTAAGAAACGACGCACTATGTGTAGCTTTCAAATCGAGTTTATACTCGACACCGTGCCGACCCCACCAATTGAATAGTAGGTTCCCTCTAGGTTATTTCCCAATTTCTATGTTTGGCGTTTAGATCTCCGGCCATGATGAAATAATTCTCCCCCGACTCTAGCCTTAGCCATCGAAAAAAAGTAAATTAATTCAAATACACAAAGTAACATAGCGACAATGTACTTTTTATACAAAAAATGTAACGTAAATTGGCATGCGTAACTTTTACAATTTTTATTACAATATATAGTATTGACTTTTATTTTAATAGCCTTTCTGATTATTATAAAAAAAAATAACACTAGGAAATCCCTTTTGAGTCATAAAAGGTTATGAAACGTTTTGGGACACATTTATTGCGACACTCATTTATGACACAGAGCATCCGTTACCCTTGTAGAATCATACAATTTTAATTTAAAATTTAATAAAATCTATGCTAATGTGACATATTTTTAAATTCTTTACTTCTTTTACGTTATTTCACGGCACCGGTTTTGACCGCGAGCGAATATACCCCTACTTTTGTAAGTCATAAAATACTCCAACTGAAATCGTGAATACTAATGCCAACTTTTAGGCGCTTATCACTTTCATTTTGAACACACATACTTTTCGGATGGCTACATGAAATTAGACCCCAATGAAAAATGGCCCCAAAACAAAAATGAAAAATTGCCCCACACCAAACGGTTCAAAAGTTATAAGCCTCTGACAGACACACTGACGGAAGAATAGTTTAATAAGTATTGACTAGAAAAACAAAACCATCTAGTAATTTATTTTACTAAATGTGCGAAGGTAAGGTTTGCTTCATTCGGGTTGAATACCTTGCATAAATTTGTTGTTTAATTTATAAATCATGGAAATTAAAATATTAAAAAATTTATTGGCATGTATGTTAATCTAACATGTATTGTAGATAAAAACCAAACGTCCTAACCTTCATAAGTAGGGGTATACATATGAAATCTGAGTAGGCAGTTATAAAAATAATCTTTTTTGTAGATTTATGTACTCGTACTTACCCAAATCTGTTTAGGGCTCTAACACGTAGACATTTGGAAATTCAGTATCTTTTATTTTGAATTTCATACAATCTAGCATCTTCAAATTAGTGATCTTTCATTTCATTCTTTCAAATTCTGGCAACACTGTGTACCTGTCAATAGGACGAATAAATACCTAGTAGGGTAAAAATACTGTTACTTCATTTGTTGCACCCAGATTTAGGCGTACCCAAAGATTAACATAGTATTTGTAGCAGTCAACGTCACAATTGTTTCTTTATAAAAATATTTCAAATTTGCTTACACTTTCGTTCTGGAATGAATTGAGAAAGTGAATCGCATCTCTGTCGTAGAGTTCGATTTTCAAGACACGGCAGCAGCTAGGTATTAGCCTAATGTTTGCTTATCGGTATATAAAATTCTTCGGGGATATAAGCGACATTAGAGACCGCTTGCGGTCTGGTCCTCCTCGCACGGTAAGAACGCCACAAGTTATCAAAAACTTTAAGGCTCAAATAGGTCCCTAAAAGCAGAAAACACTGGTACGCGAGATGAATGTAATACAAAAGTCAATGATTCACATATCAAGATACTCTTGAGGATGAGGGCCTTCAAACGCCATACTAGAAAAATGCTGATTATGGCTTTTACAAAAATTTGGCCAAAAAATCAAATTTCGACCCTGTTTACCGATGAGAAAATCTTCACGGTCCAGAAGAAATTAAACAAATAAAGTGATAGGGTATATGCACGGTCAACTAGGGAAGTGTTCGAGCCAGTCTCAAGGGTCCGTAAAGGACACCCCCTAGAGTTAGTCATGGTGTGCTGTGTAGTCTTTTATGACGCGGTCACTAACCTGCATTTTTGCAAAAAATGCATCGAAACATATGCCAAAGTGTACCAGCTCATAAGGCGAAAACTACCCATACCTGGCTCCAGAGAAAAGTACCCCGGTTTTATTGGTACATAGACTAGCCTTTCACCATCCTAGACCTTAATCCACTTGATCACAAATTCTGGACTGTCTTAAAGGACATTATGTGCCTCAAAAGATACCCTAACACAGAATTCTTAAAGCGAGCTCTGACTGAAGCTGTGGCCAATTTCACAATTAATGAAGTGCGAATTCTAATTGATGAGAGGCCAAAAGGTCTAAAGACTTGCATTAAGGCCAAGAGAAGTCATTTAATTAAAGTTTCGATTATTATATTCAGAGTATATATCTGAATAAATCCTGAAAGTTTCATTAAATTATCTTCCGAGGTCTTTGTTTTATAGCAATAAATGTGTGTAACAGTACTATTGACCTTACTAGGTAGATATCCGTACATTATATAGATATTGTAGCATAATAATAACTACGCTCCCTAAAAGTATGATGCAACAAATTCCGAAGTGTCTTTTCATTCTGGCAGAATTTTGGTCCGAACTGTCCTTTCATTCGAGGTTCGTGTCTGCGATGAAGTCTCCACAGCTCATGTCAACGAAAGAGACGGATAATATCACGGATAAGAGGGAATTATAACTGCAAGAATTATTACATCAGAATTTCTCTTGTTCCAGTGGTCGAAGAATTTGCTAGAAGTTTCTGGCTATCAGGAACTTCTGCTATATAAGGACAGATGGCGATCAAAAGGGGGCAGTAGTTTCTAAACTGTGGCGAAGAGATTAGAAAAGTGATAATGGGCGAAGTTGTAATTTTGTGATAAATTGAAAGTTGAGATTTAACAAGAAGAAGTAATTAGTTTGGATTTGTGAATTAAGTAATTGAAAGGAGATAAATTGATTTGAGAGGACAGAGACCTTGTAAGAAAAGAATTGCGAAGAATAGTATAGTGTGAACCTGAATTGTTCTATAGACTAGAAAATAAAGAAATAGTTTCACAGAATATTGTTTTATCTACTCGAGCCGTAGCTCGCATATTACATTGGTGTCAGAAGCGGGATAAAACTTATTCTGTGAATAACTATTTCCGTGGTGTGAAATTGCACAAGAAAAAAAAATAAAAAAAATAAAAACGATTTCTGTGTTGAGTTAATTAGTTGCGCAAAATGGGTCGCAAATTGGGAAAACTAACTATAACTCAACTTAAGGCAGAACTCAGTAAGCGGAACCTCGACACAACTGGGGGAAAAGATGCCCTACTGATTCGTCTGGAAAAAGCAGTAACGCAGGAAGGTGAAAATCCGCACGACGTAGAGTTTGACGTGGAAGAGGAACCAGCAAGTACAGCAGCCGAGCCGGGTATAACAAGTCTGCTCCTGCAACTTAAGTTAGTCATGGACGAACAAAAGAAAGCAATAGAAGATCAAAGGAATTCTCTAGAACTTAAGCTGAACGAACAGAAGAAATCGATGGACGAACAAAAGGAAGCAATGGGCGACCAAAGGAATTCTCTAGAACTTAAGCTGGATGAACAAAAGAATTCTCTAGAACTTAAGCTGGATGAACAAAAGAAAGCAATGGATTAACCAAAAAAAACAATGCACGAACAAAAGAATTCTCTAGATGCTCTGGAAAGTAAACTTGATGAGCAAAACAAGAACTTGGAATCCAAATTCGAAGTGATCGAAGAGAAAATCGAGAAGGCCGAGACGCAACTCGAAAAAGTCGAAACTAGATTCGATGAAAATTTTGAGAAACATGAAACTCAGTTCGGGAAGATAGAGACTGAGTTTGAAAAAGTGGATACGCAATTCGAGAGAGTAGCAAAGCAAGCCGAAAATCTTGCCAAGGAGCTCAGCAACGTGAAGAGACAGAAAGCACGGGAATATTCCACTGACGGTCTGAGAAAAAAGGAGATGCAGCCTCCTATCTTCGATGGTCAAACATCATGGCCAATTTATAAGAGGCAATTCGAAGTGGCCGCAATGACCAATAGCTGGGACGATGAAGAGAAGTCTATTGCACTCACGCTTGCACTGAGGGGTCCAGCTGCGGAGCTCTTGCAGACCATCCCGGAAGATAAACAGCAGAACTAAGACTCTCTGGTTCAGGCTATCGAGATGCGGTTTGGGGATGAACACATGCAGCAGGTGTACAGGGTTCAGCTGCGTAGTCGAGTCCAGAAAAGGGGAGAAACGCTCCAACAGTTGCAAGGAGATATAGAGCGACTAGCCCATCTTTCATACCCTAAAGCCGGTGAGAAGCTTATCAACGAAATGGCGGTGGAAGCTTTTATTCAGGCCATAGAGGACGGACAACTGCAAATGGCTGTAAGGATGGCTGAAAAGCGAACACTCCCCGAGGCATTGGCATTCGCTTTGTCAATGAAGGCTGCGCACCAAGCATACCAGGGAATACACCGTGTCAGGGAAATGTCCGTCGTGGAATGCTCATGCCAGAGAACAGCCGTCATGGATGAAGACAAAGCTCGCGGAAGTCAAATCCGTTGCTGGAATTGCAACCAAACCGGACACCTGCAACGGCAGTGCAGAAGTGCACCTAGACGAGGAAATTGTCCACATTGCGGAAGTAGGAGAGGCAGAGAGGAAACATCTGGCGGTGATAACATCCATCCTGTCAGTCAGACTTCCCAAAACCAGCAGTCGGGAAATGCGTAAGGACCAACTTCGCGGGGCACAAGTTGGTTACTGGAAGCGAGGCCCCCAGGACCACCATTCAAGTTTCGCAAACCAAACGGGGTAACAAGAGCCTGACAGTGGAGGCACTAATCAACAAGAAGAAGTGCGTAGCCACCATCGACACAGGTGCCACTGCCTCCATTGTAAGAAGAGATATCGCCAGAAGCTCATGGCTGCACAACACCAACAGCTACTGCCTGAAGACTGCAACAGGGGAAATGGCGAAAGTGTTTGGAGAAGTTCGTCTTACGATTACTCTGGCGGGACTGACGTTCTCTCATGCATTTCTGGTGGCAGATATATGCGACGAGTGCATCATCGGAATAGACTTCATGAAAGCAAATGAAGTAATCTTGGACATCGGGATGCAAGTACTGAGGTATCGAAATGTGGAGATTCCGATGGTGTACGGAAACGAGAATGCCGTAACTCTCAGGACAGTCATCAGCAAAGACGAAGTTTTGCCGCCGTCTTCAGAGACAATCATTTGGACGAAGCTGGAAGGTGATCTTGGGAGCCACCGATTCTACATAGTAGAACCAGACCCAGAGAAGAATTCTCAAGACTACATCGTGGGAAAGACGTTAGTCGAACCAAAGAACACCATGGTTCCAGTGAGAGTTTTGAACGCAAGACCACACACTGTCAAACTAAGGCGAGGGGAGGTGACTGGAAAATGCACGCCGATTACTGCCGTAGCAACAATATCTGAACGTGATGCTCCAAAACCTCTCCCATCACCTTGGACAGCGGAAACGAGAGAGACGATTCTCCAATCCAGTGAGCTGAATCAGGAGCAGCGAACTATGGCAGAGAATCTTATCAATGAGTACGCTGATGTATTTGCCTCACAGGACAGAGAATACGGCCGAACACACCTGGTACAACATCGA
This sequence comes from Pocota personata, assembly GCA_963082735.1. Taxonomy (NCBI): domain Eukaryota; kingdom Metazoa; phylum Arthropoda; class Insecta; order Diptera; family Syrphidae; genus Pocota; species Pocota personata. The sequence goes on along the minus strand of OY720429.1, from coordinate 176,369,036 downwards.
ATAGACACTGGTGATACTAGACCAATTCGTCAGCCTGCTAGGCGCCTTCCATTGGCAAAGCAGACAGAAGTTCAAGAGACAGTGTCGGCAATGGAGAAAGAAGGTCTGATTGAAAGTTCCAAAAGTCCGTGGGCATCACCGGTTGTACAGGTAAGGAAGAAGATGGCAGCACGCGGTTCTGCGTGGACTATCGGCAGCTCAATTACGTCACCAAGAAAGACAGCTATCCTCTGCCACGGATTGAAGACACGCTGGACACACTATCAGGGGCCCAATGGTTTTCCACTCTCTACTTGAAGAGTGGCTACTGGCAGGTACAGATCCATCCAGAAGACCGGAAGAAAACCGCCTTCACCGCAGGAAATGGGCTATGGCAATTCACGGTAATGCCATTCGGGCTGTGCAATGCTTCGGCGACTTTCGAGCGATTGATGGAATGTGTCCTGCAAATGTGGTGTCCTCTTGTTAGACCTAGGGGAAAGAAAAAGTCACATTGTTGGATTTCAGATTTCGTACCACTAAGAAACAATTGTATGACATTTTTCTCTTAAATGGAGGTTTTTTTCCATAGTTTTCCTCCAAGATTGCCTTAACTTACTGAACTGCATATTCTTACTTGTAAAACAGTTGTATTTTCAGCAGTAAGGTTCTTAAACCGTATCTCTGTGCAAGCTAGAGCAAAAATATCATTATTGTTAAAACATTGTTACACTATGCAAGAAATAAATATATATATCTATCTATCTATCTATTTTTCGACAGGTGCAAATGACTGGAACTCATATAAAAAAAAAAGTGAACAGCACTTTGAAAAAAAAAAAAAAAAAAGTATGTATTTAATTACATAATTAGAGTAAGATAGGATAAGATAGTTTAAGATTTATTTTAAGGCAGTTTTTAAGTTTTATTATAAGTACAAAATAAAAAAAAAGTACATACACAAAATTTTTCTTAGTATTTATCAATAATTAAACAATAAGACAAATGAAACAATTAAGTACGGTACATCGAAAGACATAATTTTAAGTATTAGGTTTAACTTAGAGCGCCCGCATAGGGCCAGTAAGTTAGAATAAGAATAGCTAAGTTAGTTAAGCTAGTTTTAAGCGTTTTTTTGTCTAGCTATAAGTTTAATTGAATTACATAATAAAAATGCATTAAAAATGAAAAAAAAACTGGGACTCATATAGAGAATCCCTAAAAACATATAAAAAAGAATTAAGGAAAGCCAAGCGTAACTCTTGGAGACTCTTTTGTGGCAAAATAGAAGAATTTTCTGAGACATCTAGACTAAGAAAAACCCTCTCTACTAATCCATCAATGTCCAGCAGTTTACTAATAACAGATTGTTCTTGGATAACCTCCAGTGTGGGACATATTAAATTTATTAATAGATATTGGCCTTAGACCCATAAGTCTATCATCATCCCTTCTAAAAACACTATTATGACTAATTAATATCCATTTACTTGGCAGTATTGACGCACACCAGCTCAACTAGCTTTCCTGGACTTAGAAGGGGTTTTTAACAACGTCTATTCATCTGCGTTAACAAATACACTGTTAAATCTGAATCTCACTTGGCGAGTTGATCAATTTACTGTTTTCTAGTCGGATTATCAACTCAAATCTTTGTTGGACATCCTTTGTGGATGTCGTTGCTATAGCAGTCTCTGGTAAACACCTCATTACCTTAAAAGAACTCTTACAAAATGCTTTAAATATTATATCTAGGTGGACAGCTCGGTGTGCTCTAGGGTTGAATCCCCACAAAACTGTACTAGTCCTCTTCTCAAGAAAATATAAAATTCCAATCATTGACCCTCCATCCCTTAATAAAATAAGCTTAACCTTCAACGAAGCAAAATATTTGGGTCTTATTTTGGATACAAAACCAAGCTGAAAGCCCAGCATACAAGAAAGAGGTAAAGAAAGAAGCTGTGTCACTTTTCTCTTGTAAAAAGCCATTGGGGACAAATGAGACTTACAACCCATAAAAATTCACTACCTCTACATCTAGGTAATTGCCTTGGATAATGTTGAATTTAAGCAAAGTTAGCGTAGCACTACGAACGACACCTTTTGCAGCTATGGACACTTTATTTCATCTGACACCCATCGACATTTTTGGTAGGTAAATGGCAGCTAGTTCAGCTATTCGCCTTAAATCTACTTCACAGTGGTCCAGCAAAGTATATTGCCACGCCTCAATTTAAAAAAAAAAAAAAAATTAAAAATCAAAATCTTCCCTGAAAACATTGATTGTATGTACCAAACCCAAGTTAAATTTGGACAATTCTTCCTCCCAGAATGGTCTGGGAGGGATCTTGACTTAGAAGTCGATACTTTTTTACACCGACGGTTCTAAAACTAACGATGGGGTGGGTGGTGGGGTCTTCTATGATAGGCTTAATCTAAACCACTCTTTTCGTCTCCCAAATCATTGTAGAAATAATGGCAATAAAAGAAGTCTTATCTTGGTTAAAGAAAACGTGACTTTAGCCGGGTGAATTATATTTGTGTGTGTTTTTGCCGCAACGGTGTTTCCACGTTGTTACTGCTACTTTTCGCTACACGTTTTTTTCTTTTTTTTTTTCTTCATGCTATGCTTCTTGTATTGCTGCTTCTGCTCTCCTTGCTTTCTCAATTATACGAAGCTCTTTCGTTACGAGTGCGCAAATTTCCATCCAGTTCAACATGTGGTCTATAAGGAGCGGTGGACTCGACAAGTTATTTCTCCATTCTGCGAAGCGACTGCAATGGCAGTGTTCCATGTGTTCTGTGTCTTCCTCTAGATTTTGACAATCTGGACAGAAAGGTGAACTGTCGTGCCCAAATCTGTGTAAATACTTCCGATAGCCACCGTGACCCGATAGGAACTGTGTAGGGTGGTAGTTGCAGTCCCCATGCATTCGTCTTATCCACGCCTCGATGGTGGGGATCAGCTTGTAGGTCCATCTGCCCTTTGTACTGTTTTTCCACCTAGCTTGCCACATAGCTATTGATATTGCCTTATCTTCCTCTTTTATTTTCTTGACAATTCCTGCTTTTTGATTGCTCGAGCTTCTCCTTTCGTAGATCCTTACCATCTCGTTTGCGAGGATGTCGATAGGGATCATTCCAGCAATGATACAGGCTGCTTCGTCCGATATTGTTCGGAAACCGCTGATTGGATAGTAAAATCCATCTAGCGTACGCAGGTCCTCCAATGTTTGGTACTATTCGAGAGATGACCGCCTGCAATAGGGAAGCTTTCCTGCTCGAGTATTCTACGTGCGCATATTCAACAGCCTTTCGTGTTATAAGAACAGCCTCAGTTTTGTGGTCTGCTAATTCTAGACCGGCGGATACTAGCCAATCTTTGATTTTTGCGATTGCTTCGTTTGTGGCTGACTCTATTTCGTGGATGTGTTTGGCCACGGTAACTACGGCGATGTCATCAGTGAACCCGATTATGCTAACTCCTTGTGTCAATGTTAGGCGCAGGACTCGTACATAATATTCCATAGAAGAGGGCCTACTACCGATCCTTGTGGGACTCCCGCAGTGACGTGTTAGTACTTTTCCCCCTCGTCAGTTTGGTACCTCAACTTGGTATTTGCGAAGTAATTTGTGATTATCCTCAACAGGTAGTATGGAGTATCCATTCTGGTCAGCGATCTCCTTATAAACGACCAAAGCCACTTTCACTGCTTTATTGGGGATGCCATCCGGTCTGGGGGCTTTATTTTTACCTATCTTCTTGCATGCCTCGAATAGTTCCTCCTGAGTAATAACGGGGATGTGCTCTGTGTTGGTCTCTCTGATTATGTTACACAGAGTAGGGAACAGATCCTAAAACCAAGCTCAGGCTACTAGGGGGGTCGACAGGTGGCGGATCGTCGAACGGCCTTCAGATATGGAGGTTAGCTGCGAATAACCAATAAGCAGTCCCCGACCACGAGCGTGAGGGAAGAAATCACATGAGCCCTGAGAAGTGACTGTTACGGGGCGGAACGACGCCGCCCCTTAAATAATTGTCCCATCCCTAAGGCAAGGTGTTACGCGACCCGTGCTGAGGCCTGAATGGTGCTCGGGATGTAAAATCAATACAGCATTTTTAACGGAGCCCTCCAGATACCTGGTGACCTCTGGTTGTAATAAATGCCTTACCACGTTACCGGGGCTATGACGTAGCCGACATAATTTCCCCCGTACTCGTGGGATCCAAATTAAATAAAATGGAACAAAAAAAACTAGAAAATGAAAAAATTAACGAACAAAATATTAAAAAAAAAAAACGAAAACATACATATGCAGCAGGAGGCCGTAGATAACCCTTTCCGAAGAAGGTCCATCGTACTACGATCGCCGCCTATAAAAACCAGTTGCGAAGCTGTGGTAGAACAGCACACGGATAGCAGGAGCATCCCAAAGCCATCGGGAACCGAAGGAGAGGAAGCCCAAGTCCGCATATCCCCAGAATAAATAAGGTGGCAAATGACATCACAAACTACAACAGAAGCAAAGGTCCGAAATACGAGGGAAGTAGATCTTTGTCAAAAAAAAATTGAGCTTGCTACGGCAAATCATCAAGACTCAACCCCAGTAAATGAGATGGAGATAGCTAGCAGAAAGATGGAGATCGAATTGGAGAAATGCAGAGCAACTATTAGACCTATGAAAAAAGTAACCGAAAAGAAAAAAAACGTCGGCATGAGTATCAAGAACGGCCTTGCTAAGCTGGAGGAATCGATCGATATGATAGGTTTCTTTAAAAAAGCGTGGAAGACTGGTCCGCACAAGCTTCAGCTGCAAACACCCAAGACAAATAAAATTCTAGAATGGGTCACAGTTACAAAAAAGCGGAGAGTACTACCAGAGAGCAGGAACAAAACACCAGCAGTCGATCTGGAGCCTAAAAAGAGGGTAGCCTCTAGCCCTATTGAGGGAGATATAGGAAAAAAGACAAAACAGATCCCCAATGTTAGACCATTGCAGCAGCATAATGAGATCAGCAGACACGGATCATCTCCATCTGAGGACACAAACAGAGCCACTGCGGACGGCACGGATTTCAGGAAGAAACCACCTCCAACACCGACCAGAAAAGTAGAAGGGAATACAAAAAAGGCCAGGAGAAGTACAGCGAGTGCAACACCGAAAGAAATATCACGGAGAGAGCACAAAGTGATAAAAAAAACACCGAAAATGAAGCGGAAGTTGGTAGAAACAGCTATCCTCATCATAAAAAGCGGAGAAATAGGCAACCCAAGCATAGACCAGAGGCAATCCTCATAAAACCAAGAGATGGCCAAACGTACGCTGAGATTCTGCGAGAAATCCGAAGCAAAGCAAAACCAGACGACACTGGAACGGACATCAAAACGGTGCGCCAAACAAAAATGGGAAGTGTCCTCCTCGAGTTCGGAACAAAAACAGCAAATAAAGAAGACTTCAGCAAAATTTTGAAAACGATCCTAGGGGAGATGGCAACCGTCCGTAACCTAGAACCCAAAGAAACACTGGAGATCAGGGATATGGATGACTTTACAACAGCAGAAGAAGTGGAAGGGGCTATCCGAGGAAAGGTGAAACAACTCGGCGGAGAACTGAAGATCTCCATTACAAAAGCCAACAGCAGAGCACATAAAATGGCCATAGTTCAGATGAACACAAGAGCTGCAGACGAACTATTGGAAACGTCGCCAAAGGTGCCATCGAAGGAGAAAGATGGCTCTACGGCACAAAGGAGTATTGTGCAGTAGTAACGCTGGACGTTAAAAACGCATTTAACTCTGCGAATTGGTCGTTTATTAGAAGGTCACTTGCCAGGATGGATACGCCATATTACCTGCTACGGATAGTGATGAACTACTTCAACAACAGGAAGCTGAGGTACAATACCGAAGAAGAGGTAAAATACTACAACGTAACTGCGGGAGTTCCACAGGGATCGGTTTTAGGGCCACTATTGGAACATCATGTACGACGGAGTCCTACGATTAGCGCTACCTGGGGGAGTAACGATAATTGGATTCGCCGATGACATTGCAGTCGTGACAGTAGCTAAACAAATCTGTGCAGTAGAATCAGCTACAAATGAAGGAATTGTCCGGATAAAAGATTGGTTAATATCCGCCGGACTAGAACTAGCTGACCATAAAACGGAAGCTGTTCTTATAACCACCCGGAAAGCCGTCGAATTTGCCAACTTTCAGGTTGGTAACCAAACCATCAGGTAATTGGAGTAATGCTGGACAACAGGCTACGGTTTAAAATGCATGTTGATTTTGTTACTAAAAAAGCATCGCAAATGCAGGGAGCTCCCTCGCGTATTATGCCTAACATCGGTGGACCTGGATCCGCTAGAAGGATTCTACTCCCTAGAGTTATCACCTCAGTTCTGTTATATGCCGCCCCAGTCTGGGCGGAGGCACTGAGGACGAAGGAGACTAAAAGGAGACTATCGTCATCATACAGACTCTGTGCGCTACGGACAATCAGCGGCTTTCGAACCATCTCTGACGAAGCTGCATTTGTCATAGCTGGAATGGTCCCCATCGATATTCTTGCAGATGAAATGCTGAGGATATATAACAGAAGAGCATTGAGTCATCACAACGCCACTGGTATCAAGGTGATAAAAAAATGAAGAAAGGGCAGCGTCAGCAGCTATGTGGCAAGCTCGATGGGCTAATACAACAAAAGGCAGATGGACACACAAACTTATACCGACAATCCAAGATTGGATAAGTCGAAAGCATGGAGACTGCAACTACCATCTAACGCAGTTCCTGTCTGGCCACGGTGACTACCGCAAATATCTACATCTGAGTGCAGACTTACGCTCAGGCCGCGGCATCCGAAATACCAAAAAATATTGCAATTTCGAAGGACCCCGCTTCTCATGTTTTTTCAGTTATTTTAGAGAAACTTGAAGAACAAAGCAAAATAAATAAAATTATTCTCGATAGGCTGGTTAGGCTCGAAAGTAATTCAGAGAAAACGCGTACTCCAACTAGAATATGAATGAAAAACGAATGTTAAAAATATGTACTTGGAATGCAAATGGACTTTTGCAAAAACTTGACGAATTGGAAATATTCTTGCGTGAAAAAGATATCGATATTTGCTTGATTTCTGAAACCCACGTAAAAACGAATCGCATTTAAAAATAAAAGGCTATAATGATTACCACGCTTGTCACCCTTCGGGAAAAGCGAAAGGCGGATCATCATTGTTTATTAAAGACTGCATCGAACAATCCGAAGACCTAAAGATCGAGCTTGAAACTTTGCAACTGTGCACGATTCGAGTAAAAAATAGTCAAAGATACTCTTAAAATCTCATCTATCTACTGCCCACCGCGTTCTGCGCTTGAAAAAAGTGATTTTACTAACTTGTTTAAATTTCTGAAACCTAATTTCATTACTGGCGGCGATTTTAATGCGAAACATACATTCTGGGGCTCAAGACACAGCTCGCAAAAAGGCAGAATGCTCTATGAGGCAGGTATGGAGTACAGTGGTGTTTTCCATTCGACGGGTAAACCGACCTACTGGCCAACTGATACTTCGAAAATACCTGACCTGATCGACTTTTTCGTCGTGAAAGGAATTTCTATCAACCACATTAAAGTTGAAGAGATCTTTGATCTGTCGTCTGACTATTCCCCAGTTGTTTTGACATTGAGCGAAAAACTAGTCTATACCCTAGAGCCTGCGAGATTAACCGGTAGAACAACTAACTGGGAAGGCTTTAGGAACGAAATTGAAGATAATGTTGAACTGAGCGTTCCACTTACGACACCCTATGAACTTGAGGTTGAAGTTGATCGCTTCGTTGAGATCGTACAGCTCGCCTCTTGGAATAATACTCCCAATCCAAGGAAAACTCCGGACAAATACGGTCAACGATATCCTACGGAAATAAAAGAATTGGTCAAGGAAAAAAGAAAAGCGCGTAAGAAATGGCAAGAGAGTCGTGCTCCGCAACATAAAGCTCACCTGAATCACCTGTGCAATTCGTTGAAGAAGACTATAAAGGATTTTAAGAATCGTGCGATAGGCTCTTATCTTGAAAGTTTAACAGCGAAAAAAGATTCCAATTATTCACTTTGGAAAGCTGTAAAAGGCGCCAAAAGGCCCAAGGTCCCCGCGCCACCAATTAAATTAAATCACAATGAATGGGCAAGGGAAGATAAATAAAAAGCGGGCGTTTTTGCGGCCCACTTGGTAGACACCTTTAAACAGTAAAACAGTACGATGGTCAAGTGTCTTACGACAATATCAATAGGCTGGATTTACCATCTGATTATTTAGCACTTACAAGTGCAACGCTAAGGGAACTCAAACATGAGATCGGGAATCTAAAACCTAAGGAAGCTCCTGGTTATGACTTGATCACCGGAGAAATTCTCAAAGCTTTACCTAGAAAAGCATTGATTAAGCTTCTTCATATTGTAAATGCTGCGCTTAGATTAAAACACGTGCCTAACCAATGGAAAGGTGCGGAAGTTATAATGGTTTTAAAACCAGGAAAGTCGCCAAATGAGGTAAAATCTTATAGACCAATTTCGCTACTTCCAGTTATATCCAAAATTTTTGAGAGGATATTACTAAGGCGTCTCCAACCGGTTATAGAAGGAAATAATCTTATCCCTGACCACCAGTTTGGGTTCAGAAGTAAGCATTCGACGGTTGACCAGGTTGCATAGAATTACTGACGTAATGGAGAAAGCAGTTGAAGAGAAAAAGATATGCTCAAGCGTATTTCTTGACGTCTCGCAAGCCGTTGATAAGGTGTGGCATGATGGCTTGAGTTACAAATTACGACAAGTTCTCCCTGTATGCCTATACGACATTCTAGAATCATATCTCGGGAATAGACTCTTCCGTGTTAGACATGGAAATGAATACTCGGAGCTCAAAGAAATTTCGGTCGGTGTACCGCAGGGAAGCGTTCTTGGGCCACCTCTCTATCTGTTATATACTCGAGTAATACCGAAAGAAGATGGCACGATCTTGGCTACGTTTGCCGATGACACCGCTATCCTAGCCGTAGGTAAAACAATCGAAGAAACGACTGCAAAACTGCAAAGCGCACTGAATAAAGTAAATGAATGGACGAGGGACTGGCGGATCGCCCTCAACGAATCTAAACCTGTTCACGTGAATTTCACTCATAAGAAAACTAATGTCTTGCCAATTTTCCTAAACTTGGCCCGAATACCTTTTGCAAACGAGGCCAAATACCTTGGAATGACACTCGACGCAAAACTGAAATGGAATTCTCACGTGAAAATGAAACGTAAAGAACTCGGAATCAAATATAGAGAAATGAACTGGTTGCTCGGAAATCACTCCCAGCTCAGTACTGAGAACAAACTGCTTTTATACAAGCAAGTGCTAAAGCCGGTGTGGACTTACGGTATACAACTTTGGGGCTGTACCAAGAAAACAAACGTCAATATTTTACAAACTTTTCAAAATAAAGTGCTAAGAGAAATTGTCCACGCACCGTGGTATACTAGAAACGATGATATCCACAGGGTTCTCGGAATTCCGACAATCGAAGCTGAAATGAGAAGCTTCGCGAGAAAGCATAGAAACCGACTAATCGGACATGTCAACATTACAATCCTACAAATTCTGGATGAAAGCAATTTATTGCGCCGACTACAAAGGACGAAACCTTTCGACTTGGCGAGATAGGAATCAACCGCGCTTAGATTTCGGAACATGAGGGATCTTTCAGTCGAAAGTAACCTGCCAAACGAATTTTTTTCATGATAGAAAAATTGCTTGATAAGGTCCATCTTAGTTGCAATATATAACAAATTAAATCGCAGGGTGTTTTTTTTTAGTCAGTAAGAATCTGACACTACTATGAGCACGCGCTTGCTATCCTCATAGTGTCTATGCACAATTTTTTCACCAACCCTCGGAAAAAAAAATATCTAAACCAATTTGGACACGACAACTCACCATCCTGCCCGGAATGCCCAGGTGAAGATGAGGATACGGAGCACGCAGTGTTTTAGTGCACACGTTTCACGGCATGGAGAATTACTCTGCCAAGTCCGTCATTACTCCTCGACCATATATTACGGTCGGACGAAAATTGGATGGCAATATGTTCCTTCGTAACAACGCTACAAAAAGAGCTGCAGAGAATAGAAAAGCTAAGAAGAGCAACTGAAGCAGCGGAAGAAGCTGACAGAAGCAGCATAGCATAAACTGCTAACCAGCCCCGCGAATTAATACTTAACGGCAGTCCCACGGGGAGAGTGGTTGAAGTGTGTAGGGTGTGTGTTTAGTACGTAGGCGTATTCCTGGCATCGATTACTCAGGTTTGCGAATCGTGCATGCTAGTAGCACTCGGGCTATTAGTATCTATGAAGATTACACATCCCTGGCGCAATCGAAAAAAAAAAAAAAAAAACTATTGGAAACTGCTCGAATAAAAATCGGATGGGTGAGTTGCAGAATACGTCGAAGGGCGGAGGTGACAAGATGCTACAAGTGCTTCGGCTACGGACACCAACAAACTACCTGCAGAGGACCAGATAGGAAGAGCCTAGGAACATGCATTAAATGTGGAGAAAAGGGCCATAGGAAAAAGGAATGCAAAGCTTTTGCAAAGTGCTGCCTGTGTGTAGAGCTCAAACTAGAACCGGAGCAATTGGCCCAAGTCCCGGGCTCAAGAAATTGTCAAGTGTTTAGAGAAGCACTAGACAGAGTGAAGAAAAATCTCCACCAATGATGAGAATCCTGCAAGGGAATCTACTCAGAAGCAGAACAGCTGATAACTTACTTACGCAGCTTAGATTGGACCATAAAGTCGACGTAGTAATCATCAGCGAACAGTATAGAAGTAGGGATAGACCCGGCTGGCTCACGGACGAACTTGGCACAGCCGCTATTTGGATACCGGACACGAAAACAGTCTCTATTAAGAACCACGGGACTGGAAAAGGATATATTTGGATGGAATGTGACCAGGTCACAATAGTGAGCTGCTATTTCACGCCGAAAGAAAACATAAGTGACTTCCGAGAGAAACTAAGCGATCTAGAAGATACCGTGCGGGAATTTGAAGGAGCGACTCTGCTCGCTGGTGACTTCAACGCAAAAGCATTAGAGTGGGGAATGAACACAACAGACTCAAGGGGGAGACAGATCCTAGAGATGTCCGCAAGACTGGGTCTAAATGTGATGAACGTAGTCTCCTAACGACCTTCAGGCGTCCCGCTACGGCGAGACAATACCGGATGTTACCTTTGCGTCGGAGACCATAGCAGCTGAAATAGAAAACTGGAAAGTCATAGAAGACTATACTGGTAGTGATCACCAGTATATAGTTTACGACCTACAAAATAGGAATTGGAGACGGAGACCAAGATGGAATGTGGCAAAACTCAACGAAGCGCTCCTCACATCGATGATAAACAGAGGAAAAGATGCTATCCTGGAAATGGTGGGCACCACCGAAGAAAAAGTAGAAGCTACCATGCGACACATACACCAGGCGTGTGATACAGCAATGTGTAAGGCTCTAGGAAATAACCCTCCAAGAAATAAGCCCCCAAAATTAAAATTAAATAACTCCCCAAAATTGGGGACTTATTTCACTGCGAAATTAGTCCCGAAATGGAGAATGAAATAAGTCCCCAAAAAGGTATGAAATAAGACCCCAAAATGAAAATGAAACAACCCTTTTCTTTATGTTGTTTTTTAATATTTTTTGTAATTTTGGGATGAGTACTGTACTGTTAATGAAAAGTATTGATGACATAGGCGCCTGCCTAATGAAAAGCACCTACCCCGAGCTGAGCAACGAAGTTGCGTGTTAACGCTATGAGTGGCATTCGCTCAATTTTTAGGAACGTCTGTGAAAAGTATATATCTATCTCTAATACCAAATGGATGTATGTAAGTATTGATGACATAGGCGCCTGCCTGACGAAAAGTACCTACCCCGAGCGGAGCAACGAAGTTGCGTGAGCCGGACTTGCCGCATGCGAAAAGAGAGTTTAAATCCCTTAATCCCGCGAAGCGGGCCACCCAGGTACTGTTAATTAAGAAAACTGTGGACATAGGCGCCTGCCTGACGAAAAGCACCTACCCCGAGCGGAACAACGAAGTTGCGTGAGCGAGACTTGCCGCATGCGAAAAGAGTGTTTAAATCCCTTAATCCCGCGAAGCGGGCCACCCGGTTTTTTCGACATTTACGTGGTTTTCTTTTGAGGTTAGCGAATAAATACCTGGGTGGCGGGATTAAGGGTTTTAAACACTCTTTTCGCATGCGGCAGGTCTCGCTCACGCAACTTCGTTGCTCCGCTCGGGGTAGGTGCTTTTCGTCAGGCAGGCGCCTATGTCATCAATACTTACATACATCCATTTGGTATTAGGAATAGATATATACTTTTCACAGACGTTCCTAAAAATTGAGCGAATGCCACTCATAGCGTTAACATCACTTAGCACGGTAACGCTATTCAAACAATATTTTTTCATATTATTCAGAATTTTTAACTCCTCATAAATATTTTCACAATCACTGGCCTGATTATGCCCACTAAACTTTTTTGGTTTTTGCAAAATATTGTCCGGCAATAAATTAATACGGGCTTTACACTTATTTTCATAACACTCATATTTATTAACACCATTATATACTGATTTCCTTTGATATAATTGTTTTGGGAACTTCTTTCATAGCTTAATTTGGGGACTTATTTCATCATGAAATAACTCCCCAATTTAAAGTATGAAATAAATCCCCAAAAACCCATGAAATAAATCCCCAATGTTGGGGGTTTATTTCATATGAAAAAAATCCCAACCTCCATACAAATTTTAGGGGTGTTCGCGTTAGTTCGACCGCAAGAATAATCTATATAAAAAAACTGTCTCTAAAAAGTCCGTAATCAAACAACACTTGTTCTTTCAACGTTATAATAAAAATTAATGTTACTTTTATTGCTTTGTTCTTTTTTATATAGATGTAACTTGACACAAAGTATATGAATTTGGTTTTGACACAATACAGGGATTTTTTTATGCGATATTTTATATGTTTGGAGTTGCCATCTTGTCTCGAACATTCCCAAACTGTTGTGTTGTGTAGTGTTGGTTTAAAATTTAATTACTCGCAAATGTTGTGTTGTGTTGAGTTTTGAAACTGTTGTGTTGAAAAATGATGTATTTGTGTTGTGGTGATTTTTATACTTGGGTTTAAATAAAAACTTTGTTTTGTGTTGTGTTAGACTGAATCTACGTGTTGAATTCAACGTTGTTGTATATTAAATCCGTGTTGTGTTAACATGCATCAGCGATGGTTTATATTGGTCCGATTTCTGTAGTTTTGTTACTGGGTAGGGGGCAAAGTTTCGATATTGGACGCTTTAATATGGTGTTGTTAGTTTTTATGATTACCACTCGAACTAAGTTGTCCGGTCCAGGGTGTAGGGTGGTAACCCGTGCTAGACTCCATTTTAATGGTGGCAGCCTCTCGTCTTTTATCAAAACTAAGTCCCCTACGTTGATTGTAGTCGGAGTTACCTTTGTCCACTTCGGGCGCTGCTGGAGTCTGGACAAATACTCGTTACTCCACTGTTTCCAGAACGACTGGAGCAGCGTCTGGACACGTTTCCATCGATCCAGGTGGGTAATTTTTTCCATCTCGTACTCTGGCTGTGGTGGGGTGACTAACGGCTCCCCTACGAGAAAGTGTCCAGGCGTAATTGGTTGCGTGTCATTCATATCGTCTGACTGAGGACAAGCACGCTTCTATTTGTGTAAGAAGGGTGGTGAGCTCTTCGAACGTCAGACATTGGTTTCCGGCCACACGCTTAAGGTGAAACTTTACCGATTTCACGCCCGCTTCCCATAAGCCACCAAAGTGTAGGGAAGCGAGTGGAATGAACCTCCATCTTGTTCCTTCATTGGCCAGCGACTCTGCTACTGTTTTCCAATCTGCCTTCGCCTCTCTTAACTGCCGCTGTAGTTCTCCATCTCCGCCGACGAAATTTCTCCCACAATCGCTAAACAGCTCCCGACATAGTCCCCTCCGAGCAACAAATCGCCGAAAAGCTGCCAAAAACGCCTGTGTCGTCATGTCACTGACGAGTTCAATATGTACCGCTTTAGTTGCCATGCACACAAATATGGCAAAGTATCCTTTTAGGACTTTGGCGTTTCGTCCCCTCCAGGCCTTCACGTCGATTGGGCCAGCGTAATCCACTCCGGCAAATGTGAAGGGCCTTGAAATCTGCGTCCTAGCTTTGGGGAGGTTACCCATTAGCTGTTCCAACGGCTTCGCTCCAAACTTAAAGCAGATGGTGCACCCGTGAATTACCCTTTTGACCGCTCTTTTCAGGTTGAATATCCAGAAGCGTTGGCGTATGTACGCAATTACCTTCTGGATCCCTCCGTGTAGCGTTTTTTCGTGTGCGTCCTTGATGATGAACGTCGAGACCCTGTGGTTTGCTTTCAGGAGTATTGGATGTGTCCATTCGTATGAGCGCTGTGCATTGGACAGTCTTCCCCCCACTCTTAACGTGTTGTTTTCATCTCTAAATGGGTCCAGTGCCCTGTATCCTCTGGTGTTGTCCTTCTCCTCGTCTTCCGTAAACATCTCCTGCTGAACCAAGCTCACGATACGAGTCAGCGCTTCTTCCAGTTCTTTTGGTGGAAGAACATCTGCGGCTCCTCTAAACATGCTCTTGTTGCATCGAACTCGTAAACAGCACGCTACTATCCTATTTACCTTTGTTAGTGTTGAATACTTCTCTAGCAGGTCGTTTATAAAATTACTACCCTTTTCCCCTACAGTACTGCAGTGATGAACTTTGACAGGACGGGCTTCTTGTTGAGTGTCCAAACAGCCAGGCTGCTCTGGAAATGGGTTGTCCCAGCACTACCCTAGGAACTCCGGACCATGCCACCACAGTGAATTGTTGACTATCATCGACGGGTTGATTCCACGTGAAGCCAGGTCCGCCGGATTCAGCTCTGATGGTATGTGTCTCCAGATTTTGCAGCTCGTCAATTTTTGAATTTGCGAGACCCTGTTACAGA
This sequence comes from Pocota personata, assembly GCA_963082735.1. Taxonomy (NCBI): domain Eukaryota; kingdom Metazoa; phylum Arthropoda; class Insecta; order Diptera; family Syrphidae; genus Pocota; species Pocota personata. Next base: position 176,353,971 of record OY720429.1, on the reverse strand, counting down.
TGAACGTCTTCCATCGCGACGGGGGTGCCCGTATCCAGCACAACGTGATGACGGAGTCTGTCCACGCCCATATATCAACTGCTCCTAACTTCAGTATTCGGGTTGTTTCGTGAAGCAACTTAGCTAACAGGACAGCTCCACAAAGTTCCAGGCGAGGCAGCGTAATGGTTTCCAACGGAGCTACTTTGGCTATCAGCAAATGCATGTGCACCTGATTGTTTTCGTCGAGGACGCGTAAGTAGACCGCTGCTGCGTACGCCCTTTCTGAAGCATCACTGAATCCATGGACTTCGACCTTCCTGCTGCGTTTGTCTGTGTTTACCCACCGAGGAATTTGCAGCCTTTCGATTGATGGCAGATCTTCACGGAAGGCAATCCACTCCTGCTTCAAGCTTGTTGGAACAGGGTTGTCCCAATCCAGTCCTCTCCCCCATAACTGCTGCATCATTATCTTTGCCTTGATTGTGCAGGGTGCGATCCAGCCCATTGGATCGTAGAGCTTAGATATGGACGATAAAATCGATCTCTTCGTTACATCGCCGTCGCTGAACCTTGCTACCTGAAATGAGAAGACATCAGATATTGGTAGCCACCTAATCCCCAGTGTTTTGATGTCGCCTTTTTCCTCGAAGGGAACGGAGAAATCGACTTCACGTTGCTCAGGAGGTATGTGCTGTAATACTTCTTCCGAGTTGCCAAGTCCGTCATTACTCCTCGACCATATATTACGGTCGGACGAAAATTGGATGGCAATATGTTCCTTCGTAACAACGCTACAAAAAGAGCTGCAGAGAATAGAAAAGCTAAGAAGAGCAACTGAAGCAGCGGAAGAAGCTGACAGAAGCAGCATAGCATAAACTGCTAACCAGCCCCGCGAATTAATACTTAACGGCAGTCCCACGGGGAGAGTGGTTGAAGTGTGTAGGGTGTGTTTAGTACGTAGGCGTATTCCTGGCATCGATTACTCAGGTTTGCGAATCGTGCATGCTAGTAGCACTCGGGCTATTAGTATCTATGAAGATTACACATCCCTGGCGCAATCGAAAAAAAAAAAAAAAAACTATTGGAAACTGCTCGAATAAAAATCGGATGGGTGAGTTGCAGAATACGTCGAAGGGCGGAGGTGACAAGATGCTACAAGTGCTTCGGCTACGGACACCAACAAACTACCTGCAGAGGACCAGATAGGAAGAGCCTAGGAACATGCATTAAATGTGGAGAAAAGGGCCATAGGAAAAAGGAATGCAAAGCTTTTGCAAAGTGCTGCCTGTGTGTAGAGCTCAAACTAGAACCGGAGCAATTGGCCCAAGTCCCGGGCTCAAGAAATTGTCAAGTGTTTAGAGAAGCACTAGACAGAGTGAAGAAAAATCTCCACCAATGATGAGAATCCTGCAAGGGAATCTACTCAGAAGCAGAACAGCTGATAACTTACTTACGCAGCTTAGATTGGACCATAAAGTCGACGTAGTAATCATCAGCGAACAGTATAGAAGTAGGGATAGACCCGGCTGGCTCACGGACGAACTTGGCACAGCCGCTATTTGGATACCGGACACGAAAACAGTCTCTATTAAGAACCACGGGACTGGAAAAGGATATATTTGGATGGAATGTGACCAGGTCACAATAGTGAGCTGCTATTTCACGCCGAAAGAAAACATAAGTGACTTCCGAGAGAAACTAAGCGATCTAGAAGATACCGTGCGGGAATTTGAAGGAGCGACTCTGCTCGCTGGTGACTTCAACGCAAAAGCATTAGAGTGGGGAATGAACACAACAGACTCAAGGGGGAGACAGATCCTAGAGATGTCCGCAAGACTGGGTCTAAATGTGATGAACGTAGTCTCCTAACGACCTTCAGGCGTCCCGCTACGGCGAGACAATACCGGATGTTACCTTTGCGTCGGAGACCATAGCAGCTGAAATAGAAAACTGGAAAGTCATAGAAGACTATACTGGTAGTGATCACCAGTATATAGTTTACGACCTACAAAATAGGAATTGGAGACGGAGACCAAGATGGAATGTGGCAAAACTCAACGAAGCGCTCCTCACATCGATGATAAACAGAGGAAAAGATGCTATCCTGGAAATGGTGGGCACCACCGAAGAAAAAGTAGAAGCTACCATGCGACACATACACCAGGCGTGTGATACAGCAATGTGTAAGGCTCTAGGAAATAACCCTCCAAGAAATAAGCCCCCAAAATTAAAATTAAATAACTCCCCAAAATTGGGGACTTATTTCACTGCGAAATTAGTCCCGAAATGGAGAATGAAATAAGTCCCCAAAAAGGTATGAAATAAGACCCCAAAATGAAAATGAAACAACCCTTTTCTTTATGTTGTTTTTTAATATTTTTTGTAATTTTGGGATGAGTACTGTACTGTTAATGAAAAGTATTGATGACATAGGCGCCTGCCTAATGAAAAGCACCTACCCCGAGCTGAGCAACGAAGTTGCGTGTTAACGCTATGAGTGGCATTCGCTCAATTTTTAGGAACGTCTGTGAAAAGTATATATCTATCTCTAATACCAAATGGATGTATGTAAGTATTGATGACATAGGCGCCTGCCTGACGAAAAGTACCTACCCCGAGCGGAGCAACGAAGTTGCGTGAGCCGGACTTGCCGCATGCGAAAAGAGAGTTTAAATCCCTTAATCCCGCGAAGCGGGCCACCCAGGTACTGTTAATTAAGAAAACTGTGGACATAGGCGCCTGCCTGACGAAAAGCACCTACCCCGAGCGGAACAACGAAGTTGCGTGAGCGAGACTTGCCGCATGCGAAAAGAGTGTTTAAATCCCTTAATCCCGCGAAGCGAGCCACCCGGTTTTTTCGACATTTACGTGGTTTTCTTTTGAGGTTAGCGAATAAATACCTGGGTGGCGGGATTAAGGGTTTTAAACACTCTTTTCGCATGCGGCAGGTCTCGCTCACGCAACTTCGTTGCTCCGCTCGGGGTAGGTGCTTTTCGTCAGGCAGGCGCCTATGTCATCAATACTTACATACATCCATTTGGTATTAGGAATAGATATATACTTTTCACAGACGTTCCTAAAAATTGAGCGAATGCCACTCATAGCGTTAACATCACTTAGCACGGTAACGCTATTCAAACAATATTTTTTCATATTATTCAGAATTTTTAACTCCTCATAAATATTTTCACAATCACTGGCCTGATTATGCCCACTAAACTTTTTTGGTTTTTGCAAAATATTGTCCGGCAATAAATTAATACGGGCTTTACACTTATTTTCATAACACTCATATTTATTAACACCATTATATACTGATTTCCTTTGATATAATTGTTTTGGGAACTTCTTTCATAGCTTAATTTGGGGACTTATTTCATCATGAAATAACTCCCCAATTTAAAGTATGAAATAAATCCCCAAAAACCCATGAAATAAATCCCCAATGTTGGGGGTTTATTTCATATGAAAAAAATCCCAACCTCCATACAAATTTTAGGGGTGTTCGCGTTAGTTCGACCGCAAGAATAATCTATATAAAAAAACTGTCTCTAAAAAGTCCGTAATCAAACAACACTTGTTCTTTCAACGTTATAATAAAAATTAATGTTACTTTTATTGCTTTGTTCTTTTTTATATAGATGTAACTTGACACAAAGTATATGAATTTGGTTTTGACACAATACAGGGATTTTTTTATGCGATATTTTATATGTTTGGAGTTGCCATCTTGTCTCGAACATTCCCAAACTGTTGTGTTGTGTAGTGTTGGTTTAAAATTTAATTACTCGCAAATGTTGTGTTGTGTTGAGTTTTGAAACTGTTGTGTTGAAAAATGATGTATTTGTGTTGTGGTGATTTTTATACTTGGGTTTAAATAAAAACTTTGTTTTGTGTTGTGTTAGACTGAATCTACGTGTTGAATTCAACGTTGTTGTATATTAAATCCGTGTTGTGTTAACATGCATCAGCGATGGTTTATATTGGTCCGATTTCTGTAGTTTTTTTACTGGGTAGGGGGCAAAGTTTCGATATTGGACGCTTTAATATGGTGTTGTTAGTTTTTATGGTTACCACTCGAACTAAGTTGTCCGGTCCAGGGTGTAGGGTGGTAACCCGTGCTAGACTCCATTTTAATGGTGGCAGCCTCTCGTCTTTTATCAAAACTAAGTCCCCTACGTTGATTGTAGTCGGAGTTACCTTTGTCCACTTCAGGCGCTGCTGGAGTCTGGACAAATACTCGTTACTCCACTGTTTCCAGAACGACTGGAGCAGCGTCTGGACACGTTTCCATCGATCCAGGTGGGTAATTTTTTCCATCTCGTACTCTGGCTGTGGTGGGGTGACTAACGGCTCCCCTACGAGAAAGTGTCCAGGCGTAATTGGTTGCGTGTCATTCATATCGTCTGACTGAGGACAAGCACGCTTCTATTTGTGTAAGAAGGGTGGTGAGCTCTTCGAACGTCAGACATTGGTTTCCGGCCACACGCTTAAGGTGAAACTTTACCGATTTCACGCCCGCTTCCCATAAGCCACCAAAGTGTAGGGAAGCGAGTGGAATGAACCTCCATCTTGTTCCTTCATTGGCCAGCGACTCTGCTACTGTTTTCCAATCTGCCTTCGCCTCTCTTAACTGCCGCTGTAGTTCTCCATCTCCGCCGACGAAATTTCTCCCACAATCGCTAAACAGCTCCCGACATAGTCCCCTCCGAGCAACAAATCGCCGAAAAGCTGCCAAAAACGCCTGTGTCGTCATGTCACTGACGAGTTCAATATGTACCGCTTTAGTTGCCATGCACACAAATATGGCAAAGTATCCTTTTAGGACTTTGGCGTTTCGTCCCCTCCAGGCCTTCACGTCGATTGGGCCAGCGTAATCCACTCCGGCAAATGTGAAGGGCCTTGAAATCTGCGTCCTAGCTTTGGGGAGGTTACCCATTAGCTGTTCCAACGGCTTCGCTCCAAACTTAAAGCAGATGGTGCACCCGTGAATTACCCTTTTGACCGCTCTTTTCAGGTTGAATATCCAGAAGCGTTGGCGTATGTACGCAATTACCTTCTGGATCCCTCCGTGTAGCGTTTTTTCGTGTGCGTCCTTGATGATGAACGTCGAGACCCTGTGGTTTGCTTTCAGGAGTATTGGATGTGTCCATTCGTATGAGCGCTGTGCATTGGACAGTCTTCCCCCCACTCTTAACGTGTTGTTTTCATCTCTAAATGGGTCCAGTGCCCTGTATCCTCTGGTGTTGTCCTTCTCCTCGTCTTCCGTAAACATCTCCTGCTGAACCAAGCTCACGATACGAGTCAGCGCTTCTTCCAGTTCTTTTGGTGGAAGAACATCTGCGGCTCCTCTAAACATGCTCTTGTTGCATCGAACTCGTAAACAGCACGCTACTATCCTATTTACCTTTGTTAGTGTTGAATACTTCTCTAGCAGGTCGTTTATAAAATTACTACCCTTTTCCCCTACAGTACTGCAGTGATGAACTTTGACAGGACGGGCTTCTTGTTGAGTGTCCAAACAGCCAGGCTGCTCTGGAAATGGGTTGTCCCAGCACTACCCTAGGAACTCCGGACCATGCCACCACAGTGAATTGTTGACTATCATCGACGGGTTGATTCCACGTGAAGCCAGGTCCGCCGGATTCAGCTCTGATGGTATGTGTCTCCAGATTTTGCAGCTCGTCAATTTTTGAATTTGCGAGACCCTGTTACAGATGAACGTCTTCCATCGCGACGGGGGTGCCCGTATCCAGCACAACGTGATGACGGAGTCTGTCCACGCCCATATATCAACTGCTCCTAACTTCAGTATTCGGGTTGTTTCGTGAAGCAACTTAGCTAACAGGACAGCTCCACAAAGTTCCAGGCGAGGCAGCGTAATGGTTTCCAACGGAGCTACTTTGGCTATCAGCAAATGCATGTGCACCTGATTGTTTTCGTCGAGGACGCGTAAGTAGACCGCTGCTGCGTACGCCCTTTCTGAAGCATCACTGAATCCATGGACTTCGACCTTCCTGCTGCGTTTGTCTGTGTTTACCCACCGAGGAATTTGCAGCCTTTCGATTGATGGCAGATCTTCACGGAAGGCAATCTACTCCTGCTTCAAGCTTGTTGGAACAGGGTTGTCCCAATCCAGTTCTCTCCCCCATAACTGCTGCATCATTATCTTTGCCTTGATTGTGCAGGGTGCGATCCAGCCCATTGGATCGTAGAGCTTAGATATGGACGATAAAATCGATCTCTTCGTTACATCGCCGTCGCTGAACCTTGCTACCTGAAATGAGAAGACATCAGATATTGGTAGCCACCTAATCCCCAGTGTTTTGATGTCGCCTTTTTCCTCGAAGGGAACGGAGAAATCGACTTCACGTTGCTCAGGAGGTATGTGCTGTAATACTTCTTCCGAGTTGCTGACGTACTTCCGAAGATGAAAACTGGCTGTTGCCAAAAGCTCACTGACCGCCTTTAACTTGTGTTGGGCTTCCTGGATGGTATCGGCTCCTGTGATCACATCGTCGACGTAAGTTTCCTCCCTGATGATTGCTGTAGCTCCTGGAAAGTTTGATGCTTCATCGTCCGCCAGCTTCAAGAGCACTCTGATTGCCAGAAAAGGTGCCGACGCTGTCCCAAACGTTACTGTGTCCAGGCGAAAAATCTTCAGGTCCTGGCTGGGATGATCTCTCCACAGAATCAGCTGGTAATTCGCATCTGGAGTGTCTACACGAATCTGGCGGTACATTTTCTCCACATCACCAGTGAAGGTAAACCTATATTTTTGCCATCTTAATACAATGTCGATCACATTTGTTTGCATCTTAGGGCCCACCATCAACTTGTCGTTTAAGGAAGAGCCAAAAAATGGTTTGAAAGTTGCGTCGAAGACGACTCTCAAATTTGTGGTGGTACTGGATTCCTTAACGACGGCGTGATGGGGTATAAAAAATGGTATGGAGTTTTAAGGATCTCATATGACTCCTCCACTGGGGTCATATGTCCGAGTTGGAGATATTCCTTCATGCATTTCGAGTATTCCATGTGTTGCTTTGGATTACTCTGGAGTCGCTTCTCCAACTGCAGAAACCTTCTGACTGCACCTTCTCGTGTTGGGCCCATATTTGGGTATTTTCCACCTTTAAATGGCAGACAGACTTGGTACCGGCCATCAGGTAAACGCATTGTGTGTTTTTTAAAATGTTCCTCACATTGTTTATCCTCCTCAGCTTCAAATTTTTCATAGGGTTCTTCCTCTATTTCCCAGAATTTCCGAAGGGTTGTGTCGAGGTCCAGTTGGTTGACAAAGCTTTGGACCTTTCTTGGTATTTCCCACGGAACCTTTCCGAGCAGGATCCATTCCAGATGTGTTTTCTGTGCTATTGACCCCAAGCACTCGCTGCTCCGCACCACGTCTCCCAAGATGATATCGGGGTATATGTCGCTGCCAAGAAGTAAATCTACCTTTGCTGAGATGTTGAACGTTGGATCCGCCAGCTGCAAACCATTCAGGTAAGGCTATTTATTGATGTTAACTTTGTGGGCCGGAAGAAGCCCAGTCAGGGATTTAGAAACTAAGGCTCGCATTGTACCTGCGAAGTCTGAGATCAACGACTGGAACTCTAGATCGACGATCTTCTGTGATGTTCCACTGCTGACCCTCCCCAGCCCATTAACTTCAATAAATGTCCGCTTCGCTTTTAAGTTTAACCGTTGCACCGCTGTTACAGTGATGAGTGATGCCTCAGATCCAGGATCGATCAAAGCCCTTAGCGTTAAGCTACCTCCTCTCGATGTTCGAACTCTGACCAACGCCGTGGCCAACAAAACCTGCCTATCGGTATGGATATGAAGGCTTGTAACATGAGGGTTCGAAGAAGGTTGTGTCGTTTGCGGTGGTTGAAACTCTGGTGCGTTGGGATTGACTGATGACACCTGGTACGTGTGAGTGTGTGGATAAGTGTTGGCTATTTGGGTCGAACTACGTTGAACAGTGTTGGGTTGTATTGGTGTGGTGTGTGGCGCTGGTGTTCCGGTGTGGTGTTGGTAAGGGTTGTGAGAATTGTCATGCAGTAGTGAGTGGTGACGTTGTTTGCAATAGTAACAACACTTCGGGCTAGGGCACCTCTGCTTGAAGTGGCTGTATGCAAGACAATTCTCGCATACCTTTACGTTGTAAACGGTGTGTCTCCGTTGGCCAACATCCATTTGCAAAAACCTCTTGCACTCCCTCAACGCATGTTGCCCCTTGTGACACACTCTACAACTCACGTTCCTCGTTTGGACCTCCCGAGAGTGGAAGACTTGTGCCGCTGCCCTACCTTTGCTTGAGCATGTGGGAGTTGCTTGCTGCTCAACCGCTTCTAAAGCCCTAAAACGTGAACGTAAAAACTCAAAAAATTCCTTTAAACTAGGCAACTCTGATTTATCCCCCAATTTTTCTTCCCATAGTTGCTGAGTGGAACTAGAAAGCTTCTGGAGAATAATAAAAATTAGAATTGTGTCCCAATGTTTTACTGGAAGACCTGAATTTTCTAATGAATGGACAATTTCCTGGGAAGTGTCCAAGATACACTTGATGTTTGCTGCCGATTCGCTACTGAAGGAGGGTTGACCGAAGAACAATTTCAGCTGTGTGTTGACTAACACCCTCTTGTGGTCGTAGCGTTCTACGAGGATTTCCCAGGCCTTCTGGTAATTTCCTTTGTCGATGGCCAAGTGCTGTAGCAGCCTCTCTGCTTCTCCGTTGACGCTGGACTTCAGATAGTGCATCTTTTGTACCTCGGAAAGTGACGTATTGGTATGTACCAAGCTGACAAACATATCGTGGAAGGACCTCCACGATTCATAACCCCCAGAAAACGTTGGTAAGGTAATTTTTGGAAGCCTAATTGTGTCATGCCTATAATGTTCATTACCTTTTGTTGCAGATTCCGTTGTTGACATCTCAGTGGTAGCATTTGCAGGAACCTGGGGCTTCAATTTGTCCATTGCATCTATTACTGATGATCTGTATTCGACGTAGGTCTCCTGTATATCGTCGTATGCCTTGGCTACTACCTTGATGTCGCACGCTTCTTCTAGCTTTCCGGCACCCACAATCTCCTCATTATACTTTTCTGCCAGCTGCATGGACTTCTCCGCCATTTCGAGATGCGTCTGCAGATAATTTATCCTCTGCAACCTCTTAGCGTCCGCCTTCCCGAAATTCTCAAAGTCCTGCTTGAACCGTGCCAGTAAATTTAGTTGCAGCGTACCGTACGACATTATTTTTTTTTTCTATATATATATTATATTTCCACAACTACCTTAATCTATGCACTTACTTGCAGTTCTCCAACGTTTCGGACCTCCGTACTTAAATTTCCCAGGACAAGTTGTTGCTGCCAGCTATTGAAGGGGATGTCTCCAATTTTACTCTTACGGGAATTTTACTCTTTATTTCTTTAGTACCGCACACACACTTCGTTTTATTAAAGTTTTAAATCGTAAGAATCTCAATTAAATTAAATCTTTATTAATTGTACACAAGAAAATTTTTTTTTTTTGCAGAGTGTACTACACAACACTTTGTTATCTTTTTTGCTTTTTTCTTTCTTTATACTTGTTGGCTCGAATGGACCAAAATGTTCGCGTTAGTTCGACCGCAAGAATAATCTATATAAAAAAACTGTCTCTAAAAAGTCCGTAATCAAACAACACTTGTTCCTTCAACGTTATAATAAAAATTAATGTTACTTTTATTGCTTTGTTCTTTTTTATATAGATGTAACTTGACACAAAGTATATGAATTTGGTTTTGACACAATACAGGGATTTTTTTATGCGATATTTTATATGTTTGGAGTTGCCATCTTGTCTCGAACAAGGGGGTTATTTCATATTCATTTTCGGGGGCTTATTTCTTGGGGGGTTATTTCCTGGAGCCAATGTGTAAAAAATTACAATAGATTCAGCAAACCCGTCTACTGGTGGATAGAAGAAATTGCTGGACCCAGAAGGAGGTGCCTACACCTCAGGCGCAAAGTCACAAGAGGAAGGAGGAGAGATGTCGAAGCTACGGAAGAAGTGGTAGCGGAATACAAACTCGCAAGGCTGGAGCTAAAAAGATCCATAAACAAAAGCAAAAACAGAAATGGGATGATCTACGACGCGATGTAAATAACGACCCCTGGGGTTTTTCATTCATTTTAAATGCATTTTTATTAACTCAATTCAATTATAACTTAAATGCTAGACAAAAAACGCTTAAAACTAGCTTAATTGACTTAACTATGTTATTCTAACTTACTGGCCCTATGCGGGCGCTCTAAGCTAAACCTAGTACTTAAAACTATGTCTTTAGACGTACCGTACTTAATTGTTTTATTTGACTTATTGCTTAATTATTAATAAATACTAAGAACAATTTTTTTTGATAAAATTACAAAAAACTTAGCATATTTAATTTGTTTTTCTTGTGTTCTTATAATAAAACTTAAAAACTACCTTAAAATAAATCTTAAACTACCTTATTCTACCTTGTTCTATCTTACTCTAATTATGTAATTAAATACATATTTTTTTTTTTTTGTTTGTCAAAGTGCTATTATATTTTTTTTTCTACCTAAAAATACCTACAAATACCTTAAACTATGTAAGTCGGCCAAGACCAAACAGCCAACTTTAAACGGGCTACCCCGGATTGTGAGGGAAGAGGGAGTTCCCTCTCTTTCAGTTAGCCACCAAAATTGTGAGAACTGACGTTCAATGTCCTTCATATCGCGACCCGATACCGCCCTACTAAACCGGAGACGCTCCACACTGCCGTGTGCAACGTCTCTGTCGTAGTTGAGTCGCCTATCCACATCTGTCCGAGCAACGTGGAAGATTAGGGGCACTGCCAATCATCAAAATAGAGGAACGCCCCTGGGGGAACAAAGCCGTTAAGCCGCACTCTCTCGTGATACTCATAATTAGGGTAATAAGCCCCGTAGATCAGGTTGTTCATCGAGCACATTGTTCTTACAACGTGCCTTCGAATCAGCTTGATAACGAAATTATCCACTCTCATTAGGTTAGCCCTGTTGAACAGGACCTCATTGGAATAGAATTTTATGTACTGGGACTCCGGTGTTCTGTATTAATGAAGGCAAGCCCTCTCAAATACCCTTACTTTTCCAACAAGCTTGCTCCCACGTTGAACCATACGGGACATCCATATACGAGCATGGGCCAGATGAGGACCGTGTAGCAGATTACCTTTACCCTTGCATCGAGTTGCTTGCTATAAAAAAGTCTCTTTGTAAGGGCAAAAGCACCTTTGGCTCTCGCCAGTGCAGCATCTATATGTTTATTAAAATATAGATATTGGTCTAACCAGAGCCCTAGGTATCTGACTACACTTCGACTCACAAGTGGCTGTCCATTCAGTCCCACGATTGAGAACTTTCGCCAATTCTTTCTGGTATCCCTAGAGGCACCAGACAACGGCGTCCTAAAAAGAATGGTTTCCGATTTCTGGAAGTTGATCTTCAACTTCCAGTCATCGCAATATCGCTGAATCTTATCGAAGTCACGTTGCAAGAGAATTGCAATGACCTCAATTTTTGCTCCTATGAGATCGCTCGTGTAAATATTGAAAAGGATCGGTGAATTAACCGCACTTTGTTGCAGACCGTTTTTAATTAAAAATGTTCCAGCAGAAGTCACATTGCCATTTTTGACAATGAACTGTCTACTGGTGAGAATGTTATGAAGTATATACAGCTATGATTTGCTTAAGCCCAGCCTGTTCGGCTTGTAGAAGAGTCCCTCTAACCATACGGTGTCGAATTCCTTCTCCAAGTCAATCAGGCAGGCGGCGGTGCACTGTTTTTTTGCTTTTGTTCCATTGGATATCTTACAAATAGACTTTTTTATAGCAAGCAACTCAATGCAAGGGTAAAGGTAATCTGCTACACGGTCCTCATCCGGCCCATGCTCTTATATGGATGTCCCGTATGGTTCAACGTGGGAGCAAGCTTGTTGGAAAAGATTCGGGTATTTAAGAGGGCTTGCCTTCATTTATACAGAACACCAGAGTCCCAGTACATAAAATTTTATCCCAATGAGGTTCTATACAACAGGGCTAACCTAATAAGAGTGGATAATTTCATTATCAAGCTGATTCGAAGGCACATTGCAAGAGCAATGAGCTTGACGAAGAACCTGATCTCCGGGGCTTATTACCCCAATTACGAGTATAACGAGAGAGTGCGCCTTAACGGCTTTGTTCCCCCAGAGGCGTTCCTCTATTTTGATAAGAAGGGTCTGATCCAGGACAGATTGACAGTGCCGCTATTCTTCCACGTTGCTCGGACAGCTGTGGATAGGCGCCTCAACTACGACAGAGACGTTGCACACGGCAGTGTGGAACGTCTCCGGTTTAGTAGGGCGGTATCGGGTCGCGATATTTATGACGTACAACGTCAGTACGGTCATTTCTGGTGGCTAGCCGAAAGAGAGGAAGGAGTTTCCTCCTCTCGTTTCCCCCTAATCCAGGGTAGCCTGTTTGAGATTTAAGTTGGCTGTTCTTGCCCATGGCCGACTTACATAGTTTTAGGTTTAGGTATTTTATATACAGTGTATAGGTAAAAATAAAAAAAAAAAGTTTTCATCACAGCACTTCGACAGAAAAAAAAAAAAAAAGCACTTGATAAAATAAAAAAAAATTAAAAAAAAAAAACCAAAAAAGTACGTATATAATTACGTAAGGTAGAGTAAGATAGATTAAGGTAGAATAAGATAGTTTAAGATTTATTTTAAGGTAGTATGTTAAGTTATATATATAAGAATAAAAAAAAAAAGTTAATTTACTAAGTTTTTCTCTATAATAATTTTCTTAGTAAAAATTAAAATAAAAAAACTAAATAAATAAACAATTTTCAAGTTCGTTACGTCGAAAGACATAGTTTCAAGTGTTAGGTTTAACTAAGAGCGCCCGCACAGGGCCAGTAAGTTAGAATAAGAATAGTTAAGTTAGTTAAGCTAGTTTTAAGCGTTTTTGTCTAGCATGTAAGTTATAATGAATTAATTACAATAATAAAAAAATGCATTAAAAATGAAAAAAAAAAGTCTCGTCCATTTGTATTAAGTACCAGTCAATCTCCTCGTTTGACAGATTCCTATTGGACGGTGGATAGAACGAGGTCGAGGAGAGTGCTTTTGTTAAAGTTCTGGAGAAGCGAGTCTAACGCGTCCTACTGAAATTGTAGGAGTACGTTTGGACAAACTCCTCCAACTCCGCAATTTCATTGGGGATCGTTATTACGGCACTGAGTCCGCAATGGTCACTGTCATACACAAATGTGTGCAGGCAGTTTAAAGTTTGTCGGTCAGTTGTAACCGTACGTCGAACAGCATAAGATCCAAATAGGTGCCGCTTCTAGGAAACGACGGATTATCTGTAGCTTTCAAATCGAGTTTATAGGTTCCCTCTAGGATTAGGTGTGTTATTTCCCCAATCTCTATGTTAGGCTTTTAGATCTCCGGCCATGATGAAATAATTCTCCTCCGACTGCAGCCTTAGGCATCGAAAAAGTGTTTCGAGCTCTGAAATAAATAACGTAGATTGGTAGTTTCAGGTGCATAGAGTGCTATCATGTACATTCTCTTTCCACTGTGGAGAGGGATGCACACGATACAGGCTTCCAGCACCTGGAACCTTCGCACTTCACCGCTGTACATAACTTTAAATTGCAATTGTTTGCGTATGAAGATCGCAACACCTCCTCCTTGTGTGGAGTTGGGTCGGTCTCTTCTGACAATATTATATTTGATGTGCCCTAATTTGTGCTCCTGGGATAGCTTTGTTTCGCTAACCATAAGCACATCAGGGATTTGGCCTTCAAGCAACTTAAACAATACGGCTCTTCGCTCGATCCTAATCCGGGAATTCACATTCACCGCAAGGATCTTCAAGGATTGCTCCTCCATGTTTGTACCCATTAAGACTGGAGGTGCGTTAGGCCCGGCAGAAGTGCGTAGATCTGGTCCACCCGCTTCGCCTGCTCCTGTACCTGACGTTGAAGCTGCTCCATCTGCCCTTGAATAGAGAGCGAGATGGCCAGCAGGTCAGTTTGAGCCTCCGGTGCTCTATTCGCTGGGGCCTGAGAAGCAGCCTGCGGTCTTTTCTGTTCCGCGTTTCCCCGACCTGCCGCCATTTGGGCGTAGGTCACTTGGGGGGTCACGGATTGTGTTTGAATTGAAGCAGGTGGACGTTTCACCTTCTCCTGACGATAGAGGTTGGAGGATCAGAGATAAGATCACGGACTGTAAGACGAAGGCTTTAAGAAGCTGGCTTGAACGCAAGAAAACCTGCCAAAAAACCATTTCTAAATTAACGAATGCGCCTAAAACGTTTCCAGTGGGCCAAAGATCATGAAAACTGGACCAAACGGATTGGAAAAATGTGATCTTCTCAGATGAGTACAGTACGTGAGGCGAAGAACTGGAGAAAGATTCAATGATGAGTGCGTGACAACAACCGTGAAACAAGGAGGCTTAAGGATGATTTGGGGATGTTTTTCCTATCACGGCGTTCGACGGCTGACTCTAATAAATGGTACTGTGAACGCAGGAAAATATAAAAAAATATTGGAAGTTGATTTTCCAAGACGATTCTGCGCCTCGTCACCGCGCGAAATTGGTAAGTAACATTTTTTTTACCTTCCCCAAAATATTAGCAAACGTTCGTAAAGTTTTATTATTGTAAATGCATTTTGGCCTGGAAACAGCCCTGACCTGAAGCCGATTGAGAGTCTTTGGTCCATAAGGTAGGCTCAGGTAGCGAAGAAGAAGCCACGGACAATAACCGAGTTGGACAAATTCATTGAAAAAGTGTAGTATGAAGAAATCGCACTGGATACTTTACACAGCCTGATTACATCAATGCCCGACCGGATAACAACCGTAATCAAAAAAAGGAGGTACTACAAAGCATTAACATCTTCAGTTCTCGGAAATTTGACAAGCCTGTTTCCTGTAATAAAAATCATAAACTCGAATAGCAATAAAAACTATCATTATGCTTACACATTTACTCATATTTTTCAATGAAACTTAAAACACTTTTTTCGGAAATTAGTTTATTGTTTTCCGAATTTGAAATATATTTCAACAAATTAACGTTCGGTAAAGATGGATCTTGATTATCTTTAAAACCTCCAAAATTATTCTACTAAAATTAGTTTTTTTCGTTATGTTCGGATTTCTATATTCGTTACTCGTATTCATCAGTCTCGCATTATAAACGAAGAAGGAACCTGGTCGACAACCAATGAAGAAAAAGCAGTTCACTTTGAAAAACGTTTAAGAACAACAAGAGGACTATTGACACTCTGGATTGTTTAGCCGTGGGAACGTGAAGGTCGGTATTTTGGTTTTAGTGGTTCAGTTCAGTTTTGCTTGGATTGACGCTGAGTCCACAACTAGTAGCCCATGTGCTTATCTTGTCCAAGGCATCTTCCATGATTTCGCTAATCACTGACGGAAATATCCCAGATACGAGAATTAGACAGATAGATAGATAGATAGATACAATATTTATTTTATTTTTTGAGTGCCACTTCAATTTGCTTATACAATAAAAATTTAAGTTATCAGTGGGGTGACCCCATAAGAATAACTTGCATAGTAAAACAAAATAAATTCAGGGGTTCAAAAGAACATAAATTAATTATAAACATAAGGTAACTGCTAAAAGATGCAATATTAAAACAAAAAATCCAAAAAATCTAAATTGAATTAAAATTAAACCAAAATATCAGAAATAAGAGATTCTAAACCAACATAGTCAAAACAGAAGAGCCAAATTTTAACTCGTTTTATAAACAATCCAGTTATTGATATTGATATTGCCTGAGAGACCACGTGATCTGCATACGCGTCAACCTTAATTCCGGCTCTGTCAACTAACAGGATCTTGTTGATTACCATAAGTCGTAGAAAAGGAGAAATAACCCTTCCCGGAAGTGTACCTCTTTCTACGGATTTAATGAAACTGCTGCTACCGAAGGTCGATTGAATGATTCTAGTTCTTAGCATGGTCACTATCTTTTTTTTTTTTATAATTCCCGCGCGCCAAAAGGAATATGAATACCTATATACTGTTACAGGGCACGGGCTTTTAGGAAAAAGGGGAATAGGAACAGAGGAGAAGCCTGTGCACGTTGCCTTTAAATGTTTGAAGGTAGTGATGGGGAAATACAGAGCTTGGTAGATCATTCCACATTCGTACATTCGTGTCGTTCGGCTTATAAACGAATCCCTATATTTGACGGTACGACCGAAGTTAGGCTTTAGGGTGAACTGATGTACATTCGAAGCATGACGCGTATTGCGGATGAAATTTTGAAGGGCTATTTCGGTGGAGCACTTTTTTATAAACAATAAAACGATAAAACAGGGAGAGACAGGAGACATTTCTTCGATGTTCTAGTGAATGTATGGAATTCACAATGTCTCTATCGCCTATAAGTTTTAACGCGCGATTCTGTACCCTATCAAGAATGTGCAGAGCGGTCTTGGGTGTACCGGACCAGATATGGGCGTTATGTACCAGCTTAGGGCGGATGAATGCTTTATAAATTGAGGCCAGATCAGACGAGTTAAAATATTTCTTGCACCGTTTAAGGAATCCTAGACATTTTGCAGCATTTTTGGCCACCTCGAATATGTGATCGTTCCATCGAAGATGGTGATACTGATGGTTACATACAGGCTAATGACTTGTTCCACGCCTAATTGAATTATAGCTTCGTCAATTGATTCAATACGGACATTATTGAAGGCATCTTTGACGTCTAAGAAGGCAGCTAGGGTATATTGTTTGTAATGAATTGTTTTTCCAATTGTTCGCACAACTTCGTGGAGCGCCATCTCTGTGGAACGCCCCTTAGTGTAAGCATGCTGAGATTTGGATAGACATGATATTTCAATTCTATTTCATATGTGCATGTTTAGAATGTTTAACCTTGCGGAATCCTTGATAGTTTTAATGAATTGATAGTTGTCCTGTGTCTCGGCCCTGTTAATGAATTTTGTGTATACTCTGAAACAATCCTTATTATATTGCAGATTGCCCTTGTAATCCTCCACAGATTGGTTAAATCTTCATTCCACCATGGGGACAATTTTTCCTGCTATATTTAATAGGACAAGAAGTCTTGAAGGCCACATCTAATTTTGGCATCTAATTCCTCGACTGATTCTATTTTCGGATAGGGTAGTTTGTGAAGTGAAGTGAAGTTTGGACGTTATGACTTGACCAAATTAGAGACTTTCCATCTATGGTCTGAGTAGGACATACAATTGGATACTCGGCAATTTTCTACCCTAAAGTTATCACTGTTAGTTTTAATGTAATAGCTAAAACTTCTTCCCACCCTCTAAAATTTCTCGAGATCGGAAAAACGAATGTTGAAGTGTTACCCCTTATTACAGACAGGTAGGCTGGACATCACTAATAAATCCCATAAGGACTCACCGTGTTCATTTATTTCTGAGCTGTCCCATAATGTATGCCTCGCATTCGCGTCACAGACGTAGATTGTCCTTATTAGCTGTTCTTTTTGCTGTTAATCGGCGTACCTCCTTAGGTGGTACAGGTCGGTCTCGATCCGTGTAAACTGAGGATATAAAAAAAGTGTTATTTGCAACCTCCAACTTAACTACCGTTAAATCGGCAAAGCTAAAATCAAGATGTAGAAATAAACTAATATGTTTATTAGCTAGGTTGCAAGTTCTTGGCTTATTTCTAACCTGGTTTGGAGTTTTGTCGAAGAGGTTATAGCGCTTGTCCTTTAGACCCATTATAGATTACTCTTTCACCCAGGATTGCTGCATGCCGATATCGATGCCTTCCTCTCTGAGAAAGACAAGCATATTATTTGACGCACGCTTCGAGTGGTGGAGATTAATCTGAATGATCTTCAGCAGTAGTAGATTGTGGTAGATCAGTATCGACCCTCATGTCCTCCGACAGTTCGTCGGTGTTGACGATTTCACCTAAATCTTCATCCGAGCCTGAAGGGCGGAAAACCTTTAATAAGGCATGGCTTATGACGAACTGGAGCTTGTGGTCTGCTTTCTCCGGTGCCACGGTTTTTCTGTGGACTAAATTATGTTACTCTAATTTTACAACTAAATAGAGCGAATACATGCTGATAGAGAAAATTAAATATACGGATCTCATGTTCTTGATGTTCAATTGTCAACTATCTGTGATAGATGACAAACTTGAAACGTTGTTGTGCAGTATAATTTGTATTATTTGTTTAGTCTCGCTTTTGCAAACCAAAAACACTAAAAAAAAATATAAACAAAAAATGTAAACAACAAAGGTTAATCTTATTTAATCGTTTAAACTGTATTTTGTATTTATTTGCAGTGTCATTTTAAAACGATGCCAAAACGAAAGTGTGTATTTAATAAAGATCTTCAAAAAAGGTGTGATCTTGCAATAACTTTAAGCAGATGATAAATCTAAGAAGTGTTAAATAGCAGACTGTTTAACAATTACCCTATTAAATGGTATAATGTTCCTTTTATTTAAGAAACTATATTTTTGTGAATTTCGTTTTTAAAGTATTTATTTAATAAAAATGTACTGAAGTACCTATCTTAAGTGAAAAGAATAAATAATTTTTTTTTAACCTAATTTTTGTTGTGAGTTTTGTCCTCTTTTTTAAGTAGGCGGTGTTCTCTAAAGACCTGAATTTGAACACCTATTGTCGTAGGTTAGCTTAGACTGTCCTGGCAACCCTATCATAAGGTGGTAATGCATAATGTCCTCAATATTTTTAGAAAACATGGAGTGTGTGGGGGGTGACAAGAGAACGAGAGAGAGAGCAACCGGTTAAGACGGAATTTGCTGCTAATAATGGAACCATAAGATTGGCTTTCTGTTTTTTGTTCGTTATATTCATATCATTGTAGACAAGGGTTGGAATGGCGAAAAATCGGAACATTTTATTATTTCCATAAAATAACCAAAGAGATTTACTGTCTTAGGACACCGCATTACTTTTTGTTTCACTTTTTGATTTCGCAGTCATTTATAGCATCTTTATAGAGACTTCAATTCTCCTCAGAAGCCGTTCGGCGCCATAATGCGTAAGCCTCTTCCTTCTTCTGCACCGCAATCGCACAAATCGGTTTAAACCACAGTTCTTGTTTTGGTTTATAGCTTACCGATTGGGTTAGGCTAGGTTAGGTAGATGTGATAGCGAGGGGAGAAAGAACTCTTAGCGCCGCACTCAGGTCAGTATAGACCCACTGTGAAGGCTATTGGGGGAAAAGTATCCCTTGCTCGCGGAGCACTCCCTAAAGTATTCTCCAATTGCCTTCGGGATTCGCACCACCTTGGAGCTTTGATGCACCTACAAATGTGCTTGATATTTATGTATGTCGCATAGTACTTCGAAATCCTGGAAGAAGTGTTTCCAAGAAATTTATGTCTGAGATGTCAGAGGCCTGAATAGTGGCGTAAAAAGTAGGTTCTCTCTTCACTGACTTCATCGTATGGAAGGAGCGTAGTCCAAGAAAAAGTAGGTCTGTAATCATGGCGGCGGCAGCTTTAATGCTTTTCAATGAAAAATTTTACCCAGAAATACTGATGAGAATGCAGCTTAAAACTCACTTCGTTTTTTACATACACCGATATACCTCTAGCTATGTATGTAGAAAAAATAATGACTGGAATGTACACCCCGCTATTGCAAATTCCAGCTATTGCAAATTTACAGTTTCATTGTTTAACTGGGTTTCACTTAGTGTCATTATCGAAGATTTGTTCTGGAACAAGTGCACAGCAATACTTCTTAATCTTTGAAGACGCAACCTCAAATATCTCCATTTGACACTACAATACACTAAGACACTCCAAAAATTCATATTCAACAAACAAATAAATGTACGAAAACTGAAATTTTGTGAAAACTCCGCTGTCAGTTTCGGTCCTTCTCAGCAGACTGACTGCACTAAGATAGTATAAAATAACTAGATAGGTTAATCGAAATGAAATGTTCTAATATTTGGTCAGAATGAGCAACAGAAGTCTGTGAAGAGTCTACATATTTATTTACTCGCGGGTACTTATTCGTGCACGAAAATGTTCTTATGGCATTTTATTTTTACTTCTATTTTTGGCAATTTGAATTTTGGCATGCCTTCAAGTTCATTTGTCAATTACTTCCGTAAGGTTTTCGATTAATGAGAAAATATATACCGGTCGGTTAATTCACTATGGTGTATGTACATAGCATATAATTGTCAGACGAATTGGCATTGAAATTATGTGCAGTAGTTTAGTCGACTTCTTGATCGAGGGGTGGTTGTCAGTTGGTGCATCTACAACAATTAAATTTTTTGTTTTGAATTGATTTTATGAATTCTGCAAATAATCGTGTGTTAATTTGATTTTTATTATAAATATTGATTTAAGTCCAGGTAATAAGGAACATTCGTATCTAAATATAAAAACTAAAAAATCGTGTATACCTGTATATAATTGCATGTAATGTTGAGATGATAAAAATATAAAAATGTACAGAGTCTCTGCAATTTCGAACGTCATGAGGTTTTTTTTTTTTTTTAAGACATTACGTTTTTTTTATTGAAGGGATGAACTTTAATTTGTTGATGACGTAGTTGAGTGTTTCATAAGATTCTTGATCTTCACTTCGCTATATGCTAAGTAGATAGCGTCACTGTGCCATTGTGTCATTTTGCTTTGATGAGTAGAAAATAAACTCAGACGTAAGGAGACGTAAAGGAGAGTGGACAAATTTGTATGGCGCTTGGGCCCAGGACCGCCACGAAAAAAACTAGGTGAAATGTTTAGAGGGCACCTTAGAATGCTTGTATGCAAGCACTTGGAAATCTATCTCGGTGGTTTTGACTTATTGAGCATGATATCCACATCTAAAAATGTTAAATGTTAATATTCTTGTTATCTTAACCTACGTGAACTACTTGCTTTTAAATTTTGAACTGTTAAATTGTTTACATATCCAAAATATTTAATTTTTAGAAAAATTCCTATCAATCATCAATTCCATTTAATCATCTTAAATATCTTTTCCCATTTACATTAAAACTAAGAACATTCAAAGCCATGAATACTTCATCTTTGACTGTTAGTGCTTTGCTCTAATATACCTAGACATAAATACACACTTGAAACTTTGCTTACTTATAATTTAGCCCATGGTGTAGAACCAAGTGCAACTGGTGTTTCGAATATTGAAATGTAGGGTATTGCAATATTTAATATTTGACTTCACAATTACCAATCAGTGTGTGTGTATTTCCACTACTTCTAGAAACCCCTGGATGACCTGGAAAGTTGCACCTTCGCTTTTCTCTCTTTTAATGAAGGTGCGAGTGCCACATATTATTTTGGTTTTTTTTTTGTTGATCAGGATTGTACGAAAAAAAAAATCTTTTTACACAGGGTGTTTCAAACAGATAGAGTTGAATATGTATTTGGATGCTCATTACAAAAGACAAACGGAAAAGCATTGTAAACCAATTTCTTACCGTTGTTAACACGTTCCTTGTCCTGAACAAAAGCAACCTAAGTACTTTAGCAATCAATTTACTGTCTTGGGAGTACCAGAAAAAAGAAAACATACAAAAAAATTATAAAAAACAGTAAACAAAATTGCTTAGTAGAACTTCTTTGACACGCGGGCGTATGAAGGACTTATATGAACCATATATGACTCACTGGACACAGAACGAATTTATTACAAAAAAACGATATCGCTTCAACTGCTTTTCGTTAAACTCGTATTACTTTTAAAATATGACTTTTATACAAAAATCTATATTAACATCTCCGCTATTAGATAACATTGTGCTAAGACAGGCAAGTAGGGGAATTCTTTGTGGATTCAAATGAAATTTAGAATATTAAATTTACTACCTATGCCGAAAGGTTATTAATAGAACAAATAACCGTTATTTTACAGCTTCTGTCGATATCAATTGTAACAATTGGGCGCATGGTTTTTATTTTCTTTAAGACTGGCTACTAAATTTGAATTCAGAAAACCTTATTATAATTGACAATTTTAAGGTAAGAATTGGACATTTTCAAAATGTAGTCTCTTGGGATTGCAAATGGAATGCATATGGAAGGAAAACTGTGGGATTTTTTGAAAATTTGGGTCTACTTGTTGCGAATGGCATTACGTTAGTTGACCCGCGCGTTGATCTATCATTTATCGGGTCACAAGGAACACTTCTAGTGGACTAATGTAAAGGAGTCTTGAGAAAAGCCGTGCTAGATTTCGAAATTCAGACTCAATATTTATCGGCTCATATACAATTCTCATACATCATTCCTCCTAGAAATCAAATGCATAATTTACCACAACAGTCAAATGTATCGAAAGTTATAAATTACAATATTACAGTAAGCTAACCAGGAGGTTGCATGAAGAATCTGTCAAGAACGCGGAAAATATTGAGAACGTATCCCAAACACTTCAAAATGCGACAAAACATACACCTCCTAGTCAACAATAAAGAGTAAAAAATAAGAAGAAAAAACACTTGGTTCGAAGGTGAATCTGTAAATCTCAGAAAATTGTGCGAATTGCAGTTCTTACTTTCACTGCTGGTGTGTAAATCTCACTCTAGCCGATCTCGGCTACATGCGTTTGCAAGACTTTCAGTATCGCTGCGACAAATGCACCACTCTTCGTCGGACTAATTCTTTGTCGCTCTCCATGTTTCCTAATAATCTTGATCTCGATCTTTTAAGCAATACCCCTAACGTTAATATTCGAAGCATTAATGATCGAATCGTTTATCCAAATTCTAACGAATGTAATTCCTTTTTATTGTATATCAAAATATTCGTAGTATGAGGCAAAACTTTGATTTACTGAAACGAGTATGTAATCTGGAAGCACTCGTTTGACTTACAGGATCTAATATTTGTTACAGATATTTAGATTTTTTCTCGTGAAAGCGACGAATATTCTATTCCTGTTTTTTTTTTTTTATTTTCCATTCACCAATGAATCTTATTCTGCAGGCGGAGTTGGGGTTTTCGTTCGTGAGTCGTTTGATTTTGTGGCAAGTTGTAACAGTTGGTCTAGTGCTGACGTATTAAAAATATGTGCCAAAGTGTGTGATGTAGTCTTAAACTTTGTTTGTATTTATAGATTGCATTTTCCAAATAGTCGTTTGTTCCTTGATGAATTTTCAATTTTGTTATCTAATGAAAAAGAGTGAAATCTGGTAATTTTAGGTGACCTAAATATCGATATTCTGGAGTCAAATCCTACATCTGATTCTTGCCTTGCGTTAATAGCTGAACATAGCCTTACTTCTTTTATTAATGAAATAACTAGACCAATTTCAGGCACATGTCTTGATCATGTTTTGGATAGGTTTAGCAAAATATCTGTAAATCATTGTGTTGGCGTCAACTTTGATTTAAATATCACAGATCATTGCATGACTGGAATTTTGTTCAGTAGCGTAAAAAATATCTTGCACCTACTGTAAAAAGATAATATTTGATCTCTTAAATAATGTGCTTCGTTTTGAAAACTGGGTGGATGTTTTTGCTAATAATTAATATATTAATAATTTTTTAATAATATTGAAAAAATATTTAGAATCCTATAGTCAGTCCATTGTGTTGAGAAAATGAAAACTTAGACTAAAGTCTTGGGTAATATACTTAAAAAAATTAAACTCAGAAATAAAATGAGCATATAATGTTTTAAACATCCACTCCATTTAAACTTGAAATCTCGTTTTAAGAAATTAAGTAAAGAAGTAAACAAGGAGATTAAGTTGTGCCGTGACAAATATTATTTTTCTAAAGTACAAAACTCACTTGGCAACCCTAGAAAGGAATGGAAGGTAATTAATGGTATCATTAATAATAATTCTTCCAGTATTCCCAACTCTATTAGTATTAGTATTAGTATTATTTATTTATTTAGAGAATCTTTTACATTGGACTTATGTGTTAAAGTCTATAACAGTAAAAGTAAATTTATTAAATCTAAACAATTCATATATTCGAATTTGATAATTATAAATTAAATATTAAAATATTAAAATAAACTATGCATATTAACAATGGAGAAATTGGTATTCATTATTAGGTAAAAAAAAAAAAAAATAGCAAAAGAAAAAATTAAAAATAAACTCTCTTGTTACAAAATTCATGAATTTGTCTAAGCACCTTCAGTCAAATATTTAAATAAAACTTTATTAAATGACTTGGTTCCACGAAGCTTTCTGATGTCCATCGGTAGGGCGTTCCATTGTCTGACAACATAAACTAAATATTGGTTCTCGGAGTTTCTGCATGTAAACCTTGGTTGTATAAAAACTAGAGAACGAGGAGAAGTTGAGAACTGAAGTTTTTCATACAGATACTGAGGCTCTTTGCAAATTAAGATATTATTTAGTGTTTTTAGGGCGCAGAAATTGTAATAGGTATGCAGGTCACAACCCAGAATTCTGTTAGTGTATCCAGAAATGTGATCAAATCGTTTAAGATTGTAAACGTAACACGTAATGTTATTAAAGGCCACTATAAGATTCCTTCGTGTTTCTGAATTACGACAACAAAAAATTTGACATCCGTAGGTGGCAATTGGCAAAATTAAAGTTTTTGCCAAGCTAAGCCTAATATGCTGAGGTATAAAGTGTTTTGTCAATGAGAGGGCACGTAAACATTCGTATATTTTGCCAATAACTATCTGAATATGTTGGTCCCTTGTGAGTATCGAATTGAACCAAATGCCTAGGTTTATCGCATTTTCGACATATTGCAGAACAGTGTTACCTAGGTATATAGCTGGGAAATAGCTACTATCAAGCTTGTTTTTGTAGACTATTAAACATATTGACTTCGTTGGATTTAGTTGTAGGTGATTTTTTGAGGACCAGTGCGAGATTTGCTTGAGGTCGTGATTAAGTTTGTCTACTCCATCTTCTAACATTCCCAGCTTGCAGCTCAACCGAATCTGCACATCGTCAGCATATAAATGTATTGATGAGTGTTGGACGACTTGCGGCAGATCATTAATAAACATGACGAAAAGCAGTGGCCCGAGAATTGACCCCTGTGGTACTCCTGACATTAGCTGTAAGTACTTACAGCTAATGTGTTACAGGGAGGTGTTTTCACCAACCGATACGGCTTGACTTCTGTCACTTAAATATGAAAGAATCAGGTTAGCTGCGGAATTACTAAAATAGAAATTCCGCTTCAGTTTTAAGAAAAGTATTCCGTGATTGACAGTGTCAAATGTCTTTGAGAAGTCTAGGAGCCCAAGAAAGGATATTAAGTCGTTATCCATCGCACTTCTCAGATCATCTACTATTTTTAAAATAGCAGAGACACAACTATGGTTTTCCTTGAAACCTGACTGTTGGATATTCAATAGTTTATTAGTTTTAACAAAAATTGTCATTTGCTTATGAAGAAGATTAACGTGGGAATCAACCATACAGGGTTCGCCAATGTCGGGCAAAGTACTTTGAATTTTGGCGAATTCAGAATTTAAGAAGTCAGGGTTTATATTTTCAGGGATAATCACCTTTTGTCGACTCACACCAAGCTCTCGGATATTTTTCCACAAAGTTTTTACAAGTAGGATTTTATTAAGTCCTTTGCATACACCCTCTTCTTAGCTTCCCTTATTTTCATAGAAACACTGTTTCTTAAAGCCCGGAAAAGTCCATGAAACTCAGGGAGTTTAAAGCGTTTCCACCGTTTGTAAGCCAGGTTTCGTTGTTTTATGGCTTCTTGTCTTAATGTGATAGTATTTGTTCGAAAATGTTTTGTTTTTATCGGAACGTGTGTTCCATAGAGATGACGTATGGCATTTTGCAAGAAATCAATTTGATCACCAGCAGAAGTCATAAAATAAGCATCTTGCCAATTCACCTGAAGAACGTCCTCTTCCAACTGATTTAAGTTGATTCCACTAAAATCCCTATACCTATGCACAGAGGGTGTTGTTTTTGGTAGAGGGTGTTTGAAAGTCGCAAAGATCAAGTCGTGTTTTGAGAACGCGGACGCTGACAACTGAGTGTATAGAAGTGTGTTTTCGGAGTTACTTGAAAGAATAAGGTCTAACAGGGTTGATGAAGTATTTGTGAAATGCGTTGGACTAATAGTGTTGATAGACCCTAGGCCAAGAGTGCTGATTTTGTTAGTAAATGACTGCGAAGTATTTTCAAGCAGGTCGATTGTACTAAGTTATGAAGGTACTGATATAGTAGATCCTACAACGATTGCCAATGTATTCATCGACTTCTTTGCTTCTATTGGGCAACTGTCTTCTTCAAGTGTTAGTGATGCGAACTGTGTACGATGCGTTAATCCTCTTTTAGTGAATATCGCATCTTGTAGTGACAATTTTTTTTTGACCAAATTTGTGGTCTAGAACTCTTACGCTTTATACACTTATTAGACAACTCAAATTCATATAGCATTTCTAATTTCACCCTTAAGAAAATAGTTATAATATATATGTACATAAATATATTTGATGTTCTGGCACATATTTTTAATTTAAGTATCTCCATTGGAATCTTTCCGGATAAATTAAAGATTGCTCACGTGATACCTCTTTTTAAGAAGGGCAGCAGAAAGGATAAGAATAATTATAGGACAATTTCTTTGCTATCTTCTATTTCGAAAATTTTTGAAAAAGCTGTAAAAAGCCGAGTGCTTGATTACTTTAAAAAAATATTTTTTTTAGTTTGGTTTTAGAGAGGGCCTATCTACCGAAGATGCTCTCCTGGTGTAGTTTAATCTGAACTCGCTGGAGTCTCCTCAGATTGGAATTTATTTTCATGCTCCTAATTGTACGCGACTTCGTGATCTTGTACATGCAATGCTGAGAGTTCCAAGGTTTTGGTTTACAACGATTCAATTTGTGATGCAACTTGTTTTAAGATTGAAGTAGTTCTTCTTCTTCTTGCGGCGAAGTTATGATCCGGAGTAGAAGGATAACAACCTTCCCACTTTACTGCATCCCTACTAGTCCGCTTGTAGGGTTTGCCGGTTTGACCTCAGAAATTACCGACAGGCTTCCCGGTTTCGGATCACTTCGTCACTGAGGCCAATCAAATGCTGGTGTTTTTGGATTTGTGTGATCCAGTTGTTTTTTGGCCTGCCTTTTTTGCGCGATTGTGTGGGAACGTTGATTGATATTGCCTTTTTGACGGGGTTCGAAGGATCTCTCCTTTGAACATGACAATACCAACTGAGCCGGTCGTGCTCTATCTTGCTTGTGATGGATTCTTTTACATGTAGGCTTCCTCGAATCTTTGAACTTCTTATTCTATCAATCTTCGTTACTCCTGCTGTCATGCGAAGCATCTTCATCTCAGCTGCCGTTAATTTACCCTCAAGAGCGCCGGACGTACAACTGCGGTGTAGAGTCTTCCTTTAAGCTTAGGGGGCATTTTTCGATCACAGAAGATAGCGGAGTTTTCCCGCCACTTCATCCACCCTACGCTTACGCGATGATTGATGTCATCATCACAAGTTGCTTCGCTATTGATCATAGATCCCAGATATTTGAACTTTTCACACTTGGGAAGCACTTTTCCATTCAAGTAAATGTCTGGAATAGGCCGGTGTGGATCAGAGAACGGGCAGCACAGATACTCTGTCTTTTTCGAACTAATACGGTACCCATTTCCCTCCAAAACATCCACCCATACATCAAGTGCTCGGTGCAAGGAAATTTGATCTTCGCTTATGATAGCTCCATCGTCAGCAAAGAATAACTGATGCACTTTGGGGTCCGTCACTTTTCCTTCAAGCAGATAATCAAGGCCTGCAATAAATAGCAAAGGACTAAGGACGCTTCCCTGGTGTACAACGACTTTGATTAAGATTGAAGTAGTTAAGCAATTTAAATACTCGGGTATTTTAATAAATTCGTCAACAATAAAATCCTGAGAATGGTGTACTTTGGAATTTTTCACTCAAGGTTAGAGTATGGAATAAGCTGTTGGGGAAGCGCTTACCAATCAAAAATGCACCAATAGCAGTCTTGCAAAAAAGTGCTGTGACAAAGGTGTGTAGCGCTAATCGATTAGCTCGTTCAATGGAACTATTTAGGGGTTTGAATATTCTCCCAGTAAAGCATCTATACTACTATAAAGTCTTGAAAATGTTCTTTATGAGAAATGGCTACTTACAAAGCCCAATCTCTGAAGTCCGCAATTTGCGTAGTTACTCTGATTCTGTTGTCAATATTCCTTCTTTCGAACTACTTATTTCAGAATCTATTACTCGATTATATCCTGCAAATTGTTTAATAAGCTTCCTGCAGATATACGTTGCCTCAGAAATTCCCCTATTTTTTTTAAAGAAGTAAAATTGTGGCTTTTTAATTTCAACCACGAAGAAATCAAAATTTTGCTTTCCTTTATTGTTTAGTATGTATTTACATATGTATGTAGTACATTTATATTATTTAATGCTTCGTTGCTATTTTGAAATTTTAAATTAATATTTAATTGAAATCTTGTTTTTACTGTACGTCACCTATTCTTTTGAATTAAAAAAAAAAAATTTCACAAACATTTGAATTTGTAATTTGTTAATCTAAAGATATTTAAAATTAAGTTTTCACCAAAGTTATGTTTTATTTTTTTCGTTTTTGAAGTGACAGCTAACTCTATTTATCTTATAAATATGAAATGTCACTAATTTATTCTTACTTCAATATTGTTAATTTTATTCACATATAAAGGGTGGTTAAGTTTTAAATTATTTAGGAAATTACTGTCATTTCTTTTTATTATGATAATATTGGAATGGTTCAATTATGTATGGAACAAAATATCGGCCAAATGGCCGCCGCGACCTCGGCGGCACACCTCCATCCGATGGTCCAATTTTTTGTGGATTGTGTCTTGTTGGATTGTGTATCTTTCCATGGTTCAAATTGAGTTAGTCTGAAATTGAGAAATGTCAAATGAAATGCAGAAAAAAACTTGACGTTTAGGTGTGGTTCACATTCAACATCGGCCCTTAAAATTTAACCGCCCTTTAGAATAAAGAATAAAGAATAAAGATAAAATATATATATCTATATATACATATATATAAAATATATAATTCCGTTATTTAATTTGTTCAGATCTACGAACGCTTTTGTGTTTAAGTCATTATACTCGTATAACATTTTTAATAAGAAGTATTAAGAAACATATTTCACTAAAAGAAAAAACTAAAACCTTCTGCACCTTCTTCCAAAAACTCGATTTTGGAAGAAGGTACTCGAATTGGGTGGAATCCAAAGTGCTTCATGTCATCTGTTTCTACTGATGAGCAATGCTCTTTGAAATCTTATTAACGGCGGACGTCAGTTACTTCTCTTTCCAGTACGCACTCCCGTATAACGCATCAGAAGACCTAGAGAGTCCAATTCGAGGAATTTCTTTTCTGAATTCCATTAGAAAAATATTTGCTCAAAATATGCACAACAGACTGGGTAGATAAAGGACAATAAATTGCTGGATTTCGCGCTGGTTACTTCGCGTTGGACCATGTTTTCGTTCTCAGATGTATCGCAAAGAGCTACTCGTCGAAGAAGAAGTTGTACTGGATTTTGACCTTTCATATAATTTTCTTATTATTTATTCTCGCCGTTGTTTATGATGGTACCACCGTTTCCCATGAGTTTGAAACATCTTCTGGAGCTCCTAAAGGCTGCACACTGAGCCCAATACTAATATCGGTAACATACACGAATCTCTTCTCTCCTTCTCAAGCAATTTTTCTGACGAAATAAAAACGTTTGGCAGGTGTCTTTCTAATTAATGATCCTGCTAATTTCACCATTTAGGAGCGGTCAGTCTTTATCGTGCTAAGTTTGGTCCTTTGTAGACGGCCCGATAAATTTTTCTAATCTAGAATTTGTAGGACTGTATTATAAATATGCCCGTTTAATCTAAATTGGTGCCTTCGCGCGAAGTTTTTGGTTTCATCTTTGACTGTAGGAATTCCGAAATCTCTGCGGATATCGTGCACCAAGGTGCATCGACAAACACTCAGTTTTCTTGGTAAAACCCCAGAGTTGTATGCCAGAAGTCCACATCGGCTTCAGCACTTGTTTGTATAAAGGCAGATTATTCTTAATAATACGAATACGGAACGAGTTTATAAGGATAGGCAAGCTGTTTGTTTTCTTATAAGTGAAATTTACATGAACTCAGAGCGCTTTGCAGTTTTACAGTTGTTTCTTCGATCGTTTTACCAATTGCTAGGATAGTAGTGACATCGGCAAATGTAGCTAGTGCCTTCCTTGCAGTATGCCAGCTGAAATTTCTTTAAATTGTGAGTATTCGTTTCCGTATCTGCCATTGGTTCTGAACCAACATTGTTGATCAGGAATAAGATATTATTCTTCAATAACCGGCTGTAAACCCTTGAGTAATATCCTCTCTGAACTATTGGATATAATTTGAAGAATGATCTATATGAATTCTTGTCACTCGGCGGTTTTCCTTGTTTTATACCATTATGACTTCCGCAACTTTCCATTGACTCAAGACGTATTCCAATTTAAGCGTAGCGTTTGTAATATGGAGAAGCTTAATCAATGCTTTTCTAGGCATTTCTAGAACTTCTCCAGTTATTAAGTCCTAATCAGAAGCTTAATTATTTATTGTGTGATTGTCAGGCGCTATTTCCGACGCATTAATATTATGAATAATCGCGTGACCATCGAGTGGTTTAAAAGATTCTTCTAGATGGGTGGCAAAATGTCGCTCATTCGCCATTATAATTTTTTTTTTTTGATTGACGGCGCAGATATTTTAGGTCTTTTAGTGCCTTTTACAGCTTTCTAAAGTTTTTAAGGCAAGTACCTAATGAATGGTTTTTAACATTTCTAATTTTAAAATTTTCAGCGGGTTACACAAGTCATTCAAGTGTACTCTATGATGTGGAACACGACTTTGTTGCCATTTCTTACTAGCTTTTTTTTTCTCCTTTATCATTTCTTTTATTTCCCGTAGATATTTTAGGCCACAATTTGTGAGGCTTTTTCTTCAATAGGGAGTATTATTCCACGCGATGTACTGCACGATTTTAACAAGACGATCAACTTCGACTTCAAGTTCATGGGACGCCTTAAGTGGTACGGTCAGTTCAATATTCTCTTCAATTTATTTTTCGAACCTTTCCCAATTAGTATTTCTGCCAGTTAGACTCGCTGGTTCTGTTTTTTTTAATTTAGGTTTCGGTCATTGCCAGAATGACTTGCCAGAATGACTTGCCAGAATGACTGGGGATCTGCATGGCGATTGATCGGGAAACTACTGACTGTCCAAAACATGGATTGGACCAGTAGCGCAACAATCAAGTTCGTAATGTAGTGCTTGCTTTACCTCCTGGACATATTGGGAGTAAGCGAGATAAGATGGTTAGATGCGGGTGAGTACCAATCCCCAAAGCGTAATACTGTATTACTCTACTCCGGAAGAACAACCGGAAAACCCCGTGGATATGGAGTTGGACTGCTGCTAACGCCAACAGCACGCAGAGGCCTAATTACCTGGCAACCGCACGGTGATAGGATTTTAACGGCCAGATTCCGGACGAGAGTACGTCGCGTCACCATCATACAGTGTTACGCCCCCACGGATGGTTCGTCTGAGGAAGAAAAGGAGAACTTCTACAATCAGTTGGGAGTTGTTCATAATGCAACACCCAACGGCGACATTGTCATTGTGATGGGGGACCTGAATGCCAAGGTAGGCTGCGACAACGAAGGGCTGAAACATGTTATGGGACGGCACGGACTAGGCAATCGCAATGACAACGGCGAAAGATTTGTTGACTTTTGCAACGCAAATCGTCTTGTCATAGGTGGCACCATGTTTGAGCACAAAGCCTGCCATAAAATCAGTTGGGTGTCAACTGACAGGCAAGCAACCTCCAACCAAATTGACCATTTTGCCATCAGTCGCCGTTTTAGAAGTAGTCTCCTAGACGTCCGAAACAGGCGAGGTGCCGACATGGGGTTGGTACGAGATCACCATCTTATGATAGCTACTCTCCGACTACGCACTGCTGCCGTTCGTAAATCTAACGACACAAGAATACTTAGGTTCAATGTAGACCGACTGAGAGTTCCCACAGTGCGCCAAGAATTAAGGGACCATCACGTGGTGTGGAAACAATCAGCAGCTCCCTGCCCCCCACCATCCAAGACCATTGGTGCGCTGTGAAAACTGTTTTCACATCAGGTGCTGAAAGGATTGTCGGTCGATCACAGGGAAACCATAGGGCGTGGCTTTCCGAGGATACCTGGAAAAGGATCAACGAACGAAAACAGCTAAGAGCTCGAATTGCAGCAACTCCAGCAGCAGGGAGGATCGAGCTTGAGTCCCTATATCGCATGAAGATGATAGAAGTACAGCGTAGCATGAGACGTGACAAGCGTAAGTACATCAATGCGCTGGCATTACTACTCGACACCCAGTGAAAGGCTTAGACGGTTCGTTGCTAATATAGGATGAGGATCAACTGAAGAGATGGAAGGAGCATTTTGCTTCGGTTCTAAACCGAGTATTCGCCAGCAATATGCACCCAAGTCAGACTGAAGTGTCCATAGAAAGAAGTTCCCGAGAGATTCGCACCACAACCCCCAGTAAAGAGGAGATTATTACCGCAATCAAAGCACTGAAAACTAATAAGACGGTAGGACTTGACGGCATACCCACGGAGCTTTTTCAAGCTGCGCCAACAGCATCGGCAGAGCTACTGTTCCCACTTGTCGGGAGAACATGGGAAGCCGATGAGTGGAAAAAGGGAATGATTGTCAAGCTCCCTAAAAAAGGCAACCTAATGCAGTGCGAAAACTGGAGAGGTATCTGCGTGCTGCCTGCTGTGGCCAAGATAATAGCTAGAATCATCCTGGAGTGATCCTCCTGTGTCGACCACATCAACACCCTGCGGATCATCATCGAGCAATGTGTTGAATATCGATCACCACTTCACCTGTTGTTCATCGATTTTGAAAAGGCGTCTGATAGTGTCAATCGGGAATTTATTTGGCGTGCCTTGCGCAGGAGAGGCATTCCGGATAAATTAATAGCAATTATCAAAGCTACATATGATGGGTCCACATGTCACGTTTTGCACAGAGGAAGGCTGTCTGAGGAATTCGAAGTCCAAAGTGGGGTTCGACAAGGCTGCATACTTTCACCAATATTGTTTTTATTGGTGATTAGCGATGTGCTGAATGCGGCCTTATCAACAGGAAATGGAGGAATTCGATGGACTCTTACATCTGAACTCAAACACCTCGACTACGCCGACGATGTATGCCTACTATCTCACAGAATAATGGACCTTCACAAAATGACAGCAAATGTGGAGAGGGAAGCAGACATCGTTGGGCTGAAAATTAACTCGGCAAAAACAAAAATGATCAGCCTAGGACCAAACTCATCAACTCATATATGCATTGCTGGACAAACGGTTGAGAGAGTAGAGAGTTGCCAATACCTTGGGAGTATTGTCTCAACCGATGGCGGAACCGAACTGGATATAGCCAGCCGAATAGGTAAAGCAAAATCTGCGTTTGGGATGCTATCCATAGTTTGGCGAAGTAATGCAATTAGCTTAAACACCAAGCTACGACTGTTCCGTTCCAACGTTGAATCCGTGTTGCTATATGGATGTGGTACCTGGAGAGTGACCGTCACTATCACGAGGAAGCTGCAAACGTTTGTCAATAGGTGTCTACGTTACATCTTAAGGATATTCTGGCCAAACCGTATCTCTAACGAACAGCTTTATCAGAGAACGGGCCATGAACCTATAGGCACAACCATACGACAACGAAAGTGGCAGTGGATCGGTCACACTCTCCGAAAGGGTGACAGGTCCATAGCTAACCAAGCGATGCAATGGAACCCGCTTACCCGGGATGGCAGGATACGCGGCGGTCCTAGGAGTACGTGGCGCAGAACAGTTGAGAAGGAAGCACGGCAACTGGGAAAGAGTTGGGGAGAGCTGAGGCACATTTCCAGAAATCGCACACGATGGCGCGTAGGCGTTGTAGAGGCCCTAGGACCCACAAGGGGATACAGGACATAAGTTAAAGTTAAGAATGACTGGAGAATGGGCAGAAGAAAGCCAAAAATTAAATTCGATCTAAGCGAAGAGTTGAATATTTTTATAAAAACACTTCCTTCAAGCGCGCATTGGGGTGGACATAAAATAGATGAGATGGTAAAGAAATTATGTCTATTTTTTATGCGTACCGTGCTTACTTGCATAGTTTCAAGCTCTATTTTTAGGTCTTCAAAATGTTCAATTGAGTCTTTAAGTACAAAGATAATGTACAAGTGTAAACATCTTCCGTCAACAAATTTCAAAAATATCATATATTGCTTTTCAAAGCTATATAGTACATGAGGATGGTACAATTTAATTGCGAAATCTAATCAGAATCCGTAAATTTCGATTACTAATGGTCACAACTAAGACCATTTTCTTCTAGCAAACTTTATTAGGGGTGGGTGAACATCGAAAGTTATGTCTATCTAGTCATGTCAGTTCGTCTGTCCGTCCGTATGTCACTGGTTTTTGAGCCAACAATTTTGAGCTACAAAGATGAAATTTTATATAATTGTGCATATAAGCTTTCTGGAATCCGAAGCTGTACAAGTGTAAACATTTTGAAAATCCGCAAACAGATATAGTAACGTGTAGCCGTTAAATAAAACACGCGAATCTATCTTTTGTTTACTATTAATTTTATTATTTATTTTCACTACTTTAAAAACGTACGTCTCGACGGAAAGTTAATAATGGAATCACACATTTTATCATTTTGGAAAGCTGTTGTACCCGTTGTGTTTTAGAAGAAATAAAATGCTGATCGTTGCACCACTACGCGATGGTGTCGTACATGCTGGAATGTTTGCCCCACATTCCAGAGAATTGTGTGGGAACTATGTCCGGCGTCTCGGGCTACTTGCTGATCTCAGCCAATACTCCCCGTGTTTGGTACAGTAAGACTATACGGAGTATTATATGTCACTATATGCCAATTTTCAAAAAATTCAATATTTTTACTAGAAACTGAAAAATATTGCCATAATAAAATATATTGACATCAATATTTTCTACAACTCGCCCACATGTTACACATTGCCACGCTAATTTTTTGGGTGTATTTACGGTGGTGGTTAAGTCTTATTGCGAATATTTAATCAGAATTTGTGAACTTTGGGTTTCTTTTTCTGTATATTTCTTGGCAGAGGGAGGAGACGATGGACTGGTTTCATCAATATTTTCTGCTCGATTTTCCACTTACCGAATGACGACCAACCAACCAGGCTATTTCAATATCTATCGGACATACTCAACTGGATATAGATTCATTACCAGTCGTTCACAGACTTTCACGGAGTGTAGGCGTGTTTCGGCTTTGAGTGAAATTTTCAGTAAATTTCAAGTAAACAATTAGACAGTGTGAATTTAAGTGGCCAGTTAGCCTAGTGGTAGAGGTGCTGGTCTATCAAGCCAGACACCCTGGTTCAATTCCCGGCCAGGGAAAATAAAATTATAGACTTTTACTTTCTTTTTCATTTAAAAAAAAAGTGAAATTAAAATAAAAACAAAACACGTGATGGAAAGCGAGCGGTCCGCGCTCCCATTAGCGGGACCAGCGGGTGGAGTGACTGCATCAGTCGATGACGCAGTTCAGTCAGGCCACCCAGTAACAGTGGTGACCGAAAGTAAGGGCAAAAGGAGAAGGAAAATTAAGCCTCCTCCTAACCTCATAAAGCGTCCCTCCACATTCGTCTTCAGCTGAACAGCTGCCAGGTGGAGTGAGGGTAGGGGCGCCGAGCACAGTAATAACAGCAGCAGCAGAAAAGAAGCGGCACCTTCTCCGACGGTGGGGAAGGCCGCTACATTGGAGACGACAAAAACAATAGCTTCGCCGTTTTGGCGTCCTCCGAATCAGAGGACGAAGATGAAGAAGTCGAGAGCCTGACTTCCAGCATTAAACAGCTGGAACAAAGGGTGCGTGCTATAAAGGCCAAACAAATGGCCAGAGGAGAGAGGGAGCTGCAGCTGGAGCTCCAGGGCGCTTCACAACAACAACAGAAGCAGCCAGAAGGCCAGCTGCAACAACAACAAAGTCACCCGCAAATACAGCAGCAACAACAACAGCAGCAGAAAACGCAGCAACAACTACAGCAGCAAACAACGCAGCAACAACCGCAGCAGCAGCAGAAAAAGCAGCAGACACAGCAGCAGCAGCAGAAACAACAGCAACAGCAACCGCAGCAACAACTGCTACAGAAGATGACTGCAAAGAAAAAGGTGCCTCCAATTAATACTTACAAAATTGAGCTGAAGGATACCATCGAACTATGTAAGTCGGCCATAGGCAGTAATTTTTCTATTAAAAGATTAAATGAAAATAGACATTCTATCCACTGTAATAGTGTGGAAGAATATAAAAAAATTAAAGAATTACTTAGGGATACGACGACGGAGTTCTTCTCCTTCACCCCGAAGGGGGAAAAGCTGCAAACAATGCTGCTGAGGGGGATAGATCCGTCTATTGATCCGGAGACGCTCCTTGCGCTGCTTAAAGAGAAAGAGTGCAACGAGCTCAAATTCGTAGAGGTCAAGCCATTCACCACAGCTAAGGCAAAAAGGGAGAAGCGGAAACTGCCGTTCTTCCTAGTTCAGCTTTCACCCAATAGCAAGCTGGATGGTCTAAGGAGTATTAAAGTCCTAGACTATCAGGTTGTCGCCTGGGAAAAATTAGGAAGGAGCGAAAACATTTTACAATGTGTTCGCTGCCAAAGGTTCGGGCACGCCGCGTCGAACTGCGAAATGCAGCCTCGATGTGTTTAGTGTGAAAAGAACCACAAAGCAGAGGAATGCACTCTGGGTAAGGATGGAGTGGCAGATAAGAGCCAGCTCTCGTATGCTTTATGCAGGAACTCGGGACACACCGCAAACTATCGGGGCTGTCCTAAGTTCCAGTATATTAAGAAAGTAAATCTGGTTCGTCAGAAGAAGGTTGTAGTGCTCCAATTCAAACACAATCCGTGACTCCCCAAGTGACCTACGGCCAAATGGCGGCAGGTCGGGGAAACGCGGAACAGAAAAGACCGAAGGTTGCTTCTCAGGCCCCAGCGCCTAGAGCACCGTCGTTTCCTAGAAGCGGCTCCTATCTGGATCTTATGCTGTTCGACGTACGGTTACAACTGACCGACAAACTTTAAACTGCCTGCACACATTTGTGTATGACAGTGACCATTGCGGACTCAGTGCCGTAATAACGATTCCCAACGAAATTGCGGAGTTAGAGGAGTTTGTCCAAACGTACTCCTACAATTATAGTAGGACGCGTTGGACTCGCTTCTCAAGAACTTTGACAAGAGCACTCTCCTCGAATTCGCTCTACCCACCGTCCAATAGGAATCTGTCAAACGAGGAGATTGACTGGTACCTAAAACAAATGGACGAGACAATTAAACGAACTATGGATAATACGATACCTCGGTATCAACATACTGACAACGCAGACATATTCCGCAATGCAACAATTGACCCACTACACCAACACAAAAGTAGACTGCTGTCGAGACTAAAAACCTTGTACAGACAGTTTACTGACAGACAAAACTCGGAGGTTAGGACGCTGAAGTCGTTGATTAATAACCTCCAAAAATTAATTAGAGAAAACTACAGACTTTCTGTAAATTTGCATTGGAACAACAAAATTCGGGCTGTAAAATCGAACAACCCGAGTATGTTCCCGCAAATAAATAAAATATTTCGGAGGAATAATCAAAACGAGCTTCCGTGTCTTAAGATCCCCCGAACGACGAACAATGGACAAATACTAATAACAGCAAGTATAGATCCAGATAACGCAGTAGAGGATGACAAGTTCTTTGTGATCGAAGATCCGCAGGAGAAGGTAGAGGTTATAGGGTCGACTTTCCAGGAAGTGTACAAGGTGAATGATACCATTTACCTGAACCACGACCTGGAAAATCGCGTCCTTGTGCACAACTTCTATCTTCGAAATGATATAGAGCACTGGCGATCCGAGAATATAGGTTTTACCGAGTTCAATGACGATAACATGGCAAATAATATCATCGCCGATGAAAGGGTACATCCCCCGTACATATCGAAGGTGGAGCTCCAAGCTATCTTCGACTCATTGAGGAGGAAAAAGTCTGTAGGAATCGACGGAGTGTCGAACATTGTGCTTCGACATCTCCCACTAGAAGCGGTGGACATTTACACCACTCTGTTTAACAATGCACTGAATAATGCACATTATCCAGCGCATTGGGAAACAGCAGTGATACAGCCCATCCCCAAAAGGGGTAAGGACACTTCCAATCCGGCAAATCTCCGGTCGATAAGTCTCCTTCCAAACATCAGCAAGGTATTCGAGAAAGTGATCAATAGAGCCCTGCTTAAGTGGACTGAGAACAGTAATATAATTCCGGATAACCAATTCGGTTTTAAGGCGGGGCATGATACAATACATGCCGAACTGGTATCGGATATCCAATGGAACAAAAGCAAGAAACAGTGCACGCGTGCCTGCCTGATTGACTTGGAGAAGGCCTTCGACACCGTATGGCTAGAGGGACTCTTCTACAAGCTGAGCAGGTTGGGCATAAGCAAACCACTGCTGTACATACTTCATAACATGCTCACCAGTAGACAGTTCATCGTCAAAAATGGCAATGTGACTTCTGCTGGAACATTTCTAATTAAAAACGGTCTGCAACAAGGTGCGGTTAATTCACCGATCCTTTTCAATATTTACACGAGCGATCTCATAGGATCACTTCACCATGCCATAGCGTACGCAGACGACTTGATTGCGTACAGATCAGGAGCAAAAATCGAGGTCATTGCAATTCTCTTGCAACGTGACTTCGATAAGATTCAGCGATATTGCGATGACTGGAAGTTGAAGATCAACTTCCAGAAATCGGAAACCATTCTTTTTAGGACGCCGTTGTCTGGTGCCTCTAGGGATACCAGAAAGAATTGGCGAAAGTTCTCAATAGTTGGACCGCATGGACAGCCACTTGCGAGTCGAAGTGTAGTCAGATACCTGGGGCTTTGGTTAGACCAATATCTATATTTTAACAAACATATAGATGCTGCTCTGGCCAGAGCCAAAGGTGCTTTTGCCCTTACAAAGAGACTTTTTTATAGCAAGCAACTCGATGCAAGGGTAAAGGTAATCTGCTACATGGCCCTCATCTGGCCCATACTCGTATATGGATGCCCCGTGTGGTTCAACGTGGGAGCAAGCTTGTTGGAAAAGATTCGGGTGTTTGAGAGGGCTTGCCTTCGGGCTTGCCTTCATTTGTACAGAACACCAGAGTCCCAGTACATAAAATTCTATCCCAATGAGGTCCTATACAACAGGGCTAACCTAATAAGAGTGGATAAATTCGGTATCAAGCTGATTCGAAGACACATTGCAAGAGCAATGAGCTCGACGAACAACCTGATCTCCGGGGCTTATTACCCCAATTACGAGTATAACGAGAGAGTGCGCCTTAACGGCTTTGTTCCCCCAGAGGCGTTCTTCTATTTTGATAAGAAGGGTCTGACCCAGGACAGACTGGCGGTGCCGCTAATCTTCCACGTTGCTCGGACAGCTGTGGATAGGCGACTCAACTACGACAGAGACGTTGCACACGGCAGTGTGGAGCGTCTCCGGTTTAGTGGGGCGGTATCGGGTCGCGATATTGATGACGTGCAACGTCAGTACGAACATTTCTGGTGGCTAGTAGACAGAGGGGAAACTCCTTCGTCGTTTCCCCATAATCCAGGGTAGCCTGTATGATGTTCAAGGTAGGCTGTTCTATATCCATGGCCGACTTACATAGATTAAGGTTTAGGTAGTTATATATATATATATATATAGTATATTGTAAAAATATTAAAAAAAAAAATTTCATCACAGCACTTTGGTAAAAAAAAAAAAAAAAATTTATAAAAAAAACAGCAC
This sequence comes from Pocota personata, assembly GCA_963082735.1. Taxonomy (NCBI): domain Eukaryota; kingdom Metazoa; phylum Arthropoda; class Insecta; order Diptera; family Syrphidae; genus Pocota; species Pocota personata. The sequence goes on along the minus strand of OY720429.1, from coordinate 176,313,919 downwards.
TTGATAAAATAAAATAAAAATAAAAAAAGTACGTATTTAATTACGTAAGTTACGTAAGGTAGAGTAAGATAGATTAAGGTAGAATAAGATATTTTAAGATTTATTTTAAGGTAGTTTATAAGTTTATATATAAGAATACAAAAAAAAAATGTTCATTCACTAAGTTTTTTATCAAATTTTCTTAGTTACAATTAAAATTATATGAATAAAATAAATAGAAAATGCTCAAGTACTTTACGTCGAAAGACATAGTTTTAAGTATTAGGCTTAGCTTAGAGCGCCCGCATAGGGCCAGTAAGTTAGAATAAGAATAGTTAAGTTAGTTAAGCTAGTTTTAAGCGTTTTTTGTCTAGCATGTAAGTTATAATGAATTAATCAATAAAAAAAATGCATTAAAAATTAAAAAAAATAGATTCATTACCCGACAGCCGAAGTCACTGTACTCAGCGACTTTAACGTACACAACTCAAACTGGCCCCGATACTCGAATAAGACTGATGATACAGGAAGACAAGTAAAGCGCTTGCTCTCAGTTGCATTTCGCCCAAAATGTGGGCGTGTCCATTTATAATATAATGTCCAATTGTAGAAATTGGTAACGTCTATATATTTTAATAAGTAAATATTTTTCAGTTTCTAGTAAAATTATTTTAAAAAAAGCCACAATTTGGATTAGTTTCAAAAATTTCACAAATGTTGGCAATTGTACTACTTCGGATTCTTAAAAGTTTATATATGAATCTTCATACTTCTAACTCAAAATTCAAGACCCAAACTCTGGTGACTTACAGATAGACAGATGGAACGGGAATGGCTAGATCGACATTACTTTTGATGTTGATCTCAAATATATATGCTCCTGGGGGTGTATCGTTATTATTTTTCTATGTTACAATTATGTACTGGTATGTATCAAAATTAATGCACATTAGGGAATAGGCTGTAACTAGGGGATAGGGTATACAAATGGCTCTAAGAAAGAATGTAGCAAAGCTTTTCTGATAAAACATACAGGAAACATATGGATCGTATGATAACCCATCCTCATACGAAATTTTCATTTTTTGCATTAGGTAGTAAAATGAGGTTCATAGTTTATCTATATATATATAGCTCGAGACTGGTTAAAGCTAAACTGCGTGCACTTAAACCAATACAGACGCGAGATTTTTCACTACGAATCAGGCAAAAACGTTTATTTTGGGCTCAAGACCACGTTTCTTGTACTCTAAGAGATGTGGAACAAAGTCATCTTCTCCAATGAATCCAAGTTTAAACAGTATGTCGGATATCGAAGAATCCTCGTACGTAGAGAACCAAGAGGCTCAGTGATGAATGTGTCCGAAGGATGCCCCCGAAAGCTGAAGGTGTAATGGCCTGAGGATGTTTTTCTGGGGAAGAAAGGGGTAGAGTGTGCTTTTTGGACTTAAGAGTAACAGCAGTAGTTTACCTGCAGGTTCTGTGTACAAGAGCTCTTCGGCGAAACTTACAGATTTATTTTCTATCAGGATAATGCTCCATGCCATATCGCGAAAAACGTAAGTAACAATTTATTTATACTTTTAAATGAAAGATTATACAATTTACTTTTGAATAAGCAACAATATTTATAAACAAAAATCAATTTAATTATCTTTCTTAAGGTGAAACAATGTGTTGGACTGGCCTACTTACAGTCTTAAATCCAATTGAAAATATCTGGTCAACAAAAACTTAGAGTAGCAAAGAAGCGCTCAGAATCAATTGAAGCCCTGAAAAGTTCAGGGTATCGAGTCCAAACCTGGCACTCGATACCAACTAGAACATGGAAAAATCTATCAGAATCCATGAATCGGCGGTGTACAGCTGTAATAAAAGCAAAAAGGGCCTCAACAAAATATTAATATTATAGATAATGTTTCTGCTAAGCAATAAAAAAATAAATAAAACTTTGATGTCAGGTCTTATTCTTTAATTTTTAAAAATCAGCCCCTTAGATAAATAACCCCTTTTTCAGTCTACTTACACTTTGCTCTCTAAACTTCAGATAAAAAAAAATGAAACTCAAAAAGAGTCAGAAACCTTTTAAGAATGACGCAGCAAACTAATCCACATGAAATTGTAGGTAGTTTTATCAACTTAAATGTAAAAAAAAATTGTTTGACTAATTTTTTTTCACAGCACTTTATCTTTGGCATATTCTGCAGGATTCAGAGGACCTTGACGGTTGGCGCACAATGTGCGGGTACAATCTGAGTTTTCATGCGGTGGCAGGTTACAGGTTACGCAAGTGGCTGAACGTTTGCACCAATTAATTGTGTGGCCGAAAAGTTGACCCTGTCAACAGCGGATGAGATTTGGTACATATTCTGAAACTTAGTCGTAGAAAAATAGCATGAGTCCTGTTGGATTTCTTGCTCCGTCATGCGGAGACATTTTGGAATTTAATATCGTAAACGATTTTTCTCTCCGGAACATTGATAAGACAAGGGTCGTATGCAATTGCTTCCATGAGATTGAGGATAGGGTGAAGTGGTTAAGTGCGCGATCACTGAGCGGGAGGTTAAAGGTTTGAATCCAAGAAAACACAAAAATAAAGGTTTCTCACGGTCCCACCTCCCGCGAACGTCTGACGGTTGATAGAGTTAAAATTGTCATGAGAAGCTTCTTTCAATCGAAAAATTGCCCTTCAGAAACGGCATAAAATTGTAGCTCCCGACCGTTCGTGCGGCGCACAGCACGAGTCCCTCCGAGAAGTTAGGCCAGGCCATGTATTGGGCTGTTAGCGCCAAAATATTTAAATAAAATATATTTAATTGTCACTGGGCAGAACTTGTTTAGGGCTTTAGAGTGATTGAATTTGTCAGCAATGTGGTGATTTTTGCTGGAATTAGGATTGAGCCGTCTCTTAACTGTGACATTTTCTTATTCTATGGTAATTGAGTAGATGCTTCTTTCAACAGAAAGACACTAATAGAGGTCAGTGGCTTGTCCACGTTGTTGGACGAAATCAGCACAAATAGTTTATTTTTGGAGTTTTGTTTTGTTGGAAGCCCTGGGTAGTCCGTGAAAATATGGGAAGTTGTTTTGGGTCTCATTTTTGGTCGATCAGGAGGATCAGGGCGTTAGAATGCGAAAACTTATCAAGATCCCAAAACCTGTTACCAGGCTGGGGCTTTGATATGTCGACGAAAAATGAATTAACACCCATTTGATGGAAATGTAATTTATTCTCGGTAGATCAAAAGAAAAAAGGGATTACGCACGGCCATACGAACAAAAACCACCACCACTACAGCAAACACCCCCGTCACGCCATATAATTTACAAGAGGAGGAGCACGCTTGCTATGGCCACACACCCTTGAGTATATTCGTAGGTCAGCCCATGTTCGTTGGATATGGCTGACTGAAAGGCGGGTCGAGCATGCTCGCCGCTGATGCGGTTCATTTAATCCACGTACGATGGGACATGCTCAACCGAACCTTTCTCACGAATATGTTCACGAGCGCGATCATATGTGCCCATTTGAACAGCGAACATTTACTATGCATAATCCCATCGTTCGTAGTGTTGTTAAATTGTTTTATGTTAACCTCAAATACTGACAATAAGTGGATGTTAATAAATGCATTTCAACGAAAAATCTAGGGCCTTTTTGTGTAGATGTTTTTTTTTAATGAGCATTTAAATTTGTTTTCCAATTTATTTTTTATTTATTTTATTTACATATTCGATTTAATTAGTCCGTTTTCTTTTCATGGAAATAATTCAACAGATATCTACCAACCATACGATGATTCAACGATTTGTGGCTTTTACGGCAAAATATAAAATCGTTCGCGGAATTCTATCATATGGGATTCTATGGCCCTGTGGCAGCCTAATTGAGCAGACTTTAATTGAAAAGCGGACATACCGAAACTACGATTGGGTAAAATGTCTAAAGTAAGCTATATTTACTTAGAAGATTAATTTTATGTACACCGTAAAAAATGTCCATTTCAAATATACAAGTATCAACAATAATTACAGATTTAGTTTATTTGGAGCGTTCTTCATGGGGCCTACTTTGTACATTTGGATGCGGTTGGCATCGATTATGTGGCCAAAAACGGATGTAAAATCGTCATTGTGCAAAGCTCTAACAGAGCAAGCATCATACGATCCAATGGCAATATCGTCTTTTCTCTTCAGCATGAGTCTGATGGAGGGTAAAACAATTGAAGAAGCAAAACACGAAGTATGTAGTGCATTCGTTCTGGAGAGATTTTGTTGTCACTGTATTTATAATGTCTGACAATTTTCCGCAAATCTCGTTAGGTTAGCGGCAAGTTCTTTGAAGCATATAAAATTGGAGTTATTTATTGGCCGTGTGTTCAAACCGTGAATTTCACATTTATTCCACAACGCAACCAGGTCGTGTTTACATCATTCTTTAGTATGCTTTGGACTGCATTTCTTGCATACACCAAATACTTGGAATTACCGAATGTGGATTTAGATCACCATGTTGTTGACATTCATTTCCTAGAGATGTGAAGTATGTACGTAGCTACTATAGTGTTTGTGTGTTTTTTGTATTAGAATTTGTATTTTAGTATTTGTAAGAAAATGTAAAATATATAATGAAATATATTACGAGTATGTACTGGATTTGTTCTAAATTATTAAATTCTACGTGTTCTGTTTCTCATAGTCAACAATCATTTTCAGGGTTCCATTACTTACGAGTATGAGTACAAGAAAATTAAAAGTAAAAACAAAACCCTTATAGCACAGATAATAAAGTAACTTTATTATCTGTGCTTATAGTGAGAGTCAGTTTTCCGTCCGTCTGTCTGTCACAGCCTCATACCTTTTAACTTGTTGAGTCCCAGTAACGCGCAGACAGTTCTAAAGCAAAATTTAAAAAAAATAAATAACCAAAAAAGTATTCATGGTCAGAGTAAAAGTAAAATAAAGTGCACGACTAGGTCGCACGTATTTGCACTTATGTTTGTACATGTTCCTTATTTACAAATCACTCGAATTTAAACAAAATCATTGAAAAGATTTATTCTAGTTTTTCAAAATTCGTTAAAAAAAAAAAAAAAAATTAAATTGTTCCAATATTTTACAAAACATAATCTTACATACGTCAAAAATAGTTTAAATATTGATTTCGAACAAAATCGATTGAGTTATAGACGAGAAATGCTTCCGTTTAGGCTGCAGTCGACCATATTGCACTCAGACCGACAGACAGAATTGAGAGACCTACTTTTTCGATACTCTCTGTTATAATAATACCAAAATTGATCAAAATCTGGAGATCGAACATTTCCAAGAAAACAATGCCCTTTTAGGTGTATGTACATAAGTAAAAAAATTTGTTTGTATTTTTTTTTTGTATATAATCTGCTCGCGCCAAAGGGATAATGAATACCCTTATATTTTCCAGGGCACAGTCGCTTAGGATAATGGGAAAGAGAAACAGAGAGCCTGTGCACGTTGGCTTTAAATGTTTGAAAGTTGTAGTGATGCGGAAATACGAAGGTGTAGGTTGTACAATGTGGGGGAACAAATGCATTACCACGATTTTTCTTCATATCGACGCGTCTGTAAAAATTATGATGGCGTTTGAAATATTTGTCGGCAGGGCTCAGGGGCCCTTGAGTTACATCAAGTGTAATTGAAGCTTTGTGGATTGGTACGGAAAAACATCTGCATCTTGGTGCCCTGTTCAAGATTTGTAATTTTTTTTTAAATCGATGAATGATATTTTAAAATGATTATTGCAGCTTAAATAATAATTTGCTGATACAAATTCAAAATTAAATTAGCCGACGAATTTCTATTTGCTGATTACAACGGTATTTGAAAGAAAAAAATGCGCACGAGAAGAGTAACACACCCATTGAATGTTTTCCAAATTGTTTGAAAACAAAAACAAAGCATTTTGCCACTACAGCAATTATGAATTAAAAAGAAAAATTATTTCAATAGACTTATTTTTAATTCCTAATTGCAACGCTAACGAGGGTAAGTGAAAGTCTTCCATGGGCACTATGAGGACCGCAGGCGCGTACTCATACTAGTGTACGATATAAACTTGTTAGTTACTGCGACTAAGTTAAGACTTATCAAGCAATTTTTTGTTACGAAATAAAGACGTTTGGCAGGTGTCTTTCAAATGAAAGTTCCTGATTGTTTCGCTATGTTTATAGCTTTGGTCCTTTGTAGACGGCGCAATATATTTCACTTGTCTAGAAATTGTAGGACTGTGTTAGTAACATGTTCATTCAATCGAATTTGGAGTTTTCGCGCGAAGTTTTTGGTTTCATATTCGACTGTAAGAATTCCAGGCCCTCTGTGAATATCGTCGTTTCTCATTCACCAAGGTCCATCGACAATTTCTCTTAGCACTTTATTTTTGAAAGCTTGTAAAATATTGGCTTTAGTTTTCGTGGTACAACCCCAGAGTTGTATGCCACATCGGCTTTTGCACTTGCTTGTATAAGAGCAGCATATTCTGAATGTTAAGCTTGGAATATTTTCCATTACATTTCTCTGTATTTGTTTTCGAATTCTTTACGTTTCTTTTTCACGTGCGACTTCCATTTCAGCTATGCGTCGAGTGTCATTCCGAGGTATTTAGCCTCATTTGCGAACGGAATACGGAACGAATTTATAAGGCAAACTATTTGTTTTCTTATAAGTGAAATTTACATGACCAGATTTGGTTTCGTTGAAGCTGATCCGCCTGTCCTTTGTCCATTCAATTACATTATTCAGAGCGCTTTGCAGTTCTACAGTTGTTTCTTCTATCGTTTTACCAATTACTAGGATAATAGTGATATCGGCAAATGTAGCTAAGGTAGTGCTTTCTTCTAGCGGTGTATTACGCGTATATAGAAGGTACAGAAGTGGACTAAGTACGCTTCCTTGAAGTACGCCAGCTGAAATTCCTTTAAGAATCTATTCCCGATACATGTTGTCAGTATGTTATATATGCATACAGGCAGAACCTGTCATAATTCGAACTTCAGGCCCTAATGCCACACCTTATCAGAAGCTTACGAGACATCAAGAAATACGCTTGACCAATTCTCTTTTCTTTAAGTGTTTTCTCAATTACGTCAATGATTTTATGTACCTTGTCATTGGTTGAATGCTTACCTTGAGTAATATCCTCTTAAAAATGTTGGATATAATTGGGAGAAGCGAAATAGATCTATATGACTGCTTGTCACTCGGTGGTTTTCCTGGTTTTAGTACCATTATGACTTCCGAAACTTCCATTGACCTACTCTAATTTACTTATTTATTTATTTATTTATTTATTTAATTTCATCAAATAGAGCACACAATATCTTACAGACTAATTAGATATAATAAAGTAGTAATAATAATATGGTTCAATATTCAATAATTTAAATAATTCATTAACACTAATTTAAATATAAGTATATATATATATATATATAGTTAGGTGCAAAATTGAACCAATGTTTGTGGAATTCTGGACTGGCCTGCCCAAAGCCCCGACTTAAACCCTATCGAAAATCTGTGGGCATATTTAAAAACGGTGCTTCACAAAGAGTACGGCTCCCCACCATCTTCTATGGCTGTTTTATGGGACAGGGTTCAAGAACAATGGGCTAAAATTCCAATAAGCTACTGCTCAACCCTTGCAGAGAGTGAGTTACCCCGCATCCAAGCCGTAAAAAAAGCTAAGGGCCTTTGGACCAAATATTGATAGATTTCATCCTTATTATCCATTGGTTCTACTTCGTCTTGGTGCAAAATTGAACCAATGTAAAGTTAACAAATCGCATACAATATGTACCTAAATTATGTTTTTTTTAAATTAATCTTATTAACTGAAGTCCATGAAATAAAAATTATGTTTTTAGAAAAAAAAACTGTTTTAATTTTTGAGTAATTTTCAATGAATCAGGTAACTAGGCACTATTGGTTCAATTTTGCACCTAACTGTATATATGTAAACAATTAACATTAAACACCATGAGGCTGATTTAAAATTACAATAAGTTGATTTTTGAAGCAATGCCTAGAACAAGTAATAAATAAATCAATTTGTGTTATAATAGAGTTCACCTCTTTGATGCAACGAGCAATTGGCTCATGTCCGGCATAAATAGTTCTATGAATATGTTAACGGAAGTGAAATTGACTACGAAGAAGTCGCGAAGGTGAGTAAAACTCGAGCATGAAAAGCAACATAGGACACTGAATTTGACTGTGAATTAAATCTCTTACAAACATAATATAAAAGTATTTATGATGACATTCAAGAGTATTTATATTTATTAAAGAGCACCTGGTTTTATAGGCATCTCAATTTCCCAATTCAATTGGAGAACCATAAATCTAGTGAAACTTTTTTGTATTCTTTCAATTCTATCTGAATGTAAGACAAAAGACGGATTCCAAATGATACAGATGGGGTCTAACCAGGGATATAAAAAGCGTTTTTAACATATAGGGATCAGTAAAGTCTTTCGAATTTCTTTTAAAGAAACCTAGCACCGAGTTGGCTTTACAAACAATGCAATCAAAATGGTCTTTGAAAGTGAGACAAGGATCAAGTATTACTCCTAAGCCGTTTTTCGAGGTTACTCTATCAAGGAACTTTAATTTAATGAAATATCTATACAAAATAGAGACCTAGTTAAGGAAAAGAATTGGCATTTGGAAATATTTAAGATCAAGTTATTTCGATCACACCATTCATCTACGGCAACGATATCATCTTGAAGAAGGTTGCAATCATGTTCCGATTTAATTGGACGAAATAACTTGAGGTCATCTGCAAACAAAAGACATTCAGAGTGCTTGATAGCTAGCGGAAGATTATTGATGAAAAGCAAAAACAGCAAGGGGCCGAGGTGACCACCCTGCGGGACACCTGACGTTACTTTTATCGACTTTGACAAACAATCATTAATTTTAACATATTGGACCCGATGACATAAGTAAGACTCGATCCAATTTAGTAAGTTGGAATGATATCCAAAACCAGAAAGTTTTTGGATTAGTGTTTTGTGATTGACTTTGTCAAAGGCCTTCGCAAATTCAATAAAGATCACATCCGTTTGCCAACCCTTTTCAAAATTTTTTACAACTGAATTAAAAAAAATTGCCAAATTAGTGGAAGTAGATCTTCCCTTCATAAAACCGTGTTGATTATTTGATAAAATATTTTTAACAAGAAAAGAAATCTTGTTGCAGATTATCTTTTCAAATAGCTTTGGAATTGACGAGATTTTACAAATAGGTCGATAATTGCAAACATTTTGTTTAGATCCAGACTTGTGAATCGGAATAATGTGAGATGTTTTCCAAATATCTAAAAAGAACCCACATTCGATCGACTTGCTAATGATAAGGTGAAGTGGAGTTGATAACGACTTTGCACAGTTCTTTTAATAATATTGGAGCAATACTATCCGGGCCTTCACTATGAATGCTTTTCAGCCCATTTAGAGCATTTTCAACATCTAACTTATCAAAAGGTAATTCGCCAAGATCAATTATGGGCTGATAACTATGCGAGTATGAACTAACAGAGTGGAAAGCATCAAGAGAATATACCGATTTAAAATAGTCAGCAAAGAAATTGCATATAGTTTTAGTATCATCAGATGATAAATCTAAAAAATACATAAGACTAGGTAATCCATTTGTATTTCTTTTAGAGTTTATGAAACTCCAGAAATAATTACTATTAGACTTTAACTTACGTTCCGTAGAAATGATGTAAGAACGATACAAAAATTTGTTGAGAGTGGCAAAGTAGATAACTTTGTTTTTGAAACAAAGCGACTCCTTAAATCAGAAATTATTGAAAAAAATATGCCATACATATCTTGCAAATACGTGTTATATAAAACAGTGTCCCACGATACTGATTCCAAATAATTATTCATTGCATCAAAATCAGCTTTTTTATAATCATAACACAATTTGTAGTTAATATTATGTTTCCGATAATGATAAATTGAAAATTCAACTACAATGGCAATGTGGAACAGTGTATTATTAAAAATATGTAATGTAGCTACATACATCAATGTTAACAACAAATTCCTTATCGACAAATATAAGATCTAAAATGTTATTGAAATTATTTTTAATGTTATTAACTTGGACCAAATCATATTGACTAAAGAAATCTATCACTTCAACTTCTATATCTTTGTTAACATTGAAGGGTACAAGTTAATTATCTTCTGTATCAAAATTCCATATAATGTCTGCCAAATTAAAGTCACCAGTGAACACAACATATTGAGAAGGGCTAAGATTATCAAATATGAAACGACAATTGTTTAAATGCAAGTAGTAAAGATCTAGAGAGCTATGTGGAGGAAGGTAGCTGACAATTAAAAATAACTCGAAGTCAGTTACAAATGAAATTTTTACAATTAACTTATCCACATGCAAATTAACGGGAGGGATAATACTAATAGATGGCAATTCAAGTTGTGTACATGGATAGATGCTACGAACTGCAATCAATACTCCCCCGCCCCTATACTTTTCTGTAATGTTTACGCAGCGATTTTTACGGAAGACGTTATAGAGAGAACAATTTAAAAATACTGAAGCGAAATGAGTGTCTGATAGCCATTTCTCAGTAAAAATTATAATATCAAAGCATAATGCAGATGAAGATAAAAAAATGTTTTGCATTTTAGTTCTCATACCTCCGACATTCTGATAATATAAAGAATAATTACATTTAGGTTGATTTATTGACGATGCAGCATGAGTTACTCGTTTTTTGGATGGATCCGGGTAATAGCAGGATTTGTTGAATTCGAAGAAAGACTCCTTGAGGCATTTCTAACCCAAGGATCATACTCGTGCACCAAAGCTCGAACGGGCAAAAAAATTAGAAAGAAGTTGATGAAAGTTAGCATCAGGTATGAGCAGCTTAACGATGCAATTTCCCTTGGTTCATTGAAGCTGTATTTGAAGCATTTAATGAACAGCGATGGAGAAGGTATTTTGATTCTGATGTAGTTCATTACGTCATCTACGGTGGTAGCTGATGCTAGTCTCGATAAGAAAATAGACTTACGAGGAGCTTGATGTACTACAACCAGATTTACAGTAGGTGCAGTCTGGTCCGAGGTCTCCTCAATAGGTGGAAGAGGTTGAGGATCAAGTGCTAGTTCAATATTATCTGTAGCATTATTATCTATAGGAACGGCTACGGGCAGAGATGAGTTTATTGTAGAAGTTACGCAGCTTTCCGAACTCGATGAAGGCACGGCAAGAGGTTCGCCGGTTGATATAGTAGGGAACGCTTTCTTAGATTTAGGGGTTGCTTTAACTCCCCTAGGCAGGTTAGGACGAGTGGCATTGGCCTCTTTCAAGTTATCTTCGTGGCAACAAACAAGGTCATAAAGTTTGTCGTAATTTGCTAAATGATCTTTGAATACAGATTGCACACGGTTTAGCTCAGACGAAATATGATTGATCGGCACTCTGCACTCGCCAAGCAATCTCAATAGAGTACGTGACGAGAATTTTTTGCAATGCAAGCAGAACCACTGAAGTCCATTTGGAGTGGTGCTTCGTAGCTCATCACCAACTTTAGCTAACAAATTAACGCATTTAGTGTGGAATAACTTGAGACAGCCGTCACAAGATATATAAATGTCATTTACACTATAGTCTTTTTTACAGTTAGCACAACCGATGTTCATTGTTAAGCGAAGAAAAAAAAAAAAAGTTTCGTAAGCAGAACTTTTGGTTTAAGACACTATTTTTTAACTTTTCCAAACGTATATGAACTTTAGACACTGTGTTTACAGCTTTAGTGCACTCTATTATCGGCACTGAATTTAAACAATGGATATCAAGACTAATCAAGAGAGATAGCAGTCTTAACACAAAAATGTAAGGCTAGTCGTCGTAGTTGTTTACGAGAATTGTCAACCGCACTACCATAAATTTGTGAATTGAGTGGAAGTAAAAGTAAATAAAAACAGTTTTTTTAAGTTTTTCGTTTAAATATAAAATAAATTACATCGATTTTTTAAAGTTTATATAAAATTTTCAATGAAAAAGTGTTCAATAACTTGGCCGCCGCAGAGAGTTTTACACTTTTGACGAGTAGTTATTTAAAAAAGACTTAAAAATCGAAATAAAAATGTAAAATACTAGCGCGTACTAAGATACTACGTTCGCTCAGTTCAAGGCACGAGAGCAGCGTTTATAATATTGAAAAGTTGAATAAATGCTTTTCTAGGTAACTTTTTTAGAACTTCTCAGGTTTTGAGTCGCAACCTTTATTTTTTTTTTTGAGTGCCGTTAGTGTAGCACTTGTTATTGTGTAATTGTCAGATGCTATTTCCAACGCATTAATATTACGAATAATCGCATGACTATCGAACGGTTTAAAAGTCTCTTCTAGATGAGCGGCAAAATGTCCGCTTTCTCTTTGCCTCCCTTCTCTCATTCGCCATTATTATTTTTTTTTGATTGACGGCGTAGATATTTTAGGTCTTTTAGTGCCTTTTACAGCTTTCTAAAGCGAATAATTCGATTCGTCTTTCTCTGTCAAGTTTTTAAGGTACAGTGAAAAAAAATTGCGAGAGAGAACAATTAGCAACACAACATAACTCAAAATGGCTCTTGAAGACATATGGGAAAATATATCCTCGGACGGAACCAATTTGGTTTCTTCGATGCAAAATAGATGAAAGCTGTCTTAGAAGCTAAAGGACATCACTCCAAATATTCATTTTTTATTATTTTGAATTTAATGTACTTTTTTCCTTAATTGTTCCTTAGTGTTCAAGTTTTTGTTTGGCATTAAAAAACAATGGATTTTTAAATTTTTTTATTATTAACTAAAACCTTATGATTTTACAAAACTTTAATAAAACAATTCAAAATATTTCAGAAATTAACTATTATTTGCCATTTGTTTTGTTTTAATATCTGAACAGGCTGTGAAAATATTCAACTGAGAAATCAGTCGCAGCTGGCGTTCAACTTTTTTTTCGGTTCACTGTAAGTACCTAATGAATGGTTTTTAAAATTTCTAATAGTCTTTTTCACCAGATTACACAAGTCATTCAAGTGTACTCTATGATGTGGAGCCCGACTTTGTTGCCATTTCTTACTAACTTTTTTTCTCCTTTATCATTTCTTTTATTTCCCGTGGATATTTTAGGCCACAATTTGTGGGTTTTTTTCTTTAATAGGGAGTATTATTCCACGCGGCGTGCTGCACGATTTCAACGAGGAGATCAACTTCGACTTCAAGTTCATGGGGCGTGTTAAGTGGTACGGTCAGTTCAATATTCTTTCCCAATTAGTATTTCTGCCAGTTAGTCTCGCTGGTTCTGTTTTTTAAATTTAGGTTACGGTCATTGTCAGAATGACTGGAGAATGGGCAGAGGATAGTAACAAATTAAATTCGTTCTATGCGAGTTGAATATATTTTGAAAAAGCACTTCTTTAAAGCACACATTGGGGTGGACATAAAATAGATGAGACGGTAAAGAAATGATATTTTTTATGCGTACCGTGCTTACTTTTTTTTTTTTATAATTTGCGCGTGCCAAATGGGATATGAATACCATTTATTTCAGGGCACGGGCGTTTGTAGAAATTGAGAGAGATAGAGAAAGAAAGATTGGTGTAGTGGGTTTGAAACTTAGGTGGTATTAAGTTTCAGTAAACTCCAAGGGTGGCTGTCCAGATAACTGGGGAGCTTGTTTGTTTTGCTTTTTGTCGTTGTTCATGATTCACAGTATTTTTTTCCCACCACCTGATGTCATCATCACGATCAAGTTGAATTTAAGCCATATGACCACTCTACTGCCAGTGTTATGCCTTCGCAGTAAAGTTGACTAAGCTTTTCGCAATTGATCGACTTTTTTTATTTATTTCAGACGAAATAAATAGATGATTATTGAGATCAGGATTTGAACCGTGAACCAAGAGCGTGACAAGCGTTGATGTTACCACTACACCACGGCCACCCTTTGCATAGTTTCAAACTCTATTTTTAGGTCTTCAAAATGTTCAATAGAGTCTTTTATATACAAGGATAATCCGCTTCTCGCCTTTTACGATGGCTGACAAGCATGATAATCAGCCTCTTATCTTTGCACGCGCTTTTTCGTAATGTTTTTGTGACCAGAGCCTAATGTATTTTCTTTTGCTATTGTTTCTTTAGCGGTCCTAGGGTCTTTCTTACTTGCTGGTTTCGAGTGTTGATTTTGCGGCTTTAAGACAATTTGTCCCACCTTTTTGCACCTCCTTAGATACTTCACAGCCTCGATAGTTAGCCGGGTGTTTTAGTTTGGAGGTTTATTTACTTACTCCGCAGCGTTTGGAGAGGTGACTCCCGGTGCATTTCACACATCGGGGTCTCTTTCTGACAATACGTTTGCGTGTGATTGAATGCTTGGCAACATTTGCTCTTTTGGATTAATCTTACATTCTTACGCAAAGGCTCGATTTTGACAACCATATAGAGAATCGTTTTTATCGAACGTTAGCATAAAAAGAGGAAACCGTAGTTTCCTGGCCTTCCTATATTTGCTTCTCTCGCTTGACGATATTAACATCAACTATTTTAAAGTATCTATTTTTAAGTCACTGACGACATCTTCTTTTCAGCACGAAGCATGTAGTAATCTAGCAACGACACGTGTCAGACTTTCCGATTTGTTCTCATAAGTGTACCATTGTATTTTCTCGGTGTTACAGTATAATCGAATTGCTACAATGCCTTCAAGATGGTTTGCAGTTGATTGTAGTCCGCAATCCCGATCGCGTTAATTGCCGGCAGTGGTCCTGGCTTAGTACACACGTCGGTTTTCCTCAGTGCGAATATTTGTAAGGCCTTTCTTTTATATTTGTTCCAGCTTATTTTCCGTTACATCGTGTCGTGTTACGACTTCGGTGAGGAACCGGCTTTCTGTTTCTTGCCTGGTCGTTTCTGCAATATCCAGCAGTTTCACAACTTAATTCCTCTTCGTTCATATCATATATAACTTTTCGTGGTGTGGCTCGCAGAAAAAACTTTAAACTCCCAGTACATATTTAATTTTCGGACTGTCGCTCCGCACACTCGCTCCAATACATTTTCATTTTCAAAGCTATTACTTTGTATTCAAACAGTAAACATTACTCATATGGCCTTCCATGGTGTGCAAGAATTTCGGTGCAAAATTTTTATCGTGGGGGACCCACTTCGGTCGCAGCAAAACTCTTAACTCCCGCTATACCATTTTCGGGCAGTCGCTGTTACTCTTGCTCTAATTGATTTTCATTTATGTATAATACTATCCGTCCTCGACTTATTTATTACAAATGTGCCTTGTTACATAACAAATCCAATATTTTTAAATGAACTTAGATCTGATTACAATCCGGTTTTCTGTCGTCTTCTATGGTCAGGAGAAATAAAAGTGAAATATGTTCAAGATCTAAAAAATGCAAGTTGGACACGCTTTCGTTCAGAAGTTAAATGAAAACTTCAAAATATTCCCCTGAGTACCGACGGCATTTTAACAAAGGGAGACGTTGACTGCCTGTTAAACGACTTCTCAGAACACGTTTAAAGTTCGGTCGATGCAAGTATTCTAAAAGTTCCGAAAAAGAACTACACTTTAAAGCTACCTTCCCTTATATTGCTTTTAAATAAACAAAGAAATATTTGTAGACGAAATTGGCAAAGGTATTGCCAACTCATATTTCGGCACCAAATGAATTACCCGAATAAACAAATATGCAAACAAATTTTAGAGTACCGTAATAAAGAGTGGAATAAAAAACTCAATATACTGCACAAAAACGGAAAACCTTTCTGGAACATACTCGTAGTTACGAGTAAACTGGTAAAAAATAAAAACAGACAGTTACTTTTTCTAAAAAAATCGTCTTGCACATACTTTACCGATGTCGAAAAAGCCAATGCACTTGCCGTTAATTTTTCTAATAACCATATTGTCGCACAAAATTTAGGTTATGCACACACCAACACTCTCGTGAACAACACCATTCAAGTCTTTATAGCAGATGGAACAAATCATTCCTTTTCTACTATTTTTTTTACCGAAGAAGATGTAGACTTTATAATAAACAACCTACGTCTTAGGAAAACTGGAGGTCTTGATATGTTAAGAAACATTTACTTTATAGTAAATAAAATTCGTAACATTTATCATCAGCCATCAACAAATTGTTGCCAGGTTAATCTAGTATTATAATAAATACAAAAACATAAAAAGAAAAGTCCTAAACAAACTTAAATAAACTGAGTTCTACAGAGAAGTACAGCATAATTATACCCCGGCACCAAAATAATCTGCAAGCCTCTTGCAAAAGTGGTACCAATATTGAAAGCTGGTAAGCCTTCATAAAGGCCAGAAAGTTATAGACCTATCAGCTTACTAAGCAACCTTAGTAAGATATACGAAAATCTACTAAATCTGTTTGGCATGAAGGCTTGATATACAAAATAATACGTTTTAACTTTCCTCCATATATCTGTAAAGTAGTCCAAAGTTTCTTGTCCAGTCGTCGTTTCAAAGTCCATGTTAACAGTAGTGTTTCTGACTTGATCTATTTTCAATTGGGTGCTCCACTCCAGTTGTTGCCCCATTCTTGTATAACATTTATACTTCTGATATTCCAAAGTTACCGCACTGTGATATAGCTATTTTTGCAGATGTCACCGCAATATTTTCATCTCATGCATTTCAATATTGAAAGAAATCTCCAAAATGGAATGGAAATTTAGTGAAATATTATCATAAATGGAAAATCAAATTGAATGAAGGGAAAACGCAAGCTATTTATTTTCACTCGGAAAAGAAAGCCTTGCTTTCTTCCCAACAGACAGCTTCAGCTGAATGGAAGTGATATAAATTTGGAGCCCTCTGTTAGATATCTAGGTATTGATTTAGATACCAAGCTAACATTTAAGTACCATATGTTAGGTTAGGTTGAAGTGACTGTTAGCAGAAGAAGCCAACACACTTAGACCAATAATAGGTCCATTGTGATACCACATGTGTTTGAGACGTGGCCTCTAGCATACTCGTTGAACCATTTAGAGCTTCTGATGAAGCGTAGAATGTACCTAACGTCAATATTATTCAAATCATCTAGGTTATTGAAACGGAAGGCTCCTAAGTGGAGTTTCCTTCTTTGGGAGAGAGCTGGGCAATTGCAGAGAAGGTGAAGAATAGTCTCTTCCTCCTCCTCGTCCATGCAGCTTCTGCAGAAATCGTTAAAGAATACGATAAGCCTTGTTGCATGCTTGCCTGGTAGACAGTGTCCAGTAATGACACCTATAACAGCACTAATATGCTTCCTATTTAGAGAAATCAAATTCCTAGAGCGTTACAGATCCAGCATAGGCCAAATCTGTGTTGTTGCTATACAAGTTATACTCCTTGTCCACCTAGAATTTGTCTTTACGGTAGCATCCAGCTTTAATTTAAGTTTGCATGTAGCGATATCCAGTAAACTTTTGCCTGGGAGGATGGGTATTGTTGTTCCATGTCTGGCAAGTTCGTCAGCCTTACAATTCCCTGGAATATCCTTATGCCCCGGCACCCAAATTAGGTGAATATTAAACTGAATTGAAAAAGAATTTGTTGAGGAAGATTCCAGGGATTTGATTGCGGTTTGGCTGTCTGAAAAGATGCGGATATCAATGGCCGATATCACATTTTCCTTTAGCTAAGACAAGACTTCCCTTATTGACATTATCTCCGCCTGGAACACGCTACAATGGTTTGGGTGACGAAAAGAAAGGTTTAAATCAAGCCTATCAGAGAAGACACCACCACTCACCCCATCGTTAGTTTTTGAACCGTCGGTATAAGAATGTACGGACTTATCTTCCGTAAAGCCACCTTCTTCCCAGAATGCTCTGGAAGGGTAAATTTTGTCAACATTTAACTTGGCAATGGTGTAGTCAATGTCTTCAGGGAAGATATTAAATTTATTTAAGATGGAGGTGTGGCCTTACTTTTTTTTTAGGCCACTGTTAAATAGCTTTAAGGTGAATAGCTGGATTAGCTGCTATTTGCCTGCCATAAATATCCAAGGGTGTTAAATGAAAAAGAAGGTGTCGTCCGCAGTGCTCCACTAATGCACAGACAAGCTGAACGTTGGGCTTTGCTTAATAACTTCTAGTTTATTGCCTTATCCAAGGCAGTCCACCAGACAACTACCCCGTACATGAGGATCGGTCTAATGATCGAGATATAGAGCCAGTGCAATGCAATGGCATTTTTGCAAGAGAAGAGTGCGACAGTGGCTTTCCTGTATATTAGGTTTCCAGCTTAGTTTCCTATCCAAAATAAGACCCAGGTATTTTGTTTCGTTGGAGAAAATTAAGCTTGTTCCATTAAGGGATGGAGGGTCAATAGGTGGGATTTTGTATTTCCTTGAGAAGAGGACTAGTTTGGTTTTGTGGGGGTTCACTCCTAGACCACACCGAGCTGTCCATCTAGACAGCTGACATATCTTCTGACAGATGAACCACCCAGCTTTAAGTTGATAATCCGATCATTAAGCAGTAAATTAATCAGCTCGCCAAGTGAATTATCTATCTTCAGATTTGACAGTGCTTTGATTATCACAGATGAGTAGACGTTATTAAAAGCGCCTTCAATATCTAGAAAAGCTACCATAGTGTACTCCTTATGATACGAGTACATGGAGTTTTTTGTTTTATTCACTAACGTATGCAATGCTATTTCGACTGAATTGCCCTTAAAGTATGCATGTTGAGCCGTGGACAGTAGTCGCGTGTCAATACTATCAAAAATGATAGACTAATAGGCCTGAGGTCTTTTGGACTGGCATGTGAATATTTACCAGCTTTGAGTATGAATACCACATTGACTTCTCTCCATATATGCGGAATATGGACCAGAATTAGACAGCTCTGAAAAATATTTTTCAAAGCGTTTTGTAGGAGCTCTTTTAAGGTAGTGAGGTGTTTAGCGGAGACAGCTATAGCAACATTGTCCGCATAAGCGATAACTTCGCAACCCTCAGCTTCCAGGATTAACAGTAGTTCACTGACCACCAGTTTCCAAAGAAGTGGGGAAAGGACGCCCCCTTGAGGTGTACCCCAGCTGACATATCTTCTGACAGATGAACCACCCAGCTTTAAGTTGATAATCCGACCATTAAGCAGTAAATTAATCAGCTCGCCAAGTGAATTATCTATCTTCAGATTTGACAGTGCTTTGATTATCACAGATGAGTAGACGTTATTAAAAGCGCCTTCAATATCTAGAAAAGCTACCATAGTGTACTCCTTATGATACGAGTACATGGAGTTTTTGTTTTATTCACTAACGTATGCAATGCTATTTCGACTGAATTGCCCTTAAAGTATGCATGTTGAGCCGTGGACAGTAGTCGCGTGTCAATACTATCAAAAATGATAGACTAATAGGCCTGAGGTCTTTTGGACTGGCATGTGAATATTTACCAGCTTTGAGTATGAATACCACATTGACTTCTCTCCATATATGCGGAATATGGACCAGAATTAGACAGCTCTGAAAAATATTTTTCGGAACTAACAGGATAATGTCAGATGATATTTGTAGTTCACAGGTGTTATGCCGTCTGGTCCAGTGGGTTTATATGGTTTGAATCTAAGTAGCGCCCAAAGGAGTTTGTCCTGCGCAATCAAACTTGAAAGGTTGGTCCTTTGAGCATTGGACTTGATAGAGTCAATATTGTTGGCAGTCAGGGAATTACTTGGGAAGTGTGTATCATTAAGTAAATTTAATGTGCCTACACTAGAAGTTGTCCAAGACCCATCTGTTTTTAGTAAACAGCTGGACACTGAAGGATTTGTCGACAGGATTTTTCTCAGCCTAAACGCCTAAAAAGATTCTTCTATTTTACCATAAAAGAGTCTTCAAGAATTACGTTTGGCTTTCCTCAATTCTTTTTTTATATATTTTTAGGGATTCTTGGTACGAGTCCCAGTCAGATGCATCTCTTATACTTTTGCCTTTGTTAAAAGTTTTCTGCAAGTATTTCTGAGTGGTCCAAGATCAGAGGTCCACCAGTATGGTTTTTTCTTGACCCTAACCCTAACCAAAGGACAAGAGGACGCTTTATTGAGGGCCAAGGTAAGGTCCTTAACCATGCCATCAAGCTCTTGAGTATTATTCGGTGACTTTAGAGTATCGGAATTAACCAATTTCTTTAAAGTTTCCCTATATTTGAGCCAGTTAGTATTACGGATATTTCTGTAAACCAATGGGCCTGGAGGATTGTCGTCAAGACTAAATTGAAGGTAAATGGTCCGAAAAAGAGTGTTCACCATATACCTTCCAGTTCTTGATCATTTGATTAATATTGTCGAAGACAAGAGTTATATTTAGAACCTCCTGACTGTTTCTAGTTATAAATATAGGTTCGTTACCGATGTTACACAAAATGAGGTTAGTTTTTAAAATATAGTCAAAAAGCAACTCACCCCTTTCTTTAATGTCAGAGTTACCCCACGCGGAGTGGTGAGCATTAGCATCACAACCAACTATGATTCCCGTTTTACTTTTCGCAGCATCTGCTACCAGTCTTACCATATTGGGTTCAGGAGGGTCTATAATGTCGTGTTAGAGATAAGCTGATGCTAGATAAGAGGAACGTTTGCTTGTTTCTAGCAACGCTACGGTTATATCCCGATCACTGTAATTAGGAAATAAAATTACTTTAATTCTACTTTTTACCAATATGCACGATTTGGGTTTACCTTTATCCTTGACATATAGGGAATAGTATCCAGGATTTCTGAGTCCACAAACCAGGTTGTTAACAACCCAAGGTTCTTGGATCCATTTAGAGCTTACCTATCCTTTGAGAGATGGAGAAGAATGCCGGCCGAAGCCGTTTTGGAGTGATGGAGGTTAATATGAACTAACTGCGGCATTGTTGCTACAATCAGGCAGAGAAACCTCCACCACAATAGTATTCAAGCCCTCTGAGTCTGAAGATAAGCCAAGAATTTCATCCTCACTCAAAGCTGCTTTATCTGAAATATCAACCATCTCCAAGTCTGATAGCGAACCGTCATCGGCTGAAGATGGTTGTATGATACACTGAGAGTCATCATCCTCCATAGAAGGGAAGGAGATTGATTTCTCAGTGTCTTTAATACCTACAATAGGGTCTGAAGGATGAGGAGGAAGTTTTTCAACATCCACCTCGTCCTTTTTGTAGACTTTCAAGGTTATGGCATCGACCTCAAGGGAAATCACACCTTCAATCTTCGCCAAAGGAGCAAGAGATTCCTTATTCTGCAAAGTCTGTAAAGTCCTCTCTGCTTCTCTAGCTTGGCGACCTTCCAGTTGTGAGTAGGAAGCAACGGGTTGCTGATGTCCTCCGTGTTAGAGGGTTCGGCTGGGACCCAGGTGCTAGTTCTTGGTCTGCATGGGATATCCTCCCTAGCTACAACCTCAAGCTTAGCACCAGGCCAAACCTCCCCTAGTTTGCTAATCGGTAGCTTATAGAGATCACAGGATCTCTTGTCAGCACAAGCGATCAGCTTGACATGGCCTTGATACCAACCACCGCCACGACAGTTGGGAGGAGGGCCGGGATTTTCCTTCATGATTTCAAGGAAGCAAGTCGCCACATCGATATCGTTCTTAACGACGGCAGCCAGTATAAAGCTGTCCTTGAGTACTTCACTGCATGATTTCGATGTGACGTTGGATGGTCTTTTTTGAATCCGACCCGGATTCTTCGAACGATCTCTGTCTTTTAGACGTGAAGTCTCTGCTGGTCTTGTCAGGTTGAGTACTGATAATCATTTTGGTCCAATCGTTTTCACCCTATCATTCATTTTATTCTCCATAGTTTTGCCGAATTTTTGGGAAATACGGCCAACTGAGCGACGTTCTTTGTACATCTGTTTTGAGGGAGCGACTTGTCGTGAGCCGGAGGTACAACCTTCTCCCGAAGAGTCTTTATAGGTTTGCAAAGTACCTTTGCTAGGCTCCGTGCGGCTTTAGGCAGTAGAAGGACCATGTGAATCCATAATCCTTTTGCTGTCCAGTGCCTTTGGAGTTTTACCGGTAAACAGCTTGATCGCCGTGCTACCGTCCGGTTTAAAAGGAGGACCAGTCTCTGCTTTTTTTGCTTTTTGTATTTATTTTGGTTGATTTATTTTTGTTCATGTTCCCCTGATCCCTCCAGGATCACTAGAACCTACTGAGCATCCCCACCACAACAAGGTAAGTAATCGAAGAGGATGACCATAAGGACCATACTATTAAAACTATAAAAAAAAAGTAGGAATAGATGATGTACCCATTTATAAATTGAAAATCGCTAATTTCTATTGAAAACAAAATCATATTGCATAAAGCAATTTTCCAGTCAATTCTTGTATATGGGCGCCAGGTAGGGGGCGACTCTACATCGTGCCACATCGTGCCATAAATTGCAAGTGTCGCAAAGCAAACTTTTGAAAATGGTGCTAGATTTACCTTGGCACCACTCTACTCTTGACATTCACGAAAGAGCGAATGTTGAACTGATAGGTAATAGAATCCTTAAACTTAATAACACGTTTAAAACAAGGTGCAGTTTTTTCTGATAATCCACTTGTAAACGAATTAAATACTTAAGATTGTTAAAATGTAATTGCACTTACTCGTTTATACTAATTTATTTATGTATTTTATGCTAAATTCTTATAATTATTGTTATTTATTTATTGACCCATTTATGTATACTTATCTGTATTTATTATTATGTTTGCATATTGTTTTTAATTTAATTACTTTTCCTAGTTTTTTAAACACTGTCTAGTCATTTTTTATTAATTGTTTATTTATCTATTATTTATTTAATTATTATTTATTTATTTATTTGTTATTATTTAATTATTTGCCTTTTTATCTGTTTACTCATACTCGTATATATTCAATTTTTAATTTAATTTTAATTTTTTAATTTTGGTGGGGGCGAAAGCCCCCATTTATTTGGCTTATTACAAGCTACAACTAACTCAAGGCTAAAACTTAAGCCTAAAACTTAAAACTAAAACTTAAAACTAAGACTTAAAGCTAAGGAGAATGGTGAAGGAGTTCGGTTTTGAGGCAGGGAGTGCTGAGGTTAAAATCAAACTGGCTGAGGTTTGAGTTCACTTTTCGCAGCATACGGGAAATTGGTTCATTAGATCCATATGAAGTGCGGTGGAACGGTAGATAGAAAAGACGAAGGCATCGTAAATTCCGTGGATTGGTATTGAAGAAAGTTGAATTATAAAGAGATGCGCAATCGACAGAGCCTGAAAGAAGTCGATGAATGAAAAGAATGTCTGCAACATCTCTGCGTTTCTCTTGAGTATTCAGGTTGATGAGGTTGAGGCGGTCTTGATAGGGAGGCAAGATAAATGGATCGTTCTAAGGAAGACCTCGAAGGGCAAATCGAAGAAATCGACGTTGAACATTCTCGATTCTGGTCACAAAGGGTGGCCGACTGGCGTATTCAGGGAGGGGGCGCACAAAGGTAATGTAGAGGGATCTGGTCACGAAAGGGTCGGAGAATCCTTTGGACCTTCGTTTGACAAAGCCAAGTGATGAGTTAGCTTTACGAATTATCTCATCAATAAGTGAACGGAAATTTAGTTCCCTATCGTACAATATTCCAAGATCGCGGAGAGTTAACGATGGATATAGGTTGACCATGGAGAAGGTAAAGGCGGGCGGAAGACACGTGGTGCTTACGTGATAAGGTAATGGATTGCCAATTGACGATATTGAGATCTAAGCGATTTTGTAGGCACCAGTTCGAAAACTATCAAGGTCTTGTTGAATGAGACAGTAGTCATGTGGTGAAGAGATGGCTTTGAAAAATTTGGTATCATCAGCGTACAGAGAGAGGGAAGAGTGTTTAATAACCTCTCGACATCGTTTATGGTTAGAATGAAAAGAAGGGAATCTAGATGGCTGCCTTGCGGAACACCAGAGGTGGCCAAGAAGAGAGTCGATAAGATGGATCTGAAGCGAACTCTGTAAGAGCGGTTTTCCAGGTAAGAAGATATCCATTTTAACAATATGGGTTCGAAACCGAGGGCAGACAATTTGAAGAGGATTGAGTTATGAGATAACTTATCAAAAGCCTTACTAAAATCAGTTGCAATAACGTCGACTTCTTTGCCATTCTCTAAGGCAGACAGGGCGAAGGACACGAATTCCACTAAGTTAGTGGTAGTTGATCTACATTTCAGAAAGCCGTGTTGGGTGGGAGAGATAAGAGACTTGCACTGAAAGCTTAAGGCTTCGTATAAAATACTTTCGAAAAGTTTGGGTAGATCAGAAAGTTTAGCAATATGGCGATAGTTTGTTACTTCGTTCTTTAATCCCTTTTTGTGTATGAGGGTTAATAAAGAGGTCTTCCAAATCTGTGGGAATTCTCCTAGTGATAGAGACAAATGGAAGAGATGAGAGAGGGGGAGGGAGAGAATGAAAGAGCGTTTTTTAAGAAAAATGGCAGCTAGACCATCTGGGCCGGGTGAGAATTCATCATTAAGATCTTGTAGTTTATTTTCAATTACAGCAGGTTCAAAAGGCAGGGACAGAAAGGGGCCTACGGAGAAATTAAGAAGGTGACTGAAGTAAGAGGGGTCTGGTTCAAAAGAGTTGTCGGCGAAGGATTGTTTAAAATAGGTGGCAAAAAAGTTGGCATTGGTTTGCGGTTTAGTTGAAGATATGTTTTCAAAATAGAGGGACGTAGAGTAACCGTCAGATTTTTTTTTATAGTTGACGAATTGAAAAAATGACATAGGGTCGTTTATAAGAAATGCTTGCGCATTAATTAGGTGCCGCTGGTAGAGAGAGTTATAAAGATAATTGAATTCAAGGTAGGAACCGAGCTAGTTGGAATAGTCCAAAACAGAATTGGTACGAAGGAAAGCTGCCCATAACTTGTTTCTCTTGTTACGTAAGGCGCGAAGTTTGCGATTATACCAAGGGGGGGATGAAGTTGAAGTTTTATGGCGAGAAAAGTGGACACAAAGAGAAATAGAATTAAACATTTCTCTGTAAAAAATTGTGAGTGCTTCGTTTAAGGATAAGTTAGCAAACTCAAAGGAACATCTACTCAGATAGGCATTTATTTTGCGGAAATTAGTTTTATGAAAGTCGTAAGAAGTGCGAAATGCAGGAGGTGTAGATTGAAGTGAAGAATTGAGGAAAAGTGAAAGAATTGTAACAAAGTCGACCTTAGAAGAGGAAGAAATGGCAATTAGTGAAGAGTCAAGGTCATTATGGATGGCCAGTAGCACGCCTCGAGAGGAAAGAGTCACCCAAGGGTTGGGTAGGGTCGTCGTTACGAAAAACATTAAAAGTAAAGGGGAATAATTCTTGACTCTTTATGTTCGGCTCCGTTGGAGATGTTGCGTCCTTTTAGAGTGTACGTAGTTGCCAAAAGCAGCAAGGTCATTCGCTACTTTTTGAGGAGACGTTTAAAACAAGGTGCAGTTTTTTCTGATAATCCACTTGTAAACGAATTAAATACTTAAGATTGTTAAAATGTAATTGCACTTACTCGTTTATACTAATTTATTTATGTATTTTATGCTAAATTCTTATAATTATTGTTATTTATTTATTGACCCATTTATGTATACTTATCTGTATTTATTATTATGTTTGCATATTGTTTTTAATTTAATTACTTTTCCTAGTTTTTTAAACACTGTCTAGTCATTTTTTATTAATTGTTTATTTATCTATTATTTATTTAATTATTATTTATTTATTTATTTGTTATTATTTAATTATTTGCCTTTTTATCTGTTTACTCATACTCGTATATATTCAATTTTTAATTTAATTTTAATTTTTTAATTTTGGTGGGGGCGAAAGCCCCCATTTATTTGGCTTATTACAAGCTACAACTAACTCAAGGCTAAAACTTAAGCCTAAAACTTAAAACTAAAACTTAAAACTAAGACTTAAAGCTAAGGAGAATGGTGAAGGAGTTCGGTTTTGAGGCAGGGAGTGCTGAGGTTAAAATCAAACTGGCTGAGGTTTGAGTTCACTTTTCGCAGCATACGGGAAATTGGTTCATTAGATCCATATGAAGTGCGGTGGAACGGTAGATAGAAAAGACGAAGGCATCGTAAATTCCGTGGATTGGTATTGAAGAAAGTTGAATTATAAAGAGATGCGCAATCGACAGAGCCTGAAAGAAGTCGATGAATGAAAAGAATGTCTGCAACATCTCTGCGTTTCTCTTGAGTATTCAGGTTGATGAGTTTGAGGCGGTCTTGATAGGGAGGCAAGATAAATGGATCGTTCTAAGGAAGACCTCGAAGGGCAAATCGAAGAAATCGACGTTGAACATTCTCGATTCTGGTCACAAAGGGTGGCCGACTGGCGTATTCAGGGAGGGGGCGCACAAAGGTAATGTAGAGGGATCTGGTCACGAAAGGGTCGGAGAATCCTTTGGACCTTCGTTTGACAAAGCCAAGTGATGAGTTAGCTTTACGAATTATCTCATCAATAAGTGAACGGAAATTTAGTTCCCTATCGTACAATATTCCAAGATCGCGGAGAGTTAACGATGGATATAGGTTGACCATGGAGAAGGTAAAGGCGGGCGGAAGACACGTGGTGCTTACGTGATAAGGTAATGGATTGCCAATTGACGATATTGAGATCTAAGCGATTTTGTAGGCACCAGTTCGAAAACTATCAAGGTCTTGTTGAATGAGACAGTAGTCATGTGGTGAAGAGATGGCTTTGAAAAATTTGGTATCATCAGCGTACAGAGAGAGGGAAGAGTGTTTAATAACCTCTCGACATCGTTTATGGTTAGAATGAAAAGAAGGGAATCTAGATGGCTGCCTTGCGGAACACCAGAGGTGGCCAAGAAGAGAGTCGATAAGATGGATCTGAAGCGAACTCTGTAAGAGCGGTTTTCCAGGTAAGAAGATATCCATTTTAACAATATGGGTTCGAAACCGAGGGCAGACAATTTGAAGAGGATTGAGTTATGAGATAACTTATCAAAAGCCTTACTAAAATCAGTTGCAATAACGTCGACTTCTTTGCCATTCTCTAAGGCAGACAGGGCGAAGGACACGAATTCCACTAAGTTAGTGGTAGTTGATCTACATTTCAGAAAGCCGTGTTGGGTGGGAGAGATAAGAGACTTGCACTGAAAGCTTAAGGCTTCGTATAAAATACTTTCGAAAAGTTTGGGTAGATCAGAAAGTTTAGCAATATGGCGATAGTTTGTTACTTCGTTCTTTAATCCCTTTTTGTGTATGAGGGTTAATAAAGAGGTCTTCCAAATCTGTGGGAATTCTCCTAGTGATAGAGACAAATGGAAGAGATGAGAGAGGGGGAGGGAGAGAATGAAAGAGCGTTTTTTAAGAAAAATGGCAGCTAGACCATCTGGGCCGGGTGAGAATTCATCATTAAGATCTTGTAGTTTATTTTCAATTACAGCAGGTTCAAAAGGCAGGGACAGAAAGGGGCCTACGGAGAAATTAAGAAGGTGACTGAAGTAAGAGGGGTCTGGTTCAAAAGAGTTGTCGGCGAAGGATTGTTTAAAATAGGTGGCAAAAAAGTTGGCATTGGTTTGCGGTTTAGTTGAAGATATGTTTTCAAAATAGAGGGACGTAGAGTAACCGTCAGATTTTTTTTTATAGTTGACGAATTGAAAAAATGACATAGGGTCGTTTATAAGAAATGCTTGCGCATTAATTAGGTGCCGCTGGTAGAGAGAGTTATAAAGATAATTGAATTCAAGGTAGGAACCGAGATAGTTGGAATAGTCCAAAACAGAATTGGTACGAAGGAAAGCTGCCCATAACTTGTTTCTCTTGTTACGTAAGGCGCGAAGTTTGCGATTATACCAAGGGGGGGATGAAGTTGAAGTTTTATGGCGAGAAAAGTGGACACAAAGAGAAATAGAATTAAACATTTCTCTGTAAAAAATTGTGAGTGCTTCGTTTAAGGATAAGTTAGCAAACTCAAAGGAACATCTACTCAGATAGGCATTTATTTTGCGGAAATTAGTTTTATGAAAGTCGTAAGAAGTGCGAAATGCAGGAGGTGTAGATTGAAGTGAAGAATTGAGGAAAAGTGAAAGAATTGTAACAAAGTCGACCTTAGAAGAGGAAGAAATGGCAATTAGTGAAGAGTCAAGGTCATTATGGATGGCCAGTAGCACGCCTCGAGAGGAAAGAGTCACCCAAGGGTTGGGTAGGGTCGTCGTTACGAAAAACATTAAAAGTAGAGGGGAATAATTCTTGACTCTTTATGTTCGGCTCCGTTGGAGATGTTGCGTCCTTTTAGAGTGTACGTAGTTGCCAAAAGCAGCAAGGTCATTCGCTACTTTTTGGGGAGACAAATTAAAAATCTCCCCCTATTTCAATGGGGAGGCCTTCCTGCTGAATGGAAACCATGACGCTTGTTTTGGTTTAAACCCTCATAGCAAACTGAGTCAGATTTGTCATGAAGATACGCGAGAAAGAGACGTTATGCATCTCCAGGCTAAGAAAAAAAAAAGGTTTACGAGAATACCTTTTTTTTTCTTAGCCTGGAGAGTGCATAACGACATTCTGTGGTGTCAATGGTTTGCTGTGTTAGTTTAACTAGATGCGGTAAAACTGGATCATGACTGGGATCGGTGGAGGAAGAGATTGAAGAGAAAGGTGTTTTAGATGAGACATTAGATGTGGGGTTCAGAATATGAGAGCTAATAAAGTTAGGGTATTTGGCTCCAGCTGTGAGATTGAAATTAGGGAAAGAATTGGTGGTGAGAGCAGGTGCCGCGGAGGGTTGTAGCGGTTAAGAGGAGCTGGTGTGAGAAGTTGGATTTAATTTAAACGAAACTCGCTTGTGTATGGGCTTCGGTGGCGCGGCGACATTAAGTGCATTTAAAGAAAAAGAAGAAGACTTTTGTTTAGATATGGTAGGGGGGTAAATTTGGGGAATAATTTAGTTTTTAGGAACCAGTTAGTGTCAGATTTGGGTCGGGAGTTGGAAACAGGTTTTGGATGCTTATTACTAATCTGAGATTTATTTACAGTCTTATCATTAGTTTTAGATTTAATGCAGAGTTTATCGGTCGATTTGCTGATGCGCATCTTACCAAGCTTGCAGTCAATACCAGCAGAGCTTTGAAATATCCATTCGTATCGAGACGGTAAGTCGAATTTGAAATTTCGATTACTCTTGTGGCTGGATGACAGAAGCATTATGCATTGGTTGATGGTAATACAAAATATCTTTTTGAAAAATTATGTAATCCATGGGACATCAGCGTAGTGAGGGGCGCCTTTGATGAAGAAGGTAGTGAACATCTGGTTCTCCAACCTTAGCTTGTCCAATCTGCGCCGCCACTCAGAAGGTGTCCATGTAGTGCCAAACTGTTTGATGAGTTGTTGGGCGACAGCGGGAGGAGACGACGTTACCGTGACTTCAGATTCGTGAGTTGTAACGCCTGCGTTGGAGTTATCCGTTTCAACCATCCGTTGGAGACAGGAGGGTGGAGATGAGGGCGGATCCACTTCGGTATCCAATAGTTCAGCCAAGATTGACGTGTTGTACTGAACAATTGGGTGATGCTGAGTATGTTTTGATACGTGATTAATTTTGCTGCATATTGTTCCAATGCTATCCTCAATATCACAAAAAGTCGACGAGTACTACGGTTAATTCGTCACCGACATCACTAATTTTTTCGAAAAACACTTCGAGCATGAGATCAGGTTGCTTGGGAGATGGTTGATTGATCGAGGGGGCTTGGAAATGAAAATCTAAGTCTTCACGCATTGTGTTAATAACCTCGGACGTATTTTGGTGTGCAATAATTTGCGCATCCGATTTTGTTTTGAGATCACTTATCACAGTAACAAGGTGACACAAGGTGGTTTCATTCTTACTGGACCTTGCAAAACCCAACTCAAAAAGACCAGCAATTTCTTTCTCGATGTTAACAAGCTTGGATTTAATTACTTCGTTTAAAGACTTTACCGCAACGCCTAATTCTTCAACACATCGTACATTATTTTCAAGGCTGGACAATTTTTCTGTTATCTTTTTAATGAGACTTTTATGATGGTTTTCATTAGAGTCACTAAGGCATTTTATCGCGAGGAGCACGTGCGACAGCGATATGTTCTTACACTCATCACAGAAGAAAAGGAGGTTGGTTGATATTTCTTTAATGAAAACCGTGTTTCTTTTGTTAAGTCCGACACAAATGGCATGGAAAGATTTGCCACAGATGCCATTACAAGCGATCCGATCAGCATTGCTGTCATCGATTAGGCAATTAGACATTCCACTAGACATAGCAGAAAATAAGTGGTTGCGTAAAGTTACGAAAAAGTAGGACAACGAATTAAAGGGCGCGCCAGCGAACAATCAATCGCGAAGTGAGTCAAAAAAATAAGCGGGAAATTGCTTATGCGGCGAAAAATGACAAATTAACAATGAATTAATTTGCGGAGCAAAAAGAAAAATGCGACTGAATACGGCGGCGTTTGAATAACAATATTCAAGCATATGCAAACATTTTTATTTATTTATTTATTTATATATAAAGGGTGGTTAAGTTTTAAGGGCCGATGTTGATTTTGAATAAAACACAAATTATTTGGGAAATTACTGTCATTTCTTTTTATTATGATAATATTGGTATGGTTCAATTATGTATGGAACAAAATATCGGCCGAATGGCCGCCGCGACCTCGGCGGCACACCTCCATCCGATGGTCCAAATTTTCGATGACGCTGAGGCATAATTGAGGTTCTATGCCGTTAATGTGCCGAATTATCTCATCCTTTAGCTCTTGAATTGTTGCTGGCTTATCGACGTACACCTTTTCTTTCAAATAACCCAAAGAAAGAAGTCCAACGGTGTCAAATCACATGATCTTGGTGGCCAATTGACATCGCCACCACGTGAGATAACACGACCATTAAATTTGTCGCACAAAAGAGCCATTGTTTCGTTAGCTGTGTGGCAAGTGGCACCATCCTGTTGAAACCATATATCGTCCACATCCATATCTTCCAATTCGGGCCATAAAAAGTTCGTTATCATCTCACGATAGCGAACACCATTCACAGTAACTGCCGCCAGCCCATAAACCGCACCAAACAGTCACTCTTTGTGGGTGCATTGGTTTTTCGACAATCACTCTTGGATTATCATTCGCCCAAATGTGGCAATTCTGCTTATTGACGAATCCACTGAGGTGAAAATGTGCCTCATCACTGAAGATGATTTTCTTCGAAAATTGATCATCCACTGTTGCCATTTCTTGCCACCATTGTGACCATTGACGACGCTTGAAATGGTCAAGAGGCTTTAGTTCTTGAGTCAATTGCACCTTGTAAGCGCGTAAATGCAAGTCTTTATGCATAATGTTCATCAACGACGAGCGTGAGAGGTGCAATTGTTGGGCACGACGACGAGTTGAGGTGGACGGCTCTTCAGCCACACTATCGCGAACAGCAGCAATATTTTCTGAAGTACGAGCTGTACGAGCATGCACTGGTGTTTTCACATCTCCTACAGACCCGGTTTGCACAAATTTTTGCACGATTTTTCCGATTGTACGCACATTTGGACGATTAAATTGACTGAAAGAATCACGAAATGCACGATATGCATTTTGATTTGAACGCCCATTTTCATAATAAGCCTGAATAACTTTAACGCGTTGCTCGATTGTGTATCTTTCCATGGTTCATATTGAGTTAGTCTGAAATTGAGAAATGTCAAATGAAATGCAGAAAAAAACTTGACGTTTAGGTGTGGTTCACATTCAACATCGGCCCTTAAAATTTAACCACCCTTTAAATATATATATATACCTATATATATTATTTTTTGGTCCTTTTCTTTATTTACATACATTAAAGGTTTTTTTCGTATTTTCCTTCAAATTTGTCTTATTGTCTTATTATACGTTCTTAATAGAAATAAAAATAATGTTTCAGTAGAAAGATACAATTCCAAATTACCAAATCTCTGTAAAATGTGCAGTAACAAAAATTCTGTAAAAAAAATTGTATACGAAATAATAATAATATCTATCTATCTATCTACCAGTGATAGAAATTACCAGGGTGAAATTTCAAGAGAGGGAAGCCGAAAAAATTTTAAGTAAAATGTTTTATTCAAGACTTACCATTTTGGTGCTTATTCGAAACACAGACTTAAGATATGCAATCTAAGCCACCTTTGTTATAATTTAAGTAATTGGAATTTATGTACGTAGACAATGAGCTCATCGCATAAAAAAAGTGGCTTCGAAAGAAGCCGTTCTGGGCAGAATAATCTATATAACTTATTGATAACTCGGAGCGTTGTTAAATATAAAAATTTAGCAATTACAATTATGTACTACCTATTTGTACTCTAAAGCTATCCTACGATTCTTTTTTACGAATTCTGCTAAAACTCTTTCATAAAAATTTGACTTATTTTTAATTTCTAAGAAAAGGTGCTTTTCGATAGATAAAAGTGCCAGGTCTGAGAGTCTTTCTTCTTTGTGGGAATTTCTTAAGTTAGTGTGGACTCTTTTTAAAGTCGAAAAAGATCTTTCGACAGAGGCCACAGTCAAAGGCAGGGTTAAAAAATTTCACACAATGTTAGAGTTCGAGAAAAAGTATCTCTAAGCATTTCCACATTAAAATGCTTATAAAGTTGAAAAACCTCAAGCTCTTTAAGTGAAGGAGTAGTGTATAAAACTTTGAGATCATTTTTTAAAGTAGTAAAATTAAAAATTCCATGTAATCCGGCATTGAATTAGAAAACTTTTCATATTTTGATTTGTTTAATAAATCAAAGAAAATATGTGAACTAAATGAACTATACCTATTCTTAATCTGACTTGTAACATTATCTATAATTGCTACAAAAATTCGGCTATAATTTGTATTTGCATCAATATTAAGTAGCCGGCCTTTACGTGGTGGTTCTGAGCAGTTACTTACGCTCTCATAGATTGAGTCAAATGAGTTTAAAAATTCAGAATGAATCCATGACTCAAAACCCTCCATCTCTTGCTTCGCAAGCTCTATGTCAGTTTGTTTATTTTGAACTAAACTAAAAAGAATATCTGTTTTTGCAAATATGACCGAAGTAACATGCAATAAAAGACTGAATTCTTTATGCTGCAGTTTGTACAACAAACTTTCGGACATAACCAGAGTATCGTTATCCCATTCTCCTGGTTCACATAAAATCTGTTCAAAAGTTTTTATAATATCTTCTCTGCAATTGTATAAGACGTTCACTATACGCGAATGATATTGCCATCGAGTCTCTGATACCCCGGAATGCCAGCTCTTGTTTTCCAAGAAGAACTACAGTGTCTATGAAACGCTTCATTAAATCGCGATTGCGATCAACTTTGCTATTATGAGCCTCGAAGGAATTCCCTAAAGAAGTCTCTATGCGATATTCGTCAAATTCATGCAAATGCAAGCAGCTGCATATACATATGCTTTTCCGTTTGAATATGTTTTTTGGAAGAATTAATAAAATTGTTTATATCAAAGAAACCTGTGTGACTGTGTGAAAAGAAGACTAAGGAAAACAAAACATTCTATTTCAACTGCCAGTCAGCCATGGATTCTTTTTGTAAAAAGACTAATGAAAATGTTTCTGATACCCATCCTTTCGCGTATAATCAATTTTCATTGATGGTGTCGAGCGACCTAGTTCTATAACTTTTTTTTTTTTTACAAAAAAGAAAGCTTACTGAACTCGTGGGTTTCTTTTAGAATAAAATCAGTTAAACAACACTCAAAATTAACTAGAGACATCTTGTGTAAGAATAATAAGAATGTTCAATGGGGCACCTCTTGAGTAGATTTATAATTACTTACTTGGTATATAGCTATCACTTAGCTCACTCACTATTTTATAATAATTTAATAATTTAAAACACTAAATTAACTACCAATATGTAATTGCTAAATTTTTAAAATTTTCTAATAATTAGCAGTCACAAAAATCACAAAAATTTGCATCCGAATTTTCAATAAATCACGCACAATTACACAACCGATTTGCAACCGTCATTTGAAATTTGCAAAAAAAAAAAAAACCCAACAAGTAAGAAAAACCTCAAACGCCGTTCGAACCACTACATCACCGAATAACTCGATTTTCGTCGGCTTATTTTGTTGCCTACAATAAAAAAAAAAAAAAACTCCCTCGAACTAAAACCTTTCTCCTCCACCAATGTTCATCCACAAAGCCGAAAAATCTCGGGTTATTTTCCTCATAAGCGAATGTATGTTAGACAAAGAAATCGCAAATAAACTTCTACTATATGCCAGAAAGGAATAGAGTTGAAAGTTCGTACTGTGAAGAAATGAATGCATAAGCTCAAAAAAATTCATTGCACGCTGTGTGCGAGTTTTTGTATGCGTAAAAATGAATAAACAACCGGAGTGGTCGCAGCATTTCATCTTCGAGGGTGTATAAAGTTATGCAAAATGGTTTGATGAACAAATAATTGAAGTAATGGTTGGCAAGTGGCAAAATAAAAATTGTTGATATTTGAAAAGGGAACCCGGAAGGAATCGGCTTGTATGTACGCCACTGCTATCTACCTATCTATCAGTTTAAATTTTGCGGTGAATCGAAGGGCTCTTGTTTTCCATAAGCCATTGTATCATTGTGGGTGGGTTACGCCTCTTTTGGACATTAATTTTGGACAACAGTTAAAAATACGTGAACCGAAATTATTTTTTTAGTTTAATGTGGTAAAATGTTTTGTTTCTGTTGTGATACCATTAGAGATACATTCATGGTGCTTTGTGGGTGGGTTACGCCTCTCCAAGGCATTTTACATACAGATTTTAAAAACCATCACAACTGAAAATACCCAAAATGGCTCTGATAGCTATAAGATAGGGAGCTCCTTCACCACTAGGTAATAATCAGGACCTTAATTACTTTGATTCATGATCCGTTTATTGCATTTTTTTAGTATGGTAGTGAGATTATTGGTGACTGTGGTTACGAATATGCTAGGCCGAACCTTATTTCTGTTGTTAGATGAACTGTCTGTCTGTACCATTTTAGTAATGAGTTTTATTTCCCTCTATTAAAATCCGTCATCAAATTTAATAAATTGCTTTTCCTATGAAAATATAACCAAAGCATTTTACAATTTCCGCCCAATTGATGCCCGCCAGAGAAAATTTGTTTCAAAATGCGCAATGGCGGTGAGAAGGAGCCAGAGTCAGAGCAACATTTTTACCACCAGATCCATTCTGGCGTATCTACTCTGAAATCTTAGAGTATAAGCAGCAGAAGAATGATCATGCAGATTCCTTCAACTAAAAGATATCCTGATGAAAGAGGTGCAGCTGAATATGGTGTATGAAGTGATAAAGGCACAAAGTTTCCCAAATACGCTCGTGAGGCGGAACTATTTATGATAGCTCTATAGGAAGATAGAAACATGAAATATCCTGCTAATCAGTGCAATCAGTTAAAACTGTTTCAAAAAGCAGAATAAGCAGCGAATTCAACTAGCTTGTTCTTAAATGGGGAGTAGGATACTCCTGAATGAAAAATAAAATATCACGGATCTAGAACGACGTTTACAGGTGGCGCACTTAAGATATAATTTTGCTTCAGCAACTTTTTGGGAGATAATTTTGTTATGAGCTTTTGCAATGCACTTAAATTTTTTTCGTTTGGACATTTAAAAGACATTTATCAATACGGTTAGTATTAAATTGATCACTACAATTCTTTTGTTTCAAGCTTTAATTTAATCTTTACATATAATAAAACTGTAGAATAAAAAGTGCTGGACCACGCATCACGCGGAAACTATTGGACGGATTTTGACGTAATGATTGCTTATGTTCTGGGTCGGGACTTAGGATACTTTTTATACCGGAATATAACGTGGTTCTTACAAAATAGTCAAAAAACTGTATATCTGTAAGGAAAATTTTAATTATACAGACCTAGCTCAGTAATGGCTTATCGGATTGAAAAATAAAAAAACAGGTGAATTTAGTCAAATTTCCCCTGATTCATTTAAGATATAAAACATCCTCCTGCGTTGTCCTGAAGCTGAGCAATGTTCAAAACAATTATTCAAAATATCGCCCACAATTTTCCTTCAGTGGATACTACTGCCAGTAGTCATGCAGCAGTGAGTATCGTTGCTCCAACGTGATCATATGTTTTGCAATTCATGGGCAGTCGTCTCTTTTCAGCGCACACATTCAGGTTGAACACATTTTCAGATATTGTTCATTGGGAAAAGTTTGGAAATGGGCTGGTGGGATTCGTGTGTCAAGTTGTTTCATTCATGTTGCTTCCTTTTCGTCGACATTTGAGGTGGGTAAGAGGGAATTAACAGAACTTTGCGTAAATCTTTTTTGTGTAGACTTTTTAGTAGGAATTAAAATTAGTGTCAGTGTTTGAACATATGTAGTGCTTTTTGAAAGTGTAAATTTCCGCTCAAAAATGATTGTTATTAACTTTGAGTGACTACACTAACTTCTTTTAGTGGTCGTTGTCGGTCGTTGATATATAAATGTATATATGTACATGCATATATGTACATATGTAATATGTAAGTTAATCAAGTTTTATTTACTTTCCAGTTTTATTATACATAGTTATAACTTATATTTATAAAGATTTATAAAGAAAAAGAAAATAGGATGCCTATCGACTTGAGAAAAACTGATTAAGAAGTCGTACTCCAGACTTGGATATCTTTGATTGGGAAACTTAAATATATCGTTGAAAATGCATTCAAGAAAAAAATCAAATCTTTCACGATATACCAGAAATACTAAAAGAATTAGACTAAAAAAGTCTCAAGAATGTGAAGAAAATTGTGAGGCGGGACTTATTGCAGCTCGAGAACATCAGACCAGAACTCGCGCATCACATTCTTCTACCCAACGTGAGTCTCGGTTAAGTACACAGCGTGCTCGCACGGCGGTCTCTCGGTGCCTGGAGAGTAACGAAGAACGCGAAGCATGTCTATCCGCTAACTATCAGCGCCTTGCATTGACGCGTGAGCCCGAAACTTTCACCAACAGAGAATCGCGCTTGAGTTCTCTGAGAGTTCGCACAGCGGCTGAAAGGGAAAGAGTAAATAAAATAGGCCAGACAAAAACACCAGAACAACATCAGTCACGTTTTGAGACTGATCGAAATCGACACCCTCTTAATAGAATGCCAGTAGTTTGTGATAAATTTCAGGAACATGGCGCGGCAAGCAATGTTCTTCTTTGGGTCAACAAGGAAAAAAGCGACTTTATGTATTCGCCTAGGATTAAATATGCTGTGTTTGCTTCCATAGGCGGTATGATCATAAGTTGCAATTTTAGACAGTATCCGTTCAAATAACAGTGCATTTCAAATGACATCTTTTGGTGCGAAACAAATTACAGAACGACCATTTATGCCGACCTTTAAGGTGCAAGGCCAAATTTATCATCTCATCGGATCTTTGCTACCACAAGATGAGCCAAAATTTGTTCAGATTTATTTCGTTTCAGGTTATATCGAACAGGCCAATATCAGACATCTTAACTTTCCTCAACTAAATAGGAACCTTATATCTCTACTCCAAAACATGCTGCATCAGCTGAATCCGTACATGCATAGTTTCAAAGCTGCATTGGAGTCCATTCCACAGGGACAAATCAATGATTACAAAATGATCATCAGATGAAGTTGCAGTGGTTTTAGTTGATCAAGAATGCGATAAGCGTGACATCGTGTTGCGCACTCGCGACGATCACGCATTTCCGAAACACACCGAGCTTACGACGCCCTACAATATCCTTTAATTTATTGCCACGGCGAAGATGGTTATAATTTGGGACTCCGCCAAGTAAATTCAACAACTAGGGTTTTTAATAAAAAAAAACATCAGCTCTACAATTTTATTCATATCTGCTGCAGATAAGGCACAATCGTTTTGTATATTTGCATCGATTTTGAGGATTGTTCAGCCAATTTATGCTAAAATAGAGAAATTTAGTGTACATACGGACAAATCAGAGACGTTTACGCGCCGAAGAATACGT
The DNA here is from genome assembly GCA_963082735.1 of Pocota personata. NCBI lineage: Eukaryota > Metazoa > Arthropoda > Insecta > Diptera > Syrphidae > Pocota > Pocota personata. The sequence goes on along the minus strand of OY720429.1, from coordinate 176,275,838 downwards.
GCATCTGCAACAAGATAATAACGTGGAAAACTTAGGACGATTAGTAATCCTGCCATCCAGTTTTACTGGTGGTCCACGTTATATGCATGAACGTACGCAAGATGCTTTTTGTTACGTCCGAAAATACCGCCGACCTGACCTTTTCATAACTTTTACAACTAATTCACAGTGGATTGAAATTTCCCAAGAACTTCTCCCAGAACAGGCGTCTTATGATAGGCATGATATGATAGCCAGAGTATTTCACTTAAAACTTGAGCTGATGATCGACCTGGTTACAAAAGGAAAAGCTTTCGGTTCAGCTCTTTGTTTTATGTACAGCGTTGAGTGGCTGCAAGAAAAAATTCGTCCCGATGCTGTTGATACGGTCATAAGTGCTGAATTTCCTGACCGGAACAATGATCCAGTATTACATGAGATTATAAAGACACACATGGTCCATGGGCCATGTGGCGCTTTAAATAGAAACTCTCCTTGCATGCAAGAAGGTCACAAAGCACACGGTGTCAGGGGAAAACGATTTTCCATTGTATCGTCGAAGATCACACCAGCAAGGCGGTTTCGCAGCTACAGTCAGGTTACATGGTCAAGAAATTGTTTTGGATAATGGATGGTTTGTACCCTATTCAGCCGTGTTATCAAGAACATTTCAAGCCCACATAAACGTCGAAATGTGTAACACCGTCGTGTCCATCAAATATATATGTAAATACGTCAACAAGGGCAGTGACCAGGCCACGTTTGCGTTGAGAAATAATGAATACGACGAAGTCACGAGGTTCCAATCTGGACGATCGATACATAAGTTCTTCTGAGGCGGTTTGGCGTATTTTGAGCTTCCCCATTCACGAGAGATATCCACCAGTGATGCATCTGGATGTTCACCTTGAAGGCGGGCAACGGGTGTATTTCAACCCTGAAAATGTGAACGAGCGCTTAGAAAACCCGAGACAGACCACTTTGCTGGCATTCTTTCGTCTTTATGAAACAGATGGTTTCGAAAAAACACTGTTATACGACGAAGTTCCATCATATTACCCTTATAACAAGCAGCAAGGTGTTTTCAATCGTAGAAAACGTGGAAAAGCTGTGGCTAGCAAACCCTGCATTTACAGTCATTGGAAGGGTCTACGCGGTGCATCCAAACAACTCCGAATGCTATTATTTACGCCTACTTCTATGTACAGTGCGAGGACCTTCTTCTTTTGAGGACCTGCGAAAGGTTGACTGCATTGAATATCCCACTTACCAGGCTGCTTGCCGAGCGCGTCATTTGCTAGATGGTGATCAGCTTTGGGATGTTGCTTTGTCCGAAGCATGCGTCAGCGATAGTCCACATCGCTTGCGTCATTTGTTTGCTATTTTGCTGGTATTTTGTGGACATTCCGATGCTGCACAGTTGTGGCAAAAATATCAAGAAAAATTAGCTGAAGACTTTTCGAACGCACAATGGAACAATCAAACTAAAGGCGAACTCAACAACAGGTTGCGTGAGAATAATCTGAATCGATGTTTGCTGGCTACTCAAAACATAGTTACATCTATAGGGGGTAATGCTCTCTCTCAATACGGTATGCCCGCACCAACGCAACTGACGGCGGAACAGTATCTGGTAATCGATCGCGTGTGTCACAGCGTAGATGTTGCTCTGGGAGAAATCCTGTTTTGATGCACCAGGTGGAACGAGAAAAACATTTCTCACCAAAGTTATCTTGGCCCAAATACGCAATCAAAGCAAAATGGCTCTAGCCGTCGCCTCATCAGGCATAGCAGCTGCATTGTTGCCCGGAGGCAAAACAGCGCATACAATGTTTAAAATTCCGATAGACATAAACCATACGGAAAGTCCAGAATGTAACGTTTCCAGGAATAGCGACAAAGCAAGGGTTCTACGCGATTCATGCTTAGTGATATGGAACGAGTGCACCATGGCAAACCAAAAAACGGTAGAGGCGGTAGATAGAACCTTGCGAGATATCAAACAAAACGACCGCCCCATGAGTGGTATCACAGTGCTTTTCTGTGGCGAATTTAGACAGACTTTGCCAGTAATACCACGAGGAACGAGGGCTGATGAAATTAGAGCCTGCCTAAAGAGCTGAAGTTTGTCGGTCAAAGTTATTCTGATGCATTTAACAATAAATATGCGGGCGCGGACAGGAGGCAGCCCGAATATACAGGAGTTTTCAGATTTACTACTAAAAATTGGTGACGGCATGTATCCGCAGGAAGAAGGAAAAGTTACTTTGTCTACTAATTTATGTTCTACAGTTCACTGCAAGACCTAATTTCTTCTGTATACGGTGACCTAACACAAGTAATAAATCATCACAACTCTTGGCTATGTGATAGAGCTATTTTGACCCCTCGCAATGACCAAGCAGAAGCAATAAATGCAAAAATATTAACGTGTTCACGGTGTGTTCACGGGGAAAGTGCAAAATATATCCCCATCAACAGAGTAATGGAACAAGAAGATGCTACGAACTATCCGGTTGAATTTTTGAATTCTCTAAGTACACCTGGCCTTCCGTCACACGAAATTAATTTAAAAGTCGGCGTCCCCATAATTCTCTTCCGGAATTTAAGCCCACCAAAATTATGTAACGGCACACGACTAAAAGTCACGAACCTACAACAAAACGTGAAAGACGCCGAGATTTTAAGATAGTGCGGCGCAGGTGATACCGTTTTTATACCCCGAATACCTCTCATTCCAAATAATTACCCATTCTGTTTTAAGCGTGTACAGTTCCCAGTTAGCTTATGCTACGCTATGACCATAAACAAAGCGCAGGGCCAGACGCTGAGCGTTGCGGGCATGGAGCTCTGTGTCAGCTGCATTTCGCATAGTCAGCTCTATGTGGCTTTATCCCGTGTTAGCAGCTCCAGCAATCTTTATGTATACTTCCCTGGTCGTTCTACTGCTAACATTGTGTATAGAGAAGCTTTGGGTTAATCTTAACTTCTTAACTAATAAAGTAAGGCTAGACTCTTGATTGTTGTTGTTTTTATTGTCTTTGTTTTTGCTTTATATTGCTTTCAGAAAGGTCCAAGGGTAGGAACATATTTATAAAAAAACTGTTCGATGTAGTTCAATGAAAATACTTTTTGTCTTAAAAGTGGCAGGCGGGTGAAGCAAGACGAACACGGGTCAGCTTATTCATTATACATTTTAAACATTCCACTACGTTAGAGAAAATAAACGTTATATTCAAAATGAGAAGTGAACTAACAAATTTAAATTATACCCCACACAGGCCAGAGAAGAGAAGATGTGTTCCATTTCCTTGCAAAGTGCCCTATTCTCGATGAGTTTCGTAAGACGTTCTTTGGATCAAATGTACTAGGGTTGAAGGATACGATCTGCATTTTGAACAGTGAACGAGGTTAGGAAGTGCTGTATAAGTATGCCGTGAACGCATTACATTACAGGAGATCCATAATTGATGAAGATTTTTAAAAAAAATATCTAAAAACTATTTACTTTATTTTAACAGTACTCTCTCTTTTTTTCGTAATTATTTGTAAATGTCAATCTGGTAGACGGCATTAAGCCAAACCATTTAGGCTATAAGCACAGATAATAAATATACTACAAATATAAATATACACAGAATATAAATACATATATATTTGTTTTTTCTGTTCACTTTTTAGTCCATCGTGTCACTCACACATACACGGAGTTTTGATGCCGACACGTTGGTAGAATGGATATGGAGTATAGATCGTATATACGAGTATATATGTATATGCAAATGTTTGGGCTTATGTTGTGTGTTTGTTATTTTGTCTGTATGTATGTACCTTATTTTCAGCACTTGATTAAATAAATAAAAACTCTGTAAACTTTGTAGACACAAATTTGCTCTGAAAATGGGTATGAATATGAGTTTTGCATACTGCATTTTATATTTATGCCTTTATAATAACTGATCACTGCTCTTGGCCTACTTAAGTGAAGGTGGCTAATGTTCGAAATTATTACAAAAAAAAACTAACTAACTTAACAAAATAATCATTAACTTAAAATAGATTAGTATTAAAAAGCAGTTAAATCACCTTAACTGAAGTAGTTTCCAGGGGACACGAACGAGGACGTAGCAGGATATCGACCCCCACCCTCCCAACCACCCAATAATCACTATCAATTTATTTGTCGAGTTTACTTTTTAAGCGTTCATTACATTTTGCAATTTTTTTATTTTATTTCTGGAAATTATACTTTTATTTAAATTCTTATCAAGGACCCATTTACAATTTTTCCAGTTTTCCAATTTTGTGGTCATAACATACATTGAACCAATTGGGGAAATGTATATTTGTTGCCTTTACGAGTATACATTCTTTGATTATATTTTCTATTAAGTTAGATGCAAAAGGTAGTTTTCGAAAGTGTTCGGAAAATATTTGTACATGAAGACGGCATACTTGAAAATATTTTTCCGACGGCCATAAGAGAACCGTATTTTCATTTGAATTTTCATATTCTTTTAATTTTATCAATACTTCCGTCAGATCGAAATTCTGTTTGTCCTTTGACATTTCTTCAGCACAATTTTCACAGATTTTGTTAATTTTTTTTATTGTTTTAAAAATGCAATATCCGGCAAAGTATCTTGTAGCAAGGTCGTTGACCTGCGGTACCTTGACTGATATTGCGTCTTCATCTTGTGGATTAACTATATTGTTCGTATTCATGTTATTTTCAAAACATTCCTCATTTTTAAGAATGACGTGATTTTGTGATAGCTCTTGGGTAAGTATTATTTGTTCTTCTATATCATTCTGCGGGCGTCGTGGCGTAGTGGTTAGTGTGTAGGATCACTTCTTCACGAGTGGTTGCGAGAAGCTAGACCCTGGCACTTAAAGAGCTGTTGCGCCAAATATTTATTTATTTCATTTATATCACTCTGCAAAATAGCATTACAATCCACCTGTAGATATTCCGAATCGTCTTCTTCGCAGTTGGAACATTTCGATTTGAATAAAAATTTTATCGATATAACTTTGGTTAGCAGGCAGTTAAATAAATAAGTAAAATAAATTGTAGAGGCAGTCTCGATATACTGTAATAACCAAATAATAAACAATTGGCTAGAGCACATGCTTACAAACCGCATTATCACAGCTTCACTGGGAGACGAAACAAGAAGGGGAACAGTCCGTACGGGAACCCCACAGGGGGGGATAATATCTTCTTTTCTGTGGGTGATCACAATGGAAAAAACTAGTGACTTTCACATTCCACAACTCGGAGGAGTATCACTACAACTCCGCGACAGCGTCAAGTATCTGGGCATTATATTGGACAGGAAACTGACCTGGAGAAAGAACCTGGAAGAAAGAGTCATCAAAGCCAAGAGAGCATATTGGATCACAATGGAAAAACCTAGTGACTTTCACATTCCACAACTCGGAGGAGTATCACTACAACTCCGCGACAGCGTCAAGTATCTGGGCATTATATTGGACAGGAAACTGACCTGGAGAAAGAACCTGGAAGAAAGAGTCACCAAAGCCAAGAGAGCATATTGGATCACAATGGAAAAAACTAGTGACTTTCACATTCCACAAATCGGAGGAGTATCACTACAACTCCGCGACAGCGTCAAGTATCTGGGCATTATATTGGACAGGAAACTGACCTGGAGAAAGAACCTGGAGGAAAGAGTTACCAAAGCCAAGAGAGCATATTGGATATGCAGGAGGGCCATCGGGAGGTCATTGGGCTTGAAACCGAAATAGGTCCACTGGATATACGAATGCGTAATAAAACCTATCATCTTCTACGGTGTAGTTGTATGGTGGCCAGTAATGAGCAAAAAGTGTGCAAGAGACTTGCTAACTAAGGTGCAACGTATGGTCTGCCTGGGTATTACAGAAGCACAATCCTCAACATCAACCGCGGCTAAGAGTGATGGCCCCAGTGATGTTGTTGAAAAATCGTATACGTTCTCCAACAACTTCGAAACAATTTTCCCCGCAAGAGAATATTGGACGTATGAAAGAACGACAAGAAACTCCGATGGGATATCGGTATATACAGACGGCTCTAACATATCAGGGGAATCAGGGAGCATCTTCAGTGCTAACCCACCGATTGAACTTGCTATTCATCTAGGACCATTTGTATCGGTGTTTCAAACATAAGTCTATCCAGTTATGAAGGCAACTGAAATACTCGCAGAAGACACCAGCGAAGGGAAGCAAATCGACATCTGCTCGGACAGCAAAGCAGCAATTAGCGCGATTACAAACCCCATGTCGAAATCACGACTAGGAAGGGAGTGCAAAACTAAATTGAACTTACTTACCAGACGCAATAGAGTCCGTCTCACATGGGTACCGGGGCACGAAGGTGTACCGGGTAACGAGGAGGCAGACGAAGTAGCAAGGAAAGGAGCAGGCAACACAGAACTGAACCAGGATAATACAATAGGGGTCCCTCTGACAACTATAATAATCAATGAAAAGATACGACAAGAGTTCAATAACTACTGGACGAATCTAGACACGTGCAAAGTGGCATGATCTGTAACAACTAAACCGAGTAACAACACAGCAAAAATAGCTCTTAAGTCAAGCCGAACACAATTGATATTGATGGTGGGTCTTTTAACAGGGCACATCAAACCCGACAAACATTCGTTACAATTCAATATTCGTTACAATACAATATACAACAATCTGTGCCATCTGTGAGGAGGAGGAGGAAGATATAGAACACTTCCTCTGCCACTGCCCTGCTACAGCGAGGCTAAGACTGAAAATTCTGGGATCTCCAAGGATTCCGGATATTACATACCTCAGTAAGAAAGGAATCGGGGATATATTGGAGTTCGCCAGACGAACACTACGATTCCCCGATCACTATACGATATAGTTTCCCGTTGATACTACCCATGATCCCTAGACCTAAATCCTCTCAACACATAATTCCAAAAGCACAGCACTGTGGGGGCACCAATGGCAATACTGTGACAGCATGCAGTCCAATCGCTCGCAGCGTGCAGCTCGTGCCAACAGTTAACGAGGTTTCCGGCTTGACGTGGATGAAGCGATCTTTCTTTTCTGTTCGGACGCCCTTCACGTGCACGCTGGTATCTTCTCCCGCTTCCCAATATCATCGGACTTTACACTTTTTATATATCAATTAAATTAGTTTGGACATAGTATTCATTTGTTAATAAAGAATTGGAATTAACATTGGTGTTAACTGGTGAATTTTATTTGTTTGAACATTGGTGACCCCGACGTGATATGGGAAACGAAAGCGGTGAACGAAAGGAGATGACACCAGCGGGCGACGCTGGCACGAGCACAGGTGGCACTAAAAGAGACAATGCCGACGAGGAAGGAGCACACCACTACGAACCAGAGATTTCGAAGGTCTCAGTAAAAATCCCGAAATTCTGCAAGGAAAAACCAGAACTGTGGTTCACTCAGGTGGAATCGCAATTTTACGTGGGGAGCATAACCTCCGATATACGAAAGTACCACACAGTCGTTGCAACCATCGAAAGCGACATTCTGAACCAAGTCAGCGATATTCTCCTCCACCCTCCAAGGAAAAATATGTATTCAACATTGAAGGCCAAAATAATAGAACGTTTCACAGACTCCGATCATCAGCGCCTTCGCAAACTTATTCAGGAGATCGAACTGGGAGATAAGAAACCATCGCAACTTCCCCGCGAGATGCGTGACCTGGCAGGTTCCAGAATGGGAGACGATTTGTTAAAGTCACTTTGGCTCCAGAGACTCCCCTCACACATGCGATCCATAATCTCAGTAAGTACCGAAACTTTACCAAAATTAATGGAAATAGCTGATAAGATTGCCGAGGTCAACGAGGTACCTCAAATGTCGGCAATTAGTTAGCGCAATTCTCTTCCACATACTTTTCCTTCCGACTGTAGCAGCAAATTCGAACGTCAAATAGAAGAGATTTCACGAACGGTTGCAGAATTAAAGGCGAACTTTTTACACAACCGCAGTGGACGTAGTCGGTCTCGCGCACACTATCGCAGCGACAGTAAGACGAAGCCCACCGAAAAAGAAAAATCTACAGACGAATGCTGGTATCACCGTTCGTACGGGGTCAATGCAAGAAGGTGTCGGATGCCATGCAAGCACAGTAAGTCGTTAAACCAGAAGGCCAGTCGTTAGCGGCGACGACCTCTGGCCAACATAACTGCCGTCTTTTTATTCGTGATCGTAGAAACAACAATTTACCCTTCCTCATTGACACGGGCGCCGACATTTCGGTTCTACCTGCAACGCCAGAAGACAAAAGACGAGCTCGGAGGAACAGAACCACACTATACGCAGCCAACAACTCGCGAATTTCCACATTTGGCACAAAGGTGATGGCAGTGAACTTGGGACTGCGCCGTACTTTCAACTGGGAGTTTGTGATTGCCGATTTAGCACGTCCAATCATCGGTGCGGATTTTCTGAGACACTTTGGGCTAATGGTGGACCTGCGAAACCGATGTCTGGTTGATCAGCTAACCTCACTTTCCCTTACACCAGCGAGTGGATGACGCATGGGAGCCACTGGGTTTTTTCTCAAAAAAAACTTAAGGCTCAGTGCTTACTTGTCTGTGAAACACTTTCGTCATATGCTGGAGGGTCGAGAATTTTCCATCCTGACTGATCACAAGCCTCTGACCTTCGCGTTCAAGCAAAACCCGGAGAAAGCGTCACCGAGGCAGCTACGCCATCTTGATTTCATTGGACAGTACACATCGAATATCCGCCACATTGCAGGAGACGAAAACACGATTGCCGACGCACTTTCGCGAATTGCAGAAATTACATGATCAGCTGCAGGACGCAGAACTTTCACAAATTTTAAACGACACCTCACTAGCACTAAAATTAAAGAAATTTCCTGTCTTCACAGATCCACAGCGTTTCGTCACGTGCGACACGTCAACACACAATATCCGGCCATTCATCACCAAACCATTCCGGCGTGCAGCATTCGAAAGCGTTCACAACCTGGCACATCCAGGGATTCGATCAACAACCAAGCTGCTTACGCATCGATTCATTTGGCCGTCGATAAGAAAAGACTGTCGAACTTGGGCAAGAGAGTGCACAGCCTGCCAGCGAACGAAGATGTGGAGACACACGAAGACGCCCATTCATACCTATCCACCGACCAACACCAGATTTGAGCATCTCAACATCGACTTGGTTGGACCGCTTCCGCCCTCAGGTGAGTTTCGCTACCTACTTACCTGTGTGGATCGATTTTCCAGATGGCTGGAGGCGATACCCATTCGGGACATTACTGCCGAGACGGTCGCAAAGTCATTGTTTGACGGGTGTATCTCTAGATTTGGCGTGCCGCAGAGGATCACCACCGACCAAGGTCGGCAGTTTGAGAGCGATTTATTCAAGCAGCTAACGAGAATCTTGGGCATCAAACACCTGCGAACAACACCTTACCACCCGGAATCGAATGGAATTATCGAAAGATACCATCGGACGCTTAAAGTCGCTCTGACATGCCACGCAACGGACCAGTGGACGGACGTATTGCCATCAGTACTGCTAGGACTTCGCGCAGCCGTAAAAGAGGACCTGGGAGCAACAACGGCAGAGTTCCTCTACGGAACCTCTCTTCGGCTACCTGGAGATTTTTTCGAACCCTCAACACCCATGAATTCATTAGGCAACTTCGCAGATCCATGGCCATCGCAAAGTCAACACAAGCCGGCCATCATGACTGACGAAAGGCGTTTATACCGAAATACCTATACGAAAGCCAGTACGTCTTCATATGCAACGACGCCGTAAAGGTAAATATATCAGTTGATCGACTAAAGCCTGCATTTATTCACAGCCAAACGAGGGACAAAACAACAGAGGCTGCGGAGCAGTGTCAGCCTAAGGAACCCGAGGAATCAAAGGGGAAGCAGTATGTGACACGATCGGGAAGTAAAGTTATCTTCCGGAAAACGTAAGAGAGCATCACTAGCGTTGGAAGGGGAGTACTGTGGAGGCACCAATGGCAATACTGTGACAGCATGCAGTCCAATCGCTCGCGGCGTGCAGTTTGTGCCAACAGTTAACGACTCTACGATCGCCACAGCCGGTACGAGGTTTCCGGCTTGACGTGGATGAAGCGATCTTTCTTTTCTGTTCGGACGCCCTTCACGTGCACGCTGGTATCTTCTCCCGCTTCCCAATATCATCGGACTTTACACTTTTTATATATCAATTAAATTAGGCCTAAGTGAAGAGCATAAGTTCACCCTCTTAAACCAACCAACCAACCAACCATGATCCATGAATAATGTGTCTCTTATTCTTAAAACGCTTACTATAGTTAAGGCCAAGCCTTTGAAACAAAATGATCTATTTCTTGCGTTTGTGGGTTCGATGTTTAATATATAATCCTTCATTTGTTTTTTTTTTTTTTCATTTAGATCAAGTTTACTATATAAACTACGTTTTGTGGTCCTTGATCACAGCAAATAGCTCCGCGCATATATCAAGACAATTGTATACCTCAATCTCAAGTTGTTTCATAGGTATATTGCTTGGACAAACGACATGATATAAAACTTGCTTAAAATTTCGGAATCATAAAAACACACATAGACTTAGCGCATATATTAGATCTTTCATAATCACGACTTCTTTTTCTTTTGGTGATAATGTCGAAGTTATTTTCTTTATTTCCTCTAGAACATTTATATTTATTCCAGGTGATAGACTTTTAATCTTAATCCACCTATGTAATGAAGACGGGTGCGGCAAGTGCAGTCAAAGCTGATCCCGTAAAAAAATGTATCCGGAAGACAAACGGAAAAAAAATGCACTGCGAAATTCACTTCTCCTTTTCGGTGTATTTTTTTTTTTTTTTATAATTTGCGCGCGCCAAATGGGATATGAATTAAATTATTTCAGGGGATGGGCGTTTGTAGAAATTGAGAGCGAGAGAAAGAAAGATTGGTGTAGTGGGTTTGAAACTTAGGTGTTATTAAGTTACATTAAACTCCAAGGGTGGCATCCAGATAATTGGGGAGCTTGTTTGTTTTGCTTTTTGTCGTTGCTCATGATTCACAGTATTTGTTTCCCTCCATCTGATGTCATCATCACGATCAAGTTGCATTTAAGCCATATGACCACTCTACTGCCAGTGTTATGCTTTCGCAGTAGAGTCGACTAAGCTTTCGCAATTAATCGACTTTTTTATTTATTTCCGACGAAATAAATAGATGATTTTTGAGATCAGGATTTGAACCGTGAACAGAGAGCGTGACAAGCGTTGATGTTACCACTACACCACGGCCACCCACTGTACTCTCAGATAGAATGAGATTCGAAAATGTCTTAGTATTTTGATCAATACCAAGCAATAAATCAATTTTCTCTTGGATACTCAGCTTTTCACGCACTTGCAGCCTTTTTTTCTTTTAAACGATGAATTCTCTGCAGCAAATTTATTTTCGATTTGCGATTTCCTTTTATTGTTATCCTTAAGCTATTGTTCAATTTCTTAAGCCTCTCAATTCTTTTAATATAAATAGATTGCCTTTTATATGAGTCTCACAGTTGGCGCAATATTATCAATGTTATCATTGAATCTTTTTCTTGATAACCTTTTTGAAGACAAGTTTAGTTCTTCTACTGTAACATCATTCAAATCCAGTACTAATTTAATGCAGTTTTCATATGTAACCTTAGATCCCGTTGGATCAAAACAAATGAATTCGTCATCAGATATAGCAACACTTCGTTTTAACAAGGGAGAAGGATAAGCATTTTTTTTTTAAATATTTCTTTCCAAAAAAGGCATTCTTAAAATGTTTGCTGCATATATAGGGCGTTTTAAGGCTTTTTATGTGTTCCCGAGACTCCTCTGCTAAAGCTAGCCATTCATCGTATTTAACTGTTCCTTTTTTAGGAAATTTAAATAATTTTCCATCAGGCAATTCATTTTTGGTTATACAACAGTGTGCAATTGCGCACTTCGTTCTTTTCCAGGACATTTTTTCCTTGGAGACAATTTTCTTATGCCATTTAATTCTTTAGTATACATATGTATGTAATATATATGTATGTTAGTAATTAACCTGAAAATCTAAATGATTGATATTCGAGCAAAATCTCTCAAACCTTCTCTTCATATACAACGCATACGCGTTTACAAAACTTTCATTCATGAAAATTTATTCTTTTGCTGCGGTGGTATGGAAATCACACCGTCATGCATCTTCATGTCCCTTCCCGCATACCCCTTTATACTTCCTCACCTCGTTCGTTTCCATGTCACAACACACGATGAGAAAAATAGCTTTTCCCACACGAGCGAACGGAGTGAGGAAAAAGAAAAAGCTTTATTTGTGGTACTTATTCTGAAAGCTCTCTGTCTGCCAGGACAAAAATATGCTTCATTTTTTTATATGGGCGTGCGACATCTGGGTAGTTTATTATCTGTGCTCGTACCCTATGGATGTAAACAACACCAACCAGACTACGAGTAGAAAAGACATCACAGAAGTTGCACGTCATTCCTTGAAGCATCGATGAAATCGACAAAATGTCGGAATAACGATGCGAGCCGATTTGACCATGACCAACTGCTCCGGGATATGACTGGACAATGACCTCAAATCCACTATTTCGATTAAATTACAGAAATATCGATCGACAAAAAATGTAGGCTGAATTGTTACAGGATTGTCGTATTAGAGAACTTGGTTCATTTTACGGTAATATTTTTAGTGAGATATCAATACTTTCTGCAATGATTAGTCACGAGTGCAAGTTAGTACTTATTATAAAAAAACGAGAACGCGAAGTTCGTCCAAAAAAATATCAACTTTGATTGGCACGAATTTATTTCGTTCTATTGCTACAATGTTAAGACTAACTTAAACTCTAAAGTATTTCTCTCAGGAAATTATCGGTCAACGGTGCAATCTGTTGGGTCATCAATTAAGGAACGGCTATAATGTAATTCGATTCACGCATTTACCCCTTGGCCGGTGTGCACTGTGTTAACTTCCATTGGTGGAAATATGTATCAATATGTTTCATTTATGTTAGCTTCTTTCTTGTTATAATTTTCCTTTTCAACCGACGCCTTTTTACGCTCATTCGGCCACCGTGTCCCCACCGTGTCCGCAACCAATCAAAAATAAGAACATATGTCGCTCCAAGGCCGATGGAAGTCGTTGAAGAAAATGTTCATCAACCAGCCTCGGGAGATTACCGCACATTAAATTAATAATACAAAATAAAATATATAAAGCATTCATAGATACCGGATCTACTTTAAGCTTTATAAACCCTAAAACATTAAAAACACCTGTATTAGATACTCAAAGCAGAACCATTAGAACTATGACAGGATATATTAAAGTTAATAAAATACAGTTAATCGATGCAGTAGGTAATATTCAAGGAAAGTTAAAATTATTTGTTCACAAATTTAGTAGTTACTACAATATTCTATTAGGAAATGACGTTTTAAATGCCTTAAGTGGTAACATCGATTACAAAAATATGGAACTAATACTAAATGATAAGAAATATACCCTTTATTGTAAAAACGAAACAAAAGAAGAAAATTACAATCTAGTTTTTGATAAACAAAATATAGAAATACAGGAGAAACAAAATAATGAATTTAGATTAAACCATTTAAATAAGGAAGAGAAAATTGAGATAAAAAAGAGGCTTAGCGAATTTCGTGATATTTGTTTTCGTGAAGGTGAAAATTTGACGTTCACGAGCCAAATTAAACATGAAATTAAAACAAAACATGAGGATCCCATATATATAAAACTATATCGGTATCCGCCCACACTGATGAAGTAGCAAGACAAATAAAAGAAATGTTAGAGCAGAATATTATACAGTCTTCACAATCACCATACTCAGCACCAATTTGGATTGTTCCAAAAAAAAATGGATGCTAGTGACAAAAATAAATGGAGGATTGTCATTGATTACCGAAAACTTAACAATGTTACGGTCGATGACAAATACCCTATCCCTAATATAGAGTCTATTCTTGACAAATTGAGAAAATGCAACTATTTCACAACGATCGACCTTGCTAAAGGTTTCCATCAGATTGAGATAGAAACAAACAGTATTCCAAAGACAGCATTCTCTACTGCCGACGGGCATTATGAGTTTAAAAGAATGCCTTACGGACTGAAGAATGCGCCAGCCACATTCCAGAGGCTGATGAATGGCGTTTTGGCAGATTATGTGAATCAAATATGCTTGGTATATCTTGACGATATAATTATTTACTCGGCATCCCTACAAGAACACATCGACTCAATTAGGAAAATATTCCAAAGATTAAGGGAAGCAAATCTTAAAATATAATTAGACAAATGCGAATTCTTAAGAAAAGAAACAGAATTCTTAGGTCACGTAATTACTACTGAGGGAATAAAAGCTAATCCCAACAAAATCAAAGCTATTACTGACTATCCATTACCAAAAACCCAAAAGGAAATTAAGCAATTCCTAGGTATGGCAGGATTCTATAGGAAATTTATTAAAGATTTTTCTAAAATTGCTAAACCGTTAACAAGACAATTAAAAGGTGATGTTAAAGCGGTAAATCCTCAATCCGATGAATATAAAAGAGCCTTTGAGCAATTAAAACTGTTAATCAGTTCTGACCCAATTCTAAAACATCCGGATTTTGAGAAACCATTTGTCCTAACAACGGACGGGAGTAACTTTGCAATAGGAGCGGTGCTTAGCCAAAGCCTTCACCCCATTTGCTATGCGAGTAGGACACTCAACGCACATGAACTGAACTATTCGACCACTGAAAATGAATTATTGGCAGTAGTCTGGGCGACAAAATATTTTCGACCATACTTATACGGCAAACAATTCCAAATATAAAGCTACCACAGACCCTTACAATGGTTACACAACCTAAAAGAGCCTAATGCTAAATTACAGAGATGGAAAATAAGGCTCATCGAGTTTGACTTCGATATCAAATATTTACCAGGGAAAGAAAATGTTGTTGCTGATGCACTATCACGAATTAACATAGAGGAAAATTATAATAATGAGGAAAATAATGAAGGAGATGTAAGATCAGATGTAGCCACGATACATTCAGCATTAGAAGACAATACATCGCATATAGGGATTTCAGAAA
The DNA here is from genome assembly GCA_963082735.1 of Pocota personata. Lineage (NCBI taxonomy): Eukaryota > Metazoa > Arthropoda > Insecta > Diptera > Syrphidae > Pocota > Pocota personata. The sequence continues at coordinate 176,260,666 of OY720429.1, read as the reverse complement.
GATCATTAAATACTTTTAAGCGTCAAATAATATTTAAAGAAACCGAAAGAGCAGGTATACGTATTACTAAAATACACAATAAGACAAGATACGAATTGAAAAGAGTAAAATTCAATGATAATTATTTTATATTAGGCAAATACGTTTGTGGCATTTATTTTGAAAATGATGAAGGATTTAACCACTTTCAGCGAATATTTTCATCAATTATTCTACCTTCTAGTAACGTTAAAGTATTAAGAACAAACGAATAGTAGAAGACATCGAGAACTATGAAAAAATTAAAGAAGTTATTTATAAAATACACTTGGATGGAATTCATGCAGGTATAAATAAAGTTATTAAAATTTTCGAAGAAAAATATTATTTCACCAATTACGCTAGACTTTCTCAACAAATAATAAATGAGTGCGAAATGTGCAACACTTACAAATTCGAGCATCAGGCTACAAATAGACCTTTTAAGATAACCCCACCTGTCACCAAAAGAAGGCAAAAATTTGTTGTAGATATCTGGGTCTGGGGACAACAGAGTTATTTAACATGTATTGATCTCTATTCCAAGTATGCAATGGCGGAATTTATACCTTCACGTACATGGCTAGAATCGAAAAGGGCTTTGTTAAAAATATTTAATACAATGGGTGTTCCAGAAACAATAAAAATGGACAAAGATCCATGTTTAATAAATGAGTTGATGCAAAAGTGGTTGAAAGAGTTAAATATAAATTTAGAAATCACCACTGGAAAGACAGAAATTGCTGACATTGAGAGGTTGCATGCAAGTTTAAACGAAAATTAAATACGATTTCCAAAAAAATAAGAAAACTAACAATCAAAATACTGCCTCTTCTAGGGATTCGAACAGTGAAACCATACAAATCCACCACAATGAACCATCTACTTCATCACAATGTTGTACAATATAGTATAGCTGTTCTTTTAGCGATCACGGCCATCGCAACAAGTCAAGTCGTTCAGGTCCAAAAACTAACTACGCAACAGAGATATATAATAATGCAAACAGGAGACCAACCTATGATTCAAGATTATAACGAATTAACTTATACAATTAACAAAACTGATATAATAACCACATTTAATATTCTTAAAGAGACACTAATAGGCAAGGAGTATTTAAAGACAAAACTAATAATAAAACACATGATTGCAATTGAATCAGAAGTTAAAATATTTGAACCAATTAACAATAGAAATAAGAGAGGTTTAATTAACATAATTGGAAAAGGATTTAAGTATCTATTTGGCACATTAGACGAGGAAGACCAAATAAGAATTAATAATCGACTAGAAAATATAGAAAACAATGCTCTGACAAATGAAGGTAGTGACTTACTACCAAAACATATTAATGCAGAAATAAAAATGTTAAATAATCTTAACAAAATAACGAATGCTCTCAAAGATAAAATAACAAAATTTAGCTCTATTGATTCCTTTTTTCATTTAGTTTCTGAATTCCACGATCATATAAAAGAAATACAACTTTCTATAACTCTAGCCAAAATTGGCATCTTTAATCCAAAATTATTTGATATTCAATCATTCGAACATATAACTACAAATCAACTAGAATTTGTAATGGCAAAAAGACGACCTACTCATTTTTATTTTATCCTTACCTATTTATTCCGATCCTAAGACCATATTTAAAATTCTACCTATACCCAATGATCGATACGAAGAATTGGATTTTGATTACATATACGATGAATTTACGAAAGATAATAACAATAATTTAATGAGAGTTGAAAATGGCAAATTATTTCCAATTAATGATGAATGTATTTCAAATATAATGAACAATAATAACATAAATTGTACTTTTAGAGTGAATACTTTAGAGGAAATTGTAAGAATAAATGAGAATACTGTCGTAGTTTAAAATATTAAAAAACAAGAATTAGTAAATAATTGTGGTATTGTTAAAACAAGTATTGACGGTAACAATTTGATAAAAATTGAAAATTGTAAAACTCAAATTAATAACAAAAGTATTCAAGCCGCTTGGAATGTAAAAGAAAACATTATTGTACCAGAAATTGATAAAACAATAAATAAAATGAATTAGATAACATCACTTTGCAGCAATTGCATTTGAATCATAAGAAATTATTTAAACAAACCTCTGCTGGAGGAATTATGTTGTTAACTATAGTTATATGTTTATTTATTATTAGTACCTACCTCATTATTGTAAAGATAAAGAATCATAAAAGTATTAAAACTACAAAAAGTCACGAGGACGTTCCTTTACCTAAAGTGGGGAGGAGTGACATAACAGACCACCCTGATAATGAACTCACTGAAAGAGTTCATATATTCTAATCAGCAGTTCTGGTAAACAGATCCCAACTGCCCACATAATCATTTCATTAAGTCCAATCGGACCACACATGCAATTGTATAAACAAATAGCGTTCTTTCGCTTTTGCAGATTAAGCACTTTTATCCGCACTCGGACCACAAAGCCACTTGCATAAACACAAGCGTCTTTCGCTTTATGCAAAATAATCATATCTGTCCTCTTTTCGTTCTTTATCTACCGAGTTATAATTTAAGAAAGAAGATGCATAGTGTTTAGTTGAGAGTGAACTCGTGAAGAGGAAACAAGAATTAATAAATAATTATATAACCTCTACTTGTGGTATTTTTATTTTTTTATTGAAATAAAATACTAAGTATATCTAAAGGCTTTAATTACTGGTAAACTATTTCTTGTTGAGAGTGTGAAGGCTGAGGCAAATTTAGAAAACTTGTCAATTATGGTTAATATTTGATAGTTGTTTATGCTGTATATATCTACATCTAAGGGTTTAGAAGGACTTTCAGATTTGTCGTACTTTATTTTTGGGGGATGGGGGATGGAGAAAAATTGATTTATTGCTTGGTATTAATCAAAATACTAAGACATTTTCGAAGCTCATTCTATCTGAGAGTACAAAAAAATACACCGAAGAGGAGAAGTGGATTTCGCAGTGCATTTTTTTCCGTTCGTCTTCTGGATACAACTTTTTACGGGATCAGCTTGGACTACACTTGCCGCACCCGTCTTCATTACATAAGTGGATTAAGATTGAAAGTCTGTCACCTGGAATAAAAATAAATGTTCTAGAGGAAATAAAGAAAATAACTTCGACATTATCACCAAAAGAAAAAGACGTCGTGATTATATTTGATGAGATGAGCCTTCAGACGAATCTAACCTACAATCAATTCAAAGATGAAATTGAAGGTTTTGTTGATTACGGAAGGAATCAAAGATCTAATATATGCGCTAAGTCTGTGTGCGTTTTTGTGATTGGAAGTGTATGCGGAAATTTTAGGCAAGTTTTATACCATGTCGTTTACCCAAGCAATATACATATGAAACAACTTGAGATTGAGGTAAATAATTGTCTTGATATATGTGGGGAGCTGAATCCATGCAAATGAAAAAAACTTTAACTTCACTTACAAAAATAAATCCATTTATGGAATGTATGATATTCCTCATCTTATAAAGAGTATTCGGAACAACTTACTTAAATACAATTTGACCACTTTCGATGGAATTGTTAATTGGAAGGTAATTGAATACCTTTATAACACAGAAAAAAGTAATACTACCAAAATATGTCCAAAACTTACATCGGCACACATTGATCCTACTGAGTTCCAGACAATGAACGTGAAGTTGGCTGCACAAGTTCTAAGCAGATTGTAGCCTGCGGCATTGAAGCTTTAATAAAACTCAACAACAAGTCATGTAGCCCAGTTAGCAAAATCTATAGCTGAATTTATAAAAAAAATAGATCGACTTTTCGACCTATTAAATGGAAAACCAGAACTTATACGGAATGATCAAAATATGCATTTTATATAAGAAATGAAGGATTATATATTAAACATCGAACCCACGAACGCTAGAAATAGATCATTTTGTTTCAAAGGCTTGACCTTAACTATAGAAAGCATTTTAAGAATAAGAGACACATTATTCATGGACCATAATGATTTATATTACATTTATGTAAATAAATTTAATCAAAATCCGTTAGAGAACTTATTTGGTAAAATAAGAGCGCGGAATATTAATAAAAGTAATCCAAGTGTTTCCGAATTTAACTCCCTGCTAGCCAAAGTTATCAATCAAAGTATGTATAAAGGCAACAAATATACATTTTCGGAATTGGTTCAATGTCCTCGTTCGTGTCCCCTGGAAACTACTTCAGTTAAGGTGATTTAACTGCAATTTAATACTAACCTAATTTAAGTTAATGATTATTTTGTTAAGTTAGTTAGATTTTTTTATAATAATTTCGATGATTAGTCGCCTTCACTTAAGTAGGCCAAGAGCAGTGATCAGTTATTATAAGGGTATAAATATAAAATGCAGTATGCAAAACTCATATTCATACCCATTTTCAGAGCAAATTTGTGTCCACAAAGTTTACACAGTTTTTATTTATTTAATCAAGTGCTGAAAATAAGGTACATATGTACATACAGACAAAATAACAAGCACACAACAGTTCCGGATAACCAATTTGGTTTCAAGGCGCGTCATGAGACTGTACATGCCGCGTCTAAACTTATATCTGATATCCAATGGAACAAAAGAAAGAAACAATGCACGGGTGCCTGCCTGGTTGACTTGGAGAAGGCGTTCGATACCGTTTGGCTAGAAGGACTCTTCTACAAGTTGAGCAGGCTGGGTATAAGTAAACCACTGGTGTACATGCTCTGTAATATGCTCACCAGTAGACAGTTCATTGTGAAAAATGGCAATGTGACTTCTGCTGGGACGTTCGAAATCAAAAACGGTCTACAACAAGGCGCGGTTAATTCGCCGATCCTTTTTAACATTTACACGAGTGATCTCGTAGGATCTCTTCCTCATGCTATTGCGTATGCAGACGACTTGATCGCGTATAGGTCAGGACCAAAGATCGAGGTCATTGCAATACTCTTGCAGCGTGATTTCGATAAGATCAGGATATACTGCGACGACTGGAAGCTGAAGATCAACTTCCAGAAGACAGAGACTATTCTGTTTAGAACGTCGTTATCTGGGGCCTCCAGGGATACCAGAAAGAATTGGCGAAAGTTCTCAATTGTGGGACAGCACGGGCAGCCACTAGCCAGTCGAAGTGTTGTTAGATACCTTGGGATCTGGCTAGATCAATATCTATATTTTAACAAAAATGTAGATGCTGCTCTGGCCAGAGCCAGAGGTGCTTTTGCCCTTACAAAGAGACTATTTTATAGCAGTCAACTGGATGCAAGGGTGAAGGTTATCTGCTACATGGCCCTTATTCGGCCCATGCTCGTATATGGATGTCCCGTGTGGTTCAACGTGGTAGCAAGCTGGATGGAAAAGATTCGGGTGTTTGAGAGGGCTTGCCTTAGGGCTTGTCTTCAGTTGTACAGAACACCAGAGTCCCAGTACATAAAATTCTATTCTAATGAGGTCCTGTATAACAGGGCGAACATAAACAGAGTGGATAATTTCCTGATCAAGATGAATCGAAGGCACACTGTAAGAGCAATGTCCTCGATGAATAACCTGATCTCTGGGGCATACTACCCCAATGATTTGTATCACGAGAGCGTGCGCCTTAACGGCTTCATCCCCCCAGAGGCGTTCCTATTTTTAGATAGAGAAGGTCTGATACAGGATAGGGTAGCGGTGCCGCTAATCTACCATTTTGCCCGAAATGCTGCGGACAGGCGACTTATCTAGGACCGACACGTCGCACATAGCACCACGGAGCGTCTCCGGTTTAGTAGAGCGGTATCAAGCCGTGATATGGCAGATGCAGTAGGACAGCACCAGAAATTCTGGTGGCTCGGGGACGGAGAGGGAACTCCCTCGTCGTTTCCTTTTGATTCGGGGTAGCCTCACAAGGGGCAAAGTCGGTGTAGCTTTTTATAGCCTGGCCGGCTTACATAGTTCTAAGATCGGTTTAAGTTTTAAGCATTAAAAAAAAAAATAAAAAAAAATAAAAAAAAAAAACCTTATACATGTGTATATATGTATGTATACTATATGATTATGACCTTCATAATCATATAGTATACATACATATATACACATGTATAAGGTTTTTTTTTTTTATTTTTTTTTATTTTTTTTTTTAATGCTTAAAACTTAAACCGATCTTAGAACTATGTAAGCCGGCCAGGCTATAAAAAGCTACACCGACTTTGCCCCTTGTGAGGCTACCCCGAATCAAAAGGAAACGACGAGGGAGTTCCCTCTCCGTCCCCGAGCCAATATACAATATATCTATATATATGTATATATATATGTATATCAAAAAAATTCGCGTGTTTAATCACGTACCTTAGAATAAGTAGCTTTTAGGTAGTTTGTAAGTTTTATATATAGAAAAAAAATTCAGTTCATATACTAAGTTTTTGCTTAAAAATGTTTTCTTAGTTTCCCAATATTTGTAAGTATAGATTTAATAAATAGTTTAAGTTATGTTACGTTGAAAGACATATTTTAAGCATTAGGTTAAGCTTAGAGCGCCCGCATAGGGCCATTAAGTTAGTATATAACTTAGTTAAGTTAGTTAAGCTAGTTTTAAGCACACAACATAAGCCCAACCATTTGCACATATAAATATACGATCTATACAGATACTCCATATCCATCCTACCAACGTGTTGGCATCAGAACTCCGTGACCGCAGTCGCACAAAATATTTTTTTTGTTTCTTTTTTGCAGTGAAGGTAAACAAGGGTATGCGTGAGTGACACGATGGACTAAAAAGTGAGCAGAAAAAACAAATGTTCTGTGTTCTGATTTTTTCCCTTTTGTAAGAAGTTTAAGCTTTTTAAAAAGCTTTTTTTTAGTGAATTTCATTTTCATATATCACTTCTTCCCATATGAATGAGACATCTGGGTAGTTTATTATCTGTGGTAAAAGATTTTAAAAGTAAATTCGAATTATTATTTGAAAAGTGTTTTAGCTCAGTATCCCTGGACTGACTTTCGGCAAGTTGATCAAACTTAATCATCACCGGAGTATGGATCGCATCAATTCGTGTCATTGTATCTGCTATCACATTCTCTTTTCCTGGGAGGTACCGAACGTCTGTAGTAAATTGTGCTAGGTAGTCCAAGTGGCGTATCTGTCGCGGTGAAGGCTTTTCGAGTTTTTGTTGAAATGCGAATTGCAACGGCTTATGGTTCGTGAGGATCTTGAATTCCCGTCCTTCGAGCATGTGATGGAAATCTTTGACGGCTTTGAAAGCGGCAAGTAGCTCACGGTCGTAGGTACTATACCTTTGTAGTGTGCGTTGTCTGGTCCTTGCTAGCGCAAGACAACTGTAAAGAAAGTGGAAAAGAGTTTCCCTCTCGTTACTGTCTTTGCAGCTGCGACAGAAAGTATTGTGAGGAATGCCAAGCTTGGCCGCGTGGTCCCCTATAGGCCAGTGGCCTTTAATAATGGCTACAATTCTGGCTTGGTTGTTCCACCCGAGATTGGCGAGCTGGAGGAAGTGAAGGTGCCCTTAGCGACTCCAATCGGAATATTGACCCTTTCCGCTAGCGAGCCGTTAAGAGCTGACCCTCGCCTGGCCAGCTCGTCTGCTCGCTCATTACCCTCATAATTGCTGTGCCAAATGAGGGTAATTCCAGAATGGAATTTATTTCAAACCAGCATTGCTTTACCAGTTTTAAGGATATGGTAACCGAATCAATGGCTTTTATTGAGGCTTGGCTATCAGAAAAGATACCTATATTAAGGTTGGACGTTAGGAGATTTTTTAGCATGCGGCAGGCTTCCGGAATCGCAAGAATCTCCGCTTGAAAGACACTAGCAGAGTCTGGGAGGCGGAAGGATTTCGATATATTCAGTTGGTCCGATAAGATTTTTTGCGAGAAAAAACTATCACGCAAACCAAACAAAAGCTTGACAAATATTATGGGGACTCTTCACCATCGATTGGAACCATTCACCATTGGTTTACTCAATTTCGGTGCGGTCGTTCAAGTACAAGTGACGCCGAACGTTCTGGTCTCCCAATTGAGGTCACCACACCAGAAATGGTCGACAAAATCCATGGTTTGGTAATGGACGATCGGCGAGTGAAAATGCATGAGCTTGAAGAGGCCACAGGCTTATCACATGGCTCAGTGATTTCGATTTTACATAAATATTTGGACATGAAAAAGCTTTCCGTAAGATGGGTGCCGCGTTTGCTCACAATCGACAACAAACGCATTCGTTTGACAACTTCAAAGGTGTGTTTGGCGATGTTCCAGAAATTTGCATGAGTTAGGCTACGAACTTCTCCCTCATCCAGCATGTTCCCCAGATTTAGCCCCCTGCGACTATTTCTTGTTTCCAAACATGAAGAAATGGCTCGGAAGTAAGAGATTTGGGTCGAATGAAGAGGTCATCACTGAAACAATCGGTTATTTTGAGGGGCTCGAGAAATCGTATTATTTGGTGGGCATCAACAAATTGGAGAAACGTTGGATGAAGTGTATAGAGCTAAAAGGAGACTATGTTGAAAAATAAAATGTTTTTATACCGAAAAGAGTGTTCCTTATTTCATTTTTCAGGGACTTATTGACCCACCCTCGTAATGCGGGCCACCATACTATGGCGACATAGGTAAGAATTGGACGCACAACGGCTGTGTACATCCATAGGGTCATCCTTGGCTGGAAACCCCATTTTTTGCCGAATGTTCTGCTGCAGGCATAGAAAACTACACTTGCTTTCTTAACCCGCGGCTCTATGTTAAGTTTCCAACTAAGTTTCGGATCTAGAATCGTGCCTAAGTATTTTGCACTGGAACCTAGTGAGAGGGGTTGACCGTTTAGCTTGGGGGGAGTGAATTCCTGTAGCTTGGTTTTTGTGGTGAATAGCATCATTTCGTTCTTGTCTGGATTTACTCCAAGGCCACATCTCGTAGCCCAGCACTTTCCATGATTTGACTTATCGTGGAGAGGAGCTTTCCTGACACTAAAAGAACCACATCATCCGCGTACGCAACCACCCCCCTCCCTTTCAAGTCGCACCAAGTTTTTGTCGATTGCCATTATCCATAGCAAGGGTGAGATAACACCGCCTTGTGGGGTTCCTCTATTTACGATCTTAGTTGTACTGCTATAACCTAGTGTAGCTTTGATTACTTTATTTATACTATCCAGTGTCTAAGGAAAGAGTCTACACCTAACTCGGTGAGAGACTCTTTAATAGCTTGGGTATGAATGTTGTTGAAAGCTTCTCCTATGTGTAGAAAGGTAGCAAGTGGGTATTCTTTATAATGAAGAGTTTTTTCTACAGTGGAGAACTCTCCAGGGTTTTTTGGATGTGAAAATCAAGGATACGTTCGAAGATCTTTAGTACAAAGGAGGACAAGCCTCGCCGGCCTACCTTCGGAATAAAGACCACCCGAACAAGTCTCCAAGTTTGGGGGACATGGTTTAAGTATAAGCAGCTCTTATAAATCGGTGGTAGCCAGGAAATAGCTATGTTTTGCACATTCTGAAGCATAATAGGCATAATGCAGTCACGGCTGGGTGACTTATATGGAGAGAAGCTGTTTATGGCCCAGGAGATTTTATCCTCCGTAATGATGTTTATAATGCTTTCCCATGCTGTCGGCGGTAACCTACCAGAACTAGCTTGTTCTGTTCTGTCCCTACAGCCTGGGAAGTGAGTTTTCATAAGAAGTTTGAGCGAATCCGCGGAAGAGTCTGTCCAACTACCATCTGTCCTTTGGACAGAATTTTGATGAGCCTCGCGGGTTTTATAAGAGTTTCGATAGATTGGTAGTATTCACTGCGAGTGCCTCAGATTAATCTGAACTAGATTCAGTGGGGGGACATTAGGAGTTTCTGGGACGATTTGCAGACCCTCCAACAAAGTGACAACAAAGTCGACATCGACTGTGTCGTCGTCCGGGCCTAGAGATTTGAAAATTTTAAGTTTGGCAAATCTAATGCCAAAGCTTAGCTTGTAGTCAGGCGTCCTATTGTTTTGTTGTGGTTGTTCTGCTTTAATAACTGCCCAATCATCCTAGATAGACCCTGAATCAGCATTTCATTGCCTTCGGTCACACCACCGCTGAAATCAGGTACCTCGATCCGATGATCGTTTAGGGTGTACAAGTAAAGTTGCTTCCACAATCCCTCTTTATAGCTTTGAAATGCTTGCTTGGAGATGTCGGTCCAGTGAATTATGGTGTTAACCTTTTTTTTGTTACCTTTAATTTCTTTGGATAGTATCATTTGGTCTTCCGACATGCGGCAGGAATCGCCGAAAAGAATTCATCATCCCCAGAAAACGTCTTAACTGGCACACTCGTTCGGGTAATTTGAAGTCCTTTAAAGCTTGTATTCTTTCTCGTGGTGGTTAGATTCCCTCCGCACTGATGAGATAGCCCAAAAACCGGACTTCTGGTCTACCTAAACTGCATTTGGAAGGGTTTATAACGGCGCCGTGCTCCCGCAACTTCTCGAAAACAGGACGAAGATGTTGGCGATGCTCTTGTATGCCTCGTGAAAAAACTAAAATATCGTCCAAATATGGACAAGCGAATTCAAAGTCGCGAAGGATTTGATCCATTAGGGCTGGAAAGGCTGTCCGGCATTCCGTAATCCGAAGCACATAAAAGGAAATTCAAACAAACCGAATGGGGTTGTTATAGCCGTCTTCCGGATGCCGGTAGGTTCAACCGGCACTTGGTGATAGGCTCGGCGTAGATCGATGGTGGACAAAATTGAACAACCGTGAAGCGAATGAGTAAAGTCGTGGAGGTGTGGGATCGGGTATCGATCGGGTTCGGTGATAGTGTTTAGACGCCTATAATCCCCACAAGGCCTCCATTCGCCATTTTTTTCTAACCATGTGCAGTGGGCTTGCTCATGGACTGCACGACGGGCGACATACGAGTATAACTGCATCTTGGAGTAGTTTAAACTCTTGTTTTGCCGCTAGAAGTTTCTCGGGGGACAGCCGCCTCGGTTTCACAAAAACGGGTGGACCTTTAGTGCTGATGTGGTGGGATATGCCGTGTTTTGTCTCTTTAGGCTCCAGATTGGCTTGCGTGCGACATCTTTAAACAAGGTAAGTATGTCCTGAAACGGTAGTGAATGGTTAATACATGATAAGTTATTTAATACCTTCTTTATTCGTTTGAGTAAGCATTCTCTACTCGCCTCCGTTAGACTATCTATAAGTTTTCGTTGGCGCAGGCTGACAAGGATATTGAAATTTGACAAAAAATCTGCCCCCAATATAGGGTGTGAAACATCGGCTACTACAAACGTCCACCTGAATTGTCCTCGCAAACCCAAGTTCAAAATTAAAGATTTGTCACCGAACGTGTTAATTGGCGATTTATTCTCGGCATTTAAAAAACAATTGTTGTCTGGCGATTTACGTTGTTCACGTGTTGGAGGAATGACACTGACGTCTGCTCCGGTGTCGATAAGAAATTTTAGGTTAGAGTTGGCATCGGCCACGAGTAAACGACTGTTGGTATATGTTCGTCTGTTATTTACCGCCAATGTTGACAGACGTGTTAGTTGAAAGATTTTTTGCATGGTTTCCGGCACTTCTTTGCGTCGTCGCCAAACTTGACTGCGGATTCTGATTGTACACGTGAACGAGATGTGTTTCTAATTTCTCTAATCTGAGAGCGATGGTTACGTCGTGCTTTCAGGGTTGCAACCTCCATTTTCAGTTCTGCTATCTGCTGTTCCAGCGGAAGTGATCAGAAGTGATCTTTCTAAATTCTCAGCAGCGATTGTGGCTCTACTACTAGAAGCCCTACAGGCTTCTCTTTGGACTTTATAGCCTTGCCATGCTCTTTTAACCTTCTGGTAAAACTTTTGAACATTATTCCTGCTATAACACCTCTCCATTGACGTTTTTCATATTCCTTATGAATATTGTGGTGCGGAAATAGTGTGCTAGCTGCAGCGATGTTTCGCGTTACCAGAAAGTCGATTAACCTGACTCCATTTCTGGAGGTGTTGTCGTGCATGCTGTATATGGCGAGGGTGTTTCCAAAGATGCCCTCGTTTCCAATTTGTGCTTTAAAACTGCCAAGCACTATTTTAACATTATAACGTGAACATTGGTCGTAAGTCCTTAGCTTATAAAAGCAATCTTTGGCCACGTCGTCCTCATCCTCTGTGGGGACATGTGCACATATTATGCTGATGTTTTTAAATTTTGCCATCAGGCGTTCGTTCACATGTCTAAAACTCAAGCAGCATACGCTCATCGTTCACTCAGCATACGCTCATCGTTCACTATTAGATAGCTATCCAGTCGCGTGACGACCGGATTTCTAAAATCCGATTAGAGAGACACGAAAATATTTTAATATATAGTCCAACTATGAGTCAATTGGCATATATGAAATAAATAAATCAATTACTATCAAATAATCAAAAATAATGGAAAAGACGTGAGATACAGGGTCTGGTGAGCTACTGCTTTTTCCATTTTTCTTTAATACTTTTAGACTTTTAGAGACGTGAGACACAGGGTCTGGTGAATTTCCGCTTTTACCCTTTTGCCACTTTTTCTTTAACACTTTTAGATTTTTCTTTACTCGCCGGTTTTTAACAAAATTCTACGGCCTTGTAAGTCTATCTCGCCTTTTTTTGCAGCTTTTCAGCTACTCCCGATAATTAGTGGGGAGGCCGTGGTGTAGTGGTAACATCAACGCTTGTCACGCTCTTGGTTCACGGTTCAAATCCTGATCTCAACAATCATCTATTTATTTCGTTTGAAATAAATAAAAAAAAGTCGATCAATTGCGAAAGCTTAGTCAACTCTACTGCGAAGGCATAACACTGGCAGTAGAGTGGTCATATGGCTTAAATGCAAGTTGATCGTGATGATGACATCAGGTGGAGGGAAAAAAATACTGTGAATCATGAGCAACGACAAAAAAAAAAAAAAAACAAACAAGCTCCCCAGTTATCTGGACGCCACCCTTGGAGTTTACTGAAACTTAATACCGCCTAAGTTTCAAACCCACTACACCAATCTTTCTTTCTCTCTCTCTCAATTTCTGCAAATGCCCGTGCCCTGAAATAATTTAATGGTATTTATATCCCATTTGGCGAAAATTAGTCTGATGTTTTCTGTTGCAGTTAATACATGCTGCGGGGGTTTCCTTGTTTACACCACAGTCTCTAGATACGTTTTTTCCAACACATTTGACACATTTATTTTACGATATTGAGGACCGTTTTTATTTCATAGATTTTATCTAAGTTTTCGATCTTATCGAAAGTTCGCATAAAAAGGGGAAGCGTATGCTTTATCGTAGTTTCCTTACTTTCCGATTGTAGCTCTTCCCATTTAACGATAGTCACAACAGAGTCGATATTAAACCTTCAGTTTTCCAGATCATTGATAACATCTTTCTTTGAGCATGAAGCATGGAGTCCTCTAGCTATGTCAGATTTATTCTCATATACTCGTATGTACCACTGATTTTTTCAGTATTTATTTGTGAGATATTAAACGGCAGCTGTCGGAGTCTTTGACATTGATTTTCCATTTGTTGTTGAGCGATGTGACTTTAAAACCAGAAGCTAACAATGCCTACAAGGTGGTATGCAACTACTACAATCCCGATCACGATTATTGGCAGGGGTGGCCGTTGCTTGGTTTGTCGGTATTCCTTTGTTCGTTTGTTTATATTGTTTTGGTGTTCTTTTTCTTTCGGTTTATTTTTCACGTCTTCTTGCCGTGTTACGATTTCGGGCGAGGAATCGACTTTCCGTTTCTTGACTGTTTTTTTCTTTAGAATCCAATCAATTTCACGACGTAATTCTTACTCGTCCGTTCGATAATCAATATTACCGGGGAAGTTAGAACTCGAAACAAATTTATTTCGAATTTTCGATGCACCCTTAAAGGCTCTGTTGTCTGCCTTAAGTGTTTCTAATTCCTTTTTGAGATCTTCGCCGAGTAGTTCCATATTATTTTGCCTAGCCCAGAGTTGCGTCTTTTGCTTCACTTTCCATTCTTCCGATGTCGTCAAATTTCTAATTCCGTAAGTATTCTTTTTTTTTATTATAAGGGGGATATGAATAACCTTAAATTATTTCAGGGCACGGGCGTTTGTAGAAAATGAGAAAATTTGGTTCCAATCGACATCTATTATTTAAATCTGAACTAAACATTTTTGGTTGCCATCTAGTGAAAATTTTATCCAGATTCTTTGCGTGAAAGATAACACTAAGTTGTTTTGCATTTATACAAGAGGTTGCGCAATTCGTCGAACATTTTTAAGAAAATACGGGAGGTGGCGCTGCCACTTACACATGTGGCGGATATGCTACCATATACATCCACCACTCATCACAGATAATAACCGCTGCCATTTATCGCAGACAATAACCCTTGCCACATCTGCAGCGCCCTGCGGACATTTGAAACAATAACTACTTTTCAGCAAGCTTTCATCCACTTCGGTTTTCTTCTTCGAGCTGAGTAGTTCGACCACGCGTTCTCTTCTAATTATTGCATAAAGTTGTGAAATTCTCATTAAAGTAATTTTGACGCAATCCGGGATATTTTTATTTGTGGACAACTCAAAAGGTTGCCCCCACAACTGGTGACCCCGACGTGATACCCACGGATTGCCATCCAACCACATTTCATCCTACATTTTCGTTTTCGCCACAACTGCGCACATCTAACAGTATGTCTATTCAGCACACACCGCCTAACGAACAACCCGGACAATCAAATCCATCTGTCCCAGACACAGATGCATCTACTATTGCACCACCTGGACAAGCATTTTCTCCCAACTACGACATTCAGGCCATCCACAACTGCAAAATGCCACCATTCTGGAAAACCAATCCTGAATTGTGGTTCTTCCAAGTGGAATCCATCTTTCATGCAAACAACATTCTGTCCGACGCCAGCAAATACCACCTGGTAGTTAGTGCTCTCGGATTTGATGCACTCCAGGAAGTGTCAGATATCCTGAGAGCACCACCAAACAAAGATAAGTATGCTCATTTGAAGGCTCATCTTTTAAATCGTCTCTCCGATTCAGCAGATCACCAACTTCATAAAATCTTTACTGAACTTGAGCTCGGTGATAAGAAACCCTCTCAACTTCTCAGACAGATGAGAAGTCTCGCTGGCGACAAAACTTCTGAAGATGTTCTACGTGTCAAATGGCTCGCCCTACTACCACAAAATGTGCAGACCATCCTCAAGATCTTTCGAGCAATAACACTCGATGACCTCGCAGATACACTGATGGAAAACGGACACGGCCCAACAGTCTGGCCACCTCAACCTTCTCGAGGCGAACACCATCACCAGCTC
Organism: Pocota personata; assembly: GCA_963082735.1. Lineage (NCBI taxonomy): Eukaryota > Metazoa > Arthropoda > Insecta > Diptera > Syrphidae > Pocota > Pocota personata. Next base: position 176,245,319 of record OY720429.1, on the reverse strand, counting down.
AACACGCTGCTACGTCTCCAACCGATGCAGTGAGCCAAGAACTCAAAGAAATCAGACGCTCGCTGTCTCAGATGACGTTCTCCACCAACAATAGATCTCGCTCATCATCTCGTCAGCCTACACGAGCTACTTCACCTGCAACAACTGGTTTGTGTTTCTACCACAGCACATGGGGGACTAACTCTCGCAACTGCAAACCTCAATGTAGTTTTAATCAACGCTCGACATCAAAAAAACTAGATTCGTTGTCGCCAGTACAGGCGGTAGGCGACAGCAGTAACAACAACAGCAATAGCAACAAATACATCACCGCCGAGTACCGTATATTTCTCTTTGATCGCCAGACCAACATGAAGTTCCTGGTCGACTCAGGCTCCGTCATCTCCATCATTCCACGATCCTCCATCATTCCTGTGGAATCATCAACTGGAAAACTCCAACGAGCTTTAAACAAAGTATGCGAGTGGACAAAGACCTGGAGAATCGTCCTTAACGAGACCAAGTCAACGCATGTCAATTTTACATACAAAAAGATAAACAACTTACCTATTTCCATTAACTCGGTACAAATACCGTACGCAAACGAGGCAAAATATCTAGGAATGACACTAGACACAAAACTTAAGTGGAAGCCACATGTTAAAAAGAAGCGCGACGAGCTCGAAATCAGACTTAGAGAAATGTACTGGCTACTCGGGAGATACTCGAAGTTAAGCGTATACAACAAACTGCTTCTGTACAAGCAAGTGCTAAAACCATCTTGGACATACAGTATACAACTTTGGGGTTGTACCAAGCCAAGCAATATGACTGTTCTGCAAACATTCCAAAACAAAACACTAAGAGCAATTGTGAATGCTCCATGGTATATAAGGAATAGTGATATTCACAGAGATCTAGGAATTGCTACCGTGAGGGATGAAGTAACAAACTTTGCTCACAAACTTCGTACTCGCCTTCATGATCATTACAATAATGAAATAATCCATACTCTGGACGTGACAAACCTCGAGCGACGACTATAAAGAACAAGACCGTACGATCTGGCGCAGTAAGGGAAAACCGCAAGTAATGACGGTATTAGTAGGTGCCTTCGCTGGAAAGCTATCTACCTAACGCGATTAACACTACAGAAGTGTAAACTACTTGTTAAGGTAACTTAGTCGTAGTCACCACAAAACGAAAAAATGAGAGGAACGAATTTCCTACTACTATGAGCACGAGCGGCCGGTTCTCATAGTGCCTCTCGTAGGCATATACTGGCCGACCCTTATGAATCATCAGGTCAGATATATGAATCGGGCATAACCAATGGTACGGGCCATTGGTATCTTTGAAGATTCCTGCACCTCCAGGCGCAACCAAAAAAAAAAAAAAAATTCCACGATCCTGCACTAATCGCAACACTAAACCAGCAGATTTTAAGTTATATGCTGCAAACAACACGGTAATCGAAACCTACGGGCAGCAATGCATCACTCTGAACATCGGCATCCGTCGTCCGCTCAAGTGGAACTTCATCATCGCCAACGTAAAGACAGCCATCATTGGAGCAGATCTCCTTACCCACTACGGCCTTCTCATCGATCTCAAGAGGCGCTGTCTAATCGACCGGCTGACGAAACTCACTGCATCCGGCCAATTTTGCACAGCTTCCATTCCATTGGCCCAGTGAACATCTTTAACTCAACTCTAGCGCCTGCTTACAGGGAACTTCTTTGTAAGTACATTGACATCACTAGGCCATCGCCTTTCCTTCCACCCAAATGGATAATCCTGTCTCGCACCATATTATCACTACAGGTCCGTCAGTTGCGGAGCGCCCACGTAGGCTCACTTGTGACAAGCTGAAAGTAGCCAAGGAAGATTTTGAATTACTTCTTCAGCACGGTGTCATACGACCATTCAGCAGTCAGTGGGCCAGCCCTCTGCATATGGTGCCTAAGAAACTGTGCGCTCAACAGGCGACTACAGGCGCCTTAACAAGCAAACAGTTCTGGACCGCTTCCCGATTCCGCACATCGATGATATAATATGCGCTGTCACGAGAGCAACATCTTTTCAACCATCGACTTAACACGGGCCTACCATCAAATACCAGTGGCGGAAGAAGACATTCAGAAAACGGTCATCACGACACCTTTTGGCCTTTTTGAGTTTCTGGGAATGCCACCTGGCCTACGGAATGCCACTCAGACCTTTCAGAGGCATATGGACAATCTTTCCCTTTGCCGCTTGCTACATTGATGACGTGATCGTTTTCTCCCAGGATGAGGAAACAATCTTCAGGATCCTACGTGATCATCATCTTACCATCAACCCTGATAAGTGTCAATGGGGCAAGGAGCAAGTAACTTATCTGGGCTACACCATCAGCAGACATGGATTTTCTCCACCACAAGACAAAGTCCAGGCTATCCTGTCCTACCCGAAACCGGAAACTATCTCGGACCTCCGACGCTTCCTGAGTATGGTGAATTATTATCGCCGCTGTGTTCCTCATGCTGCTCAGTTGCAAGCACCACTTAACAGCTATCTCAGGAACGCCAAAAAGCGGAACAAGCGTAAGATAGAATGGACACCGGATTCGGAAGCTGCGCTCAAAAATTGCAAGGACAGCATTGCCTCGGCAGTCAGGGCAACTTTCCTATCACCATCCGCATCACTAGCTCTTGTTACTGACGCTTCAGATTTCGCCATTGGCGCCGCACTTGAACAGCTAGAAGATGACTGCTGGAAGCCACTTGGTTTCTTTTCACGGAAGCTCAGCCCAGCGGAGACATGTTACAGTACCTACGATAGAGAGCTGGTTGCTATTTTCGCAAGCATAAAATTCTTCAGACACATTCTCGATGGCCGATCGTTCGTAATTAAGACTGATCATCGACCTCTCATCTACGCCTTCTCTCAACGCCCAGACAAAGCCCCGCCTAGACAACTCGGCCAGCTCAGTTTCATCTCGCAATTTACCACCGAAATAGTTCACATCAATGACGAAGACAACGTCGTCGCTGACGCACTACTCGCATCAATACCATTTCTATGCCCAAGATCCTGGATTCAGAAACCATCCATGCAGCTCAAAAGAACGACGAGGAGCTCCAACAAATTAAAGAGCACTCGTCACTTAAACTCCAGCAACTCATTTTTGAAGAACATCCGCTCTTCTGCGACATCTCCACCGGCTGGATTCGGCCATTCATCCCGCAATCTCTCCGCAAGCGTGCTTTCGATCTCGTACACGGTCACGCACATACCAGCGGCCGTGCCACCGCTCGCCAACTCAAACAAAAATTCATCTGGCCTGGAATTAGACGCGATTCTCTCCGGTGGACACGCGAATGCCTTCCGTGCCAGAAGTCCAAGATTCAAAAGCACAATCGCAACAAACCTATGCACATCAATGTTCCAGATAATCGCTTCGAGCATGTTCATCTTGATCTCATCGAACTTCCTCCAGTAAAGGGACTTCGTTATTGCCTCACTATGATAGACAGGTTCTCACGCTGACCTGTCGCAACGCCACTTGCTAATATGGAAGCTGACACAGTCGCCACGGCTTTTTACTCGAACTGGATTGCCCAATTCGGCACAACCATCACAACAGACCAAGGAAGACAGTTCGAGTCTCAACTCTTCTCGGCGCTCGCACACATGGTTGGAGCCACCAAAATCCACTCATCGCCCTATCGACCTCAATCCAATGGCATCATCGAGAGATGGCATCGCACCGTCAAGGCCGCACTCATGTGTCACGCTCCAACACCCTGGATAGACCGCTTTAAACCTACACAAAGACGTCAGTATCGTTCCCAAGAATGGTCACTGGAGGGGGAGTGGATGTGGCGGATATGCTACCATATGCATCCACCACTCATCACAGATAATAACCGATGCCATTTATCGCAGACAATAACCCCTGCCACATCTGCAGCGCCCTGCGGACATTTGAAACAATAACTTGCCCCCACACACATGTGGGAGCAACCTTTTGAGTTGTCCACAAATAAAAATATCTCGGATTGCGTCAAAATTACTTTAATGAGAATTTCACAACTTTATGCAATAATTACAAGAGAGTGCGTGGTCGAACTACTAGGTCGAAGAAGAAAACCGAAGTGGATGAAAGCTGGCTGAAAAGTAGTTATTGTTTCAAATGCCCGCATTGCGCTGCAGATGTGGCAAGGGTTATTGTCTGTGATAAATGGCAGCGGTTATTATCTGTGATGAGTGGTGGATGTATATGGTAGCATATCCGCCACATATAAAATCAGTTAGTTCATAAACTAACCGAACCGTAGTCGATTCCAAAAGCAAAACTAAAACCACTTCGTTAGGAAAATTGCTACATGTTAGGGAATTTGATTTTCTTACGAAATTCATACTTATTTCCACAGCAAATGTGGAAAACAGAATACTTGATCACATGGTCGAAATATAATAAATTAGGGCCCAATACGGAATACATTTTAATTTACAGATACATTTCACCAAATTCAGAGCGTCTGAACAAATTAACGTTACTGCCTGCATAACGATTGTTTTTATACCTTATATAAGGTATATTAAGGGACTATCATTATAATGATAGTCCCCGAAGTATGTAGATGCTGACTTTCTCTACATTTCTTCCATACATTGCACATCCTCTTTTTGGGGGCGTTTTCTTTAATAAATCATGTTTTGCTTTTCCGAAACTCTTTACTGTGAATTTTGTAAGAATCCGTGAACTTTGGTTACACATTTTGGAAACCACGCCCACTTTCTGCTAAGGAAAAGTTGTAAAAACAGTTTTTTGATAAAATTTCCTAAAAATCGCGGAAATATCCTCTATAAGTTTTTGTTTATACCATTGCTTCTAACCGATTAATTTGTGCAGAGTATTATTTAAATCTGAACTTAACGTTTTTGGTTGCCATCTAGTGAAAATTTTATCCAAATTTTTGCGTCAAAGATAAAAACAAGTTGTTTTGCATTTATACAAAAGATTGCGCCATAGTTCGCAATATTTTTAAGAAAATACGGGAAGGGGCACTGCCAGTGAACTAAAAAATCAGTTAATTCATAAATCAACCCAACCGTAGTTGATTCCAAAACCAACTTCTCACTTCGTTAGGAAAATTGCTACATATTATTTTTTAGGGAGTTTGATTTTCTTAAGAAATTCGTATTTATTTCCACAGAAAATGTGGAAAAACAGAATACTTGATCACGTGGTCGAAATTTAATAAATTAGTACCCAGCACGGAATACATTTTATTTCACAGATTTATTTCAAAAATTCAGAGCGTTTTTTTTTATAATCTGCGCGCGCCGAAGGGCATATGAATACCCTTAAACTGTTTCATGGCACAAGCGTCGAGGAAAAAGGGGAAGTGGAACAGAGGAGGAGCCTATGCACGTTGGTTTTGAATGTTTGTGATGGGGAAATACAGAGCCTGGTAGATCATTCCACATTCGTGTTGTTCGGCTTATAAATGAATCCCTATATTTGACAGTACGACCGAAGTTTGGCTTTAGGGTAAACTGATGTGCATTCGAAGCATGTCGCGTATTGAGGGTGAAATTTTGAAGGGGAGGAATGCAACTGGCAATAGCCAGTTCTGCACATTCTTAAAAGGGGACAGTGAAATACACTGAAGCATTTTTTATTAAAAAACGATAAAACAGGGAGAGACAGGAGACATTTCTCCGATGTTCTAGTGAATGAATGGAATTCACAATCACCCTTATTGCGATTGTCAATTATCAATAGGTATTTGGTATTTATCAACCAATTTTTTTAATCGGTATTGTGATTGTCAATTATCAATGGATTGTTGATCCAGAGTCAATTTCTATCAATTTTCGATTGTGAATACTAAATTCGGTATTCCGAGTGTCAATTGTCATTGACTTTTCTGTCATTTTGCATCTGTTGCTATCAACTGCGAATAACTAGTTGATGAAAAGAAAATAAATTGGATAAATGGGGATTGCAATAAAATGTACGGTTTTCTGTGTAAAGTTTATAGTTTATTTAACTGATTTGATAATTTTTCACAGGGCTAAAATAGTTAGCAACGAAAAACAAATGAGAAGGCTAGTTGAGCTGATGGAGCAAAACTTAGACGTTGCCAAGGGATTGTGCTCCAGAACAGTTTCGCAAAAAAAATGGGTTGATATTGCAACAGACCTGAACATCCTAGGCCCACCGTCGCGTGAATGGCACAAATGGCAAAGGGTAAATTTAGTTTCACCATTTATTTAAATCATTTGTATATTGTTGTGATAACTTCTAGGTTTGGATCGATTTCAAGTGCAAAACAAAAAAAAAAGACACAAAACGAAATTGAAATTTCGGCAACTGGCGGTGTTCCGAATAGACTGCACAGTTTCAATAATTTGGAAGAATCCATTATAAGAATGCTGGAAATGGAAACCTGTGTCAATCCACCTGGCAGAGAATTTGGGCAGGAGGATGACAATTTAAATGAAGAGGCCACTGTTTCAAATGTCATTGAACCAGTCTTGGAAACCTCAATGGGGGATGATTTTGCCCAGAAGTATGCCAAAAAAACATCGCGGGTTGAAATACTCCAAACGGAACGCAAAACTCTTTTAGAAGCTCAAACTTCTGCACAGAAAGAGTTCTATGAAAACATGACAAGTCTTATGGGTGATATAAGAAGAAGAATTAAGAACATTGAATACTATTCAAAGAAAAATATTGTAGCATAATAATAACTACGCTCCTATGTCTATGCAGCAAATTCCGAAGTGACTTTCCATTCTGGCAGAATTTTGGTTCGAACTGTCCTTTCATTCGAGGTTCGTGTCTGGGATGAAGTCTCCACAGCTCATGTCAACGAAAGAGACGAATAATATCAGGGATAAAAGGGAATTATAACTGCAAGAATTATTTCTCTTGTTCCAGTGGTCGAAGAATTTGCTAGAAGTTTCTGGCTATCAGAAACTTCTGCTATATAAGGACAGATGGCGATCAAAAAAAACACACAGTTGGTTTAGAACCGTGGCGAAGAGATTGGAAAAGTGATAATGGGCGAAGTTGTAATTTGGTGATAAATTGAAAGTTGAGAGTGAACAAGAAAAAGTAATTAGTTTGGATTTGTGAATTAAGTAATTGAAAGGAGATAAAGTGATTTGAGAGGAAAGAGACCTTGTAAGAAAAGAATTTGCGAAGAATAGTATAGTGTGAACTTGAATTGTTCTATAGACTAGAAAATAAAGAAATAAATTTCACAGAATATTGTTTTATCTACTCGAGCCGTGGCTCGCATATTACATTGGTGTCAGAAGCGGGATAAAACTTATTCTGTGAATAAATATTTCCGTGGTGTGAAATTGCACATACAAAAAAAAAAAAAAAAACGATTTCCGTGTTGAGTTAATTAGTTGCGCAAAATGGGTCGAAAATTGGGAAAACTAACTATAATTCAACTAAAGGCAGAACTCAGTAAGCGGAACCTCGACACAACTGGGGGAAAAGATGCCCTGCTGATTCGTCTGGAAGAAGCAGTAACGCAGGAAGGTGAAAATCCGCACGACGTAGAGTTTGACGTGGAAGAGGAACCAGCAAGTACAGCAGCCGACCCGGGTATAACGAGTCTGCTCCTGCAACTTAAGTTAGTCATGGACGAACAAAAGAAATCAATAGAAGACCAAAGGAATTATATAGAACTTAAGCTGGACGAACAAAAGAAAGCAATGGACGAACAAAAGAATTCTCTAGATGCTCTGGAAAGCAAACTTGATGAGCAAAACAAGAACTTGGAATCCAAATTCGAAGCGATCGAAGAGAAAATCGAGAAGGTCGAGACGCAACTCGGAAAAGTCGAAACTAGATTCGATGAAAATTTTGAGAAACATGAAACTCAGTTCGGGAAAATAGAGACTCAGTTTGAAAAAGTGGATACGCAATTCGAGATAGTAGGGAAGCAAGTCGAAAATCTTGCTAAGGAGCTCAGCGACGTGAAGAGACAGAAAGCACGGGAATATTCCACTGACGGTCTGAGAAGAAAGGAGATGCAGCCTCCTATCTTCGATGGTCAAACATCATGGCCAATTTATAAAAGGCAATTCGAAGCGGCCGCAATGACCAATAGCTGGGACGATGAAGAGAAGTCCATTGCACTCACACTTGCACTGAGGGGTCCAGCTGCGGAGCTCTTGCAGACCATCCCGGAAGATAAACAGCAGAACTACGACTCTCTGGTTCAGGCTATCGAGATGCGGTTTGGGGATGAACACATGCAGCAGGTGTACAGGGTTCAGCTGCGTAGTCGAGTCCAGAAAAGGGGGGAAACGCTCCAACAGTTGCAAGCGGATATAGAGCGACTAGCCCATCTTTCATACCCTAAAGCCGGTGAGGAGCTTATCAAAGAAATGGCGGTGGAAGCTTTTATTCAGGCCATAGAGGACAGACAACTGCAAATGGCTGTAAGGATGGCTGGAAAGCGAACACTCCCCGAGGCATTGGCATTCGCTTTGTCAATGAAGGCTGCGGACCAAGCATACCAGGGAATACACCGTGTCAGGGAAATGTCCGTCGTGGAATGCTCATGCCAGAGAACAGCCGTCATGGATGCAGACAAAGCTCGCGGAAGTCAAATCCGTTGCTGGAATTGCAACCAAACCGGACACCTACAACGGCAGTGCAGAAGTGCACCTAGACGAGGAAATTGTCCACATTGCGGAAGTAGGAGAAGCAGAGAGGAAGCATCTGGCTGTCAGTCAGACTTCCCAAAACCAGCAGTCGGGAAATGCGTAAGGACCAACTTCGCGGGGCAGAAGTTGGTTACTGGAATCGAGGCCCCCAGGACCACCATTCAAGTTTCGCAAACCAAACGGGGTAACAAGAGCCTGACAGTGGAGGCACTAATCAACAAGAAGAAGTGCGTAGCCACCATCGACACAGGTGCCACTGCCTCCATTGTAAGAAGAGATATCGTCAAAAGCTCCTGGCTGCACAACACCAACAGCTACTGCCTGAAGACTGCAACAGGGAAAATGGCGAAGGTATTTGGAGAAGTTCGTCTTACGATTACTCTGGCTGACCTTAGGGAAAGGCTTAGGGACATACACCAAAGGACCAGAAGCCAGATTAAGATGACGAGCGACCGCATGAAGACCAGGTATGATGCCAAGGCAACAACGTCAGGATTCCAGGAAGGAGATCTGGTGTGGCTGTATAATCCCCATCGCCAAAAGGGGAAATCACCTAAATTACAGCGGAACTGGGAAGGTCCCTACAGAATAGTAACCCGCATCAACGATGTTGTCTACCGCATCCAGCGAGGACCGAGGGCCAAAATGAAAGTGGTTCATGTGGACCGACTGAGTCGATACAATGGCCGAAATGAGGATGCACTTGTTCGGGACGAACACGTCTAAGAGGGGGGCAGTGTAGCATAATAATAACTACGCTCCTATGTCTATGCAGCAAATTCCGAAGTGACTTTCCATTCTGGCAGAATTTTAGTTCGAACTGTCCTTTTATTCGAGGTTCGTGTCTGGGATGAAGTCTCCACAGCTCATGTCAACGAAAGAGACGAATAATATCAGGGATAAAAGGGAATTATAACTGCAAGAATTATTTCTCTTGTTCCAGTGGTCGAAGAATTTGCTAGAAGTTTCTGGCTATCAGAAACTTCTGCTATATAAGGACAGATGGCGATCAAAAAAAGACGCAGTCGTTTTTAAACTGTGGCGAAGAAATTAGAAAAGTGATAATGGGCGAAGTTGTAATTTTGTGATAAATTGAAAGTTGAGATTGAACAAGAAGATGTAATTAGTTTGGATTTGTGAATTAAGTAATCGAAAGGAGATAAAGTGATTTGAGAGGACAGAGACCATTGTAAGAAAAGAATTGCGAAGAATAATATAGTGTGAACCTGAATTGTTTTATAGACTAGAAAATAAAGAAATAAATTTCACAGAATATTGTTTTATCTACTCGAGCCGTGGCTCGCATATTACAATATGAAGCAAAAAGACGAAATAATAGAAATCAAGAGGGAAAAACTAAAAGCGTACAAGGAAAACCAAGCCAATAAAGACAGAGACCGAATGGCTAAATTAAAACTAAAAATAGAAATCCTGGAGATAAAGAAAAAGAAACAAGAAGTTATGGACTTCTAGGTAGAAACCATTTCCTTTTTTTATTATTATTATTATTTAATTAGCAACATGTGATGCAATAAGAGTGATATGAAGTACTCAAAGACTCAAAACCATTTCATAGCATACAAATAAAATCCAAAAATCTTTTTTTTTCAAGTTTTTTCTTTTAATTTCAAACTTAAGGCTACAAAGTTCTTAGGATTTGGTTTCGAACTGCCACAGCTCTTTCATTTTCAGGAAATTGATGTAATTCTTCTGAATCGGTAAAATTTACTTCGTTCGTCTCATCATCGATGTCCATGCCGTCATCAACATGTACCTCGACTTCAGGAATATTGAAACTAATGCAGATATTATGTAAAGCTGCACAAATATTTGATATTTGCGTAGCCTTTCAAGGGGTATAGTGCAACTCTCGAGCTCTGAGTAAGCATATAAATCGGTTTTTCAAAACGCCTATTGTACGTTCAACAATATTTCTGGCCTTAGCATGCTTTTTGTTAAACAAACTCTCTAATGATCCCTGCTCTGGATTACGGTATGGTGTCATTAAATGGGGCTGCAAATCATATCCGGCATCACCTGGGAACCAATAAGTAAAAATGCATTTAATTGGTCAATAAATAACCTAATTACCTAATAACCAAGTATTTGTATTTCCACTTTGGTATTCTCTTTCCAACATCAGCTTTAAACTCGACATATTCCAAACATTAGAGTCATGTGAAGAGCCCGGATATTTTGCGTTGAAAAACCGTATTTTCATTGTATCATCGCATACCTGAAATAGAAATATTGAACATCGACAAATGGGTGATTGATTTTATAAACTTACTATCATAGCATTTAAACTATAGAAACCTTTTCTATTGCAATACGCGTGTTGAAGATGTTTTTTAGGTGACACAATTTTGATATGTGTTCCATCTACACAACCAATTATGCCGGGAATTCCACTCCTTTCAAAAAAATACGTTTTTACCCGACGCATTTCAGCTTCGGTGTATGTATATTTGATCCATTTTGGGCAAATACATTCTTCCAGGGCGTTAACAACATCTTTTAAAATAATTGACAATGTGGACTGTGCTAAGCCAATTGAAAATTCATTCCCGACACTTAATTGGTACGACCAAAGAAACGCAATGCTGCGCACAATTTTATAATGTTGGGAACTGATGTACATCTTATTGGTGTTTTAATCTTATCTTCTATTTCAGGTAAAATATAAGTAAAAGCTGCCTTTGACAAACTAAAATTTGATATAAAGCTGAAAAGGAATAGAAAGAAGATAGGTATGACTTCTCTTGAGGTAATAGAATACTCACATTTGTTCTTCCAATTCTAGAGGGTTTGAAACTTCTTCCTTCTTCTTGCTAATTCTAAAAACTTATCCTCTTCCTCATCGTCGTCAAACCACAATTCCACAGAACTCATACTTAATAAAATAGAATGATTTTAATTTTCAAACAATCAAAAGCAAACCGGATTTTCAAAACAAATGTCAAGAAAGCGTATTTTATTCACAATAGCCAATTTTATTCACAATGCTGACAACTTTTATCAACTTAGTTACACAATACAAAAGTATCAATTGATTGAAACATTTTATCAACTATCAATTGGTTGTTGATTGACAACCGCATTAGGGATGAATGTCTCTATCACCCATAAGTTTTAACGCGCTATTCTGTCCCCTTTTAAGAATGTGCAGAACGGTCTTGGGTGCACCGGAGATATGGGCTTTATATTTCAACTTAGCGCGAATGAATGCCTTATAAATTGAATCCAGATCAAACGGGGTAAAATATTTCTTGCACCGCTTAAGGAATCCTAGACATTTTGCAGCATTTTTGGCGACCTCGAATATGTGATCATTCCATCGAAGGTGGTTATTAATACACATACCGAGAATGGCAAGTCTTTCGGTTTCAATGATGCAAGTACCATCCATGGATAATGGTTGAGGGTTTTGGTTTCGCTTGAGAGACAGAAGACAGCATTGTGTTTGGAAGCATTAAATTCCACTCTGTTGGTTGAACCCCATTTAATTATGTTGTCTAGGTCGGAATTTAATGTGTTTAACATAGGTTGCCGTTCCCCTTCTACGGCCGAAGAGCAAGGACGTGAGTTAGGAAACGAATATGAAAAACTGAGGGTACTGTCATCAGCGAAGGAATGGATTGGATTAGAAGTTGCAGACAAGAGATCATTTATAAAAATAGGAAAGAAAGTCGGAAACAAAACAGAGCCTTGGGGAACACCAGAATTTATTTGGTGAATTGCAGACTTGAAGCCGTCCAAAACAACTTATATTAAATACCCCGAAAGGTAATTTCTAATCCATTGAAGAAGAGACTCATCGACGCCATATGCACGCATTTTCGACAAAAGAGCCTGATGCCAGACTCTGTCAAATGCCTTTGAAATATCAAGCGCAACCATCCTGGTTTCGCCGAAGTTATGGAGAGATTGGTTCCAGTTCTCGGTGAGATATGCCATCAAATCACCAGTGGACCTGTTGCTACGAAAACCATACTGTCGGTCATTAAGAAGTTTTCGTGAATCGAGATATTTCAAGCCGACGATTTATCAGCGTTTCCATGACCTTGGAAAGAAGGGACGTAAGTGCAATGGGTCGGTAATTGGACGGGGAGGAAGATTCGCCTTTTATAGGGACGGGCTGGACAAATGCTGTTTTCCATCTACTCGGAAAGAGCCCTGAAAAGTAGGATAGACAGAAAAGCTTGCGCAGAAGTTTTGCCAGCGTAGAAGAACACCTCTTCAAAACTATGGGGGGGATACCATCTGGACCAGCGGATTTGTGTATGTTGAGACCTTTGAGTACTCCTGCAACTGTACTAGTGCGAAAGTGGACTTGTAATATGGAAAATTTAACGGTCTCAAATACAGGTGGAGACAAAGCATTATCTTGCAGCGTGAAGTTCGCTGCAAAGTGAGCAGCAAGCAGATTAGCTTTGTCTAAGGAGCTGACAGCTGGCAGACGAGACAGAATTTTTAATATTTTTGACGAATGACCAAAAATTTGTACTACCTTTGGGACATTGTAGGATTTTTTGCCTCAATTTTTGGTCATGTAAGAATTTTACACGTCGAATATGGGCATTGCAGTCTTTTCTGGCTTGTTTAAACTTCTTTCGGTTTTCCTCAGATTTGTTGGCTTTATAAGACCGAAAACTTACTTCTTTCAACCTGATAGCCTCTTTACAGCTCTGGTCAAACCACGAGTTTGCCTTAGGTTTAATGCTCTTTATTCTGTTAGAAAGAGACTATTCTACTACACTATACCTAAGAGTATAGTGTTAGTGATCATATCAGCAGCGGCATCCACGTCGCTATCGAGGAAGCATAGCGACCAGTTAAAACTCCTAAAGAAGCTATTAAGGCCGCTCTAGTTGGCTTTCTCGTATTGCCATACTTTTCTTTTAGGAGTTTTTTCTTTAACTGAGTGGTCGGAGTACGAGAATTTAGCTGATACGATATTATAGTCAGACCGACCTAGAGGCGCTGAAACATCAATAGTGTATTTATCAGGGTGCGAAGTAAGAAACTAGTCCAAAGTGTTGGCGGAATGACTCTCAATGTCTGGTATACGTGTAGGCTCATTTACAAGCTGAGTCAAATTGTTTACCTCAGCGAAAAGTTGAAGCCAATCCGAATTGTGTATATTGAAATCGCCCGCAATGACGATTTCAGTATGAGGGTACAAGGAGACAATTCGAGTGATGGAATCAGACAGCGCATCAAATTTGTGAAAAGTTGAGTTGCTGTCCGTACTAGGGCTTCTGTAAATAAAGCAGTAGTGAATTATTTGCTTACGAACAGTGAATTTTAGCCATTTGAAATTAAATTCCGGGTTGGAACAGTGGCCATACTGTGGTGGAACTTGGTAAGCAATATCACTACGGACGTAAATGGCGAGGCCACGGTGGGGAAAGAATAGTGACACTAAGTTATATCCAGACAGTTTCAAATCGGAAGATTTTTCAACTACCTGTGTTTCGCTTAGTGCCAAAACAGCTGGTTTATGGGAATGGGCGTGGGCGTACACATCGAAGAAATTTATTCGAAGCCCACGAATGTTGGAAAAATTAATCCTAAATTCTCTCCTCACTACAACATAGAAACACAAAAAGACACAACTCTGACGTAACTAAGCGAAGCTGTAAAGTTAAGATCCAATGAATAGTTTTCCAAAACAAACCGTCGCAGGTGCTATGCCCAAACGACAATCAGCTAAGGTCCGCTATTCGGATAAATAAATAATAAATTCACAATCCGCTGTGCATCAAATGTTACACTCTCTCAGTCATCGCAACTGGAAGTATGAACATACTGTAACATAATGTAGCATAATAACTCCTCCCTCGAACAGGCAACAAATTCCGAAGTGTCTTTTCATTTGAGGTTCGTGTCTGAAATTAGTCACCACTGCTCGGATAATATCACGGATAAAAGATAACAAGAGGGAATTATAACTGCACGAAATGATTGTCATCTTGGAATTATTACATCAGAATTTTTCTTATTCCAGTGGTCGAAGAATTTGCTAGAAGTTTTTGGCTATCAGAAACTTCTGCTATATAAGGACAGATGGCGATCAAAAAAGGCCGGTAGTTTCTAAACTGTGGCGAAGAGATTAGAAAAGTGATAATGGGCGGAGTTGTAATTTTGTGATAAATTGAAAGTTGAGATTTAACAAGAAGAAGTAATTAGTTTGGATTTGTGAACTAAGTAATCGAAAGGAGATAAAGTGATTTGAGAGGACAGAGACCTTGTAAGAAAAGAATTGCGAAGAATAGTATAGTGTGAACCTGAATTGTTCTATAGACTAGAAAATAAAGAAATAATTTCACAGAATATTGTTTTATCTACTCGAGCCGTAGCCCGCATATTACAATACATAGCACGTACTCCAATTACGATAACAAAGAAGCGCAACAGCGGGTGAGACGGGGTGGAAGATGGAAAGCACCGGCACTGAAATTTTTTTTTTATTTTTTCCACTGCACTTTATACCACTGTTTTTTTTTTATTTCTTTTTCCACTGCACCACACTGAATTCAATTTGACGCGCGAACAGTTATTGTTTGTCGATGGAATTATTATTTTTTTATTTTTATTTTTTTGTAGCCATCTTGTTCTACGTGCGCGCACGACGACAGGCAGCAGGCAACTCCTTGAACAAATAAACGTTACTGCATAAACATTGTATTTATATTATACCTTATATAGGGTATATTAAGTTTACATAGTTTGCAATACAGAGATAATGATAGTCCCCGAAAAGTATATATATTTGTAGTCAGCATCAAAAGTTGTGTTGATCTAGCCATGTCCACCCATCCATACGGCACCACTTTTTGGACTCTAGATTTTTAGCTAGGAACATAAAACTTTCTAGAATCCGAAGCAGTACGACACGCTTTTTTTTAAAAAAAAATTTGCTTTTCTCAATATTTTTGCTAAAAATTTATTTAATTTAAATGTAGATGCTGTCTTTCTCTACATTTCTTCAATTCATTACACATCCACTTTTTTACACATTAGCTTTTTCGAAGCTATTTACTGCGAATTTTGTCAGAATCCGTAAACTTTGGTTACACATTTTGGAAGCCGCGCATACTTTCTGCTAAGGAAAGTTGTAAAAGTTTTTTGATAAAATTTCTTAAAAATCGCGGAAATATCCTCTGTATAGAAAGACATTACTTCAGTTTTAAGAATTTCGCAACGCCACGCTCACTTTATTAGGGGTGAATTAATGGGGGATCATACGATTCGTTCTAAACGGATTGCAATTTTCCTGTATATTTTTTATCCAATTTATACATTTTATTTTACAGATTACCTATTTCAGAATGTCTAATCAAATTAGCGATAAAACTTACTACAAAACTATTGTCTTTTTCTATACATCTTAAATTCAATTAAATTTAACTCAAAACAAAGATAATAATACTCACAGTTACTCTCACTCATATTCCCACAAGTACTAGTTTTCCTTATACCTCAATTGTGTCTTACACTCGTATTCGTAGAAATATAGCGACATAAAAATAGTGTTAGTTCTTGTGTTTAAAACGTTAAAATACGTGCGGATGATTTTGACGAATAAGTTCCACAAGAAAAGTTCACATGACAAACTAAAATAAAACTAACTGAGTAAACAGTTTGAGCAGCTTTCGATATTATCCACATCCGCTGAGTATAACACATTTCGACTATCGGCCAGCAGATGGCGCTATAAGATGGTTTGTTCAGGAATATTGCCAGTCAAGAGGAGAGAGTATTTCAAATCTTTAAATCTGTTGAAATCCTCAATCTAATTCTTTCTCTGAGCAAAAATGAAACTGCGTGAAATTGATAAATAAATATAGAAATATACAAATATTTTCGAGCTAACAGCCAAAGTGACCGACTTTTTTCTTGAATAATGCCAAATTTAGATGGCAGAATTTCTTAAAGTCAAATCCGGCTATAAAAAAACTGCAAGGATTCTTCCGAATCAATTCCTGCAAAGAATTCTGCCAGCATTTTTATGCGTAAATGTACACATGCAATGCAATTAAAACAAAATTGAAATTGTATGTATATTATTGAACAAAAAAAAAAAAACAAGAACAAAGTAATTTAGTTTCATTTCAGTCAGTTATAACAAAATAAATATATTGTAGCATAATAATAACTACGCCCCCTAAAAATATGACGCAACAAATTCCGAAGTGACTTCATTCTGGCAGAATTTTGGTTCGTACTGTCCTTTCATTCGAGGTTCGTGTCTGGGACGAAGTCTCCACAGCTCATGTCAACGAAAGAGACGAATAATATCAGGGATAAAAGGGAATTATAACTGCAAGAATTATTTCTCTTATTCCAGTGGTCGAAGAATTTGCTAGAAGTTTCTGGCTATCAGAAACTTCTGCTATATAAGGACAGATGGCGGTCAAAAAAAAACACAGTTGGTTTAGAACCGTGGCGAAGAGATTGGAAAAGTGATAATGGGCGAAGTTGTAATTTGGTGATAAATTGAAAGTTGAGAGTGAACAAGAAAAAGTAATTAGTTTGGATTTGTGAATTAAGTAATAGAAAGGAGATAAAGTGATTTGAGAGGAAAGAGACCTTGTAAGAAAAGAATTTGCGAAGAATAGTATAGTGTGAACTTGAATTGTTCTATAGACTAGAAAATAAAGAAATAAATTTCACAGAATAATTGTTTTATCTACTCGAGCCGTAGCTCGCATGTTACATTGGTGTCAGAAGCTGGGATAAAACTTATTCTGTGAATAACTATTTCCGTGGTGTGAAATTGCACAAACAAAAAAAAAAAAAAAAACGATTTCTGTGTTGAGTTAATTAGTTGCGCAAAATGGGTCGCAAATTGGGAAAACTAACTATAACTCAACTAAAGGCAGAACTCAGTAAGCGGAACCTCGACACAACTGGGGGAAAAGATGCCCTGCTGATTCGTCTGGAAGAAGCAGTAACGCAGGAAGGTGAAAATCCGCACGACGTAGAGTTTGACGTGGAAGAGGAACCAGCAAGTACAGCAGCCGACCCGGGTATAACAAGTCTGCTCCTGCAACTTAAGTTAGTCATGGACGAACAAAAGAAAGCAATAGAAGACCAAAGGAATTCTATAGAACTTAAGCTGGACGAACAAAAGAAAGCAATGGACGAACAAAAGAAAGCAATGGACGAACAAAAGAATTCTCTAGATGCTCTGGAAAGTAAACTTGATGAGCAAAACAAGAACTTGGAATCCAAATTCGAAGTGATCGAAGAGAAAATCGAGAAGGTCGAGACGCAACTCGAAAAAGTCGAAATTAGATTCGATGAAAATTTTGAGAAACATGAAACTCAGTTCGGGAAGATAGAGACTCAATTTGAAAAAGTGGATACGAAATTCGAGATAGTAGGAAAGCAAGTCGAAAATCTTGCTAAGGAGCTCAGCAACGTGAAGAGACAGAAAGCACGGGAATATTCCACTGACGGTCTGAGAAGAAAGGAGATGCAGCCTCCTATCTTCGATGGTCAAACATCATGGCCAATTTATAAAAGGCAATTCGAAGCGGCCGCAATGACCAATAGCTGGGACGATGAAGAGAAGTCCATTGCACTCACACTTGCACTGAGGGGTCCAGCTGCGGAGCTCTTGCAGACCATCCCGGAAGATAAACAGCAGAACTACGACTCTCTGGTTCAGGCTATCGAGATGCGGTTTGGGGATGAACACATGCAGCAGGTGTACAGGGTTCAGCTGCGTAGTCGAGTCCAGAAAAGGGGGGAAACGCTCCAACAGTTGCAAGCGGATATAGAGCGACTAGCCCATCTTTCATACCCTAAAGCCGGTGAGGAGCTTATCAACGAAATGGCGGTGGAAGCTTTTATTCAGGCCATAGAGGACAGACAACTGCAAATGGCTGTAAGGATGGCTGAAAAGCGAACACTCCCCGAGGCATTGGCATTCGCTCTGTCAATGAAGGCTGCGGACCAAGCATACCAGGGAATACACCGTGTCAGGGAAATGTCCGTCGTGGAATGCTCATGCCAGAGAACAGCCGTCTTGGATGAAGACAAAGCTCGCGGAAGTCAAATCCGTTGCTGGAATTGCAACCAAACCGGACACCTACAACGGCAGTGCAGAAGTGCACCTAGACGAGGAAATTGTCCACATTGCGGAAGTAGGAGAAGCAGAGAGGAAGCATCTGGCGGTGATAACATTCATCCTGTCAGTCAGACTTCCCAAAACCAGCAGTCGGGAAATGCGTAAGGACCAACTTCGCGGGGCAGAAGTTGGTTACTGGAATCGAGGCCCCCAGGACCACCATTCAAGTTTCGCAAACCAAACGGGGTAACAAGAGCCTGACAGTGGAGGCACTAATCAACAAGAAGAAGTGCGTAGCCACCATCGACACAGGCGCCACTGCCTCCATTGTAAGAAGAGATATTGTCAGAAGCGCCTGGCTGCACAACACCAACAGCTACTGCCTGAAGACTGCAACAGGGGAAATGGCGAAAGTGTTTGGAGAAGTTCGTCTTACGATTACTCTGGCGGGACTTACGTTCTCCCATGCGTTTCTGGTGGCAGATATATGCGACGAGTGCATCATCGGAATAGACTTCATGAAAGCAAATGAAGTAATCCTGGACATCGGGATGCAAGTACTGAGGTATCGAAATGTGGAGATTCCGATGGTGTACGGAAACGAGAGTGCCGTAACTCTCAGGACAGTCATCAGCAAAGACGAAGTTTTGCCGCCGTCTTCAGAGACAAACATTTGGACGAAGCTGGAAGGTGATCTTGGGAGCCACCGATTCTACATAGTAGAACCAGACCCAGAGAAGAATTCTCAAGACTACATCGTGGGAAAGACGTTAGTCGAACCAAAGAACACCATGGTTCCAGTAAGAGTTTTGAACGCAAGACCACACACTGTCAAACTAAGGCGAGGGGAGGTGACTGGAAAATGCACGCCGATTACCGCCGTCGCAACAATATCTGAACGTGATGCTCCAAAACCTCTCCCATCACCTTGGACAGCGGAAACGAGAGAGACGATTCTCCAGTCCAGTGAGCTGAATCAGGAGCAGCGAACTATGGCAGAGAATCTTATCAATGAGTACGCTGATGTATTTGCCTCACAGGACGGTGAATACGGCCGAACACACCTTGTAGAACATCGAATAGACACTGGTGATACTAGACCAATTCGTCAGCCTGCTAGGCGCCTTCCATTGGCAAAGCAGACAGAAGTTGCAGAGATGGTGTCGGCAATGGAGAAAGAAGGTCTGATTGAAAGTTCCAAAAGTCCGTGGGCATCACCGGTTGTACTGGTTAAGAAGAAAGATGGCAGCACGCGGTTCTGCGTGGACTATCGGCAGCTCAATTTCGTCACCAAGAAAGACAGCTACCCTCTGCCACGGATTGACGACACGCTAGACACACTATCAGGAGCCCGATGGTTTTCCACTCTCGACTTGAAGAGTGGCTACTGGCAGGTACAGATCCATCCAGAAGACCGGGAGAAAACCGCCTTCACCGCAGGAAATGGGCTATGGCAATTCACGGTAATGCCATTCGGGCTGTGCAATGCTCCGGCGACTTTCGAGCGATTGATGGAATGTGTCCTGCAAGGGTTAACATGGAAAACCTGTTTGGTATACTTGGATGATGTCATCGTCGTAGGAAAAACGTTTGCGCAACACCGAGACAATCTAAGGGATGTATTTCAAAGGCTTCGAAGTGCCCACCTGAAGCTCAACCCCAAGAAGTGCGCCCTGTTTAGAGCGGAAGTCAAGTACCTGGGACACATAATTTCAGCGAAAGGAGTGAGAACCGATCCGGAGAAGGTCGAAGCGGTGAAAAACTGGCCAGTCCCCAAAGACAAACACCAACTAAGGAGTTTCCTGGGCCTAGCCACCTACTACAGACGGTTCGTGAAGGATTTTGCCGGGATCGCAAAGAACCTGCACCAGTTGACGGAAAAGGGAAAACAATTCAAATGGTCAATTGAGTGCGAGAAGAGCTTCAAGGCACTTAAACAACGGCTATGCGATGCCCCGATACTGGCTTACCCCACTCCCGGGGAAACGTTCGTTGTGGATGCAGATGCTAGTAATGTCGGGGTAGGAGCCGTACTCTCCCAGGTGCATGACGGCCAAGAGAAGGTGGTTGCGTACTTCAGCAAGGTGCTCTCTAAGCCAGAAAGGAACTACTGCGTGACAAGGCGGGAACTTCTAGCTTTGATCTTGGCTACGAAGCATTTTCACAAATACCTCTACGGGAGGAAGTTCGTTCTTCGCACAGACCATGCAGCCTTAAAATGGCTATTACAGTTCAAGAGTCCTGAGGGTCAGGTCGCAAGATGGATCGAAAGGCTGCAAATCTACGACTACGAAATACAGCATCGTAAAGGAAAACTCCACTCTAATGCGGATGCACTGTCCCGGAGACCATGCAGAACGGATTGTAAACATTGTGCGCGTCAGGAAGAACGGGAGCTGGTTTCCATCCAAAGAATGAGAGCCGAACCTATCGCCGGCTGGAGCGTAGATGAGATCCGGAACGCTCAGAAGGAAGACCCGGATATCGAGCCGATTCTGGCCTGGAAGGAGAACATGGAGAAACCGGATCATCAGGACATCTCTCACAGAAGCCCGACCTTAAAGGCATATTTTGCGCAGTGGGACTCCCTCCATGTCCAAGAAGGTGTTCTGAGAAGAAAATGGGAATCCTCCGACGGAAAGTCGTTTGTAATGCAGCTTGTCGTACCACGGACGAGGGTCAAGGAGGTGTTACAGGAAATGCATGGCGGGGCGACCGGAGGCCACTTGGGAGTGAATAAGACGTTAGAAAAGGTACGAGAACGTTTTTATTGGTTAAAAGCGAAGGAAGATATCGAAGACTGGTGCAGAAAATGCGACGTGTGTGCAGCTAGCAAGGGTCCGAGAATCAAAACTCGAGGTAAGATGCACCAATACAACGTGGGAGCACCTTTCGAACGAATCGCCATTGACATCGCAGGGCCCTTTCCGGAAACCGACAATGGTAATCGGTATATACTCGTAGTGATGGACTACTTCAGTAAGTGGCCGGAAGCGTTTCCGATCCCTAACCAGGAAGCCAGAACCGTGGCGGAGCAGATCGTCTACAATTGGGTTAGCAGATTCGGTGTGCCCTTGGAATTGCATTCTGACCAAGGGCGGAACTTCGAGTCAAGAATCTTCCAAGAGATGTGTCAACTACTCGGAATCAAAAAGACAAGGACAACCCCGCTTCATCCACAGTCGGACGGTATGGTGGAGCGTTTCAATAGGACTTTGGACGAACATCTCTCGAAGGTCGTAGGTGACTACCAACGGGATTGGGACCGGCAGATTCCCTTGTTTTTGATGGCCTATAGAAGTGCCGTGCATAGCACTACTCGACATACGCCGTTCGAAATCTTATTTGGTGGAATAGCTCGTTTACCCAGTGAGGTGAAATTTGGATCTCCTACCAATGAGCCCAGAAATGAAGAAGAGTACGTGGCGGACCTTAGGGAAAGGCTTAGGGACATACACCAAAGGACCAGAAGCCAGATTAAGATGACGAGCGACCGCATGAAGACCAGGTATGATGCCAAGGCAACAACGTCAGGATTCCAGGAAGGAGATCTGGTGTGGCTGTATAATCCCCATCGCGAAAAGGGGAAATCACCTAAATTACAGCGGAACTGGGAAGGTCCCTACAGAATAATAACCCGCATCAACGATGTTGTCTACCGCATCCAGCGAGGACCGAGGGCCAAAATGAAAGTGGTTCATGTGGACCGACTGAGTCGATACAATGGCCGAAATGAGGATGCACTTGTTCGGGACGAACATGTCTAAGAGGGGGGCAGTGTAGCATAATAATAACTACGCCCCCTAAAAATATGACGCAACAAATTCCGAAGTGACTTCATTCTGGCAGAATTTTGGTTCGTACTGTCCTTTCATTCGAGGTTCGTGTCTGGGACGAAGTCTCCACAGCTCATGTCAACGAAAGAGACGAATAATATCAGGGATAAAAGGGAATTATAACTGCAAGAATTATTTCTCTTATTCCAGTGGTCGAAGAATTTGCTAGAAGTTTCTGGCTATCAGAAACTTCTGCTATATAAGGACAGATGGCGGTCAAAAAAAAACACAGTTGGTTTAGAACCGTGGCGAAGAGATTGGAAAAGTGATAATGGGCGAAGTTGTAATTTGGTGATAAATTGAAAGTTGAGAGTGAACAAGAAAAAGTAATTAGTTTGGATTTGTGAATTAAGTAATAGAAAGGAGATAAAGTGATTTGAGAGGAAAGAGACCTTGTAAGAAAAGAATTTGCGAAGAATAGTATAGTGTGAACTTGAATTGTTCTATAGACTAGAAAATAAAGAAATAAATTTCACAGAATAATTGTTTTATCTACTCGAGCCGTAGCTCGCATGTTACAATATTACTAAAATAAATAATTATTAGCACATTTCGACTATCGGGCAGCAGATGGCGCAATAAAATAGTTTGTTCAGGAATATTGCCCGTCAAGAGGAGAGAGTATTTCAAATCTTTAAATCTGTTGAAATCTTTAATCTAATTCTTTCTCTGTGCAAAAATGAAACTTTTTGTCAAATTGATAAATAAATATAAAAATATATAAATATTTTCGAGCTAACAGCCAAAGTGACCGACTCTTTTCTTGAATAATGTCAAATTCAGTACGTTGGCATAATTTCTTAAAGTCAAATCCGGCTATAAAAAAACTGCAAGGATTCTTCCAAATCAATTCCTGCTAAGATTTCTGCCAGCATTTTTATACGTAAATGTACACATGCAATTAAGACAAAATTGAAGTATTATGTATATTATTAAAAGAAAAAAACAAGAATATAAGTAAAGTAAATTAACATTTTTGTCAGTTATAACAAAATAAATAAATTAATGTAGTACTCATATTAATAAAGGATCATTTTGATTATTAATATATTTTATTGTAATTAGACTAAATTTAATTATTTATTGAGAAGATCTGTAAGTCATTTAAAGCCTATTCGGAGGCACCACATATTTCTATTCCATCTTCCTTAATGGAGAAATAATCCTCATTTGATCTCACTGGCTTCACAATTTCTGGGAAAATCTGTAATTCTTCACAACATTCATCAGGTAAAAAATTATCTCTGATTAACAAAATACTACTTATCATCTTTATTTTCGTTCTATTTTCCCTTTGAGCTTTTATTAAATTTATTAAACTGAAAACTCTTTCAGAGGGTGAGTTTAGTTAGTGATTGCGCACTTAATCACTGAGCCACGGCGTAAAACTGGTAACACAATCAACGAGGTGAGTTGTCAATTGGACAAGTGGAGCCACCATGCGATTATTGTGCGATATTTAAATATTCAAAACATTTTTTTTGTATATATTGTAATATGCGAGCTACGGCTCGAGTAGATAAAACGATATTCTGTGAAATTTATTTCTTTATTTTCTAGTCTATAGAACAATTCAAGTTCACACTATACTATTCTTCGCAAACTCCTTCCTTACAAGACCTCTTTCTTCTCAAATCACTTTATCTCCTTTCAATTACTTAATTCACAAATCCAAACTACTTACTTCTTCTTGTTAACTCTCAACTTTCAATTTATCACAAAATTACAACTTCGGCGGTTATCACTTTTCCAATCTCTTCGCCACGGTTCTAAACCAACTGCCTGCTCTCGATCGCCATCTGTCCTTATATAGCAGAAGTTTCTGATAGCCAGAAAATTCTAGCAAATTCTTCGACCACTGGAACAAGAAAAATTCTGATGTAATAATTCCAAGATGACAATCATTTCTTGCAGTTATAATTCTCTCTTATCCGTGATATTATCCGTCTCTTTCGTAGACATGAACTGTGGAGATTAACCGCAGACACGAACATCGAATGAAAGGACACTTCGGACCAAAATTCTGCCAGAATGAAAAGACACTTCGGAATTTGTTGCATTATACTTTTAGGGAGCGTAGTTATTATTATGTTACACTGTCCCCCTCTTAGACGTGTTCGTCCCGAACAAGTGCATCCTCTTTCGGCCATAGTATCGACTCAGTCGGTCCACATGAACCACTTTCATTTTGGCCCTTGGTCCTCGTTGGATTCGGTAGACAACATCGTTGATGCGGGTTATTATTCTGTAGGGACCCTCCCAGTTCTGCTGCAACTTAGGTGATTTCCCCTTTTGGCGATGGGGATTATACAGCCACACTAGATCTCCCTCCTGGAATCCTGACGTTGTTGCCTTGACATCATACCTGGTCTTCATGCGGTCGCTCGTTATCTTAATCTGGCTTCTGGTCCTTTGGTGTATGTCCCTAAGCCTTTCCCTAAGGTCCGCCACGTGCTCTTCTTCATTTCTGGGCTCATTGGTAGGAGATCCAAATTTCACCTCACTGGGTAACCGAGCTATTCCACCAAATAAGATTTCGAATGGCGTATGTCGAGTAGTGCTATGCACGGCACTTCTATGGGCCATCAAAAACAAGGGAATCTGCCGGTCCCAATCCCGTTGGTAGTCACCTACGACCTTCGAGAGATGTTCATCCAAAGTCCTATTGAAACGCTCCACCATACCGTCCGACTGTGGATGAAGCGGGGTTGTCCTTGTCTTTTTTATTTCGAGTAGTTGACACATCTCTTGGAAGATTCTTGACTCGAAGTTCCGCCCTTGGTCAGAATGCAATTCCAAGGGCACACCGAATCTGCTAACCCAATTGTAGACGATCTGCTCCGCCACGGTTCTGGCTTCCTGGTTAGGGATCGGAAACGCTTCCGGCCACTTACTGAAGTAGTCCATCACTACGAGTATATACCGATCACCATTGTCGGTTTCCGGAAAGGGCCCTGCGATGTCAAT
Organism: Pocota personata; assembly: GCA_963082735.1. NCBI lineage: Eukaryota > Metazoa > Arthropoda > Insecta > Diptera > Syrphidae > Pocota > Pocota personata. The sequence continues at coordinate 176,219,768 of OY720429.1, read as the reverse complement.
GGCGATTCGTTCAAAAGGTGCTCCCACGTTGTATTGGTGCATCTCACCTCGAGTTTTGATCCTCGGACCCTTGCTAGCTGCACACACGTCGCATTTTCTGCAACGTTCTCGTACCTTTTCTAGCGTCTTATTCACTCCCAAGTGGCCTCCGGACGCCCCGCCATGCATTTCCTCTAACACCTCCTTGACCCTCGTCCGCGGTACCACAAGCTGCATTACAAACGACTTTCCGTCGGAGGATTCCCATTTTCTTCTCAGAACACCTTCTTGGACATGGAGGGAGTCCCACTGCACAAAATATGCCTTTAAGGTCGGGCTTCTGTGAGAGATGTCCTGATGATCCGGTTTCTCCATGTTCTCCTTCCAGGCCAGAATCGGCTCGATATCCGGTCTTCCTTCTGAGCGTTCCGGATCTCATCTACGCTCCAGCCGGCTATAGGTTCGGCTCTCATTCTTTGGATGGAAACCAGCTCCCGTTCTTCCTGACGCGCACAATGTTTACAATCCGTTCTGCATGGTCTCCGGGACAGTGCATCCGCATTAGAGTGGAGTTTTCCTTTACGATGCTGTATTTCGTAGTCGTAGATTTGCAGCCTTTCGATCCATCTTGCGACCTGACCCTCAGGACTCTTGAACTGTAATAGCCATTTTAAGGCTGCATGGTCTGTGCGAAGAACGAACTTCCTCCCATAGAGGTATTTGTGAAAATGCTTCGTAGCCAAGATCAAAGCTAGAAGTTCCCGCCTTGTCACGCAGTAGTTCCTTTCTGGCTTAGAGAGCACCTTGCTGAAGTACGCAACCACCTTCTCTTGGCCATCATACACCTGGGAGAGTACGGCTCCTACCCCGACATTACTAGCATCTGCATCAACAATGAACGTTTCCCCGGGAGTGGGATAAGCTAGTATCGGGCCATCGCATAGCCGTTGTTTAAGTGCCTTGAAGCTCTTCTCGCACTCAATTGACCATTTGAATTGTTTTCCCTTTTCCGTCAACTGGTGCAGGCTCTTTGCGATCCCGGCAAAATCCTTCATGAACCGTCTGTAGTAGGTGGCTAGGCCCAGGAAGCTCCTTAGTTGGTGTTTGTCTTTGGGGACTGGCCAGTTTTTCAACGCTTCGACCTTCTCTGGATCGGTTCTCACTCCTTTCGCTGAAATTATGTGTCCCAGGTACTTGACTTCCGCTCTAAACAGGGCGCACTTCTTGGGGTTGAGCTTCAGGTGGGCACTTCGAAGCCTTTGAAACACATCCCTTAGATTGTCTCGGTGTTGCGCAGACGTTTTTCCTACGACGATGACATCATCCAAGTATACCAAACAGGTTTTCCATGTTACCCCTTGCAGGACACATTCCATCAATCGCTCGAAAGTCGCCGGAGCATTGCACAGCCCGAATGGCATTACCGTGAATTGTCTTCTGGATGGATCTGTACCTGCCAGTAGCCACTCTTCAAGTCGAGAGTGGAAAACCATCGGGCTCCTGATAGTGTGTCTAGCGTGTCGTCAATCCGTGGCAGAGGATAGCTGTCTTTCTTGGTGACGTAATTGAGCTGCCGATAGTCCACGCAGAACCGCGTGCTGCCATCTTTCTTCTTAACCAGTACAACCGGTGATGCCCACGGACTTTTGGAACTTTCAATCAGACCTTCTTTCTCCATTGCCGACACCATCTCTGCAACTTCTGTCTGCTTTGCCAATGGAAGGCGCCTAGCAGGCTGACGAATTGGTCTAGTATCACCAGTGTCTATTCGATGTTGTACCAGGTGTGTTCGGCCGTATTCTCCGTCCTGTGAGGCAAATACATCAGCGTACTCATTGATAAGATTCTCTGCCATAGTTCGCTGGCTCCTGATTCAGCTTACTGGACTGGAGAATCGTCTCTCTCGTTTCCGCTGTCCAAGGTGATGGGAGAGGTTTTGGAGCACCACGTTCAGATATTGTTGCGACGGCGGTAATCGGCGTGCATTTTCCAGTCACCTCCCCTCGCCTTAGTTTGACAGTGTGTGGTCTTGCGTTCAAAACTCTCACTGGAACCATGGTGTTCTTTGGTTCGACTAACGTCTTTCCCACGATGTAGTCTTGAGAATCCTTCTCTGGGTCTAGTTCTACTATGTAGAATCGGTGGCTCCCAAGATCACCTTCCAGCTTCGTCCAAATGATTGTCTCTGAAGACGGCGGCAAAACTTCGTCTTTGCTGATGACTGTCCTGAGAGTTACGGCATTCTCGTTTCCGTACACCATCGGAATCTCCACATTTCGATACCTCAGTACTTACATCCCGATGTCCAAGATTACTTCATTTGCTTTCATGAAGTCTATTCCGATTATGCACTCGTCGCATATATCTGCCACCAGAAACGCATGGGAGAACGTCAGTCCCGCCAGAGTAATCGTAAGACGAACTTCTCCAAACACCTTCGCCATTTCCGCTGTTGTAGTCTTCAGGCAGTAGCTGTTGGTGTTGTGAAGCCATGAGCTTCTGACGATATCTCGTCTTACAATGGAGGCGGTGGCACCTGTGTCGATGGTGGCTACGCACTTCTTCTTGTTGATTAGTGCCTCCACTGTCAGGCTCTTGTTACCCCGTTTGGTTTGCGAAACTTGAATGGTGGTCCTGGGGGCCTCGATTCCAGTAACCAACTTGTGCCCCGCGAAGTTGGTCCTTACGCATTTCCCGACTGCTGGTTTTGGGAAGTCTGACCGACAGGATGCTTCCTCTCTGCTTCTCCTACTTCCGCAATGTGGAGAATTTCCTCGTCTAGGTGCACTGCCGTTGTAGGTGTCCGGTTTGGTTGCAATTCCAGCAACGGATTTGACTTCCGCGAGCTTTGTCTTCATCCATGACGGCTGTTCGCTGGCATGAACATTCCACGATGGACATTTCCCTGACACGGTGTATTCTCTGGTACTCTTGGTCCGCAGCCTTCATTGACAAAGCGAATGCCAATGCCTCGGGGAATGTTCGCTTTTCAGCCATCTTTACGGCCGTTTGCATTTGTCTGTCCTCTATGGCCTGAATAAAAGCTTCCACCGCCATTTCGTTGATAAGCTCCTCACCGGCTTTAGGGTATGAAAGATGTGCTAGTCGCTCTATATCCGCTTGCAACTGTTGGAGCGTTTCCCCCCTTTTCTGGACTCGACTACGCAGCTGAACCCTGTACACCTGCTGCATGTGTTCATCCCCAAACCGCATCTCGATAGCCTGAACCAGAGAGTCGTAGTTCTGCTGTTTATCTTCCGGGATGGTCTGCAAGAGCTCCGCAGCTGGACCCCTCAGTGCAAGTGTGAGTGCAATGGACTTCTCTTCATCGTCCCAGCTATTGGTCATTGCGGCCGCTACGAATTGCCTCTTATAAATTGGCCATGATGTTTGACCATCGAAGATAGGAGGCTGCATCTCCTTTCTTCTCAGACCGTCAGTGGAATATTCCCGTGCTTTCTGTCTCTTCACGTTGCTGAGTTCCTTAGCAAGATTTTCGACTTACTTTCCTACTCTCTCGAATTGCGTATCCACTTTTTCAAACTGAGTCTCTATCTTCCCGAGCTGAGTTTCATGTTTCTCAAAGTTTTCATCGAATCTAGTTTCGACTTTTTCGAGTTGCGTCTCGACCTTCTCGATTTTCTCTTCGATCGCTTCGAATTTGGATTCCAAGTTTTTGTTTTGCTCATCAAGTTTGCTTTCCAGAGCATCTAGAGAATTCTTTTGTTCGTCCAGCTTACGTTCTAGAGAATTCTTTTGTTCATCGTGCTTAAGTTCCAGAGACTTCTTTTGGTCTTCTATTGCTTTTTTTTGTTCGTCCATGACTAACTTAAGTTGCAGGAGCAGACTTGTTATACCCGGGTCGGCTACTGTACTTGCTGGTTCCTCTTCCACGTCAAACTCTTCGTCATGCGGATTTTCACCTTCCTGCTTTATTGCTTCTTCCAGACGAATCAGTAGGGCATCTTTTCCCCCAGTTGTGTCGAGATTCCGCTTACTGAGTTCTGCCTTTAGTTGAATTATAGTTAGTCTTCCCAATTTGCGACCCATTTTGCGCAACTAATTAACTCAAAAATGAATGGTTTTTTTTTTGTGCAATTTCATCCCACTTCTGACACCAATGTAATATGCGAGCTCGAGTAGTTAAAACGATATTCTGTGAAATTTATTTCTTTATTTTCTAGTCTATAGAACAATTCAAGTTCACACTATACTATTCTTCGCAAACTCCTTCCTTACAAGGTCTCTTTCTTCTCAAATCACTTTATCTCCTTTCAATTACTTAATTCACAAATCCAAACTTCATTACTTCTTCTTGTTAACTCTCAACTTTCAATTTATCACAAAATTACAACTTCGGCGGTTATCACTTTTCTTTTTGTTTCACCGACCACTTTCAAGTTTAAAAGCTTGTTAAATATCTCGGTAAACTAAAAGGCCATTTTGCTCCAGTTAAATTTTAAAAGCGAGTCTCTAACATACAAACCAGACGAAAACTATCTGGCAGTTGTGATATTTCGTATATTTAAGAGTTTTGAAACTGACTAGTACCAGGGACCACATAATACTATACGACTTCGATCGTAAAACAAAATATCGGCCTATGTTTTGTTTCCTGGATCTTTCAGCAATATGTAGCTAGTCGAGGAAAACGTTTGAGTGTTGTTTTTTCTACAAAGGAGTTACATTTAAATGTTTCCTCAATACTTCTTTCGTATGTTTTGTTCGAGGACCGTATAAATTATTGGATTCACAGTGGATCTGTTTTTTTTTTCTATTTCTAAATTTGTTGGTCTATACTACAACGAGAAAAAACAACAGAAGGAAACTAAAAACTGGATTCTAGCCTATTATAATTTCAAATGTGCACGCTATTCGATATTTCTTCAGAGCAGACAAATTTAAAAATAATGTATGGTTTTGTTTCTGTTTTCAGTAGTAAGATGGAATTATTCTCAAAACACTATCAGGTTCTTCAAGCTTTAGAGGACTCTAAAAGTAATATTGCCAGATCTAGAGAAGAATATTCTTAGCACTTTGAAACAGTATAAGTGACGAACAGGAAGAACTTTCTAATCACGAAATAATGGAAAGGAAGGATGTAAACGGTGTTTATTACAGATTAGTCTCAAAATACATTTTTGTAATACTAGTAGAGGCTGTATTTTATTTAAATAGATACCTCCCCAGCAAGCGATGTCATATTACAATTTTGAATGGAATGAACCGTAGTAAATGGTTTTCAAATGCTCGGAAGAACAAACTCTACTTAAATAAAAGAAATTCCTCAAAGTGTAGCTAACATTTTTTCTCATAAATTCATTATGGTTTGAAAAACTCATCTTGGAATCAATTAACAACCCTAAATACTTAAATTCATTAACTTTCTCCATTTGAAAGCACTTTTCACTACAGTTAAAATAGCTGCAAAAAATGGACGAGGAATAACAAGAACAAGCATTCAATTTGAATTGTTGGCACTCAGGTGCATGAAAGAAAAAATTTGCCTCGGAGAGTTGTGAAGAAGGATTGAACAACATAATTTTAGTTTTGGAACTAATTACCAACTTATGATCCACAAATCAATTCCTACGCAAATTCAAATCTCAATTTATATCCGCAGTTAAGTCTAACGGAGAGACAGATCCATATGTGCACCTTATATCGCTGGCAAATGCCGTCAAAACGCCCTTAAAATTAAGCTCAAAGAGAATTGATATAAATAAGAAAGAGAATCGGTCCTAAAACCGATTCTTGTGGCACACCCTTTTGAATATATTGAATTCCACTCCTGATTTCATCTATTTTAACCCTTTGTGATCTATTTGCCAAGTATGACCCGTACCACGCAAGCATAAAGCTTCGAAAACCAGCCATTTGAAGTTTTTTTTTAAGAGAATGGAATTATTGACCATATCAAAGGCTTTGGTTATATCCACAAATAAACCTGCAGTATGCTTTTTTCTGTCCAAATTCCAATGTATTTGCGAACAAAACTCCAAAAGTGCCTCTTCAGTAGATTTACCTTTTTGAAAACCAAATTGGACTGGAGTAAAGAAAAGGGTCTTATTTAAAAACTTGACAACTCTATTTTTTAGATCGGTTTGTAGTTCGTGACGCTGTTAGAATCGCCGTTTTTATAGAGCGGTACCACATCCGCGATTTTAAGTGCATCAAGAAATTTAACACTGAGAATATTTTTATTAAATAACGAAGCAAGAATGTCGGCCACAAACCATGAGATATTTTTATTAAATTCTATTAGATACACTGTCATATCCGCATAAATTAGAGTTTTTTAAAGTACCGATCGATTTCAATAACTCCCAAGAGGCTATCGGCTCAAAAAATAGGTAGGTATCCCTTTGGTAAGAAGCAACGCGATTACAATTCATATAACCTTCAAGCACAGATAATAAACTACTCAGATGTCGCACGCCCATATAAAAAAAATGAAGCATATTTTTATCGTGTCAGACAACGTGGTAGCAGAAAAAGAGCTTTCAGAATAAATACAACAAATAAAGTTTTTACTTTTTCCTCACTCCGTTCGCTCGTGTGGAAAAAGTTATTTTTCTCATCGTGTGTTGTGACATGCAAACGAACGAGGTGAGGAAGTGTAAAGGGGTATGCGGGAAGGGGCATGCAGATGCATGACGGTGTGATTTCCATACCACCGCAGCAAAAGAATAAATTTTCATGAGTGGAAGTTTTGCAAACGCGTATGCGTCGTTTTCGCACCGTTTAAAAGAAAAAAAAGCTGCAAGTGCGTGAAGTGCAGAGTATTCAAGAGAAAATTGATTTATTGCTTAGTATTGATTAAAATACTAAAACATTTTCGAAGCTCATTCTATCTGAGAGTACAAAAAAATACAGCGAAGAGGAGAAGTGGATTTCGCAGTGCATTTTCTTCCGTTCGTCTTCCGGATACAACTTTTTACGGGATCAGCTTGGACTACACTTGCCGCACCCATCTTCATTACATAGGTGGATTAAGTTTAAAAGTCTGTCACCTGGAATAAATATAAATGTTCTAGAGGAAATAAAGAAAATAACTTCGACATTATCACCAAAAGAAAAAGAAGTCGTGGTTATCAAAGATCTAATATATGCGCTAAGTCTGTGTGTGTTTTTATGATTCGGAAATTTTAAGCAAGTTTTATATCATGTCGTTTGTCCAAGCAATATACCTATGAAACAACTTGAGATTGAGGTATATAATTGCCTTGATATATGCGCGGAGCTGAAACTAACCGTTAGAGCTATTTGCTGTAATCAAGGACCCACAAATCGTAGTTTATATGGTAAACTTAATCTAAATGAAAAAAACTTTAACTTTAAGAAATGAAGGATTATATATTAAAATTGAACCCACAGTTGTTTGTAGTTTATTATATGTGGTACAATTATGTATTTATTCAGAAAACTAGAATTTCATTTTTATTCAGCCAACATTTCGGCTCACTATTTTGGAATCTAGTTCTTCCTTCCCCCTTTCGGGTTAGAGGGTAGGTTATACCTGAAGTAGGTATGCCTGTCGTACGGGGCGACTAAAGTCCAAATTTTTAAACTTTTTGGAAAAAAAGTCCAAAAAATAAACATGCAATGACCAAACGAATAATAAACTATCCCAGTGAAATGCGAGGTGATCTATTTATTCAAAAAACTAAAATTTCATTTTTATTCAGCCAACATTTCGGCTCACTATTTTGGAATCTAGTTCTTCCTTCCCCCCTTCGGGTTAGAGGGTAGATTATACCCGAGGTAGGTATGCCTGTCGTAGGGGGCGACTAAAGTCCAAGTTTTTAAACTTTTTGAAAAAAGGTCGAAAAAATAAACATGCAATGACCAAACGAATAATATAACTACCCCAGGTGATATGCGAGGTGATCTGGTAAATCCACTCTCTTCGGAGGTCGGTTTCATGGATGCTGGGGGGAAACAGTTATATTTAACGAAAACATTAATCAATACGAAGAGGAAAAATATTAATCGTGTGAAATACAAGCCTCAGCAGTAAAAATAAAAACAAGTAGCGGCCATGTAACTGTAGCCGCAGTATATGTTCTCTTAGCTACAGATTCAAACGAAATGATTTTAACAACATCTTCCGTATATTTGGAAATATATAAATTCATAGTAGGGGGAAATTTCAATGCTAAGAACAAATTTTGGAAAGAAAGAGAACTTCTTGAATCTATTAAGGAAATCAACGCTAAATATTACTCAACGGGAAAACCTACCTACTGGCCTACAGATAGGAATAAAACCCCGTATGTTGCCAACTTCTTTATAAGTTAGGATATCTTGATCTTGACACAGATCACTCATCTGTGCTGCTTACACTTGGAAAAAAGATTATAATTAAGGAGAATAACCCACGTTTAGTAAACAAACTGACTAACTGGAGATATTTCAGACAATTGCTGGGAGAATGCATTGAACTATCCTCAACAATAGACACAATTGAGCAATTAGATAGTGAATATCCCGAAGAAATATGCAAACTTATATTTGAAAAGAGAAAAGCTCGTAAACGCTGGCAACTATCGAGAGCGCCAAGTGATAGAAGAAGACTTAATAATTTTACTAATAAGATTAGAAAAGAGATTAGAGAACTGAAAAATTTGTCGGTAGAAAGGTACCTTATCAATCTGACAAACGATGCTAGTACAGAATAATACGAGTAACTGCGGAAGGCTACAAAGAAAATGAAAAGACGAACGGCATATATTCCGCCAGTTAAGACCGGAAGTGGGCAAGGCAAGGGTATGTGTGAGTGACACGATGGACTAAAAAGTGAGCAGAAAAAATAAATATTCTGTGTTCTGATTTTTTCCCTTTTTAAGAAGTTTAAGCTTTTTAAAAAGCTTTTTTTTAGTGAATTTCGTTTTCATATATCACTTCTTCCCATATGAATGAGACATCTGGGTAGTTTATTATCTGTGCTCTAAGGAAATAGCGAAAGAAATAAAAGAAAAGATAAAAAAAGCTCCGGGATTTGGTCTTATTACAGGAGAAATTCTAAAAAAAAAACTCCCTACAAAGGTATGAAAAAACTAGCATAAATAATAAATGCAGCATTTAGACTAAAGGCTGAACTATAATAGTAGAATGCTTTCGTACGACCACTTCCGAAACAGAGCGAATATACAGGATTTGCATTGTGTGACCATAATAGCTTTTTGCTTCGATTCGTTAAGTTTCGTTCACTTTTGCTTGTTCCAGTGGTCTAAGAATTTACTAGAAGTTTCTGGCTATCAGAAACTTCTGCTATATAAGGACAGACGGCGATCGAAAGGGGGCAGTTGGTTTAGAACCGTGGCGAAGAGATTGGAAAAGTGATAATGGGCGAAGTTGTAATTTTGTGATAAATTGAAAGTTGAGAGTGAACAAGAAAAAGTAATTAGTTTGGATTTGTGAATTAAGTAATCGAAAGGAGATAAAGTGATTTGAGAGGAAAGAGAGAGACCTTGTAAGAAAAGAATTTGCGAAGAATAGTATAGTGTGAACTTGAATTGTTCTATAGACTAGAAAATAAAGAAATAAATTTCACAGAATATCGTTTTATCTACTCGAGTCGTAGCTTGCATATTACATTGGTGTCAGAAGTGGGATAAAACTTATTCTGTGAATAACTATTTCCGTGGTGTGAAATTGCACAATAATAAAAAAAAAAAAACGATTTCTATGTTGAGTTAATTAGTTGCGCAAAATGGGTCGCAAATTGGGAAAACTAACTATAACTCAACTAAAGGCAGAACTCAGTAAGCGGAACCTCGACACAACTGGGGGAAAAGATGCCCTACTGATTCGTTTGGAAGAAGCAGTAACGCAGGAAGGTGAAAATCCGCATGACGTAGAGTTTGACGTGGAAGGAAGAGGAACCAGCAAGTACAGTAGCCGACCCGGATATAACAAGTCTGCTCCTGCAACTTAAGTCAGTCATGGATGAACAAAGGAAAACAATGGAAGACCAAAAGAAGTCTCTGGAACTTAAGCTCGATGACCAAAAGAAAGCAATAGACGACCAAAAGAACTCTCTAGAACTTAAGCTGGACGAACAAAAGAAAGCAATGGACGACCAGAGGAATTCTCTAGAACTTAAGCTGGACGAACAAAAGAAAGCAATGGACGAACAAAAGAATTCTCTAGAACTTAAGATGGACGAACAAAAGAAAGCAATGGACGAACAAAAGAATTCTCTAGATGCTCTGGAAAGCAAACTTGATGAGCAAAACAAGAACTTGGAATCCAAATTCGAAGCGATCGAAGAGAAAATCGAGAAGGTCGAGACGCAACTTGAAAAAGTCGAAACTAGATTCAATGAAAACTTTGAGAAGCATGAAACTCAGTTCGGGAAGATAGAGACTCAGTTCGAAAAAGTAGAAAAGCAAGTCGAAAATCTTACTAAGGAACTCAGCAACGTGAAGAGACAGAAAGCACGGGAATATTCCACTGACGGTCTGAGAAGAAAGGAGATGCAGCCTCCTATCTTCGATGGTCAAACATCATGGCCAATTTATAAGAGGCAATTCGTAGCGGCCGCAATGACCAATAGCTGGGACGATGAAGAGAAGGCTATTGCACTCACGCTTGCACTGAGGGGTCCAGCTGCGGAGCTCTTGCAGACCATCCCGGAAGATAAACAGCAGAACTACGACTCTCTGGTTCAGGCTATCGAGATGCGGTTTTGGGGATGAACACATGCAGCAGGTGTACAGGGTTCAGCTGCGTAGTCGAGTCCAGAAAAGGGGAGAAACGCTCCAACAGTTGCAAGCGGATATAGAGCGACTAGCCCATCTTTCATACCCTAAAGCCGGTGAGGAGCTTATCAACGAAATGGCGGTGGAAGCTTTTATTCAGGCCATAGAGGACAGACAACTGCAAATGGCTGTAAGGATGGCTGAAAAGCGAACACTCCCCGAGGCATTGGCATTCGCTTTGTCAATGAAGGCTGCGCACCAAGCATACCAGGGAATACACCGTGTCAGGGAAATGTCCGTCGTGGAATGCTCATGCCAGAGAACAGCCGTCATGGATGAAGACAAAGCTCGCGGAAGTCAAATCCGTTGCTGGAATTGCAACCAAACCGGACACCTACAACGGAAGTGCAGAAGTGCACCTAGACGAGGAAATTGTCCACATTGTGGAAGTAGGAGAAACAGAGAGGAAGCATCCTGTCGGTCAGACTTCCCAAAACCAGCAGTCGGGAAATGCGTAAAGACCAACTTCGCGGGGCAGAAGTTGGTTACTGGAATCGAGGCCCCCAGGACCACCATTCAAGTTTCGCAAACCAAACGGGGTAACAAGAGCCTGACAGTGGAGGCACTAATCAACAAGAAGAAGTGCGTAGCTACCATCGACACAGGTGCCACCGCCTCCATTGTAAGAAGAGATAACGTCAGAAGCGCCTGGCTGCACAACACCAACAGCTACTGCCTGAAGACTGCAACAGGGGAAATGGCGAAAGTGTTTGGAGAAGTTCGTCTTACGATTACTCTGGCGGGACTGACGTTCTCCCATGCGTTTCTGGTGGCAGATATATGCGACGAGTGCATCATCGGTATAGACTTCATGAAAGCAAATGAAGTAATCTTGGACATCGGGATGCAAGTACTGAGGTATCGAAATGTGGAGATTCCGATGGTGTGCGGAAACGAGAATGCCGTAACTCTCAGGGCAGTCATCAGCAAAGACGAAGTTTTGCCGCCGTCTTCAGAGACAATCATTTGGACGAAGCTGGAAGGTGATCTTGGGAGCCACCGATTCTACATAGTAGAACCAGACCCAGAGAAGAATTCTCAAGACTACATCGTGGGAAAGACGTTAGTCGAACCAAAGAACACCATGGTTCCAGTGAGAGTTTTGAACGCAAGACCACACACTGTCAAACTAAGGCGAGGGGAGGTGACTGGAAAATGCACGCCGATTACTGCCGTCGCAACAATATCTGAACGTGATGCTCCAAAACCTCTCCCATCACCTTGGACAGCGGAAACGAGAGAGACGATTCTCCAGTCCAGTAAGCTGAATCAGGAGCAGCGAACTATGGCAGAGAATCTTATCAATGAGTACGCTGATGTATTTGCCTCACAGGATGGAGAATACAGCCGAACACACCTGGTACAACATCGAATTGACACTGGTGATACTAGACCAATTCGTCAGCCTGCTAGGCGCCTTCCATTGGCAAAGCAAACAGAAGTTGCAGAGATGGTGTCGGCAATGGAGAAAGAAGGTCTGATTGAAAGTTCCAAAAGTCCGTGGGCATCACCGGTTGTACTGGTTAAGAAGAAAGATGGCAGCACGCGGTTCTGCGTGGACTATCGGCAGCTCAATTACGTCACCAAGAAAGATAGCTATCCTCTGCCACGGATTGACGACACGATAGACACACTATCAGGAGCCCGATGGTTTTCCACTCTCGACTTGAAGAGTGGCTACTGGCAGGTACAGATCCATCCAGAAGACAATTCACGGTAATGCCATTCGGGCAGTGCAATGATCCGGCGACTTTCGAGCGATTGATGGAATGTGTCCTGCAAGGGTTAACATGGAAAACCTGTTTGGTATACTTGGATGATGTCATCGTCGTAGGAAAAACGTCTGCGCAACACCGAGACAATCTAAGGGATGTGTTTCAAAGGCTTCGAAGTGCCCACCTGAAGCTCAACCCCAAGAAGTGCGCCCTGTTTAGAGCGGAAGTCAAGTACCTGGGACACATAATTTCAGCGAAAGGAGTGAGAACCGATCCAGAGAAGGTCGAAGCGGTGAAAAACTGGCCAGTCCCCAAAGACAAACACCAACTAAGGAGCTTCCTGGGCCTAGCCACCTACTACAGACGGTTCGTGAAGGAAAAGGGAAAACAATTCAACTGGTCAATTGAGTGCGAGAAGAGCTTCAAGGCACTTAAACAACGGCTATGCGATGCCCCGATACTAGCTTACCCCACTCCCGGGGAAACGTTCATTGTAGATACAGATGCTAGTAATGTCGGGGTAGGAGCCGTACTCTCCCAGGTGCATGATGGCCAGGAGAAGGTGGTCGCGTACTTCAGCAAGGTGCTCTCTAAGCCAGAAAGGAACTACTGCGTGACAAGGCGGGAACTTCTAGCTTTGATCTTGGCTACGAAGCATTTTCACAAATACCTTTATGGGAGAAAGTTCGTTCTTCGCACAGACCATGCAGCCTTAAAATGGCTATTACAGTTCAAGAGTCCTGAGGGTCAGGTCGCAAGATGGATCGAAAGGCTGCAAATATACGACTACCAAATACAGCATCGTAAAGGAAAACTCCATTCTAATGCAGATGCACTGTCCCGGAGGCCATGCAGAACGGATTGTAAACATTGTGCGCGTCAGGAAGAACGGGAGCTGGTTTCCATCTAAAGAATGAGAGCCGAACCTATCGCCGGCTGGAGCGTAGATGAGATCCGGAACTCTCAGAAGGAAGACCCGGATATCGAGCCGATTCTGGCCTGGAAGGAGAACATGGAGAAACCGGATCATCAGGACATCTCTCACAGAAGCCCGACCTTAAAGGCATATTTTGCGCAGTGGGACTCCCTCCATGTCCAAGAAGGTATTCTGAGAGGAAAATGGGAATCCTCCAACGGAAAATCGTTTGTAATGCAGCTTGTGGTACCGCGGACGAGGGTCAAGGAGGTGTTACGGGAAATGCATGGCGGGGCGTCCGGAGGCCACTTGGGAGTGAATAAGACGCTAGAAAAGGTACGAGAACGTTTTTATTGGTTAAAAGCGAAGGAAGCTATCGAAGACTGGTGCAGAAAATGCGACGTGTGTGCAGCTAGCAAGGGTCCGAGAATCAAAACTCGAGGTAAGATGCACCAATACAACGGGGGAGCACCTTTCGAACAAATCGCCATTGACATCGCAGGGCCCTTTCCGGAAACCGACAATGGTAATCGGTATATACTCGTAGTGATGGACTACTTCAGTAAGTGGCCGGAAGCGTTTCCGATCCCTAACCAGGAAGCCAGAACCGTGGCGGAGCAGATCGTCTACAATTGGGTTAGCAGATTCGGTGTGCCCTTGGAATTGCATTCTGACCAAGGGCGGAACTTCGAGTCAAGAATCTTCCAAGAGATGTGTCAACTACTCGAAATCAAAAAGACAAGGACAACCCCGCTTCATCCACAGTCGGACGGTATGGTGGAGCGTTTCAATAGGACTTTGGACGAACATCTCTCGAAGGTCGTAGGTGACTACCAACGGGATTGGGACCGGCAGATTCCCTTGTTTTTGATGGCCTATAGAAGTGCCGTGCATAGCACTACTCGACATACGCCGTTCGAAATCTTATTTGGTGGAATAGCTCGGTTACCCAGTGAGGTGAAATTTGGATCTCCTACCAATGAGCCCAGAAATGAAGAAGAGTACGTGGCGGACCTTAGGGAAAGGCTTAGGGACATACACCAAAGGACCAGAAGCCAGATTAAGATGACGAGCGACCGCATGAAGACCAGGTATGATGCCAAGGCAACAACGTCAGGATTCCAGGAAGGAGATCTAGTGTGGCTGTATAATCCCCATCGCCAAAAGGGGAAATCACCTAAGTTGCAGCAGAACTGGGAGGGTCCCTACAGAATAATAACCCGCATCAACGATGTTGTCTACCGCATCCAGCGAGGACCAAGCGCCAAAATGAAAGTGGTTCATGTGGACCGACTGAGTCGATACAATGGCCGAAGTGAGGACGCACTTGTTCGGGCCGAACAAGTCTAAGAGGGGGGCAGTGTAACATCACCTAAAACGATGCTACAATAATGTAGAATAATAACTACGCTCCTCCAGCCCATTCCAAAGTGACTTTTCATTCGAGGTTCGTGTCTGCCGTTAAGTCTCCACAGTTCACGAAAGAGACGGATAATATCACGGATAAGAAAGAATTATAACTGCAAGAAATGGAATTATTACATCAGAATTTTTCTTGTTCCAGTGGTCGAAGAATTTGCTAGAAGTTTCTGGCTATCAGAAACTTCTGCTATATAAGGACAGACGGCGATCGAAAGGGGGCAGTTGGTTTAGAACCGTGGCGAAGAGATTGGAAAAGTGATGATGGGCGAAGTTGTAATTTTGTGATAAATTGAAAGTTGAGAGTGAACAAGAAAAAGTAATTAGTTTGGATTTGTGAATTAAGTAATCGAAAGGAGATAAAGTGATTTGAGAGGAAAGAGACCTTGTAAGAAAAGAATTTGCGAAGAATAGTATAGTGTGAACTTGAATTGTTCTATAGACTAGAAAATGAAGAAATAAATTTCACAGAATATCGTTTTATCTACTCGAGCCGTAGCTTGCATATTACAGTATGAAAACTTGACAAACGGTCCCCCATCTAAGTACTAACAGCGCCCGATGGTGCTTGATTTCGGTGATCGGACGAGAACCTTTGCTTCCGAACACATACGCCTATTATGGGCTACTTGAGCAATTGACAGTACTGAAGGAAACTTAACGTAGAATTATGACATTAGCTTCCGATTGCTCACTTTTTTGCGATGTCATTTGTATGTGCTAAGTGCAATAATCACCTGCAGAGTGAAAATACCATCTCTTGTGGCGTTTGTTGCATAAAGGTTCACAATGCCTGTGCTAATCTTTCTGATAGTGCATTGAAATTAATCAACAAAAACGTTAATCTATGTTGAAGGTGTAATGCCTGCATTAGTGGCTCATTGACTGTGTGGTTGCAAAAAATTAGTAATCTCTCTGTCTGTATTAGTGAATTAAAATATGAATTCGACACATTTAAAAATTCTCAGAGTGCAGAAAAAATAAACGGTAAACCTAAGTCGAATATTGATGCTAACAACGAACGACAAATTATTACTCGATCGAAGCAAAAACTAAAGTTCAATGATCCTGCACACTCATCAACGTCTAAGAACAGAACTAACGTTTCTTCCCCTTCCATAGGAAGAACAAGTGTAAAAAAAATTAATAAAAACGTTGATCTGTCCTCTCAAAGAAAAATGCAAGTTGCAAAGCCAAACACCATTGTCGCTGGTGTTGTAAAAACGAACCAAGAGAGTGCAGCTGCTCGCAATGTTATTGTTAATGTTATAGCTCGCTCTGACGTAGGTCTTGGAGGTGTGTCGACTATGGCTGATAATGCTGATAGTTGCTCTTGCTGCCGCTGCTGATGATACTGCTCCTCATACCCATAATGATGTTGCTGCATCTACTGCAAATGATAACAGTTCACTTCATTCGGACACTGATCATAGAGGTGTGTCTATTATGTCTGCTAGTGCTGCTCATTCTACTGAAGAATCTGTTTGCTAGGTTGCCGCTGAGGATGTTGTTGCTTCTACGATTTTGGAGGAGAGTGAAGGCGTTATATCGCAGTTATTTCCTTTGCCGATGTTGTTGCTAATGCTAATGCAAATAATAATGCTGTTGCTGTTACTAACGTTACTGTTAATGCAGTTTCTTCTGGTACTTCTGATGATGTCGATGCTGATGCTGTTGTGGTTAACTCATGTTTCTGCTGTTTGTACTGGTAACTTTGGTGACGCTGTAAAATCAAATCTTCTCTGGAATTGGACCAACGTGCCAAAAGCTATCATTGGAACTAATCGTGATCATAGTAACATTGATGTTATACATAAACTCAAATGGTTTCACCTGGGGAGTTTTCGCCCATCTACCACCACGGATGCTATTTTTAGTTACGTAGCTCCCAAACTGAATATCAGTCCATCAATGCTTTCGTGCTATAAGCTCATCAAACGTGATTATGAAGATTTGATTCTAAGATTCGTCAACTTTGAGATCGGTTTTCCAGTCGCAGTTAAATATGCCATCTATGAGCCAAATATCTGGCCTGTTGAAGTGAAGTTGCGTCCATTCCAATCATTTAAAAAAAAAAACGAAGGAGATATGGCGGTATTCAACATAAATTGAGTAATGCCTACACTCCGTCAGCTATAATTACTAACCTGATGTCGAATAAGCCGTCATCTCTTAGACTTTTTTACCACAACGCCAGTGGAATGAGGTCTAAGGTTTATAATATCTTCGTTGCTTCTTCCCTGCTTATGTATGATATTATCGTCATCACCGAGACCTGAATTTATGGGAGTATACTCTCGTATCCGATCATCTCTACCTTGTAAGCAAATACCATTACCAGTCACTGATGTTGAGCAATTATGTATTGTAATTAATGTAAGCTCACATTCCAAACTTATTTTAATTGCTAGTTATGTTCCGTCGAATTGTGTTGCAAATACTTATTTTAAACGTATTGAAAATATTGAGTACATATCAAAAAAAATTATAAGGCAACTCAGTACCTATCTGTGTTAGGTGATTTTAATTTTTCTGAAGTGAAATGGTCTTGGTCTGAAGAAGATAAAATGTTAATTCCTTCGAATTTTGATTCAGATTATGAACATACTTTTATTGATTTTTTATATTCTTTAAACTTTCCAAAAGTCAATACGATGTATAATTCATTTAACAGATTATTAGATCTTGTTTTCATTTGTGTAAAAGAGCTTAAAGTATATTCATCGTATGCTTCTTATGAACTACTTAATAATTCGTTCCATCACAAGCAAACTGAGCTTGAATTTGAATTTTACAATATTTTAAAGCCAGTTGATAGTAATATTAGGACTTTTAATTTCATTAAAGTAAATTTTGTGGGTTTTAATAGTTAGATCAATTCATTTGATTGGACTAACAAATTTCTTAGCCTAAATCTAAATGAAATGTATGCTCGTTTCAAAACTATCATTGATGCAGGGTTTGAAATGTATGTGCCGATATCACTCAAAAAGAAACTCTCAAAGCCCCCTTGGTATAACCGACGGTTAATGCATTTGAAAAACTTGAAGAATAAGGCTCTTGAACGGTATAAGAACTCACTAACCTTGGTTGATTATGCTACTTTTTGTACCTTTAGAAAAGAGTTCAGCGTGCTCAGTAGGTTTCTTCATAAAAATTCAAGGATATCGAAAGTAAGCTAGTAACAGAGAGTAAACGTTTTTAGAATTTCATTAAATAAAAACGTAACACGTATGGTATTCCGGAAGTAATGAAATATGAAAACACGGAATCGAACAATGTTGGATATTCTTTTCAATTGTTTGCTCAATTTTTCGAATCTGTTTGTGTGAAAAGTGCCCAAGTCCAGTTCACACCAATAACCAATATCGATCCTAAAGTGGATATTGGATGCATTAATTTGGACCTGCAGGACGTCACTCTGGCTCTTGGCAGTCTAAACATCAACTAATGCAGGAGTGGATGGAATTTCTGCACTTGTCATAAGAAATTGTAAGGATACCATTTGTTACCCACTGCTGCAGATTTTCAACACGTCGCTCAAGCATATCATTTTTTTAGATGAATGGAAAGTATCGTTTTTAGTTCCAATTTTTAAGACAGGCTCTAAAAATGATGTTAAGAACTATAGGAGAATCTGTAAATTATCAGCCATTCCTAAACTTTTTAAAGTATTGTCAAAAGCAAACTGGAATTTTTCGTCACAGAGCATATTTCAGTCTCTCAGCATGGATTTGTTTCAGGGAGATCTACTGCTACTATTTTACATCGGCTGTACTAAATTCGTTCGAAAGAAGTTGTCAGGTGGACACGGTCTATACTGACTTTAGTAAAGCATTCGATTTTGTGAGTCACAATGTCTTAACACATAAGTTAAAGTGCTTTGGTTTCCACTCATTAATATTGAGATGGATCTCTTCTTTTTTAATGAATAGAGTGCTGTTGGTTAAGCTCGATTCTGTTCATTCAAACCCGTTTCACTGTTGCTCAGGTGTACCTCAAGGCAGTCACCTGGGGCCTTTACTTTTCATCACATTTATCAATGATATATCATCTGTTCTTAGCCACTGCCAAAGCGTTCTGTATGCGGACGATTTAAAATTGTTCTTAAGTATTTCAAGCATAAACGGTTGCATAAAGCTTCAATCTCATATTGATGCATTTTCAAATTGGTGTAAATTAATTGCCTCCGTCTTAACATAGCGAAATGCAATGTCACAACCTTCAACCCAATTATTCACCGATACTCAATCGATTCTATAGATCTTACTCGGGTAAATATCTTGGTATTGTTTTTGATCAGGCATTGACTTTTTGCGATCACGTGGATTACATAACAACTAAAGCGAATTCCATGGGCTCCTTCATCAAAAGAAATACAGTTGAATTCTCTAATCCCCACTCCCTAATTACTCCATTCACTGCTCTTGCTCGATCCCTTTTGGAATACTGCGACATCGTGTGGTGTCCTTTTTATCAGGTGCATATTGATAGGGTGGAACGAGTTCAGAGAAGATTTTCTAAATTTGTTTTCTTCAAAATGCGCTGGAATTTTTCGCCAGAATATAAAACTAGATGCCAACTACTTGGTTTAGCTAAGCTAATGTTTGTGAGAGACGTCCTCTGTTACCATGTAAAAAGCCCATGCTTATTGGCTTTAATTCCAATATATGCACCCGAGAGACCTATGTATATGGCAAAGAGAGTTTCTTTTTCGTACTTTGCATATATTTTTAAAAGTGCATTATTTAATTTTTACTGTTTAATTGAGTAAATTCTTTTAAATATTTTCATTTTATTCCTTCATCATTGTAAGTTATTTCTTGTAATCTGTTAAGTTATATTACTTGTATTACTTGTAAATAAATATTCGAAAAAATTCTTCTGAAACGTCTTCATCCGATCATAGAAGAAAAAACATTGATACCAAACCATCAACTTGGTTTTAGAAATAAGTATTCAACAATAGATCAGGTACACCGAATACCTAATAAAATAGAAAAAGCTTTCGATGAGAACAAAATACGCTCTACCATCTTTCTTGATGTCACAACGGCTTTCAATAAAGTATGGCACAAAGGATTAATGCATAAGCTGCAAAAATATCTGCCAAAACAATAATTATATACTCTAGAGTCCTACATAATGCAGCGACCAATTAGAATAAAGCAAGAAGATGAGTACTTTGCATTAAAACTTATAAAAGCTGGAGTACCTCAGGGTAGTGTATTAGGACCCGTTTTATTTCTTTTTTACACAAACGACCTACCACAATATGAGGAAACTACTGTTGCCAGATTTACAGACGACACTGCTTTTCTTGCTGTTGAAAGGAAGTAACCGAAAAACTGCAAGGGACAGTAAATGATATATTTGAATGGACCAAGAAATGGCTAATAAAATTAAATGAACTGAAGTCAGTTCATGTTAACTTTACAAATAAAAATGTACAACACATACCTGTTTACATAAATAAGAATGCAGTTCTTTATTCGAACTCAGCTAAATACTTACGTATGACTCCTGACGCTAGATTGCGCTGAAACGCTCGTGTCAAGAAAAAATTAATTAAATATTAGCTATAAAAGAATGTATTGGCTTCTTGGGAGATATTCCTCTCTCCTCTCAGTATGCAACAAGCTACTGCTTTATAAGCAAATATTAAAGCCGATATGAACATATGGTCTCCAACTTTGAGGGTGCACAAAAAAGACAACATTGTTAATGCGCCATGGTACATAAAGAACGCTGATCTACATAGAGGTCTAACAGTAGAAATGGTAGAGGACGATGCCCATAAAGGTCGCAAGAAGACATGAAGTCGCAACCACGCCAATTTAGAAGTAGCTGAACTACTTAATAATAACAATTTAGTTAGAAGATTAAGAAGGATATAACCCTTCGAACTAGTTAACTAGAGATAGCATCATAGCATTACCATCATCACACGAAATGAGTGATTTAACATACCTACGTTGGTACTCTAAAATTTTTTTTTTTTAAGGCAGTTTTTCAATATATATATCTCCAAGTGATAAAAAAAAATTGCTGATTAGTTTGACGACTAGGTGCGATAATTGGAAGGATGACATAAATCATACCTTCTTCGGGTGTTTTTAGTGGATTAAAGTCCCACATTATCACAAGGCTCGCATGCGATGCCTTTCAACTATTTTCAACCAGCAACACGCAAAAAAAAAGTTCATCCTTCTTCATTTGGTATTTTATTTCGTTTATTTTCAATTATAATTTGTTTTTCCAATTTTTATTTTTTTTATTAATGAAATTAGTTTTTCCCAGTCTTCATTGGAGTTCGATTTGCGTCGCTTTTTTCAACTTATATTTATTGGTTCGAGCTTTTTGAATAAAATCTATTACCTTATCGACATCTGAGTGATAGGTATTTTTCATGCTGAAAGTCATCTTAACTCAATATTCATATGGTCCAACTCAGACATTTCACAGGAAATAAATGCTTGCAGAAGATCTGAATTGGAGCCGTATGAATTTCTAGAAGGAACAGTTGCTGCAAAGCAGCAATTGCAGCAACTTTTTCTTGCAGTCCATTCAATTTTGAACAGGATGGTTCTGGTCCGCATCTAGTTGTATGCACATTTATTATATTATATGT
Organism: Pocota personata; assembly: GCA_963082735.1. Taxonomy (NCBI): domain Eukaryota; kingdom Metazoa; phylum Arthropoda; class Insecta; order Diptera; family Syrphidae; genus Pocota; species Pocota personata. Next base: position 176,198,342 of record OY720429.1, on the reverse strand, counting down.
ACATTTCCTATATTACTTTATGCTTCAGTGCTTCATACAATTGTCGTAGTTGTTGCGTGGTTCTTTCCCCTGTTTTGACAAAACTATTGTTATATTTTAAGGAAACTTCCTTCTATGCTCTATTCTTGTCCGACAAAGTCACTCTAACGGTGGTTTTGTTCTCTATTATTCCTTTATAAATACTGAGAATTTTTACTAAATTACTTTTTTCTTCTTCAGTAAAATTTCTCCTTCTTTCCCTTTTTAGCCTCCAATTTCTTTTCTTTTTAATTTGAGACAATAACCAATTAATTTGAATTTTAAGTCACCAGTAACAGATTGGTTTATTACCATTTTTGGACTTCTCACCAATTTTCATAATGAAAAATTCTGAAAAAAGTCTAATCATGATATGAACATATTGTAGCATAATAATAACTACGCTCCCTAAAAGTATGATGCAACAGTTTCATAGTGACTTTTGTGCAGTGTTCAGTGAATAAAAAAAAAAAAAAAAAATACCTAAAAATGACTGGTCGTGGTAAAGGAGGAAAGGACAGTTCGAACCAAAATTCTGCCAGAATGAAAAGTCACTTCGGAATTTGTTGCATCATACTTTTAGGGAGCGTAGTTATTATTATGCTACACTGCCCCCCTCTTAGACATGTTCGTCCCGAACAAGTGCATCCTCATTTCGGCCATTGTATCGACTCAGTCGGTCCACATGAACCACTTTCATTTTGGCACTCGGTCCTCGCTGGATGCGGTAGACGACATCGTTGATGCGGGTTACTATTCTGTAGGGACCTTCCCGGTTCCGCTGCAATTTAGGTGATTTCCCCTTTTGGCGATGGGGATTATACAGCCACACCAGATCTCCTTCCTGGAATCCTGACGTTGTTGCCTTGGCATCATACCTGGTCTTCATGCGGTCGCTCGTCATCTTAATCTGGCTTCTGGTCCTTTGGTGTATGTCCCTAAGCCTTTCCCTAAGGTCCGCCACGTACTCTTCTTCATTTCTGGGCTCATTGGTAGGAGATCCAAATTTCACCTCACTGGGTAAACGAGCTATTCCACCAAATAAGATTTCGAACGGCGTATGTCGAGTAGTGCTATGCACGGCACTTCTATAGGCCATCAAAAACAAGGGAATCTGCCGTTCCCAATCCCGTTGGTAGTCACCTACGACCTTCGAGAGATGTTCATCCAAAGTCCTATTGAAACGCTTCACCATACCGTCCGACTGTGGATGAAGCGGGGTTGTCCTTGTCTTTTTGATACCGAGTAGTTGACACATCTCTTGGAAGATTCTTGACTCGAAGTTCCGCCCTTGGTCAGAATGCAATTCCAAGGGCACACCGAATCTGCTAACCCAATTGTAGACGATCTGCTCCGCCACGGTTCTGGCTTCCTGGTTAGGGATCCGAAACGCTTCCGACCACTTACTGAAGTAGTCCATCACTAGCGGAACCTCGACACAACTGGGGGAAAAGATGCCCTACTGATTCGTCTGGAAGAAGCAGTAACGCAGGAAGGTGAAAATCCGCACGACGTAGAGTTTGACGTGGAAGAGGAACCAGCAAGTTCAGCAGCCGACCCGGGTATAACAAGCCTGCTCCTGCAACTTAAGTTAGTCATGGACGAACAAAAGGGAAAACAATTCAAATGGTCAATTGAGTGCGAGAAGAGCTTCAAGGCACTTAAACAACGGCTATGCCATGCCCCGATACTAGCTTACCCCACTCCCGGGGAAACGTTCATTGTTGATGCAGATGCTAGTAATGCCGGGGTAGGAGCCGTACTCTCCCAGGTGCATGATGGCCAAGAGAAGGTGGTTGCGTACTTCAGCAAGGTGCTCTCTAAGCCAGAAAGGAACTACTGCGTGACAAGGCGGGAACTTCTAGCTTTGATCTTGGCTACGAAGCATTTTCACAAATACCTCTATGGGAGGAAGTTCGTTCTTCGCACAGACCATGCAGCCTTAAAATGGCTATTACAGTTCAAGAGTCCTGAGGGTCAGGTCGCAAGATGGATCGAAAGGCTGCAAATCTACGACTACGAAATACAGCATCGTAAAGGAAAACTCCACTCTAATGCGGATGCACTGTCCCGGAGACCATGCAGAACGGATTGTAAACATTGTGCGCGTCAGGAAGAACGGGAGCTGGTTTCCATCCAAAGAATGAGAGCCGAACCTATCGCCGGCTGGAGCGTAGGTGAGATCCGGAACTCTCAGAAGGAAGACCCGGATATCGAGCCGATTCTGGCCTGGAAGGAGAACATGGAGGAACCGGATCATCAGGACATTTCTCACAGAAGCCCGACCTTAAAGGCATATTTTGTGCAGTGGGACTCCCTCCATGTCCAAGAAGGTGTTCTGAGAAGAAAATGGGAATCCTCCGACGGAAAGTCGTTTGTAATGCAGCTTGTCATACCGCGGACGAGGGTCAAGGAGGTGTTAGAGGAAATGCATGGCGGAGCGGCCGGAGGCCGCTTGGGAGTGAATAAGACGCTAGAAAAGGTACGAGAACGTTTTTATTGGTTAAAAGCGAAGGAAGATATCGAAGACTGGTGCAGAAAATGTGACGTGTGTGCAGCTAGCAAGGGTCCGAGAATCAAAACTCGAGGTAAGATGCACCAATACAACGTGGGAGCACCTTTCGAACGAATCGCCATTGAAATCGCAGGGCCCTTTCCGGAAACCGACAATGGTAATCGGTATATACTCGTAGTAATGGACTACTTCAGTAAGTGGCCAGAAGCGCTTCCGATCCCTAACCAGGAAGCCAGAACCGTGGCGGAGCAGATCGTCTACAATTGGGTTAGCAGATTCGGTGTGCCCTTGGAATTGCATTCTGACCAAGGGCGGAACTTCGAGTCAAGAATCTTCCAAGAGATGTGTCAACTACTCGAAATCAAAAAGACAAGGACAACCCCGCTTCATCCACAGTCGGACGGTATGGTGGAGCGTTTCAATAGGACTTTGGATGAACATCTCTCGAAGGTCGTAGGTGACTACCAACGGGATTGGGACCGGCAGATTCCCTTGTTTTTGATGGCCCATAGAAGTGCCGTGCATAGCACTACTCGACATACGCCATTCGAAATCTCATTTGGTGGAATAGCTCGGTTACCCAGTGAGGTGAAATTTGGATCTCCTACCAATGAGCCCAGAAATGAAGAAGAGCACGTGGCGGACCTTAGGGAAAGGCTTAGGGACATACACCAAAGGACCAGAAGCCAGATTAAGATAACGAGCGACCGCATGAAGACCAGGTATGATGCCAAGGCAACAACGTCAGGATTCCAGGAAGGAGATCTGGTGTGGTTGTATAATCCCCATCGCCAAAAGGGGAAATCACCTAAATTGCAGCGGAACTGGGAAGGTCCCTACAGAATAGTAACCCGCATCAACGATGTTGTCTACCGCATCCAGCGAGGACCGAGTGCCAAATTGAAAGTGGTTCATGTGGACCGACTGAGTCGATAAAATGGCCGAAATGAGGATGCACTTGTTCGGGACGAACACGTCTAAGAGGGGGGCAGTGTAGCATAATAATAATTACGCTCCCTAAAAGTATGATGCAACAAATTCCGAAGTGACTTTTCATTCTGGCAGAATTTTGGTTCGAACTGTCCTTTCATTCGAGGTTCATGTCTGCGGTTTCCACAGTTCATGTCTACGAAAGAGACGGATAATATCACGGATGAGAGGGAATTATAACTGCAAGAATGATTGTCATCTTGGAATTTCTCTTGTTCCAGTGGTCGAAGAATTTGCTAGAAGTTTCTAGCTACCAGAAACTTCTGGTATATAAGGACAGATGGCGATCAAAAAGGGAGCAGTAGTTTCTAAACTGTGGCGAAGAGATTAGAAAAGTGATAGTGGGCGAAGTTGTAATTTTGTGATAAATTGAAAGTTGAGATTTAACAAGAAGAAGTAATTAGTTTGGATTTGTGAATTAAGTAATTGAAAGGAGATAAAGTGATTTGAGAGGATAGAGACCTTGTAAGAAAAGAATTGCGAAGAATAGTATAGTGTGAACCTAAATTGTTCTAGAGACTAGAAAATAAAGAAATAATTTCACAGAATATTGTTTTATCTACTCGAGCCGTAGCTCGCATATTACAATATTATGAAAATTTTGTGTAGAAAATTTACATCGATGTCATCTATTACATACATATGAAGGCTACCCTTGTAGTCTAATACATCGTTAGATAGGAAATTTAATTGGCTACCAATCATCTTTACAATAAAAAAGTCTAAGTACTTTAAAAAAAATTGCCTTTGCTCGATGAAATTTGGATAAAGATTTGAGATGTCCCCCTCCCCTAACTTTTTAATCTTTATAAGCCTGTTAACCGTCGGAAGTTTGATCTGCATAAGAAAACAATTTTCAGTTTCGTGCAGTTCTAGGCTTTCTGAACTGAACTTTACTTTCATCGACGTCTCTAATTCGAAAATGATTTTTTTGTAGACAATTTGATTGTGAACACTAAAGATCTGAACACATTTGTTCGTGGAATTGACGTTTAGCGAGGTGTTGTTCACTTCCATCTTTATGGAATTTATTTCTGAATCAGGCCTTTTGTCTCTTCTATGACGCCTGGCCTAGTAAACATATATGCAATTTGTTGTGCCAATCGTCTGCCTGAGATATAAACTCAATAAACTTGGCAACTGCGCAAATAACTTTAATATGACATACGTAGCTACGTATACCTAAATCTTAGGCTCTTGCAACGTGACTTCGATAAGATTCAGCGATTTTGCGATGACTGGAAGTTGAAGATCAACTTCCAGAAATCGGAAACCATTCTTTCAGGACGCCGTTGTCTGGGGCTTCTGGGGATACCAGAAAAAATTGGCGAAAGTTCTCAATCGTTGGATCGCATGGACAGCCACTTGCGAGTCGAAGTGTAGTTAGATACCTAGGGCTTTGGTTAGACTAATATCTATTTTTTAACAAACATACAGATGCTGCTCTGGGCAGAGCCAAAGGTGCTTTTGCCCTTACAAAGAGACTTTTTTATAGCAAGCAAAGGTAATCTGCTACATGGCCCTCATTCGGTCCATGCTCGTTCTCGTATATGGGTGCCCCGTGTGGTTGAATGTGGGTGCAAGCTTGTTGGAAAAGATTCGGGTGTTTGAGAGGGCTTGCTTTCATTTATACAGAACAAAAGAGTCCCAGTACATAAAATTCTATCCCAATGAGGTCCTGTACAACAGGGCTAACCTGATAAGAGTGGATAACTTCGTTATCAAGCTGGTTCGAAGGCACGTTGTAAGAGCAATGAGCTCGATGAACAACCAGATCACCCTACTTATGAGTATCACGAGAGAGTGCACCTTAACGGCTTTGTTTCCCCAGAGACGTTCCTATATCTTGATGAGAAAGGTCTGATCCAGGACAGATTGGCAGTGCCGCTAATCTTCCACTTTACTCGGACAGCTATGGATAGACGACTCAACTACGACAGAGACGTTGCACACGACAGTAAACATTTTTCTTAGTAGTAATAGTTAATGCAATAATAAAATAAATAAATAATTAAAGTTAGTTACGTCGAAAGACATAGTTTTAAGTATTAGGTTTAGCTTAGAGCACCCGCATAGGGCCAGTAAGTTAGAATAAGATAGTTAAGCTAGTTTTAAGCGTTTTTTTGTCTAGCAATAAGTTTAGTGAATTACCCAATAAAAATGCATTAAAAATTAAAAATGTATTGTTGCATGTCCTTCGCAAATATGATCTCCCTTTCTTGTTCGGTAGTTTTCGTCGACGACAAAAGTGAATTTCCCAATAATACCTAAATGGTATGAGCATACGTGAAGGCGATACGACAGTGCCACTGTTTTAGCTTCTTTTGTTAATGAACAGTCAGCTAGCTGTGGATAGTTACATGCACTATTGAATGGATTCTAACTGTTTGTTTGTTTTCTGTGCCTTTTTCATAAGGATAATGGCAAATCATGCGGGGTTAAATGCGCATGTTACTAACGGGATAGCGATCACAGCCAGTCGCAGAGTGCAGACGTGTTTCGGCTTTCATTTAAAATCATAGTGTTTTAAAGTTGAGATTTAGACAGTGTACTTCCAAGTGGTGATTTGGCCTAGAGGTAGTGATAGTGGTCTAACAAACCAGAGACCCTGGTTCAACTTTCGACGGGGGAAAACTAGATTCTTGACTTTTTTCACGTAATAAAATAAGAGAAGTTAGAATAAAGAAAAGCAAGTAGCAGGTGGTGGAGAGTGAGCGGTCCACGCTCCCATTAGCGGGACCAGCTGGTAGAGTAACTGTATCAGGCGATGATGCAGTGCAATCAGGTCCCCCAGCTATAGTGGCTACCTAGAGTATGGGGAAAAGGGGGAGGAAGTTGAAACCTTCTCTCAACCTTGTAAAGCGGCCCTCCACCTCAGCTTCAGTTGAATAGCTGTACAGCTGCGGCAGAGGTCGGGCGACTCTGTCGAATATCTATATATCTCCGTCGGTGGGGAAGGCCACTACGTAGGAGATAAGGACAACAATTTCGCAGTTCTCGAAGCTTTCGAGCCCGACGATAAAGACGAGGAAGTTGGAAGTATAAACAGCAGCATTAGATAACTGCAACAACAGAGGGTGCGTGAAATAAAGACCAAGCAAATGGCAAATAGCAAGAGAGAGGCAGCGGCAGCACGAGCTCCAGAGCACTCAAAAACAACAACTACAGCAGCAATCGCCAGACAGCCAGCGGGAAGTACAGCAACAAAAGCAGCAGCAACGACAACAACTGAAGAAACAGCACCAACAACAACCGCAGCAGAATAAGCAGCAGAAAACGAAGCAATGAAAACAACACAACCGCAGCAGCAGCAGCAACAGCAGCAGCAGAAGATGACTACAAAGACAAGGGTGCCGCGAATCAATACCTACAAGATTGAGCTTAAGGATACCTTTGAACTATGTAAGTCGGTCATATGTAATAACACAAATTGAAGAGTTATTGAGAGACATGACGAAGGAGATCTTCTCCTTCACCCCGAAGGGGAGAAAACTGCAAACAATGCTGCTGAGGGTGATAGAACCGTCTACTGATCCGGAGACGCTCCTTAAGCTGCTAAGGAGAAGGAGTGCGACGAGCTCCAATTCGTAGGGGTAAAGCCATTTACCACAGCTAGGGCAGAAAGGGAGAAGCGGAAACTGCCGTTCTTCCTAGTTCAGCTCACACCCAACAGCAAACGGGAGGGGAGAAATTAAAAAGAAGCGAGAACATTTTACAATGTGTTCGCTACCAAAGGTCCGGGCACGCCGCGTCGAACTGCAAAATGCAGCCTCGATGCGTCAAGTCTAGAAAGAACCACAAAACAGTGGAATACACTCTGTGTAAGGATGGATTGGCAGATAAGAGCCAGCTCTTGTGTGCTTTATGCAGGAACTCGGGACACACCGTAAACTATCAGGGTTGTCCTAAGTTCCAGTACATTAGAAAAGTAAATCTGGTTCGTCAGCAGAAATTCGGAGTGAAACGTGTACCTGCTTCAATTCAAACACAATCCGTGACTCCCCAAGTGACCTGCGCTAAAATGGCGGCATGCCGAGGAAATAGGGAACAGAAAAGACCAAAGGTTGCATCTCAGGCCCCAGCGCCTAGAGCACGGGAGACTGAAACTGAATTCCTAGGCATCTTGCTCTCTATCCATGGGCAAATGGGAGCAGGCGAAGCTGGTGGACGAGATCTACGCAGCAAGCGCACGGTGTACTTTCCTTGTGACTCGTAACTAGCAACAACAGCCAGCAAGGACAGTGTTCCAATTTTAAGGGAAAAGCTGAAGCTGATCAACGAAAAACAAGCGATTTTGGACAAGAGGACAGCCTTACTGGACAAGCGATTAGCAGTACTGAATAGTGTAAAGATGTGGAAAGAAATACTACAGATACTGCTGAATCATACGAGTGTATTAACTCCCTTGTATTAAGACTCCTTGTATTAAAATTCCCTTGTCTCTCTGACGTGCTACTGCGCGCACGACGGAGTATTAGGTATTCAATATTCATAGAGCAAGCTAAATAAACGGTTGGGTTTTTTCTTGAGCAATTTGCTCAACAATAAAAGTTTTCTGTATTTTATTTATTTTATTATTCCTGTTCTAAACAGATACTACACAAGACATGCTAGACGCTTTAATGAATCTGGATAGGCCAGTTGATCAGTGGAGTAATTGGACCATCTCCCATCTTTCTTCCAAAGTCAATCCTATAAGCCACACAGATTGGGAACTGTCGATGCCGAAGAGTTTGCAGTTGGTTGAATTTCTAGAGAAAAGATTGCGTACATTGGAATCAAAGGGTAGCAGTCTCATCTAAAGTGTTCACTGTACACTAACACACATCATCACCTATTGTCCGTTATTTAGAAAACAATCGATTGCAGAACGAAGAGAGCATGTCCAGAAGGCACGCTTGTGCTTCAACTGTCTCAGAGCCGATCATTCTGCAAACAGCTGTTTATCAACCAGTCAATGCAAACAATGCAACGAAAAATATTACATCAAACACCAGTCTTCGGAGTCACCATCATTGTGGTCATCGTCATCATCATCGTCAAGAGGAACTTCAAATCAGGTCACCATCATCACCAGGGAGACTTTCAACGAAGTTCTTTTGGCAACAGCATGGGTTCTGGTGCAACATTCTAATGGAACACACCTCAAGCTTAGAGCATTGCTCGACCAAAGCTCACAAGCTAACTTCATTTCGGAAAATGCAGTTCAAAAGTTGGGCATTCCAAGGGTAAGAGTTAATCTCAACATTAGTGGGATGGCATCCTTAAATTTTGGAAAATTTCGGAGTGTTGTGAGTATTTCAATCTCTTCGTATTTCAATATGGATTTCGTATATTCAACGCAGGCGTTAATTGTTGGCCATGTCACTAGTTACTCTACAGCCATTGGACTAGAATCATGCAAATGGGATCATCTGAATAGCTTACAACTCTCTGATCCACACTATAATAAAGTAGGTCGCCATGATCTTTTATTAGGAGCAGACATTTTTAATCAAATTGTTATCGACGATATCAAACAGGGTCATCTTGGAACACCATTAGCTCAGAATACCACTTTGGGCTAGATTTTGGGACTACTATGTCAGAGATGTGTGCTCGTCATAAATATATGCATACAGTGAATATACCTCCAGAAGGATTGGAATCGTGTTACTGTTTAGGTTTGGAGCAAGAACTTTGACGGTTTTGGTGATTGAAAGATGTTCAAGGAAACTCTTCATCCCTACCAAAAGACCATATCTCGCGATAAAAATGCTTCACCAATTGATAAAATGTGATGGAGAAATTTATGGCAAAAGCAATTCGAAACGAATTTTATGTGGGCGATGTGCTATCGGGCAGATAGCACTTTAGGGATGAATTAATCAGCTTATTGCGAGGAGGATTCATCTTAAAGAAGTGGGCATCTGATATGTCGACAATATCCAAGTAAGCCTGTTAATGGCAAAAACAAATGTTGCTCCACTTAATACAACTAGTATACAACGGCTTCAACTATGCGACCCACTTTTGCTATCCCGACTCATCAAAGAAGTCAGGGAAATGGAGAATTTTAAGAATGTGGCTACATTTGCTTAGTCTGACTCTACTGAACACGATAGCGCATATGCGTGATAGATGAAAGCTAAATACCGTCTAGAAATCATTTGCATAAAAATTCTCCAAGCATTTTATAACGAGCAGTCAAGTTTCTGTAGAATATAAGCACTTTAAAAGTAAATATTATAATTAATATTATACTGTTTCACCCTTGCCCGCCCTTTTTGTAGAAGCAACAATCGAAAAGCCCACCTTTGGGACTGGTGATTCAGATCTTCTGCACTATTTTGATAACGCCTCAAGGGTGTTGTGGTGAACCTAGGTCTCATCTGTCGTCACAAATTTGTCCAAAACATCTTTTGGATCGGTTTGAAACAGCTCCAAAGGCTCGCGAGACATCGTCAGTCGATTGCGTTTTTGTTCAACTGAAAGTAGTTTCGGAACTCAATTTGTAGAAAGCTTGGATAATTCAAGTTCATTTTGGATGATGTATGTAGTTTATGTATGTAGTTCATGTCTGTCCTTACGTTACCATTTTTATTGAGCTAAAAACATGAACTTTGGTACATAAGCTTTCTATAATCCTATGCAGTATAAGAGTACAAAATTTTGAAAAACGCCCTCAGACACTTTGTTGTGCACAAATCAGACCAAACACATTTCGTCGTAACACAGTGGCACAGTGACAGTTAGTCATTTAGAACAACCGAGGTCATTTAATATCCAATATGCAACCGAGGTTAGTCAATATCCATATGTGTTCGCTTTACCTTCCGTAAACGAAACATGTGTCTCACAGAATTGTGCCACCCAAGTGTTACGTATCATGCAATGAACAAACGATACATGTGTGTCACAGAACCAACCCGATATCACATTACGGACTTGCCCCGATGCAAGCATTGGAAGCAGGTAATGGAAAAAGAGGACAAGCATAAACAATTTTTTTTTTTTTTTTTTTCCCGAGGGTTGGTGAAAAATCTTCCATAGACACTATGAGGATAGCAAGCGCGTGCTCATAGTAGTGTCAGATTCTTACTGACTAAAAAAACACCACCCTGCGATTTAATTTGTTATATATTGCAACTAAGAAGGACCTTATCAAGCAATTTTTCTATCATAAAAAAAACTCGTTTGGCAGGTTACTTTCCAGTGCAGAGGAATTAAGAAATTGCCACGCCGAGGCAATAGCAGCGGAACAGCAACAGAAAACAGCAGTCAGCAGTCACTCAGGTCTGCCACCACCCAGCAGCAAGCATCATGTACCAGTAAGAGTAAAATTAAATTTAGCTATATTTATATCAATGATAGTAGTTATATTTATATTATATTAAACATATTGCATATAACTTTACTATTCCCTTTTATTTCGATTTCCTTCCCATAAAACCTTGTTTTTTGTTCTCGTCTGGCATATCTCATACTCTATCCATAGCTATTTTTTTTGTTGGTAGCGTACGTTCTTCGCGCGGATAGGGAAATATAAATTCAACCGTTTTCTAGCATTATATGTCGAGTTTTAATCTCAACATATCGCTTAGAAGTGGCAAGATGGTCATCAGGTAGACCGAACATTCCGCTAGTCTGGACACAGACGAATACTTATCAAAACTAACGATGGTCGGACATTCCCCCATTAAAACATTCCTAAAAGTAGGTGAAATTTCTATTCACCCAGAAGACCTAACCAGATCTTCTACGGACACTCAAATGTCTCACCAAGTCCCTTAGCCTCTACAGCACCCATTTAACCCCTCTCAGCTGATCAAACTCTTACCAGACTGGCTGATCTCCAAGCTCGAAAGGTTTTCTCGGAAATGGACGCAATAAATTCATTGATATAATAAAATCAAAACTCACAGGCCGAGTCAAAACCCGGGAGAAACAGTACTATCCTACACGGAACGGGCTCATGCATTACTTGATGAACTTAATAATGCCAATGCATCAACCCAGGACCAATCCGCCAATAAAGCTATACGACTACTCAATAGCAATATGATTCTGAGCAGTTTTTGTAATGGGCTCACATCGCCACTAAAATTATTAGTTAAGAGCGCGAGATGTAAAGATCTCGATGAGGCAGTTGATATAGCAACAGAGGAAGAGAAACTCACACCCAGGTACAACCCCAACCAACATGATCGTGATAAATATTGTCGGAATTGTAGTACTACTATGCACAATACGAGAGATTGTCGAAGGACACAACAGCACTATACGCAAAGACACAAAACGGTAAAACATATAATACACAACAAAACCACCAATTCAATAATTCTTCTACGACGCGACAACAATTCTCTAGATCAAGAGTAAATGTGTTTCAAGAACCAGTGCAATGTAGATATTGCAAAAACGTAGGACATAGCATAGATCAGTGTAGAGAGAGGCAGTTTAACAACAGCCGGAACGATAATAGGAGTCCTCAACAGTCTATTCAAAGCTCGGGAAACGACTCGAGACCTGGCCCGTCAAACACCCGGAGTCAGGTAAGGGACCTAAAGTAAGGTGTATAAGAAATAAAATTCCAAATCCGGCTAACCCAAGGCACTATCCAAACAAAAGTCTAGCAGATAGCTATAGGCAAACTCCGCAGAGAAAAGATTCGCACACGCAGTATCAAATTCAAAACCCTTTTAACTCAAAAGGCAAACAAATAAATTTACTAAATCAAAAGGAAACCTCTCAAAATCAGAAATCGCATACACTGTATCAAATTTCTAAATCTACTAATTTAAAGTGCGATCCTAAACAAGAGAAAATTCCTCAACATAAAAATTATTCACTAAATCTTATACAAAATCAAGAACAAGTTCCAACTCGCTCACTGTACCAAACTCCAAATCGAGAGACAAATTCTCTATAATAAGATCAAAATCATTCCATGAATCATATACAAAATCAAGTACAAAATCATCAAGATCAATGCCAAATGCGCTCTCCGAACCAAAATACAAAACCCAACTCACGAAATCGGGCACAAAGCCGTAAATCGCGTCCACAGTTTCAAAATCCTAAACCAATCGTAGACCAAAATCAGAATACTAACCAAATTGAGAGCAAAATAGCGAAAACAAATTTAAATCTAAACCACACCCACACTAACGGACGAGATCCGGAAGAAATAACAAATCTGAACTGATTCCTAACTCAAACCCTTGTCTCAAGTAGCGAAAGCAATATCCAAACCAAGGTCTCCAAATATATTGCCAATTTCAGTTCACTCAACAGAACATCAAGCTTCAGAAGTCAAATTAAAATAACTTCAAAATAACTTAAAATAAGATGCAAAATATTATTATGCTCCTAGACACGGGCGCCGCAGTCTGATTAAACTAACAGCACTAAAGGATGATAATAGATTATAAGACAATACCCTTAAATACCACTACAAAGACAAGCAATATTTAATAGACTTGTAGTACGAACACAGAGCTCTTACGATCTCTGCAAGATCCGAGAAATGGATAATGTATGGGCCAGTAAACGAAAAAATGGACCGAATATATCTTTCTCAGAAAATAGCCCCACAAGTTTATTCGGTATCAATCATAACGACGCCTAAAGATGGTTATGTATTCATATCAATTTTGAACGCCAACAATGAGGACGTTAATATAGAAAACTTGAACCTTAAGTCTGAAAAAATAGACCACTACACAGTATATAACCTAAACTATAGATACACTAATAAAATAGTTGAAGAAAGATTAGAAAAACTTGAAACAGAATTAAACCTTAACTATCTCAATCCAGAAGAAAAACAGTCAATAAAAGATATCTGCAGGCATTTTAATCACTTGTTCTTTATTGAAGGCGACAAATTATCTTCCACGTCAGGAATAACACATTCCATTAAAACGACTGAAAATACAGTCCCTGCTAATATACGTCCATACCAGCTAGCAGAAATTCACAAGCAAGAAATAAAGAACCAAGTCGATCAAATGCTGCAAGACGATGTGATTAGACCAAGCACTAGTCCATGGAATGTGCCACTCCTCGTAGTCCCCAAAAAGGGAGATCAAAAATGGAGAGTCGTAATAGACTATCGAAAACTAAATGAGGCTACTATTCCGGACGCATACTATTTCCCAATATCGACGACATTCTCGGGCAACTTGGAGATTCAAAGTATTTCACCACTCTAGACCTGGCAAATGGTTTCCACCAAATTGAGATTACAGAAGAGGATGAAGAAAAAACAGCGTTTAGTACTACCAACGGTCATTACGAGTTCAACAGAATGCCGTTCGGTTTACGAAATGCTCCACCTACATTCCAGAGACTTATGAACGTCGTACTCTCTGGATTACAGGGATGTGTTTAGTTTACCTCGATGACATAGTGATCTACGGAAAAAATTTGCAAGATCATAACAAGAAGTTAATTGAAGTTCTCACGGCCTTAGACAAATACAATCTAAAAATCAAATTATCTAAATGCTAATTCCTTCAAACAGAAGTTATGTATTTAGGACACGTCATTACAGCGGACGGTGTAAAACCAGATTCCCATAAGATCGTAGCGATCAACAATATTGAAACCCCAAAAACCCAAAAACAAATAAAATCTTTCTTAGGGTTGTCCGGTTATTACCGAAAATTTATAAAAAGTTACTCCCAGATAGCTAATCCACTCAATAAACTATTGTAGTATGCGAGCTACGGCTCGAGTAGATAAAACGATATTCTGTGAAATTTATTTCTTTATTTTCTAGTCTTTAGAACAATTCAGGTTCACACTATACTATTCTTCGCAATTCTTTTCTTACAATGTCTCTTTCCTCTCAAATCACTTTATCTCCTTTCAATTACTTAATTCACAAATCCAAACTAATTACTTCTTCTTGTTAAATCTCAACTTTCAATTTATCACAAAATTACAACTTCGCCCATTATCACTTTTCTAATCTCTCCACAGTACTGTCACAAAATGAAATAACTGCGGCTTTGGATGAATCCGAAGTGGATTTTTCCAGTAACGATTGTGCTGATGATCCTATATATATTTTCTCTGAAAATATTCGTGGATTAGGGTCGAAAAGCAGTAGTTGTTCCTCTGATGAGGTAGATTTGGATCTACCGACTTCTTCACCAGCAGTCTCTGACAGTTCATTAGTCTTGAGAGGCTCAACAACAAGACGTAGGACAGGCAGAACGATAAGTCGATAACGAGGATTACTTCGCGGTAGAGGAAGGTATCAGCGACAACCGTCTACAAGCCGCGAATCCAACGGTCTTTTTCTTAAAGGTTGGAATGGGCGTATTATTAGAAGTATTAGAAGTAAGAAATTTAATGCAACCGACCTATGTAGAAAAATATACAGATAATTGAGAGTGGCACAAATATTATAGTCAATATATAAATGATGACATCCTCTCCCAAATCGTCGACAGCACAAATAGGATTTCTGTTTTGATAAAAGGTAGATCATTAGGGTTGTCCATAAAAGAATTGAACGTATATTTGGGTATAACTATGATTATGTCTGCACTTCAATACCCTCAGTTGGATATGTATTGGACAGAAAAGTGGCGGGTTCCAATAATTTCTCAGGAGATGACTCGTAACAAATTTTACTCTATTAGAACATCAATAAAATGTGTTTATGATGAAGATGTTATAGCAGAAAAGAGAATTGACAAAATTTGGAAGGTAAGACCGCTATTTGATAGAATTTTGAAGGGTTGCCTCCGGCAAAATCGGCCTGCATCTGTATGTATTGACGAGATGGTAATCCTATTTACAGGAATGTGTCCTATGAGACAGTATTGTCCGAACAAACCAAATCCTGTCGGTTTGAAAGTTTTTGTGCTTGCTACCCCACAAGCAATTGTGTGCGATATGATTGTGTACCAAGGAGACTCTACTTTCCCACATTTGAAAAGTCAAGGATTTGGCTTGGGTGAAGCTGCTGTTTTGCATTTAACAGAATCTTTGGTTCCCGGGCATTTGATTTTCTTTGATCGATATTTCACAACTGTTAAGTTATGTGAAGAGCTCCTGCGACGGGGCTTCCGAATTCCCAGAGACTGTGTAATGACGGAAGAGAAAGAGTTTCGAAAGAAAAAATGGGGGACTTCTGAAGTTAAAATTAGGGATGACGGCAAACTTGCTGCGACAATGTGGCTAGATAATAAGCCAGTATTAATGCTATCCACCTGCTACTGCGACAGAAACCGCGAAAGGTGGTCGAAACTTAATAAATTATATGAAAAAGTAAAGAGGCCTGAAGTCATAAAATTATATAATCATAACATGGGTGGTGTCGAGCTTACCGATCGTATGCTCTCTGTTTGCCCATCACGCAATCGAACAAACAAATGGACAATCAGAGTCATTGCACACCTTTTTGAACTAGCTGTTGTCAATGCATGGTTAGAATATAGGGAATCAGAAGTTAGGAAAGGAATCGAGCAATTGCGTGAATATAAACTTAATTTGGGAACAAAATTAGTGACTGATAATGACACCGAGAGCGATGACGAGAGCGATCCTGAACAAATAGATGAACTTTTGCCGAAACACAAAAAAAGGAAGGTGATGATAGTGCCTACGTAATGAAAAGCCAAATTTTATAGCAGAATTTTTTTTTATTATTTTTCCTATATTATTTGAACCCATAGCAACGACCCTTGCAAGTTTCATTAAGTTCTAAAAAAAAAACAGGTATTGGCAGACAGGAGGTTAAATGGGATGCTTTTTGCGACGAATCTTTTAGAAAATTAAAGAAATCCATAGTTGAACCACCTATACTCATTTATCCAAATTTTGCAAACACTTTTTACATTACTTCCGACGCAAGCAACGTAGCCATAGGCGCGGTACTATCCCAAAGAGATTCAAATGGTAGTGATCTACCAATTGCGTTTGCCAGTAGAATATTAAACAAAGCCGAAAAAAACTATTCTACTATCAAAAAGGAAGCGCTTGCGGTAGTCTGGGCAGTCACACTCTTTCGACCATACGTGTTCGGGCGCAACTTTGAGGTCATTACTGACCATAAGCCACTAGTGTGGATGTTCAACCTGAGGGATCCTACTTCGAGAATAATGCGCTGGCGCATAAAACTTGAGGAGTATGACTTCACGGTTTCGCATAAAGCGGGGCATCTAAATACTAATGCAGATGCTCTGTCACGTTTAAGTACGGGTGAAATCAATGTGGTAACCCGTAGCAGTAGTAAAATAACGCCAGGCGACCGACAGCAAGACAACCAAGTGATGGAAATCACAGACCCAGAAAAAATACAGCAAATAATGTACGAATTTCATGACACACCCTTGGAAGGTCACCAAGGAATCAAACGCACACTAAAGCGTATCAGAAAGGCGTATAGATGGAAGAATATGTATGCTGATATAAAGAAATACATCATGGCTTGCGAGGCATGACACAAGAACAAAAAGTATGCAAGTAACAAAATCCCTATGGTTATCACTACAACGTCAAAAGTTCCATTCGAAAGGATAGCTCTTGATATAGTGGGACCACTCCCAATTACTGAAAACAATAACAAATACATACTAACTTTCCAGGATGATTTAACAAAATTCATCCAAGCAATAGCCATACCCAATCAAGAAGCCAGAACAGTGACTGAAGCGCTGATAAAGAAAATAGTTTGCACGTTTGGAATACCACAAACGATACATGCAGACCAAGGAACAAATTTTACAAGCGAACTGTTCAAAAGTATGTGCAAAATGATAAAAATTCTGAAGATACCAACTAGTCTGTACCATCCGCAATCTAATGGTGCACTAGGAAGATCGCACAGAAACCTAGGTGATTATCTAAGAAATTATGCAAGCAAAGATCAAACTAATTGGGATAATTATATAGATTATGCAGTATTTTGCTATAACACCACACCACATTCCAGCACAAATTACAGCCCATTCGAAGAACTTTTCGGATTCGAGGCACCAATTCCCTCAACCCTCAACAGAAGTTTACAGCCTACATACAATTACGATGACTATATCGCCGAGATAAAGGCAAAAATGCAAACTGGTTACGAAATAATCCGTAAAAACCAAATAAAAGCAAAAGAAAAGACTAAAACCTACTACGATCAAAACTGCAAGCAAACTAGCTACAACATAGGAGACAAAGTCTTACTAGAAATAAAAAATAGAGTCAACAAGAAACTTACCCCGATATTTGAAGGACCCCACGAAATCACAGAAATACACCCCGCGCAACAAAAAAGCCGCACATGGTAATTTTTAACAAAATGGAAGAAATCTAATAAATGATGACTAATCACTGCGTAGTCTAATTGAAAAAAAGTAATGATCGTGAAGATCAGACTACAAAATATCAGGTATTACCCAAGTACTATCAATATACATAATGTGGCATAATAATAACTACGCTCCTATGTCTATGCAGCAAATTCCGAAGTGACTTTCCATTCTGGCAGAATTTTGGTTCAAACTGTCCTTTCATTCGAGGTTCGTGTCTGGGACGAAGTCTCCACAGCTCATGTCAACGAAAGAGACGAATAATATCAGGGATAAAAGGGAATTAAAACTGCAAGAATTATTTCTCTTGTTCCAGTGGTCGAAGAATTTGCTAGAAGTTTCTGGCTATCAGTAACTTCTGCTATATAAGGACAGATGGCGATCAAAAAAGACAGTTGGTTTAGAACCGTGGCGAAGAGATTGGAAAAGTGATAATGGGCGAAGTTGTAATTTGGTGATAAAATGAAAGTTGAGAGTGAACAAGAAAAAGTAATTAGTTTGGATTTGTGAATTAAGTAATTGAAAGGAGATAAAGTGATTTGAGAGGAAAGAGACCTTGTAAGAAAAGAATTTGCGAAGAATAGTATAGTGTGAACCTGAATTGTTCTATAGACTAGAAAATAAAGAAATAATTTCACAGAATACTGTTTTATCTACTCGAGCCCCAGCTCGCATGTTACATTGGTATCAGAAGCGGGATAAAACTTATTCTGTGAATAACTATTTCCGTGGTGTGAAATTGCACATACAAAAAAAAAAAAAAAAACGATTTCTGTGTTGAGTTAATTAGTTGCGCAAAATTGGGTCGCAAATTGGGAAAACTAACTATAATTCAACTAAAGGCAGAACTCAGTAAGCGGAACCTCGACACAACTGGGGGAAAAGATGCCCTGCTGATTCGTCTGGAAGAAGCAGTAACGCAGGAAGGTGAAAATCCGCACGACGTAGAGTTTGACGTGGAAGAGGAACCAGCAAGTACAGCAGCCGACCCGGGTATAACGAGTCTGCTCCTGCAACTTAAGTTAGTCATGGACGAACAAAAGAAAGCAATAGAAGACCAAAGGAATTCTATAGAACTTAAGCTGGACGAACAAAAGAATTCTCTAGAACTTAAGCTGGATGAACAAAAGAAAGCAATGGACGAACAAAAGAATTCTCTTGATGCTCTGGAAAGTAAACTGGATGAGCAAAACAAGAACTTGGAATCCAAATTCGAAGCGATCGAAGGGAAAATCGAGAAGGTCGAGACGCAACTCGGAAAAGTCGAAACTAGATTCGATGAAAATTTTGAGAAACATGAAACTCAGTTCGGGAAAATAGAGACTCAGTTTGAAAAGTGGATACGCAATTCGAGAGAGTAGGAAAGCAAGTCGAAAATCTTGCTAAGGAACTCAGCAACGTGAAGAGACAGAAAGCACGGGAATATTCCACTGACGGTCTGAGAAGAAAGGAGATGCAGCCCCCTATCTTCGATGGTCAAACATCATGGCCAATTTATAAAAGGCAATTCGAAGCGGCCGCAATGACCAATAGCTGGGACGATGAAGAGAAGTCCATTGCACTCACACTTGCACTGAGGGGTCCAGCTGCGGAGATCTTGCAGACCATCCCGGAAGATAAACAGCAGAATTACGACTCTCTGGTTCAGGCTATCGAGATGCGGTTTGGGGATGAACACATGCAGCAGGTGTACAGGGTTCAGCTGCGTAGTCGAGTCCAGAAAAGGGGGGAAACGCTCCAACAGTTGCAGGCGGATATAGAGCGACTAGCCCATCTTTCATACCCTAAAGCCGGTGAGGAGCTTATCAACGAAATGGCGGTGGAAGCTTTTATTCAGGCCATAGAGGACAGACAACTGCAAATGGCTGTAAGGATGGCTGAAAAGCGAACACTCCCCGAGGCATTGGCATTCGCTCTGTTAATTAAGGCTGCGGACCAAGCATACCAGGGAATACACCGTGTCAGGGAAATGTCCGTCGTGGAATGCTCATGCCAGAGAACAGCCGTCATGGATGAAGACAAAGCTCGCGGAAGTCAAATCCGTTGCTGGAATTGCAACCAAACCGGTCAACTACTCGGAATCAAAAAGACAAGGACAACCCCGCTTCATCCACAGTCGGACGGTATGGTGGAGCGTTTCAATAGGACTTTGGACGAACATCTCTCGAAGGTCGTAGGTGACTACCAACGGGATTGGGACCGGCAGATTCCCTTGTTTTTGATGGCCTATAGAAGTGCCGTGCATAGCACTACTCGACATACGCCGTTCGAAATCTTATTTGGTGGAATAGCTCGTTTACCCAGTGAGGTGAAATTTGGATCTCCTACCAATGAGCCTAGAAATGAAGAAGAGTACGTGGCGGACCTTAGGGAAAGGCTTAGGGACATACACCAAAGGACCAGAAGCCAGATTAAGATGACGAGCGACCGCATGAAGACCAGGTATGATGCCAAGGCAACAACGTCAGGATTCCAGGAAGGAGATCTGGTGTGGCTGTATAATCCCCATCGCCAAAAGGGGAAATCACCTAAATTGCAGCGGAACTGGGAATGTCCCTACAGAATAGTAACCCGCATCAACGATGTTGTCTACCGCATCCAGCGAGGACCGAGGGCCAAAATGAAAGTGGTTCATGTGGACCGACTGAGTCGATACAATGGCCGAAATGAGGATGCACTTGTTCGGGACGAACACGTCTAAGAGGGGGGCAGTGTAGCATAATAATAACTACGCTCCTATGTCTATGCAGCAAATTCCGAAGTGACTTTCCATTCTGGCAGAATTTTGGTTCAAACTGTCCTCTCATTCGAGGTTCGTGTCTGGGACGAAGTCTGCACAGCTCATGTCAACGAAAGAGACGAATAATATCAGGGATAAAAGGGAATTAAAACTGCAAGAATTATTTCTCTTGTTCCAGTGGTCGAAGAATTTGCTAGAAGTTTCTGGCTATCAGAAACTTCTGCTATATAAGGACAGATGGCGATCAAAAAAGACAGTTGGTTTAGAACCGTGGCGAAGAGATTGGAAAAGTGATAATGGGCGAAGTTGTAATTTGGTGATAAAATGAAAGTTGAGAGTGAACAAGAAAAAGTAATTAGTTTGGATTTGTGAATTAAGTAATTGAAAGGAGATAAAGTGATTTGAGAGGAAAGAGACCTTGTAAGAAAAGAATTTGCGAAGAATAGTATAGTGTGAGCCTGAATTGTTCTATAGACTAGAAAATAAAGAAATAATTTCACAGAATACTGTTTTATCTACTCGAGCCCCAGCTCGCATGTTACAATAAATTAAAAAAAAAGAGCAACAATTTGAAAAGCAAATTTCTTTTTTCATATTTTTATTAACTAGGAAACCTTTTTACATAATTTAAGACTTTCATAATACTAAAAAATGATTCTAGTATTTCGTAGCACCACCCTTCGCCCTAACAACGTCATGAACCCTGTTTGGCATGGAGGCATAGAGATTACCGAGATAATTGTTATTAATTTCATTGAACCACACTTCTTCAATGATGCTCTTTAGATGCTGCATGGTTTTTGGTTTTTTATCTTGGATCTTCTTTCCATAAGAGCCCAGACATTTTCGATGGGGTTGAGATCTGGACTGTTTCCCGGCCAAATTAGGGATTCTATTCCTAATTCTTCTTTCAAAGTTTTAATCTGTGGAGGAAATTTAAAAATTAAAATCATAAGATTTTCAAAACACCCATAAATATGAAAAAAAAACCTCGAATTACTCACAGATTTTGCTCGGTGGCAAGGTGCTGAATCATCCTGAAAAATTGGTTTTGATGTTTCTGCTGTTATCATTTCCATACTCGGTACAACACCATCTAAGATAATTTGTTTGTACTGCATGGCGTTAACAGTGCCCTCGAGCATAATTAGAGATCCAACTCCGATTGCGGTGATGCATCCCCACACCATAACTTAAGGAGAATGTTTTACGGTGTGAGCTATGCATTCGTCGCTGTAGCTTTCCCCTTTTCTACGATGAACTATCTGCTTCCCATCCGGTCCGATTAGGTTAAACTTGGACTTATCAGAGAACACCACATTTGACCAATCTTGAACACTCCAGTTTTGCCTTTCCTAACCCAGCTAAGGCGCGTTTTCTTCATTTTGCTGGTCAGAAGTGGCTTTTTCGCTGGTCTCCTTGCTAGCAAACCCATCTTCTCGCAGGTCAGCTCTTAACTCCGATGCATTTTTAAACCTGTTTCTCAAGCTCAGCCTCTTCAGTTCCCGGTCCTCCCGAACAGTGGTACACCTCTTCAATCTTGTGCCAATTTGTCTGTCCAGATTGTGATCCCGACGATATTTGTTACAGAATCTTCTCACAGAACTCTCATTGCATCCAATTTGTCGAGCAATTTCACGAAATGACTGATTCTGTTTGGATAAGGCGACGATAACTGCCTTATTTTCTTTACTCAATTGTACCCTTTTAGACATCGCGATATACTCTTTTCACTTTTATTTAAGAAATACAACTGCACGCACTGTTAAATACTGCCAGAATAAATTCCGACACATTCCAAAATGTGCATTACCTAACCCGGAAGCAATAAAATATAATTCGGCGAATCCCTTAAAGGTAATTAGCGCAAAAAAATGGAAAACCCGTATGCGGCTTTTTTTGTTGCGCGGGGTGTACTTTCCCCTGAAAACTCCAGAATAAAAATAGGTAGAAAGGAAAAGGTCATACACAATAACTTAATTAAGCCATACACACAGTCATACATAAACACATAAACACTAAACTCAACATTTAACACGCATAAAGGAATACCAAACTATTAAAAACAGCGGAATTCTCAAAATAAAGCCATACTGCAAAGCAGTAACGGACGAATTTTACCTGCAGGCGTCGAACGACGTTTACAACAGAGTTCTCATCCTCTACTATTTTCAAGATATGCCAGTAAACGAAATGGACGACATCCCCACTAACCTATCCCAAATCACTCCCAATATGGTACACGTTGAAAAATTAGATTTAGACAAATACAGCGTTAAGATTAAAGAATTAATAAAAAAAATAAAACACTTTTATATATAAGTCAAGAGCATATGTATCAGTGGCGTGGCGTCCATACAAGCCGATTCCTTCCGGCTCCCCTTTTCAAATATCAAAAATTTTTATTTTGCCGCTTGCCAACCATCACATTCAATTATTTGTTCATCAAACCATTTTTCATAACTTTATACTCACTCGAAGATGAAATGCTGCGACAACTTCGGTTGTTTATTCATTTTTACTCATACACAAACTCGCACACATAGGCGAGACAAGTATGAACTCCTCCAGCGAGAGAGCGTGCAATGAATTTTTTTGAGAAACCGTTCATTTTCCGGCTTATGCATTCATTTCTTCACAGTACGAACTTTCAACTCTATTCCTTTCTGGCATATAGTAGAAGTTTATTTGCGATTTCTTTGTCTAACATACATTCGCTTATGAGGAAAATAACCCGAGATTTCTCGGCTTTTGTGGATGAACATTGGTGGAGCAGAAAGGTTTTAGTTAGAGGGAGTTTTTTTTTTATTGTAGGTAACAAAATAAGCCGACGAAAATCGAGTTATTGGGTGATGTAGTGGTTCGAACGGCATTTGAGGTTTTTCTTACTTGTTGAGTATTTTTTTTTTTTGCAAATTTAAAATGACGGTTGCAAATCGGTTTTGTAATTGTGCGTGATTTATTGAAAAAAAAAAAAAAAAGTTATAGAACTAGGGCGCTCGACACCATCAATGAAAATTGATTATACGCGAAAGGATGGGTATCAGAAACATTTTCATTAGTCTTTTTACAAAAAGAATCCATGGCTGACTGGCAGTTGAAATAGAATGTTTTGTTTTCCTTAGTCTTCTTTTTTCTAATTCTCCTAGTGTTTGGAGTCACACAGGTTTCTTTGATATAAATAATTTTATTAATTCTTCCAAAAAAAAATATTCAAACGGAAAAGCATATATGCAGCTGCTTGCATTTGCATGAATTTGGCGAATATCGCATAGTGACTTCTTTAGAGAATTCCTTCGAGGCTCATAATAGAAAAGTTGATCGCAATCGCGATTTAATGAAGCGTTTCATAGACACTGTAGTTCTTCTAGGAAAACAAGAGCTGGTATTCCGGGGTATCAGAGACTCGATGGCAATATCATTCGCGTATAGTGAATTATTCAATTGCAGAGAAGACATAGAGCTTGCGAAGCAAGAGATCGATGGTTTTGAGTCATGGATTCATTCTGAATTTTTAAACTCTTTTGACTCAATCTATGAAAGCGTAAGTAACTGTTCAGAACCTCCACGCAAACCCCGACTATTTAATATTGATTCAAATACAAATTATATTGATTCAAATACAAAATTTTTGTAGCAGTTATAGATAATGTTACAAGTCAGATTAAGAATAGGTATAGTTCATTTAGTTCATATATTTTCTTTGATTTATTAAACAAATCAAAATATGAATATTTTTCTAATTCAATGCCCGATGACAAAATATCTTCTTTAATTACCCTATTTCCTGGCATTTTTAATTTTACTACTTTTAAAAATGAACTCAAATTTTTATACAGTACCCCTTCACTTAAAAAGCTCGATGTTTTTCAATTTTATAAGCATTTTAATACGGAAATGCTTAGAGTTACTTTTTCTCATTGTGTGAAATTTTTTTAACCCTGCCTTTGACTGTGGCCTCTGTCGAAAAATCTTTTTCGACTTTAAAAATAGAAGAAATTCCCACAAAGAAGAAAGACTCTCAGACCTGGCACTTCTATCTATCGAAAAGCACCTTCTTTTAGAAATTAAAAATAACGCAAATTTTTAAGAAAGAGTTTTAGCAGAATTCGTAAAAAAAATCGAAGGATAGCTTTAGTGTACAAATAGGTAGTACATAATTGTAATTGCTAAATTTTTTATATTTAACAACGCTCCGAGTTATCAATAACTTATATAGATTATTCTGCCCAGAACGGCTTCTTTCGAAGCCACTTTTTTTATGCGATGTGCTCATTGTCTACGTAAAATCCAATGACTTAAAGTATAACAAAGGTGGCTTAAATTGCATATTTTAAGTCTGTGTTTCGAATAAGCACGAAATTGAATAAAACATTTTACTTAAAAATTTTTCGGCTTCCCTCTCTTGAAATTTCACGTCACTGGTGAATATACAAAGGCAGTAGCACAGGATTTTTCTTAAAAGTATTATATATTAAGTATTATTGATTGCCAGATTGCGAAATGTGGAATTGTTCTAAAATGTGGTACAAATTCGGTTTCACGCTTTCAGTAGTCTGCAGAAAATATTGTTTGTTCACAACCACTGCTATTGGAGTTTCACTGCATCAACGTTCACTCTACCGCGTGTCTACTGTAGTTTTATTATACTACCACACAATATTTACTTCCAAACTATTGCTGTAATGTTTGTTAAACAAATTAATTTGAACTCTTTACGTTTTTCTTTTATTTTTAATAATATGGTTTCTTGCTTTTAAAATCAAAATTTATTTAAAACTTTGTGATATTACATTTGATTTAAGTAATATATCATATATTATTTCTCTTATAAACACAGGGTGTTTGAAATTGTATCTCATACCTATGTATATGTAGGTATACAATGCTTGAAAAAACTTGAGGAATGATTTAACAAAATATGTTGATACTGTATTAATTGTGTTTGAAATGGGATATGTCGTATTATTTTTAATACAAATAAAATATTTATTTCATTCAGTACTTTTTTTTAACTTTTGGTTGGATGTTTATCTGGATTTTAGTTAAAAATTATTTAACAGGTTTTTGACTGGATTTTATTCAGTTTATTATAGCATACTTATTAATACAAATACAATACAAATAACGAGCAATTTTTGATTTGAAGCTTTCACGAGTAACATAAACGAAAAGTTCAGAATTTGGTAAAAACTTGGTCAAAATAAAAAAGGTTTTTTTACTCTTTCCGGACTAGATTTGCACGAAAAGGCTAAAAGTTCGAGCCCAGGACTATGGCTATGAAAATAGCCATACACAGTCAGTGAAACGATACTGAATTTTGGATTGGTGTGGTGAATCCCTTTTAATAGGTTTGAGGGACAGAGAAAGCAATCAATTTAATTTAATTTAATTGTAATTTTAGTGGGGCGAGATTTAACTCATTTTAATGCAAGCTAAAAACCAACTTAAAAACTGAGACTTAAACTAAATTACAAAGGTTTGTGTTTAAGAAAATAGAGTTGTATAAATACAGAACCTGAGAGGAGTCGATGAATGAAGAAGAAGCTACGTCTCTGCTTTCTTCAAGTTTATTCAAGTTAATGAGGTTGAGGCGGCCTTGATAGGGCGGGAAGATAACAAGGTCGTTCCAGGCCAGACTTCGAACAGCAAATCGAAGAAAACGACATTAAATATTGTCGATTCGGGATACAAAAACTCTCCGAAAGAGGAACCACGCTTGACTAGTGTACTCGAGGGGCGAACAAAGGTAATGCAAGGGGATCTGGTTACATAAAGGTTGGCGAATTCTTTGAATTCGTTTGACAAAACCAAGTGATGAGTTGGCTTTAAGTATTATCTCATCGATATGCGAACGGAAATTTAGCTCTATGTTGTACAAAATGCCAAGGTCCCGAAGTGATTGAACGAGGGATATATGGTGACCTCGGAGAAGGTAAAGTTGGGGAGGGGTCTTATTGCACTTACGAGACAAAGCAATAAATTGGCATTTGGCTATGTTGAGCTCTAAGCAATTTTTGAAGGAGACTAAAATCTTAGGGTGAAAAATTTGGTATCGTTAGCGTAGAGGGAGAGGGAGAGGGAGAAGTGTTTAATGGCCCTCTCAAGATCATTTTTAGTTAGGATGAAGAGAAGGGGACCTTCTTGGAGCTGAAACGACGGACCATGAATACTATGAAAATAGTTTTCCAGGCAAGAAGATATCCGTTTTAACAATATGGGTTGAAAGCCAAAGGCAGACAGTTCGAAAAAGATTGATTGATATCAAAAGCTTTACTGGAATCAGTTGCAATAACATCGACTTCATTACCATTCTCCAAGGCAGAGATGGCAAAGGATACGATTGTTTAAAAAAAAAAGCGAAAAAAAATTGGCAATGGTATGTATGTATGTGATCAGTTGATGATTTGTTTACGCAAGAGACAGAAGAAGGGTAACCGTCAGATTTTATTTTATAGTTGATGAATTGGAAAAAAATACTTAGTGTCGTTTATGAGATTGGTTTTTGGCCTTTGTTACGTAAGATGCGAAGTCTACGATTATACCAAGGAGAGGATATAGATGATGTTTTATGACGAGAAAAGAGGACATAAAGAGAAATAGAATTGAATATTTCTGTGTCAAAAATTACCTTTTAAAACCTTTTAAATGACCTTTAAGACCTTTTAAAATAAGCATTCATTTTGCGAAAATTTGCTTTATGAAAGTCGTAAGAAGAGAGATCTGTGGAAGGAGTGGACTGGAGTGAAGAGTTGAGGAAAAATGAAAGAAGAAGGGGAGGGTGGAAGTAATCAGTAGTTGATAGAGATAGGGGACAAAGCGAGACTGAAGAGTTAATGGGACGTATTGTGAAAATAAGGTCAAGTTGCCTACTCATGTAGTTTGAGACACCACTAATTTGTCAAAGACTTGAGTCTGTTAGCCGATCTAAGAAGAAACATTCCTTTGATCATAAGTGATCATCTGATGGAGTCCACTCCAACTGAGGCAGATTAAAGTCGCCAAAAACAAGGATATCGTCATGGGAGTCAACTGAATCAATTATTAGGTCAATCGCATCGATAGCGGGTTGGTAAGTTTCGATAGGTTGGGACACATAACGAACCTTCGGGAAGTGCCATTTTTATGGAAACAAAGTCGACTTTAGAAGAAGAAGAAATAGCAATGAGAAAGGAGTCAACGCCATTGTGGACGGCCGGTAGGACGCCTAGACAAGGAGAGTCAAAGTTAGAGGGTGTAAGATCGTCAGTTCGAAAAACATTAAAAGTTGGGCGAATAACTCCCCCTTACTACTAGATTGGCACAAAACAGCACTGGTTATCGAGCGAAGGCCTCTTACGTTCTGGTAGAAAACGGTGAGAGGAACGTTGTTACAAGAAGGCGTATGGGAGGATGGTTCATGCACTGGCAAAGATGGGAAGTTAAGAAAGACAAAATTTGTCGTGGTAGATGTAAAACTCTTTTAGAGTGCACATAATTACCGAAACGTTTTAGGGAGAAATATTAAAAATCTCATAGTACCTGATATAAAGGTTCCCAATGCTGATAGGGTCGGTGGGGAGGTCTTCTTGCTAGATGAAGACCATGACGTTTGTTTTGATTTTACCGTCATAGCAACCGGAGTCAGATTTATTATGCAGATAAAGAGTAGAATATTCTCGTATATGTATATTTTTTCTCTAAGCCTAAAGAGTACATAACGACATTCAGTGGAATCAATGGTTTGGTGCGTTAACTTCACTGTAGGAGGCAAAAGGGGATCAAGAATAGGGGTAGAGGAGGAAGAGATTGTAGGGAAAGTGTGTTAGAGGTGGGTTTGGATGAGGGATAGATATGGGGTTTAGAATATTGGAGCTAATAAAATTAGGTTTCTCGGTCCATTTACAGATACGCGTGTTTCCAAGGTTGCAATTAGCACCAGTCGAATTTCGGAATAGCCATACATATCTAGACGGGAGGTAGAATTTGAAGTTTTGATTACTTTTATGGTGAGATGGCTGAGACATTTTGAATTCTCTGATTGGTGATACTAAAATTATTTTCGAATAATTTCGCGATCCAAGAAACATCGGCATCATGAGCGAGGCCTTTGATGAGGAGGGTGGTAACCTGATGATTTCTTGAGTTTAGTTTATCTAGCCTATGCCGCCACTGAGAAGGTGTCCGTGTTGTACCAAAATATTTGATGAGCTTGGAGGGGTTGAAACAATTCGAA
Organism: Pocota personata; assembly: GCA_963082735.1. Classification (NCBI taxonomy): domain Eukaryota; kingdom Metazoa; phylum Arthropoda; class Insecta; order Diptera; family Syrphidae; genus Pocota; species Pocota personata. Next base: position 176,169,567 of record OY720429.1, on the reverse strand, counting down.
CGTTGAAACAATTTCGGACTCTTGGATTGCTGGGGCAGCGGGGGATTTAGCAGATTTTAGAAATAACTGATCGTGCTTCTGCAAATTCGTCGCTGACACCGTTGATTCTACCTAAAAATTTTTCGAGTATAGGGTCATGCTGCTTGGGAGATGGGTATTTGTTTACCGAGGATCGGAATTGAATGTCTATATTCTCACGCAGGGTGTTTATGGATTCTCACATTTTATGGTTAGAGATGATTTGCGCAGAACAATTAGCTTTGCAGTTTCTTAATGCTGTATTAATGTAGCGCATAGGTTTCATCAATGTGTTTGTTGATGTTGATGAGTTTGGATTTGATTAGGTCGGCCTGAACCGAGTTGCCTAAGCCGTCAACACATCTAACATTAGATTCTAAATTTAAAAATGTGTCCGTGATATTTTAGTGAGACTTTATTGGTAAGAATCATTGGAGTCACTGAGACACTTTATCATTAGGAGCACTTGTGAGAGTGAGATATTAATGCATTTATCACAAAAGAAAGGATTTTGTCAGAAAAATCTTTAATGAATATCGTATTTCTTTTATTTAGGCCAACACAAATGGCATGGAATGATTTGCCACAGAAACCCAGTCAGCAGTACAAGAAACCCAGTCAGCATTGCTATCACCGATTGGGCAGTTAGTGACTCCACAAGTATGGCAAAGTAAACGAAAAGGTAGACAAATGAATAACAAACTGCGAGAGATGTCGGTCGACGATTTTAGAAGCGCGTCAGCTAAAGCAAGACACTAAAGAACTAATACGGATCAAATTTATTGATTATTAAACGGGAATTGCTTATGGACAATGTAATAATAATATTAATAGCTTGCAGAGCAAAAAAGAAATGCGATTGAACACGGTGGCGGGTGAAGGGTAGAGATATAATCTATTATCTGTAGGTACATACATATTAGTAATTCGTGGTTAATGATGTACTTTAAGAAAAGTGCCCTTATAGCACAAGTTGGTGTTTAAGGAGTACACCTGTGAATTTACACAATCTACAAGAGGAGAATAATGTTAATTTCTACGAGACGGACGAAAAAGATGGGGAAGCAGCTACCTATGAATTAATAAAAATAAATTAAGCATTCAGGGGGGACAGTTAGTGTAGTATAAAATGCAACAACTGCAACAAAAAGCAATTTAACACTACGTGTTTGATATCTAGCAATATTATTGTAATTGCTCCGGAACCCTCGACGCATTAAGTAATTTCATGCTAACCAGCTTTTCATTTTTATTCTAGGACAATCGGGGTTTTGGCTATTTGTTCCTGTCAGTTGCACCTGATGCCAAGGCAGTATCTTCATTGCGAAGATGTGCACGCTGCCGTGAATTCTTAGGCTGAATATATCATAGTGGCCTCACTCGAGTTCTCACTCTCATCAGGTCTGACCTAAATTTCTACAGGGACTGGTTATTCTATCTTCAGGTAGGTAACTCAGGTTGCCAGGGTGCATCACTTTGAGGTGAGAGTAGGATTTGAAGAAAACAGTTCACCAGTAGCAGAATCCCCTTCTGTAACTATATATGTAAGCCGTTTGGAGTCTTAATGAGCCCCAAGAAGAAATGAGGTTATTCACCCCTTATGCAATATGTAAATAAAAGCTGGGTGGAATTCGAATATGAAAAGAATTCAATAAAGTTTGACGAGCAAAAAGTCTATCTCTATTAATATGAAAAATTTAAAATTGTCAATGTGCACGTATAAAATAATGTGCAGGTAACAAAAAAAAACTATAATCAATCTTATGACATACTATTATTATATATATTATTTTGACCTGAAATGAAAGATAATTGCAAATTCGAACATGGGAGACCAAAAATGATTTGGCTTATAGAAGCAATCACATAGCTTCCTATACGGGCCAATCTCCCACAAATTCGAGGGAGGTAGCAATTAATTTGTGATAGAATTAGGATAGTTGTAGGGTAGATTAGGTTTAGGTTAAGGTTTATCATATCTGTGTAGATATGTTTGCTTAAGTGTAGTTTAGGTATGTGTATATATTTTTAGTTTGCGTGCTCTATTTCACACTTATTTCTTGACATGGCTATAGGTCCCTGGACATATTTATCTTCTTCACTTTCCTGTGTTTTGTTGAAGTCCATTCTATTCAGGTGGTGTTGCCAAGAACTACCACGCCCAAAACGCTAGGTGAGCAACCGTGAGCATGACGATGTCCAATTCACCTACATTGAAGTTGCTTTCTTGGACTGTACTAGCTCATAAGAAGACCCTTTGAGTAAGTTGAAGGTTGGTGTGCTGCTATAACTGAACAAATTATGATAAGGTCAGTTTTAGAATATACGCAGTCAACATTGATTAAACACGAATCGTTTCATTACGTCTTTTGCACTTTTTTCGATGTAAATACTATTTATTGAAGGATTAGCTGATAACATAGAACACAGGCAAAAATACTTGATACGCATCGGCCTGTTCAGGTGATCTCATTGCTCTAAGCTATGCACTACTGAGTATTGCTTATTGGGAAAGCGAATAAAAAGCAAGAACAAAATCTTGCCGTACAAAAAATTAATGCTGTAGTGCACTCTAGTTATGATGACCACCTAAACGACCCCAGCCGTATCTAATAAAGGAACATCAACAGCACAAATTGCAACCTAAGTATTTTTTTGTAACTCCTTGGATTTCATGTATGCAAGAAATGTAGTCCAAATCAAACTAAAAAATGAGGTAATAACGACCTGGTTGCGCAATGGAACAAACATGAAATTCATGGTCTGAACCACAGGCCAATAAATAATTCCAACTCGAAATATTCCAAAAAACTTGCTGCTAACCTAAACAAATCAAGTAAAAATATGTAAACTTAAGCAATATGAATGTTGAGAAAAAGGCATATCGAACTAGACCACATACTTCATGACCGGCTTCTGACCTGGTTTTACCCTCCATCAGGCTCATACCATATAGAAAAAATGCGATTCCAAACGGGTCAATTGCAGCCTGTTCTGTTAATCCTTTGATAAATGATGATTTAAAATCCGTTTTTGGCCACATTACTGCTGCAAGCCTCACCCAAAAAAACAGAGTAGGTGCGATAACAAAAGATCCGAAAAGGCTATATCTTAAAATGAATAATTTTATAACTTATTAATACATCGATAAAACTTGTATATGCAAAACTTACCGGAAACATTTTTTCCAATCATAGGTTTTTAATGTCCGACGTTCAATTACTGATTGCTCAATTAAACAGCTTACGGGCCATAGTATCGCATATGATACCATTCCGCGAAACATTTTTCGCTTCGGTGACGAAGCCAGAAGCCTCCGGAACATTCTTGAGCTAAAATGCATTTATTTCGAATGAAAAAAAAACTATTATCAAACATGAAAACTTAAAATTTCGAATTAAAAATGTTTTGCTGACTTCTAATCATTCTACATAAACGGAGAAAAATATTTTGAGTTACATATACATGTACCTTCGATTTAATTTGTTTTCCAGTCCAGTGAAATAAGGCAGCTCAAACAACAAAGCAATAAGCAACTATCAATAAATAACTATTTTGGCACTAACAAACGCCTGACCTGGATTCTCGCTGCCATTCGTGCTGTGCGATACACCATTAAGAGAAACTTCTCATAACAATTTTACTCTCAAATGTTTGTTAGATGATAGCGAGAGGTGGGATCGTGAAAAATCTTTTGAGTGTTTTTGGGGACTCCCGCTCAGTGATCTTGCAGTAGTAGTAAACAACAACAAATTTGATCAACAAAGCGACGAGTAATGCCCTTCGCACAGAAAGCTAAACAAAAAAAGATTGAAACCTGCCGGGGTATCTTGTGTATCACCGCTAATTCATTTCAATAGCGCAGTCTGCTCATGGGCCTACTTGTGGCTGGGAGGTTTACTTGACGTTTGTAATACAGTCTGGTATGCTGATCAAACTGAACGAAATTTCCACGTGGTAAATGTTTAATCTCTAACGAAACGACAACGAAAAAATATATACATATATGTACATCTTCTTTAATAACGTTTGTGAAATATATGTATGTCATTAAGTAGCTACAGTAGCGTTTCAAAACTACATTGACGATATTCAGAATTAATGCAAAAATATGACGGGATGCAGGCAGAAAGTCATAAATCACTGAGAAAAGAATTAATGCAAAAATATGACGGGATGCAGGCAGAAAGTTATAAATCACTGAGAAAAACGCATAATTACACGCGAAGCTTTGCATTTATAAGGATCAACAGGTAAATTCTGGACACAATTTGAATTGCATTTAAGTGTATCGATGTTGCAAAGAGTGATGTACACTTTCTCAAACATAGATTCTGAAGAATGCAAGAAACCTTTCTATAAGCGTCTCTTGTTCAAAGAGGTGCATTTCTTGAAAATGTACACAGTTGATCATTTCAAATGAAAAGCAGTTCATTTCAAATGGCCCGCGTGGCTATAAGAAGAACAAGTTTTATCCAACAAGATGGTAAAATTGGTGGTAATTACTTTGGGGTATTCGTACTCCTTGCTTTACATTTTCAGGAGCAATTGAGTGAAAGTAACTAATACTTAGTCAGGTACTACTTTTAAGTACAAATACAATAAATAACCAATCAATCACTATCTTCTTATCAGAAAACTTCCTAAGAAAATTAACAAAAACAACGTTGATTTTTGAATAACGCTGTACTCGTATGTGTACATAAATCGGTGCCATGAAATAAAGTCTTATGCAAAAAGGCCCAAAATGTAATTTTGGACTTTATTGCACTTTTGAAATTGGAATAAAGTCTTTGGACATTATTGCACTCAGCTATTTAAAAGAAAAAGACGAATAGAATAAAACAGAAAATATTTTAACCTGATAATGGTCTTATTTACGTGTTTTTTTTTCATATAATTTTTGTTATAATAAATACTCAGTCCATATTTTTAAAAGGAAATCAGATATTTTTCGAGTTCTGTTAGTTAAAAATAAATTAGTTTTCAAATTTATTATTTTTTTGTATTGTAAATTTGTGAAATAAAAGGGTGCAGTTCTGAACTTTACATACAAAAAACCTCGCACCCACTTCAAATTCTGCAGTGACACCAAGTAGGGGGGTTGCAGAATACATATTCTACTGTTTATACATTGTGGATAGCAAATTCTGTCAATTCTACCCATATATTTGTTGTTTGGACTTTATTGCACTTTCAAAAATGAAATCAAGTCCAAAACTCGTTGTGGACCTTTTTGCATAAGACTTTATTTCATGGCACCCATAAATCATATGAAAAATAAATGAGGTTTATTTTTAATGGAAATCATCATAGGAAAATAATGAAAGAATTTATTTCCTCATTTGTGTCTCAGCTCTCCCCAGCTTTTCCTCAACTGCCGTGCTTCCTTCTCGACTGCTCTGCGCCATGATCTCCTTGGACCACCAGGTCTTCCGCCGTCCTGAGTTAAGGGGTTCCATTGCATAGCATGGTTGGCTATGGAGTTGTCATCCTTTCGGAGCGTGTGACCAATCCACTGCCACTTCCGTCGTTGGATGGTTGTGCCTATTGGTTCCTGACCCGTTCTCTCGTAAAGATGTTCGTTAGAGATACGATTGGACCAGAAAATCCTTAAGATGTTGCGCAGGCACCTATTAACGAACGTTTGCAGCTTTCTGGTGATAGCGGTGGTCACTCTCCACGTGCTGCATCCATATAACAGCACGGATTCAACGTTGGAGCGGAACAGTCTTAGCTTGGTGTTCAAACTGATTGCATTGCTTCGCCATATTTTGGACAGCATCCCGAACGCGGACTTTGCTTTGGCGATTCTGTTGGCTATATCCAGTTCGGTTCCACCATCGGTCGAGACAATACTCCCAAGATACTGGAAATCCTCTACTCTCTCTACCGGTTGTCCAGCAATGCATATTTGAGCCGATGAGTTCGTTCCAAGACTGATAATTTTAGTTTTTGCGGTATTAATTTTCAGCCCGACGACGCCAGCCTCCCTCTCCACATCTGCTGTCATTTGGTGGAGGTCCATAATTCTATGAGAGAGTAAGCATACGTCGTGAGCGTAGTCGAGATGTTTAAGTTGGGATGTGAGAGTCCATCGAATTCCTCCGTTTCCCGTCGACAAAGCTGCACGAAGCACATCGCTAATCACCAATAGGAATAGTATTGGTGAAAGAATGCAGCCTTGTCTTACCCCACTTTGGATCTCAAATTCCTCAGACAACCTTCCTCTGTGCAGAACATGACATTTAGACCCTTCGTAAGTAGCTTTGACAATAGCAATTAATTTATCAGGAATACCTCTCCTGCGTAAGGCACGCCAAATAAACTCCCTGTTAACAGTATCGAACGCCTTCTCAAAATCCGCAGGGTGTTGATGTGGTCGACACAGGAGGATCCAGAGCGGAAACCTGCTTGTTCGGCATCGAGTGTGTCTTCGAGATGTTGTTTGATTCGCTCCAGGATGATTTTAGCTATTATCTTAGCTACAGCAGGCAGCACACAGATACCTCTCCAGTTTCCGCACTCCATTAAACTACCTTTCTTAGGAAGCTTGACGATCATTCCCTTTTTCCACTCGTCAGGAAAGTTCTCGGCTTCCCAAGCTCTCTCTATAAGTGGAAGCAGAAGCTCAGCCGATGTTGTTGGTGCTGCTCGTAAGAGCTCTGCGGGAATACCGTCAAGTCCGACCGCCTTGTTGGTTTTAAGTGCTTTGATCGCGGTAGTGATCTCATCCTTACTGGGAGGCGCGGTGCGTATTCAGGCATTTCTTACCTCGGACACCTCATTCTGATTTGGGAAAATATCGCTAGCGAATACACGGTTTAAAACCGTAGCAAAATGCTCCTTCCATCTCTTAAGCTGGTCCTCATCCGAAATAAGCAAGGAACCGTCTAGGCTTTTCACTGGGTGTTGGCTGGAGCTGCGACCACCTGTCAGCTCTTTAGTGATTCTGTAGACGGTCCTACTATCGCACCTTCGTGCAGCATCTTCTGCTTCTGTAGCCAGCGCGTTGATGTAGTTGCGCCTGTCACGTCGCACGCTACGCTGAACTTCTTTCATCTTCATGCGATATAGGGACTCTAACTCATTACTCCCTGCTGCTGGAGCGGCTGCAATGCGAGCTTTCAGCTGTTTCCGTTCGTCAATCCATCTTCAGGTATCCTCGGAAAGCCACGCCCTATGCCTTTCCTATGATCGACCGACAATTCTTTCAGCACCAGATGTAAAAACATTTTTCACAGCACACCAATGGTCTTGGATGGTTGTGGGCAGTGAGCTGCTGATTGCTTCCACACCTTGCGAAATGTGCTCCCCTAATTGTTGGCGCACTGAGGGATCACTAAGTCTATCGATGTTGAACCTGGGCATTCTTGTATTGTCGTGGGATCTTCGAACGGCAGCAGTGCGTAGTTGAAGAGTAGCTATCATAAGATGGTGATCTCGTACTATCCCCACATCTGCTCCTAGGCTGTTTCGGACGTCCAGGAGACTACTTCTAAAGCGGCGGCTGATAGCAAAATGGTCAATTTGATTGGAAGTTGCTTGCCTGTCGTTGGAAACCCAGCTGACTTTGTGGCAGGTCTTGTGCTCAAACATGGTGCCACCTATCACAAGGCGGTTGGCATTGCAGAAATCCACAAACCTTTCGCCATTGTCATTGCGGTTGCCTAGTCCATTCTTCCCGATTACATGTTTGAGCCCTTCGTTGTCGTTGCCTACCTTGGCATTCAAATCCCCCATCACTATGACAATGTCTCCATTTGGTGTTGTATTGAAGAAGGCGCTTAAGAGATTGTAGAAGTTCTCCTTCTCGTCCTCAGACGAGCCCTCCGTTGGGGCATAACACTGTATGATGGTGACGCGTCATACTCTAGTCCGGAATCTGGCCGACATAATCCTATCACCATAAGGTTGCCAGGAAATTAGGCCTTTGCGTGCTTTTGGTGTTAGCAGTAGTCCGACTCCATATTCCCGCGGACTTCCAGATAGTCTTCCGGAATAGAGTAGTACAGTGTTATGCGTTGGGGACTGGTACTCACCCGCTTCTAACCATCTGATTTCGCTTACCCCCAAAATGTCCAGTATATATCGCATGAATTCTTTTCAAATTGAAGGAATCTGGCATTGTGAGGTCCTTCACTTCCCGAGTCAAGGAGCGTCTTGTACTTTGTCCGGGTACAATAGCCAAAAGTCGTCAACATGTGATCATTCCTTATCCGAGGCATAGTGTCGGTTTCTGTAGCAATTAGGATTCGGTAACGCGGGTTGCTAGCCCACGTTACCTAGTCTAGAATCAAGGCCCTAGACAACCCGCACTTGCAGTTTTAGCCTACACGCATAAGGGTTTATACGTATAGTTACCCGGGGACCACCACTAGGAGGTAAAGCAAGCACTTCATCACGAACTTGATTGTTGCGCTACTGGCCCAAGCCAAGTTTTGAGCAGTCAGTAGTTTCCCGATCAATCGCAATGCAGATCCCCCACAAATGCCTAGCCTACGTCTTTAGTAACTACCCATTAGATTTCTAAAACTCTATTCATCAGCTCAAAAAATGTATTACTATATAGTGGCTTACACAGCAACTACAGCAATGTGATTTTTCTTTTTTTCACTTTTACTTGCATATTTATAGGCTATTGTGTCACAAGAATACTTTTAGTTGCATGTTTATGGGCTGTTTTGAGATCAAATTTCTATTAGTTGCATATCTATATGCTGTTTTGTCATGAGATTAATTTTCCTTGCTCCTTTGTGGTGGCACTATTCCCTTATTGCAGAAGTCAGTCGAAGAATTCTCTAACAACGGTGGCGTTAACAGTTCCAATTAGGACGAGCTATTTAGTTCATATATTCGACATATTCGAAGCTCAAGTCAATAAGAATATTCAAGACCGAGCTGTTGAAAAAGAGATGGTGGCGAATGAACCATTCATCCGCCACCATCAACGGCAGCGTTTACGAGTATATCCCCGAAGTGGGTTATTGGCATCGGAAAATCCGGCCCCTTCGCCTAGGGGTTTCAACTAGAAACTAGAAAAGCCAGAAGGACAGATTTGGCGAGAGGCATGCAATATTAAAGAATCAAGAGAAACATTTTAATTTGTGATCGCCATTTTGACCCTAATGTGTAAAAGAAGTCTGGAGCTTTTTGCAAACACGTTTTCTTTGAATTTCTCCGATGAGGATTGCTTAAATGAAGAGTTATCTACTTTATAACTCCCGATAAAAAGAAGGTACTCTCAAAGCAGTGTTTGCTTAGAAGCTAAATGCTCTAATTGTCAAAAGTATTGTAATATTCGAGCTACGGCTCGAGTAGATAAAACGATATTCTGTTAAATAATTTCTTTATTTTCTAGTCTATAGAACAATTAAAGTTCACACTATACTATTCTTCGCAAACTCCTTCCTTACAAGGTCTCTTTCTTCTCAAATCACTTTATCTCCTTTCAATTACTTAATTCACAAATCCAAACTAATTACTTCTTCTTGTTAACTCTCAACTTTCAATCTATCACAAAATTACAACTTCGGCTGTTATCACTTTTCCAATCTCCTCGTGCGGTTCAAAACCAACTGCCTTACCTCCATCGCCATCTGTCCTTATATAGCAGCATTTCTGATAGCCAGAAACTTCTAGCAAATTCTTCGACCACTGGAACAAGGAAATTCTGATGTAATAATTCCAAGATGACAATAATTTCTTGCGGTTATAATTCTCTCTTAATTCCGTGACGTTGTCTTAGATATCATCCGTCTCTTATCGTGGACACGAACTGTGGACACGAACTGCGGACACGAACCTCGAATGAAAAGACACTTCGGAACGAAATTATGCTCGAATGAAAAGACACTTCGGAACGAAATTATGATCGAATGAAAAGACACTTCGGAATGTGTTGCATAGTCGTTGGAGCGTAGTTATTATGCTACATTATGTTACACTGCCCCCTCTTAGACTTGTTCGTCCCGAACAAGTGCATCCTCACTTCGGCCATTGTATCGACTCAGTCGGTCCACATGAACCACTTTCATTTTGGCCCTCGGTCCTCGCTGGATGCGGTAGACAACATTGTTGATGCGGGTTACAATTCTGTAGGGACCCTCCCAGTTCTGCTGCAACTTAGGTGATTTCCCCTTTTGGCGATGGGGATTATACAACCACACCAGATCTCCTTCCTGGAATCCTGACGTTGTTGCCTTGGCATCATACCTGGTCTAGATGCGGTCGCTCGTTATCCTAATCTGGCTTCTGGTCCTTTGGTGTATGTCCCTAAGCCTTTCCCTAAGGGCCGCCACGTACTCTTCTTCATTTCCGGGCTCATTGGTAGGAGATCCAAATTTCACCTCACTGGGTAACCGAGCTATTCCACCAAACAAGATTTGGAACGGTGTATGTCGAGTAGTGCTATGCACGGCACTTCTATAGGCCATCAAAAACAAGGGAATCTGCCGGTCCCAATCCCGTTGGTAGTCTCTTACGACCTTCGAGAGATGTTCGCCCAAAGTCCTATTGAAATGTTCCACCATACCGTCCGACTGTGGATAAAGCGGGGTTGTCCGTGTCTTTTTGATTCCGAGTAGTTGACACATCTCTTGGAAGATTCTTGACTCGAAGTTCCGCCCTTGGTCAGAATGCAATTCCAAGGGCACACCGAATCTGCTAACCCAATTGTAGACGATCTGCTCCGCCACGGTTCTGGCTTCCTGGTTAGGGATCGGAAACGCTTCCGGCCACTTACTGAAGTAGTCCATCACTACGAGTATATACCGATTACCACTGTCGGTTTCCGGAAAGGGCCCTGCGATGTCAATGGCGATTCGTTCAAAAGGTGCTCCCACGTTGTATTGGTGCATCTCACCTCGAGTTTTGATCCTCGGACCCTTGCTAGCTGCACACACGTCGCATTTTCTGCACCAGTCTTCGATATCTTCCTTCTCTTTTAACCAATAAAAACGTTCTCGTACCTTTTCTAGCGTCTTATTTACTCCCAAGTGGCCTCCGGACGCCCCGCCATGCATTTCCTGTAACACCTCCTTGACCCTCGTCCGCGGTACGACAAGCTGCATTACAAACGACTTTCCGTCGGAGGATTCCCATTTTCTTCTCAGAACACCTTCTTGGATATGGAGGGAGTCCCACTGCGCGAAATATGCCTTTAAGGTCGGGCTTCTGTGAGAGATGTCCTGATGATCCGGTTTCTCCATGTTCTCCTTCCAGGCCAGAATCGGCTCGATATCCGGGTCTTCCTTCTGAGCGTTCCGGATCTCATCTACGCTCCAGCCGGCGATAGGTTCGGCTCTCATTCTTTGGATGGAAACCAGCTTCCGTTCTTCCTGACGCGCACAATGTTTACAATCCGTTCTGCATGGTCTCCGGGACAGTGCATCCGCATTAGAGTGGAGTTTTCCTTTACGATGCTGTATTTCGTAGTCGTAGATTTGCAGCCTTCCGATCCATCTTGCGACCTGACCCTCAGGACTCTTGAACTGTAATAGCCATATTAAGGCTGCATGGTCTGTGCGAAGAACGAACTTCCTCCCATAGAGGTATTTGTGAAAATTCTTCGTAGCCAAGATCAAAGCTAGAAGTTTCCGCCTTGTCACGCAGTATTTCCTTTCTGGCTTAGAGAGCACCTTGCTGAAGTACGCAACCACCTTCTCTTGGCCATCATGCACCTGGGAGAGTACGGCTCCTACCCCGACATTACTAGCATCTGCATCCACAACGAACGTTTCCCCGGGAGTGGGGTAAGCCAGTATCGGGGCATCGCATAGCCGTTGTTTAAGTGCCTTGAAGCTCTTCTCGCACTCAATTGACCATTTGAATTGTTTTCCCTTTTCCGTCAACTGGTGCAGGCTCTTTGCGATCCCGGCAAAATCCATCATGAACCGTCTGTAGTAGGTGGCTAGGCACAGGAAGCTCTTTAGTTGGTGTTTGTCTTTGGGGACTGGCCAGTTTTTCACCGCTTCGACCTTCTCTGGATCGGTTCTCACTCCTTTCGCTGAAATTATGTGTCCCAGGTACTTGACTTCCGCTCTAAACAGGGCGCACTTCTTGGGGTTGAGCTTCAGGTGGGCACTTCGAAGCCTTTGAAACACATCCCTTAGATTGTCTCGGTGTTACGCAAACGTTTTTCCAACGACGATGACATCATCCAAGTATACCAAACAGGTTTTCCATGTTAACCCTTGCAGGACACATTCCATCAATCGCTCGAAAGTCGCCGGAGCATTGCACAGCCCGAATGGCATTACCGTGAATTGCCATAGCCCATTTCCTGCAGTGAAGGCGGTTTTCTCCCGGTCTTCTGGATGGATCTGTACCTGCCAGTAGCCACTCTTCAAGTAGAGAGTGGAAAACCATTGGGCCCCTGATAGTGTGTCCAGCGTGTCTTCAATCCGTGGCAGAGGATAGCTGTCTTTCTTGGTGACGTAATTGAGCTGCCGATAGTCCACGCAGAACCGCGTGCTGCCATCTTCTTCCTTACCTGTACAACCGGTGATGCCCACGGACTTTTGGAACTTTCAATCAGACCTTCTTTCTCCATTGCCGACACTGTCTCTTGAACTTCTGTCTGCTTTGCCAATGGAAGGCGCCTAGCAGGCTGACGAATTGGTCTAGTATCACCAGTGTCTATTCGATGTTGTACCAGGTGTGTTCGGCCGTATTCTCTGTCCTGTGAGGCAAATACATCAGCGTACTCATTGATAAGATTCTGTGCCATAGTTCGCTGCTCCTGATTCAGCTCACTGGACTGGAGAATCGTCTCTCTCGTTTCCGCTGTCCAAGGTGATGGGAGAGGTTTTGGAGCAGCACGTTCAGATATTGTTGCGACGGCGGTAATCGGCGTGCATTTTCCAGTCACCTCCCCTCGCCTTAGTTTGACAATGTGTGGTCTTGCGTTCAAAACTCTCACTGGAACCATGGTGTTCTTTGGTTCGACTAACGTCTTTCCCACGATGTAGTCTTGAGAATTCTTCTCTGGGTCTGGTTCTACTATGTAGAATCGGTGGCTCCCAAGATCACCTTCCAGCTTCGTCCAAATGATTGTCTCTGAAAACGGCGGCAAAACTTCATCTTTGCTGATGATTGCCCTGAGAGCTACGGCATTCTCGTTTCCGTACACCATCGGAATCTCCACATTTCGATACCTCAGTATTTGCATCCCGATGTCCAAAATTACTTCATTTGCTTTCATGAAGTCTATTCCGATGATGCACTCGTCGCATATATCTGCCACCAGAAACGCATGGGAGAACGTCAGTCCCGCCAGAGTAATCGTAAGACGAACTTCTCCAAACACCTTCGCCATTTCCCCTGTTGCAGTCTTCAGGCAGTAGCTGTTGTTGTTGTGCAGCCATGAGCTTCTGACGATATCTCTTCTTACAATGGAGGCGGTGGCACCTGTGTCGATGGTGGCTACGCACTTCTTCTTGTTGATTAGTGCCTCCACTGTCAGGCTCTTGTTACCCCGTTTGGTTTGCGAAACTTGAATGGTGGTCCTGGAGGCCTCGATTCCAGTAACCAACTTGTGCCCCGCGAAGTTGGTCCTTACGCATTTCCCGACTGCTGGTTTTGGGAAGTCTGACCGACAGGATGCTTCCTCATAGCTAAAATCATTGCACTGGCCATCTGCGAAGAAAATAGTGATATCATGCCTAAAGAAAAATTTACCAAATTTAAATGAGCTGCCCGAACAACATTTGGGGGAAGATGATACTGTAATGGATTTATATGAGGTATATCCAGAATATTTTATTGAAAACCATTTTAATAATGCTTCACAAATCAATATTGACTTTTTATAGATGAGATATTTTTTGGGATACGTGGCATTCAAGGTACTACCAAAGATTGATTGCAATGCTTATAGTGCTAGCATCAGAAAAGTTGATGAAGTTTTATCGTGCCAATCAGAGTTGTTCATCTTAGAATATAAATGATAGTGATTTTGAGAATTTAAATGCTCCGTCAAATCTATTCTTTGACGTTGGTAAGATACACATCTTAATATTTCATTATGTGTTTACTAGCAATCCTGAAATAGTTGGCATAAAGGCAATAATTATTGCAAAATGCAAGGAAGTACACCTGAATGGTTTTACTCTGATAGTTCATGCCTTGAGCATAAAATAAAAATTACAAATTTTCTTATTTTAGTTCTACTGCGAAAGTACTACTCTTGAGCGGTTGAAAAAAAATGAACGTAGTGCATTAAAAAGGTTCAATTTTTATCCTTCTAACGACTTAACGTAACCCTTAAAAGGAAATCCATCGGCGTTAAATCGCATGAACGAATTGGCCATTCGACCGGAACATTTCCCGAGATTACACGATTACCGAACTTCGCCTTCAATAGATTAATTGTTTGACCAGCTGTGTGGCATGTGGCACCATCTTGTTGGAACCACATATCACTGATGTCAAGTCTATCCAATCAGGCCAAAAATAGTTTTCCAACATGGCACGATAGCGAACTCCATTGACCGTAACATGACGATCATTTTCATCGACGAAAAAATACCGTCTAATCACATCTCCAGCATGAAATCCAAACCACACGGTCACTTTTGGTGGATGCAATGGAGTTTCTTGAAGCACATGTGGGTTTCTTGCTGTCCAATAACGCATATTTTTCTTATTACAAAGCCAATAAGCCAAAAATTAGCTTCATCGCTGAAGATGATTTTTCGATGTAATTCAAAATTTTTTTCAAACTTTTGCAGAGCCCAATTGGAGAAGTTTCGACACTTCAAATGATCAAGAAGCTTCAGTTATTGAGTTAATTTGATCTTGTAAGGGTGTAGACCAAGATTTTTATGTAAAATTTGCCACAATGTGGACTGAGAGATGCCCAATCCCAATTTTTTTTTTTTTTCAAAAGGGTATATTCAATAAGAAAAAAAAATCAACAAATATTTGCTATCCGGTAGTACCAAAAACAAAGAACAGCAAAACAAAAACTCGGTAGATTTACTAGATGTAGGTAACTATTGGTAGTCATCACTATCGATAATTCTCGATACCATTCGATTGTTTTAATTGAACGGTTTAATAAAATCTTTTTTTAAGTAAAATTTTAACCACTAAACTCAAAATTGACTAATAATGCAGGCAACTTCATAAATGTCAAATGCTTCAAGTTTTGTTCACTCCACTTTATCCTGATACAATTAAAATTAGAAACTATTTTTAAAATAAAATTCCGAAGCGAAATAACGAAATCAGTTAGTTGTTCCTAACTTTTTTCTTTTTTATAATTAGCGCGCGCCAAAGAGGATATGAATACTCTTATACTATTATAGGACACGGGCGTTGTGAAGAAGAGAGAGAGAGAGAGAAATAAAGATTTTAGTGTAGTGGTTTGAAACTTAGATGGTATTAAGTTTCTGTAAACTTCAAGGGTAGCGTCCAGATAACTGGGGAGTTTGTTTGTTTTGCTTTTTTGTCGTTGCTCATGATTCACAGTATATTTCTCCGTCCTCCTGATATCATCACGGTTGCATTTTCAGCCATATGACCACTCTACTGCCAGTGTTATGCCTTCGCAGTAGAGTTGACTTTTTTTCGACTTTTTTATTAATTTCATGCGAAATAAATAGATGATTCTTGGATTTGAACCGTGAACCAACAGCGTGACAAGCAATGATTCATTTTCATTTTCATTTTTAGTGCATTTTTATTAATCAATTTATTAACTTACATGCTAGACAAAACGCTTAAAACTAACTTAACTAACTTAACTATTCTTATTCTAACTTACTGGCCCTATGCGGGCGCTCTAAGTTAAACCAAATACTTAAGACTATGTCTTTCGACGTAACGTACATACATTTTTTATTTATTTCATTATTTTATTTTTGCTTTTTACTAAGAAAAATAGATAAAAAAAAAACTTTGTAAATGAACTTCTTTTTTTTTTTTGTATTCTTATATATAAAACTTATAAACTACCTTAAAATAAATCTTAAAATATCTTATTCTACCTTAATCTATCTTATTCTACCTTACGTAATTATATACGTACTTTTTTTTTTTTAAATTTTTTTTTTTTTTTTTATCAAGTGCTGTTTTTTTTTTAACGACGAAGGAGTTTCCTCTCTTTCGGCTAGCCACCAGAAATGACCGTACTGACGTTGTACGTCCTCAACATCACGACCCGATACCGCCCTACTAAACAGGAGACGCTCCACACTGCCGTGTGCAACGTCTCTGTCGTAGTTGAGTCGCCTATCCACAACTGTCCGAGCAACATGGAAGATTAGCGGCACCGCCAATCTGTCCTGGATCAGATCTTTCTCATCAAAATAGAGGAACGCCTCTGGGGGAACAAAGCCATTAAGGCGCACTCTCTCATGATACTCGTAATTGGGGTAATAAGCCCCGGAGATTAGATTGTTCGTCGAGCTCATTGCTCTTGCAATGTGCCTTCGAATCAGCTTGATAACGAAATTATCCACTCTTATTAGGTTAGCCCTGTTGTAAAGGACCTCATTGGGATAGAATTTTATGTACTGGGACTCTGGTGTTCTGTACAAATGAAGGCAAGCCCTTGCATCGAGTTGCTTGCTATAAAAAAGTCTCTTTGTAAGGGCAAAAGCACCTTTGGCTCTGGTCAGAGCAGCATCTATATGTTTGTTAAAATATAGATATTGGTCTAACCAGAGCCCCAGGTATCTGACTACACTTCGACTCGCAAGTGGCTGTCCGTGCGGTCCCACGATTGAGAAGTTTCGCCAATTCTTTCTGGTATCCCTAGAGGCCCCAGACAACGGCGTCCTAAAAAGAATGGTTTCCGATTTCTGGAAGTTGATCTTCAACTTCCAGTCATCGCAATATCGCTGAATCTTATCGAAGTCACGTTGCAAGAGAATTGCAATGACCTCGATTTTTGGTCTTGATCTGTACGCGATCAAGTCGTCTGCATACGCTATGGCATGGTGAAGTGATCCTATGAGATCGCTCGTGTAAATGTTGAAAAGGATCGGTGAATTAACCGCACCTTGTTGCAGACCGTTTTTAATTAGAAGTGTTCCAGCAGAAGTCACATTGCCATTTTTGACGATGAACTGTCTACTGGTGAGCATGTTATGAAGTATGTATGGTTTGCTTATGCCCAGCCTGCTTAGCTTGTAGAAGAGTCCCTCTAACCATACGGTATCGAAGGCCTTCTCTAAGTCAATCAGGCAGGCACCCGTGCATTGGTTCTTGCTTTTGTTCCATTGGATATCCGATACCAGTTTAGACGCGGCATGTATTGTATCATGCCCCGCCTTAAAACCGAATTGGTTATCCGGAATTATATTACTGTTCTCAGTCCACTTAAGCAGGGCTCTATTGATCACTTTCTCGAATACCTTGCTGATGTTCGGAAGGAGACTTATCGACCGGAGATTTGCCGGATTGGAAGTGTCCTTACCCCTTTTGGGGATGGGTTGTATCACTGCTGTTTCCCAATGCTCTGGATAATGTGCATTATTCAGTGCATTGTTAAACAGAGTGGTGTAAATGTCCACCGCTCCTAGAGGGAGATGTCGAAGCACAATGTTCGATACTCCATCGATTCCCGCAGATTTCTTCCTCCTCAAAGTGTCGAAGATCGCATCGGCGGTGACATTATTTGCCATGTTATCGTCATTGAACTCGGTAAAACCTATGTTCTCGGATCGCCAGTGCTCTATATCATTTCGAAGGTAGAAGTTGTGCACAAGGACGCGATTTTCCAGGTCGTGGTTCGGGCAAATGGTATCATTCACCTTGTACACTTCCTGGAAAGTCGCTCCCATAGCCTCTACCTTCTCCTGCGGATCTTCGATCACAAAGAAGTTGTCATCCTCTACTGCGTTATCTGGATCTATACCTGCTGTTATAAGTATTCGTCCATTGTTCGTCGTTCGGGGGATCTTAAGACACGGAAGGTCGTTTTTATTATTCCTCCGAAATATTTTATTTATTTGCGGGAACATACTCGGGTTGTTGGATTTTACAGCCCGAATTTTGTTCTTCCAATGCAAATTTGCAGAAAGTCTGTAATTTTCTCTAATTAATTTTTGGAGGTTTTTAATCAACGACTTCAGCTTCCTAACCTCCAAGTTTTGTCTGTCAGTAAACTGTCTGTACAAGGTTTTTAGTCTCGACAGCAGTCTACTTTTGTGTTGGTGTAGTGCGTCAATTGTTGCATTGCGGAATATGTCTGCGTTGTCAGTATGTTGATACCGAGGTATCGTATTGTCCATAGTTCGTTTAATTTCGTCCATTTGTTTTAGGTACCAGTCAATCTCCTCGTTTGACAGATTCCTATTGGACGGTGGGTAGAGCGAATTCGAGGAGAGTGCTCTTGTCAAAGTTCTTGAGAAGCGAGTCAAACGCGTCCTACTATAATTGTAGGAGTACTTTTTTACAAACTCCTCTAACTCCGCAATTTTGTTGGGAATCGTTATTACGGCACTGAGTCCGCAATGGTCACTGTCATACACAAATGTGTGCAGACAGTTTATAGTTTGTCGGTCCATGTCGGTCAGTTGTAACCGTACGTCGAACAGCATAAGATCCAGATAGGAGCCGCTTCTAGGAAACGACGGACTATCTGTAGCTTTCAAATCGAGTTTATACTCGACACTGTGCCGACCCCACCAATTGAATAGTAGGTTCCCTCTAGGATTAGGTGTGTTGTTTGATGATGAAATAATTCTCCTCCGACTCCAGCCTAAGGCATCGAAAAAGTGTCTCGAGCTCTGAAATAAATAAAGTAGATTGAGTAGCTTCAGGTGCATAGAGTGCGACCAAGTACATCCTCTTTCCACTACGGAGAGGGATGCACACGATACACGCTTCCAGCTCCTGGAACCTTCGCACTTCACCTCTGTACATAACTTTAAATTGCAGTTGTTTGCGTATGAAGATCGCAACACCTCCTCCTTGTGTGGAGTTGGGTCGGTCTCTTCTGACAATATTGTATTTATTGTGCTCCAATTTGTGCTTCTGGGATAGCTTTGTTTCGCTAACCATAAGCACATCAGGGGTTTGGTCTTCTAGCAACTTAAACAATACGGCTCTTCGCTCGATCCTAATCAGTGAATTCACATTCACCGCAAGGATCTTCAAGGATTGCTCCTCCATGTTCGTACCCATTACGACTGAAGTTGCGTTAAGCCCGGCAGAAGTGCGTAGATCTGGTCCACCCGCTTCGCCTGCTCCTGTACCTGACGTTGAAGCTGCTCCATCTGCCCTTGGATAGAGAGCAAGATGGCCAGCAAGTCACTTTGAGCCTCCGGTGCTCTAGGCGCTGGGGCCTGAGAAGCAACCTTCGGTCTTTTCTGTTCCGCGTTTCCCCGACCTGCCGCCATTTGGGCGTAGGTCACTTGGGGAGTCACGGATTGTGTTTGAATTGGAGCAGGTGGACGTTTCACTACGACCTTCTCCTGGCGAACTAGATTTACTTTCTTAATGTACTGGAACTTAGGACAACCCCGATAGTTTGCGGTGTGTCCCGAGTTCCTGCATAAAGCACACGAGAGCTGGCTCTTATCTGCCACTCCATCCTTACCCAGAATGCATTCCTCTGCTTTGTTGTTCTTTCCACACTTAACACATCGAGGCTGCATTTCGCAGTTCGACGCGGCGTGCCCGAACCTTTGGCAGCGAACACATTGTAAAATGTTTTCGCTCCTTCTTAATTTTTCCCATGCGACAACCTGGTAGTCTAGGACTTTAATACTCCTTAGACCATCCAGCTTGCTATTGGGTGAAAGCTGAACTAGGAAGAACGGCAGTTTCCGCTTCTCCCTTTTTGCCTTAGCTGTGGTGAATGGCTTGACCCCTACAAATTCGAGCTCGTTGCACTCTTTCTCTTTAAGCAGCGCAAGGAGCGTCTCCGGATCAGTAGACGGGTCTATCCCGCTCAGCAGCATTGTTTGCCGCTTTTCTCCCTTCGGGGTGAAGGAGAAGAACTCCGTCGTCGTGTCCCTAAGTAATTCTTTAATTTTTTTATAATCTTCCACTGTATTACAGTGGATAGCATGTCTATTTTCGTTTAATCTTTTAATAGAGAAATTATTTCCTATGGCCGACTTACATAGTTCAATTGTGTCCTTCAACTCCACCTTGTAGGTATTAATTGGCGGCACATTTGCCTTTGTACTCGTCTTCTGTTGCGGTTGTTGCTGTTGTTGGTGTTGTTTCTGCTGCTGCTGCGGTTGTTGCTGCTTTTTCTGCTGCTGTGGTTGTTGCAGCGTTTTCTGCTGCTGTTGTTGTTGCAGCTTATTTTGCTGCTGTTGTTCATGCTGCTGCTTCTGCTGCTGCATTCGCGGCTGATTTTTTTGTTGTTGCAGCTGACCTTCTGGCTGCTTCTGTAGTTGTTGAGCGCGGTGGAGCTCTAGCTGCCGCTCCTTTTCTCTTCTTGCCATTTGTTTGGCTTTAATGGTAAGCACCCTTCGCTCTAACTGCCTGATGCTGCTGGTCAGACATTGGACTTCATCCTCTTCGTCATCCGATTCAGAGGATGCCAGAACTGCGAAGCTATTGTCGTCATCGCCAATGTAGCGGCCCTCCCCACCGTCAGAGATGTACGCCAACTCGACAGATTCATCCGACCTCTGCCGCTTCTTCTCTGCTGCTACTGCTGTTGCTGTGGTCGGCGCCCCTTCCCTCACTTCACCTGGTAGCTGTACAGCTGAAGCTGATGTGGAGGGGCGCTTTACCAAATTGGGAGATGGTTTAAGTTTCCTTCTCCGCTTTGATGTACTGTCTGTAGCCACTGTTGCTGGGTGGCCTGATATTACTGCCTCATCGGCTGGTGTTTTCTTATCAGCTGGTCCCGCTAATGGGAGCGCGGACCGCTCACTTTCCATCGCCTTTCTTACTTCTTAATAATTTAATATTCACTATTTTTGTATAATTTATAAAAAAAAAAGTCTAATATTGAAATTTTCCCTGGTTGGGAATTGAACCCAGGTCCTGGGTTGACGGTTCACCACCACTACCCCTAGGCTAACTCGCCACTTGAATATTCACTGTCTAACTTTGTATTTGAAATCACACCGATTTTAAATGAGAAGCCGAAACACGTGCGCACTCTTTGGAAGTCTGTGAACGAAAAGCGATGATGCTACCACTACACCATGGCCACCCTTAAACTAACTGATTTCGAATTTCGATTCTGTATGAATCAGCGATGACTAAATAGTTTGTGTCTAGAACTGTGTATGTACGTGTACAATGTCATTCGACTTTAGTTACCAACAATTCAGAACATCGACATGTTTTAATTAATTTCATTATGGAATGATTTTCGATTTTTCATTCTATCGAAAACATTGGAATATCGAAGAGCGGTATAAAATGAAATTTAATCAAATTCTATTGATCTGCAATGTAAGCTTAGTGAGTAATAGAAAATCCTAAGAAAACTAGGAACATGCTGAAAAGCATGGGAAAACTGGTTGAACTAAACGTGTTTTAAGATTACATCCTCTGTCTGAGATGCAACATACCTAATAGCGTGGAAAATCCTGTGAAACTGCGCTTCAGAATCTAGTTGAAGGGATTGAATGATAGAAATGAGTAGTTCGCGATGAGAATTTTCATCATTCATCATTGGGAGTGCTTTCGACAATGCGACTTTTGAATGTTAAAGTTAAAGCTCTGAGAACGAATAAACTTTTGAGAGCAAAAATACTATGGAAAGCTTGGGGGTCGTGTTATAGGTCCCCCCATACAAAAATTTCCGGAAAATTTGTTTGTATGGCGTGCACTATCTTGTTGTTATATGGGCTTAGATATATTATAATATAAAAAGTTAATCGGACTCGCAAGTTCTAAAATATATTAAAGTTATGCATCTAAGGCTCTAACAAATCCAATCTTGCAATATACATACATACATGTACTGCGGTGTTAAAAGGGTGGAGATATCTCTTACATCTTTTTATTTGTAACAGGTAGGCCAATCTTAAGTGATTTAACCAGAAAAAACAACACTAGGGTCGTATTATTCCAGAAAAAAACCGTTGGTAATTTAACCCTTTAAAAACTAATTTTTAAAGTTTTATAAAATTAAAAAAAAAAATATTTTTTTTAATATGGAGCGTGACCGCCTTTGGCTTTTATAAGGGCTTCAACCTTTTTTGACATAGAATCGTATAGGCTGGTGATGTAGCAGGTGTCTATTTCTTCATACCAAATCTTTTCGATGTGGTTTCTTGATTCCTGAAAATTTCTTGGCTCTTTGTTACTTAAATTAACACCCATTTGATGATAAACGTGCTCAATAGGATGCATGCCTGAACTGTTTCCGGGCCAATGGAGTGAATTTGTACCCAATTCTTCTTTGTAACTTTGAACCTAGAAAAAAAAATTGGATAAAATAAATTAAAAGCACCATAAGGATTGATAAATCAAATCAACATCAAAATAACAGTGGAAAGTTCATGGTTTACTTTCAGTCTTAGCACGATGGCAAGGTACGGAATTGTCATGAAACACAAGTGCTCACTTCTTCTATAGTGGGAACCAGTGAATATAATATTCCACTAGTCAAATATTTTCAAGTAAACACCTTAGCAAGCAAATTTTTCGTTAAATGTTCATTGTCGGAAAATCCACATATAAGACGATTATTGCCAAATTAGCTCGTATGTTTCTTGTAAGTTAAAAAAAAAGTTGTCACTGCATTTTCACACTCACTAAAGTTTAACTTTATTCTGTTTATATAAATTTAATCAATATTATAGCTGAATGAGCACTAGCTCTTGGACTTATCTATAAAATCCTATCCTGAACCTAAGTATATATGTATGTACATACTTGTAATTTGTACTTAAATAAATATATAAATACATTAATAAATAGCCGCACAAGATTCACAGAAAAATGTATTTTATTTACATTGTTTTTTTTTTTTTTTAATATGTTAATTACTCATTTTAGAACCTTTGGGTTCCGAAAACACTCTTTTACGTTTAAACACTTAAATCAGTGGTTGAGTGTGTGGACCACTGAACGGGAGACTTGGGTTCTCAATTCTGACTGTATGACAGGCCTCATGCAGATTAAACGGTTGGACGAATTTACTTCAAACTTTGCGGTTTTATTAAGCACTATTTGACATTCTATATTAAAGGACATGCCACACCAAATGTGAGAAATGCCATACCAAGTTTCAGAATAAGTTGTGCACATCTTCGTATTTAAAGAAAAAAAAATTATATTTTAACAATTTTGCCTAAAATTTAAACCTGAATAATTTGAAAATGAAAAGCATATATTATAGATGCAAGTACAGTCATCTAGTCTTTTTTATGTGTTTGATTTCGTTGTCATACTTCCCTAAAAGTCACCAACGAAGTATGTATGTATGTACATATGTCGATAAAAGTAAGGTTTTGTACGCGAAGTGTTTAGTAATTAAATTTCAATTATTTATGTATTTCTTTATGTTATAGATTAACAACTACATTAAAGACGATTGCAAAAGTGCAATATAAAAATTGTCGAGTGGAATATAAAACTTATTTATTATTTCACTTGTAGAATATTTATGAAGGAAGCTTCTGGTCACACTGGTGGGAGCCATTCCATTTTTTTTACCTCTTTGTATTTTGCAGCATTTATGAATCTATCCAGTATAAACACATTCTTCCTTCGACGGTTCTCCAGGTCGACGTCAAGCTATGGTCTTTCCGTGCGAAAATCCTGGTTGAATTTGGAGAAGGCATAACACTGGCAATAGGGTGGTCATATGGCTGAAAATGCAACTTGATCGTGATGACGACATCAGGAGGACGGAAAAAAATAGTGTGATCATGAGCAACGACAATAAAAGCAAAACAAATATGCTCCTCAGTTATCTGGACTCCCCCCTCGGAGTTTATAGAAACTTAATACTACCTGAGTATCAAACCACTACACCAACTCTTTCTTTCTTTCTTTCTTTCTCTCTCTCTCCCTCTCTGTCTATCTATACAACGCCCGTGCTCTGCAATAGTATATCCCCTTCGGCGCGCGCAAATTATAAAAAAAAAATATCAATACTGTAAACTGTAAAAATAATAATTTATGTGGGATACCAGTTGGTAGATCTCACAATTATATCTTTAATGTAATCAAAAAGAAAACACACGGATCACTTGATAATATTAACTTTATTCGTTTAACGTCCTTTCGCTTTGCTTGCAGTTTGATGACTGACTCACCCTTATTCAAGTTAAAAGTTAAGAGGGATAGCAAGAGAGTGTGTGCGTGTGTGTGTGTGCGTGTGTGTGTGTGGTATTCAGTGGTTGTAACTGCGTCCTGATCGCGTCGTCGGTCGTTTGTCTGTGTCGTCGTCACGTATTCCCACATTCGGCCCTCCTGACGATTTCTTCGGCTCGAAGAAACCAGCCCATGGCTTCATTCCATCTACAGCAGCTTTCGTGGAGCGTGGTCCCTCGTGGTCACCCATCTTTTCCACTTCATACCGATCGTGCTTACATATTTTTACTATTTTATATGGCCCAAGGAATTTAGGTTTCAACTTTAAACCTGGACCGAACTGGGTACGACGTATAGCGACTAAATCGTTCACCTTGTAAATGATGGGAGTCTTCAGCTTCTTGTTGTAATAAAGCCGGTTCTCACGCTGGATCTTAGCAAAGTTGTCTTTAGCTTCTCCTCTCACCTTTTCTCGTTCGCCATCCAATTCTTCGATTTCCTCTTGACGGAGAAAATCTTGAAACTTCGGTACAGCTTTGGCTTTTATCTCCATTCCCGTCAGGATTCTAAACGGCGATATCTTAGTGCTTCTGGTCGGCGTATTATTTATCATCTGCTGAGCTTTCGCAACCTGCTTATACCACTGCGTGGGATCCTCCAGATTCATCTTGGTTAACAACGGAATTAGTATGCGGTTGACTCGTTCTACTTGACCGTTTCCACGTGGCACTCCGGTCGCGATGAGAGAGTGCATTATCCCCTCTTCTTGGCAATAATTGGCAAATGCACTTGACGTGAACGCTGTCCCTCGATCGGAAATAATTCTTGACGGGTTTCCAAATATAGCAGCTTGTCCTCTCAATCGACCAAGTACTTCTTCACTGGTAGTACCTTTCGTGGGGTACAGCCACACAAATTTAGAAAAAGCGTCGAACACAACTAAGATATGATTGTACTTCTTTTTGGTTTCTTCCATCGGTCCAACATGATCAATATGATAGGTTTGCAGCGGCCGATCCGACTTATCTATAGGCGAGAGAAAACCTTCCTGTTTTCCCATCTTCCGCTCGGCCATTATACAACTGACGCAATTCTTAATCATCCTTGCCACCTTTGATTTTATCTCAGGAATAAAATACGTCTTTTCGATCATTTCTCCTGTCTTCTTAGCTGAAAAATGCCCTTCTTTATGTGCGAGTCCTATAATTTCTTCCTCCATGGCTGATGGTATAACAATCAGTTCCTTTAGTGCATCTTTAAACAAAATGCCATTCTTCAGGTAATAATCTCCGTATTCCTCCCGTTCTAGCAACTTCGATATTAGCTTTAGGTGTTCATCTCGTTGTTGTGCCTCCCTGATTCGATGGCTCATCGTATCCATTATCAGCATAGCCACTCTACTTAACGCATCGACATGTTTCATCTTGGTTCCACCTCGGTGTTCAATCACATAGTCAAAATCCTGTAGGAATAGTGCCCATCTAGCTACTCGAAGGGGAACATCTTTCTTCTTCATGGTTAGGGCGAACGCATTGCAGTCTGTAATTATCTTTATCCTCTTGTCGACTACATAGATTCGCCACTTCTTTAACGCTTCGATGATAGCGAGGACTTCGAGTTCATATGAGTGATACCGCTCTTCTGCAGGAGTCGTCTTTCGACTCATGTATTGAACCGGGTGAAACATCTGGTCGTCGTTATCCTTTTGAAGCAATACGGCTCCATACCCGCTTTTGCTTGCGTCTGCGTGTATTTCCGTTACAGCATGAGGATCAAACAGTTTGAGTACTGGTGACCTTATCAGTGCATCTTTGAGTAACTCGAAAGCTACTATCTCTTTATCGTCCATCCGAAACTCTATATCTTTTCGAAGCATATCGCTCAGTGGTTTGGCTATCACAGCGTAGTTTTCGATAAATCGTCGAAAATAGGAAGTAAAGCCTAAAAATCTTTGAAGTGTCTTCTTGTCCTGTGGCATTGGAAATTGTCTGACTGCCCTCGTTTTCTCCTCCGATGGTGTTATTGTTCCGTTTTCGATCTTGTATCCAAGAAAATCGATCTTTCTCTTTAGGAATTGACTCTTCGCCCAGTTAATTTTGAGTCCGTTGTCGCTGGCTACTTTAAGGACTTTCTTTAGTTTTTCGATTGCTTCCTCCTCGTCTTTAGCCGGAATTACCAAATCATCTACATACACCTTTACAATATCGTCGTTGATTAGTTTCTTAAAAACGACAGATATAAACTTCGTAAAGTTTGCCGGTGAATTGCAAATTCCAAATGGGGCCTTCAAAAACTCATATTGTCCATTATGAGTTATGAACGATGTATACTTTCGCGAATTTCCCTCTACTGGCACGTGGAAAAAGCCATTGATTAAGTCGAGCGTCGTGAAAACTTGACCTACTTGTAGGTAGTCTAGGATATCATCCATTAGTTGCATCGGAAAATGGTCCTTCATAATCTGGGCGTTTACTCGCCTAAAGTCACAACACATTCTTTTTGTTCCATTCTTCTTTGCGACTAGGACTACTGGAGATGTAAATTCTGATACACTCGGCTGGATGATTTCTTCTTGTAGCCACATCTTCACTTGTTCTTCCACAAACTCCTTATCTGCTGGTGACATCCTTTTTGGCCGCTCATATATAGGTGTCTCATCTTTCAGCATAATTTTCATTTCTATCGGCGAAGTAGCTTTCTCTTGGGGTTTGTACTCGTCTACTAGCGATTTTATAATCCTTGCCTGTGCAGTCGGTAAGTGACCGATGTCAATTTCAACTGGCATTCTTTCTCCCCATCTATTAACGTAACAACATATGCTGGTGAATTCTCGTACCAACTCTTTAATTTTTGACGGTGGTTTCTTTCCTTGTGATTCTGTTATGTTGATTTCCTCCTTAGTTGCCTTTACCTTCTTTAAACACAACTCTTCATCTTCGTGATGCTCAATGCCCTTGACCTCTGCCTTCTTCTTGGTGGAACAAGGTTTTGGAAACAACATTTGTCGACTTTGGTGTTCGCCAATATCCTGCTCTGCAACTCTTCGCTGTTCGAAACGGATTCCTCTTGCATCTATGATCACTGTGGCTTGTCGGATTAAATCATTGCCTATAATCATCTGGAACAACATGTCTTTTCTTGTACGACGTGAAACCTAGCTTCTAGTGTGATCTTGTCTATTTTAATTTCGGTGTTGAAAAAACCTTGTGTATTTACCTCGTTACCTCGTTATTTACAACAGAGCTTTGTGGCGCTGAATTCAATGTTGGTTTTGTCTAACAACATTAAGATATCTCGTCTGCACAAGGAAAGATCACAACCCGTATCTATCAGAGCAGTGACTTCCCTACCCTGTATGCTGATCTCTTTCAACATATCAGATCTTTCCCAGTCTAGACTTGCTCTGAAGTTGGTTTTTGTCACCGGTGACTCTGCTTCTTTCACTAAATGTCCTTTCCTTTTACATTCAAATGAGCTATGTCCAGTCTCATTGCATTTGAAACACTTAAAATCTCTGACCGGACATGAGCTAGCCAAATGATTTACATCTCCACATTTGAAACAGTGTCTTTCTTTTTCTCTCTTGACTGGCGTTGATGGATGTATGGACGCTGTGCTCTGAAATTTGAAGTTTTCGTATTGTCCCTGCTGCTTAATTCTTTCGTAGACCTTGATCTTTGTTTTAAGCTCGTCAATCGTTGAGGCTTCATACAAAACGACTTTGTTCACCTTCTCATCTTTTATCCCATTTATAAAGTATTGCACGATTGACTCCTCATCCATGCTTATCGGCTTGGCGATTTCGATCAATGTGTACAAATACTCCCTAAAGGTTTCTCCGTTTAGTTTACGTCGGCTACGTAATTGGCGGTGAACTTCTGCAGAGCTGATAACCACTTTAAATTCTTTCTTTAGAGCTTCTTTAAGGGTGTTCCAATTTCTAATATTAGTTTCTCCTCGTATGAACAGTCTTGCGGCTCCTCCTATCAATCGCTTGGCATAAATATATTTTTGCAGTTCGTTCCAGCCAACTGTTGCGGAAAGATCTTCAAACTCTCCTATCCAGTTTTCTACGCACTGAGTTGATGCTCCTGTGAACGTATTCGTACTTTCTTCGACATCCTTAAATGTGAAAGACGTCATCGCTTCGTTATCCCTTTGCTTGTATTCTTTCCTGCCACGATTTACGCGCACCTCTCCTGCTGCTGTTGATGTAGATGCCGTTTCAGCCTCTTCAAATTGTTCGTCTTCTTCTTCTTCGCCGTGGGACAGGCCGAAGTGCTGTAACAGTCTGTTTTGTAACTCGTTCTTGTTTCCCGTCGTTATCAACCCTATATCTTTTAATTTTTCTTTTAATTCCCCCACCTTAAATTCCAGTACTTCTTCCTTATTCATGTTATTCACCACTTGCTATCCCTTTACAATGACGAAAATCTATATATATATTGGCTTATAATTATGTAAATATAATGTCAAAATAAAGATAAATACAAAATCAACTATTTCAATTTTAATTCAAAATTTAATTAATTAATTAATTTTTTTTTCTTTCAAATCTCAATTATATTTGGTTTGGTCTCACCACCCTGTTGACTTCTTTTCTCTCGTGAAACTTCCACTTCGTTTTTCTTCTTTCAGCTGGTCGGTGTGTTCTCTTCTTTTTCGTGTTTCCTTCTTTCGCCTTATGTCTTCTCTCAATTTGTCTCCTCTGGTGTTTTTTTTTTCAGCTTCGTTTTTTTTTTTGCGTTTCAACAAAATCGCCGTTAGGACGTATCGGCGTCGCCCGTCTGGTTTGTGGAATTTTTATTTCAATCACTTTACTTGATGTTTTACTTTAGATTTTGGATACTGGTTGAGCCCCCAAAAAATATGTGGGATACCAGTTGGTAGATCTCACAATTATATCTTTAATGTAATCAAAAAGAAAACACACGGATCACTTGATAATATTAACTTTACTCGTTAAAGGTCCTTTCGCTTTGCTTGCAGTTTGATGACTGACTCACCCTTAATCAAGTTAAAAGTTAAGAGCGATAGCAAAAGAGTGTGTGCGTGTGTGTGTGTGTGGTATTCAGTGGTTGTAACTGCGTCCTGATCCCGTCGTCGGTCGTTTGTCTGTGTCGTCGTTACGTATTCCCACATTTATTTATTTATTTATTTTAGCTTAGCTTAATTCAAGCAGAACTT
Source organism: Pocota personata (assembly GCA_963082735.1). Classification (NCBI taxonomy): domain Eukaryota; kingdom Metazoa; phylum Arthropoda; class Insecta; order Diptera; family Syrphidae; genus Pocota; species Pocota personata. Next base: position 176,140,167 of record OY720429.1, on the reverse strand, counting down.
AAAAACTACACTACAACTAGACTATTACCATTGTATATGAAACTAAACCACCTAGGCGGTCAAAGTGGAAAAGAAAAAATATCGCTTGATGATAGTACTATAAGTTTCATATACGAGTACAATGTATTACTAAATACAACTTAAGACTAAGGCTAAGTACTTAAAAACTAAACTTAAAACTAAAACTAAAGTGATTAGGGTGGAGGGGTGGAAGTGAAATTCTGGAGGATGTTTCTGAGTGCAAATCTGCTACAGTGAAAATCAAAAGAGCTGTGCGCGCGACATTGGCTCGTTACAGCCACAATTGGTGCGATGAAAATTGAGACGGAAGATGGGTACATACCTCAGGAGGCATGGGTTAGTGTTAAGGGAGATCATTTGGAGCAGATTAGGGTAGTCGATGTTTCCTGCTAACAGTTGATGTACAAAGAGTATGTCAGCAATTTCTCGACGTATTTCAAGTGGCGTTCCTCAAGATAGGATTTAATCCACCCAATGAAACCCAGTTGGAAGCCAAGGGATTTGAGTTTAAAAAGAATGATACTGCGCGAGATTTTATCGAAGGTCTTACTGAAATCTGTGGCAATTACATCAACTTCTTTACCATCCTCTAATGCACACAGAGTGCTAGATACGAATTCCGTTAAGTTAGTAGTTGTTGACCTTCCCTTAAAAAATCCGTGCTGGTTAAGGGAAAAGATAGACTTACAATGGAAGAACATTGTATTGTAAACAATGCTTTCAAAGTGCTTAGGAACGCAAGAGAGTTTGGCAATGGGCCGGTAGTTGGAGATTTCATTCTTGGGACCCTTTTTGTGAAAGGGAATTATGTAAGAGCTCTTCCAAAGCTTGGGGAAGACTCCTTGTGCGATAAATATTTGGAAGAGAGCCGTGGGGGGTTGGGCCAGATGGTTCAAGCAATTTTGCAGTACTATTGAAGGGATACCATCAGGACCAGGAGAGTATTCGTTCTTGAGTTTTTTATCTTTTCTTTCACATGTTCCACGGTTATGTCAACGGAGACTAACGAGGTTTGGGCACAGCTTTTCATGTAGGAGAAGTATTCAAGATCAACTTCAAGCCCATGGTTGCAAAATGATTGGCTGTAAAAAGTGAGCAAATAAATTTGCGACTATCTTAGGATCAGCGGAGGAAGTGTTAGACAATTTTAAAGTAGATGGATAGTTGTCAGATTTTCTTTTTGTGTTGATGAAGTGGAAAAATCGTTTCGGATCGGAGTTCAAGGTAAGCTGGATTTGGTCTAAATATTCGATATATAGAGGTTCACAGAGTTCGGAAAAGTGGGTATATGCGTGAAGGTAATTGGAAAAGTCAGAGTGCGAACGAGATTTAAGGTACGTGTGCCAAAGTTTATTTCTTCTATTGCGAAGCGAGCGCAATTCTTTGGTGATCCAGGGTGGGGACGACGAGCAAGAGCATACACTGCCGATCAATCGAATAGACTCAAAATTTCTTTTATAGAATATTAATTTTTTTAGAGAAAAAACGATCAGAATTTGCAAAAGTATATTTTTAAATTACTCAGTATTTAATTCTTTAATAAACAAAACAAAAATTTGTGTTCTAAGATAAAAGGTTATTTTTTAATATTTTTTTATGTCGGTGAACTTAAATAAAAGGCCACTTTTCCTCGATCAATCAAATAGACTCAATGACTTAAAATTAATATAAATGTCAAAATCTTCAAAAACTTAGCGTTAAACAGTATTTTCATAATGTTTTAATTGATTAATAATGTGTATAGCCACCTTTATTTGAAATCACTTCATAGATTCTGTTAGGTATTGAATCGTAAAGAGACTTTAAAAGATCCAATGATAATTCGCTCCAAGCGCTCTTAATGGCATTTTTTAATATGTCGATGTCTTCAAAGTGTCTGCCAGATTGATAGACTTTACATGAAAGCCATCCCTATACGTTCTCGATGATATTGAGGTCAGGAGAGTACGGAGGCCACTCCATTAGGGTAACATTTTGGTCCTTAATCCACTTCTTTACCACTCGAGCGGTATGTATTGGGGCATTATCATGTTGAAATGTCCAAGGTAATGCCCCAAAAATGTTAGAAAAGTGGGAAAATGCTTTTTGGAGCAACTCCCTGTAACGTGTGGCATTCATCTTAGTTGAGACGAATTGAAGTTCGAATGCCCCATAGTAGGAGATGGCACCCCACACCATTACACCCCCTCACGGCTATGGTGACGGGTTAAATAGTGTACATCCTTTCTTACGTCATGGAAGTAGTAATTAAAACCATCTGGTCCATCCAAATTAAAGCATTTTTCATCAGAAAAAATGATTTGGTACCATTCCCTATTCCATGTCATGTGCCTCTGAGCAAAAAGAGAGCGAGCATGCTTACGAACGGCGGTAAGCGGTGGTTTTTTTTCAATTTCAATCTCTTTAGATGCTTTGCTTTGCGTATCACTCGCCGTACGGTAGCTATACTTGCATTTACTCCCAAATTTTGTAGAATTTTGACAGCAGAACACATTGAGTTTGAGGCTTCTCGGAGAATTCTTCGCTCTTCGCAAGCCGTAAGTGCTTTCCTAGCGGGCTTTTTCATATTTTTTCCATAATTTGATGGATTTCTCAGAAAATGAGAGACAACAGTCTGACTTCTAGAGACTTTTTCTGCTATCTGCCTGGTTGTAAGATTGCTATCTCGATAGGCCAGTATTTTGCCTTTTTCCTCCGAAGTCAGTGATGCACCACGACCCATTTTATATTTATTTAATAGAAGATTTCGAGAAACAACACAATGCACCTTTCAACTTACAGAGCTAATCACTAACTAAAATTACAGCCTCTGAGTCTATTCTGGTGATCGCCTAAAAAGCACTTTTTGTTGGCATAAGCAAAGCAAAATAGGAATAGATCCTAACTGCACAATTTTTACAGCTAACTATTATCTCTTAAATTAGTCCAATATTCCACTTTAAAAACAACAACAAAGATTATGGCAATAGCCTTTTGCATAAGAGAGAAAACCAAAGTGTAAAAGACAAAACATTGTTGAGTCTATTTGATTGATCGGCAGTGTAGTAATGCTAGGATTTTCAAAAATAACATTGAAATTAACGTTACTCAAAAGGTTATTTAGTTTTATGAAGTCTGCTTTACGAAAATTAAAACTGTATGAGTTTTCAGAGTGTACAGTTTTATTACCATTGTTGTAAGATAGAGGTGGGTGGTAGCGGTCTAATTTGGAGAGAAGGTGGTTGCTCGCTGATACGAGTTGTCGGCATCTGATGAGAAAATTAGGTCGAGTTGTCTACCTAAGTAGTTAGTAACGCCGCTTAACTGGTAAAGGCCGGAATCAGAGACACAGTCAATGAATAGGACCTCCTTATCTGTGGAGGGATTTGTAGCGGAAAAATGAGTCTCATCGTCAAAAAGAACCCATCGAAGATCAGGGAAATTAGAATCCCCCAAAATTATGACGACGTCGCGGGGGTCTACAATGTTAAACAGGGAAAATTAACACCGCGCTGGGTCGCGGAAATTACTTCTTATATGTTCCTTTTGTTTAAAGGAAGCAATCGTTTGAACGGTTCCCATGTTTCGTTGAAACAGAATATCTTCCGTAAGTTGAACGGCTACGTACGGTTTCTTTGCTGCTTGGTCCGGTTGACGTCCATTGTTTCCAAAAGTACTGGTTATGAATTCCACTGGATGTCCGTTGCGTACGGAAACTTGACCAATCCGTTGAGATAGTACCACTTTTCAAACCGCACTTTAAATCCGTGATATGTCCGTTGATTTGTGAATATTCGCGCTACTATATGTTGATAATACTACTTTTAACTTCACAATTTTGTTTGATTTTTAAACTTTTCTAGTCTTTAAGGACTCGAAGGACCATGTTCCGTACTGAGGCGAGCAGGAATTGATAAAGTTGGGCTTGTAATAGCTGATTATCAAGCGTATATTAAAACAACGCCTTAGTTAGTTCAATTGAAATATATAGGTATCTACGAAAAAATACTCGAATAATTAAATTTAGAAATTAACTTTATTGGATTGTTCCTAGTCGACGAGCTTTCAACATTTTCATTTTTTCTTCCTCGAAGCTGCTGATGGCTTATGTACCACTCAGCTATTCTTCTATAGGTCAACCACCCTAGCCTATTTACCTTTTTGCAGGGAAAAAACTGCGTCTGTATTGGTTTTACTCGTAGATGGTCGTTCTGTATTTGTGTGTGCACAAGTCGGTTGATCGTCAACAATGCCCCACATTTTCGGAGTGTGTGCTAGAGTGTATTGTTTTATACGGTGCATCTCACTCACGTCCAATTCGGCCATCATGGGATTGGGATCGGCATGTGGACCAATTCGCCTGATTTTTGACAATTGACGGGTTCTTCTCTTTGCGGTTTGTCGTGCGTGGTATTTTTTTCTTAAATTTTGCATTCAGTGTTAATTTTATTTGAATGTTGATGATTTATTTGTGTTGTGTGCATTAGAGCTAGTTGCTCGTAATGTTAAACATTTGGTGTGCTTGATTTTAGCTTCATTTGAGTAACTAGATTCCTGCAAACACACAGTTCCTCAATCATCAGCTCCAGTTGTTGTATTGGGACGCAACAGAAAAAAAAAAATAAATGACGTCTGTTAGTGTAACTAAAAATTTAAACTATTAATATAACTACAAATAATAAATAAAATATATAATGTAAATACAAATAACGTAAATTTAAGAACAGCTAATAAAGAAAACAGCCGAAATGAAGAAAAGATGAAGTTTAAAATTTAGTTATATATACATTAATCAATTAGAAAACGAAAAACATTTTTTTTTTTTTTTATAATTCGCGCGCGCCAAAAGGAATATGAATACCTTTATACTGTTACAGGGCACGGGATTTTAAGGACAAGGGGAAGAGGAACAGAGGAGAAGCCTATGCACGTTGGCTTTAAATGTTTGAAGGTTGTAGTGATGGGGAAATACAGAGCTTGGTAGATCATTCCACATTCGTGTCGTTCGGCTTATAAACGAATCCCTATATTTAAAAGTACGACCGAAGTTAGGCTTTATTGAAAACTGATGTGCATTCGAAGCATGTCGCGTATTGCGGGTGAAATTTTGAAGGGGAGGAATGCAACTGGCTATTTCGCTGGAGCATTTTTTATGGAAAAAACGATAAAACAGGGAGAGACAGGAGACATTTCTCCGATGTTCTAATGAATGAATGGAATTCACAATGTCTCTATCACCTATAAGTTTTAACGCGCTATTTTGTACCCTATCAAGAATGTGCAGAACGGTCTTGGGTGCACCAGACCAGATATGGGCGTTATATTCCAGCTTAGGGCGGATGAATGCCTTATAAATTAAGGCCAGATCAGACGGGGTAAAATATTTCTTGCACCGTTTAAGGAATCCTAGACATTTTGCAGCATTTTTGGCGACCTCGAATATATGATCATTCCATCGAAGATGGTTATTAATACACATTCTGGGAATGGCAAGTCTTTCGGATTCAATGATGCAAGTACCATCCATGGATAATGGTTGAGGGTTTTGGTTTCGCTTGAGAGACAGAAGACAGCATTGAGTTTTGGAAGCATTAAATTCCACGCGGTTGGTTGAACCCCATTTAATTATGCTGTCCAGGTCGGAATTTAATGTGTTTAACATACGTTGCCGTTCCCCTTCTACGGCCGAAGAGCATGGCCGTGAGTTAGGGAACGAATATGAATAACTGAGCGTACTGTCATCAGCGAAGGAATGGATTGGATTAGAAGTTGCAGACAAGAGATCATTTATAAAAATGAGAAAGAGAGTCGGAGACAAAACAGAGCCTTGGGGAACACCAGCATTTATTTGGTGAATTGCAGACTTGAAGTCGTCCAAAACAACTTGTATTGAACGCCCCGAAAGGTTTCTACGAAAACCATACTGCCGGTCATTAAGGAGTTTTCGTGAATCGAGATATTTCATAAGCTGACGATTTATCAGCGTTTCCATGACCTTGGAAAGAAGGGACGTAAGTGCAATGGGTCGGTAATTGGACGGGGAGGAAGATTCACCTTTTTTGGGGACGGGCTGGACAAATGCTGTTTTCCATCTACTCGGAAAGAGCCCTGAAAAGTAGGATAGACAGAAAAGCTTACGCAGAGGTTTTGCCAGCGTAGAAGAACACCTCTTCAGAACCATCTGGACCAGCGGATTTGTGTATGTTAAGACCTTTGAGTACTCCTGCAACTGTACGAGTGCGAAAGTGGACTTGTCCCATGGAAAATTTGACGCTCTCAAATACAGGTGGAGACAAAGCAGTATCAGGCAGCGTGGAGCTCGCTGCAAAGTGAGCAGCAAGCAGATTAGCTTTGTCTAAGGAGCTGACAGCTGGAATGTCATTGTAAATGAGCGTGGGGATGGCAGACGAGGCAGAATTTTTAATATTTTTGACGAATGACCAACAATTTTTACTACCTTTGGGACATTGTAGGATTTTTTGCCTCAATTTTTGGTCATGTAAGAATTTTACACGCCGAATATGGGCATTGCAGTCTTTTCTGGCTTGTTTAAACTTCTTTCGGTTTTCCTCAGATTTATTGGCTTTATAAGACCGAAAACTTACTTCTTTCAACCTGATAGCCTCTTTACAGCTCTGGTCAAACCACGAGTTTGCCTTAGGTTTAATGCTCCTTATTCTGTTAGGAATAAAGTCATTCATACCTAAGAGTATAGTGTTAGTGATCATATCAGCAGCGGCATCCACGTCGCTATCGAGGAAGCATAGCGACCAGTTAAAACTCCTAAAGAAGCTATTGAGGCCGCTCCAGTTGGCTTTCTCGTATTGCCATACTTTTCTTTTAGGAGTTTTTTCTTTAACTGTGTGGTCGGAGTACGAGAATTTAGCTGATACGATATTGTGGTCAGACCGACCTAGAGGCGCTAAAACATCAATGGTGTATTTATCAGGGTGAGAAGTAAGAAACAAGTCCAAGGTGTTGGCGGAATGACTTACAATGTCCGGTATACGTGTAGGCTCATTTACAAGCTTAGTCAAATTGTTAATCTCAGCAAAAAGTTCAACATACCTTCCTTCGGGTGTTGTCTGGCCAGAATGTTGAAGCCAATCCGAATTGTGTATATTGAAATCGCCCGCAATGACAATTTCAGTATGAGGATGCAAGGAGACAATTCGAGTGATGGAATCGGACAACGCATCGAATTCATCAAAAGTTGAGTTGCTGTCCGCACTAGAAGCCCTAGCTTCTGTAAATAAAGCAGTAGTGAATTATTTGCTTACGGATGGTGAATTTTAGCCATTTGAAATTAAATTCCGGGTTGGAACAGTGGCTATACTGTGGTGGAACTTGGTAAGCAATATCACTACGGACATAATTGGCGGGGCCACGGTGGGGAAAGAATAATGACACTAAGTTATATCCAGGCAGTTTCAAATCAGAAGATTCTTCCACTACCTGTGTTTCGCTTAGTGCCAGAACAGCTGGTTTATGGGAATGGGCGTGGGCGTACATATCGAAGAAATTCGTTCGAAGCCCACGAATGTTGGTAAGATCAACCCTAAATTCCCTCATCACTACATTTTGCAAATTTCTTTTAACTATGTATCACCATTTGAAATATTTTCTTTAATGGAAACCCATATAATCCAAGAAAAAATAATACAATACAAAAAATACTTTAATGAATTTCACACATACTGGAGGCCTGTAATGCGTTTGGAATAGCTATTGGTGTGGTAAATGGAGTCAAAAGGGATCTGATTAAAGGACGGATACAGCACGAATACTACAACTGTGAAGGAATATGCAGCGTCAAAATAATCGCAAAGGAAAGAATAGTGACGCTTATCCCTCTGCATACATATGTATATCTGAGAGATTCAAATTGGCAAACTCATTTTAATATTGTAGGAAACTATTTTACAGATAATAACATTGTAAATCCAATTGTAATCTGGGAATGTTAGGTTAGGCGATTTGCAACAAGAAATAGAAGAAATTTACAAATCATATTTTTCTACGTGATTTGACTTGAGTCGATCCAAAGACAATACTTCAAATGCTAAAGGAAGAGAGTTCCTAGAGTTTTGTATTGATAATGGTCTTACAATCCTGAATGGAAGAACAAAAGATGATGAAGACAGTTTTACTTTCGTAAGCAATGTAGAAGACTCAGTCAATTACATCTGTGAAATATCACGAGAACTGTTGTTTTTTGTCGAAAAATCTAATGTAGAGGGAGCGATATGGTCAGATCGCCTCCTATAAAGCTATTCCATATACAAGACGCACGGCCAGGAATCCAAATCTGTCCGAAAATTTCTACTCATGAATTTAGAACATATTATATTTGTCTTCAAAACTCAAATGTGACCGCGAAGCATGTGCTATAAGCACCTAATTTATTTAAAGATCGAGATTTATGTACATTAGAATAAATTAAGACAATATTAGAAATTAAAACTGAACAAAGCATCAAGGAGAAGACAGGATTCATTACCTTGAACAACTAACGACTATTTATACAAAAATGTTTAATGAGTGCAGAATAGAAGAACAATTACAGAGGTATCTTATTTATTATTTTTGATTAATTTATTATTAACGAGAGAAATAATATTTTCACAGAGTATCAGGCAGGTTTTAGAAAAAACTATTCTACAGTAGATAACATTTATAACTTGGTATCACTCGTGCACAATAAACTTGGTGGAAAAAATAAAGTATACGCTTTTTTCATGGACCTGAAAACTGCTTTCGACAAAATATCCCGCAAACTAATGGTTTACAAAATACATAAAATAGGGGTGTAGAAAAAATTCGTTAATTTTATAGAATGTCAAGGGCGACCAGATAGCAATGATAGTTTTTCCAATTATTATGTTGCAGCAGCTGTCAAAGTTACCAATGCCATCCAGCTATCAAAATACTCAGTAAGATTTGCCACTTCATCACGCATCCTTTGAATCTTCCCGGACATGTGGAAATTATTAAAAAATATTATCGAAATTCCGGCTTAGTTGTAAATACGCAACGTGATTTTCGCCGTGAGGTCGGTCATCATCATGGCTTCAGTGCGCAGGCAATTCGTCGCACCGTGGAAAAGTTTGAGCTTGAGTATACTCTTTTGGATCTTAAGCCACCAACCAGACAGAGATCGGTGAGAAGTGAAAAAAACGTAGCTGCCGTAGCGGTCAGTATCGAAGAAAACCCAGAAATGTCGATTCGGGGCCCAACAGCTGAATTGGACATCGACTCAACCAGGCTCATTTTACGTTTTGATTTGGGCCTACATGCGTATAAGATTGTGCTGATGCAAAAATTGAAGCCAGACGACCATAGGCAATGGCCGTAGATCCAAATTTTGGCCAAAAAATTATCTTCTCGGACGAGGCTCATTTTTGGCTCAGCGGCTATGTCAACAAGCAAAATTGCCGTTATTAGAGCGACCACAATCCATAAGTGTTCGACCAAGCATCAATGCATCCACAAAGATTGACTGTTTGGTGAGGTTTATGGCACAGCGGCATCATCGGACCTTAATTCATTCGAAATGAGAAAGGAGACACCGTTACACTGGTATAGAGGGATGTTAACCGACTTTTTGTGGCTAGAACTCGACAACATCGATATATTCGAGCTGTGGTTCTAACAAGATGGCGCTACATGCCATACAAGCCTAAACCTAAAACTATATAAGTCGGCCATGGACAACAAACAGCTGACTTCAAACATCAAACAGACTACCCTGGATTAGGGAGCAAGCCACCAGAAATGTCCTTACTGACGATGTACGTCCTCAATATTGCGACCCGATACCGCCCTATTAAACCGCAGACGTCCACACTGCTGTGTGCAACGTCTATGTCGTAGTTGAATCGCCTATCCACAGCTGTTCAAGCAACGTGGAAGATTAGCGGCATTGCCAATCTGTCCTGGATCAAACGCTTCTCATCAAGATAGAGGAACGCGTCTGGGGGAACAAGGCCGTTAAGGCGCACTTTCTCGTGATACTCGTAATTGTGGTAATAAGCACTGGAGATCAGGTTGTTCATTGCACTTGCAATGTGCCTTCGAATCAGCTTGATAACTTTTGGATCGAGTCATCAAAAATTGGACCGACCGCTTGAAGCACTGCCAGCGAACCCGAGGTGGCCATTTAAATGATGTGCTATTCCACACATAATGGCATTAATGTAGCTTCAAAATAAAGTCAGAATCGATTTGATCACCGTTGTTATATAAATTTCTTTTCCTATCGTTCTTGTCTGGTCACCCTATATATATATTCCAACACAAAGTCTGGTATTTGGACAGGAAAAGAACTGTCGAAATTCTTAGAAATGTTTTTTTGAAGTGAAACAGGGGTACTTACTATCGCCTCTTTTTGCGCAATGTACATACATACATCAACGACCTGGATACATTCGTAGAACGAAGT